>OZ014534.1:133252167-134452167 GCA_963966105.1 Volucella zonaria
TCCAGCCATGAAGCTTATTTCTGGTTGAATGGGTATGTTAATAAACAAAACTGTCGTCCGATTAGCAACTGTTGCTATCTGATTCGTAGTGTTCGCTTTTATATCTTTTCCTCCAAAGCTCTGCAATGTAAAACGAACCAAAAATTACTCGAAGGATCTTACGTTCAAAACGATTAAGGGTATTAATCGCCATAGAGGAAACTTATAGGGGCCCTTTTTTGTTGAAGTTTCCTTTGTGTTTCTTGGCAAAGCCTTATGCTAGCCAAAGAAAGAGCGAAGTATAATTCTTCGTTCGACATTTCACTGCCCGATGAATTTCGATATGGACTAGTTAGGTTTGTTTTTTCAAGCTCTGCCACAGTGTGAATATTTGGTCGACTAATCTGTAAGATAATGCTAATGAGGCTGATGCTTCCATAGTTGGAGCAGTGTAGAAGGTCATCGTTTATGTAAAATCGACCAAACCATGTCGAAGTTCCATTCGTCAGATATACTTTTCTCCAACAGAATTTTGGAAATAAGTTGGTGTATAAAGTATCTCTGCGGGTATTTTGCCTTGTTTGGGAGCCTTGTTATATTAAAGGGACATTTTTTGCTTTTTGGCTTTTCAGTGTTCTATCTTTGACAGCTCACGCGTGATTCGTGACATGTGTTAAAGTCAAACATGCTCAATTAGCATTGCCATTTCATCGTGGAAACACTTACACCCCAACAACGCTTACAAATTATTGAATTGCTTGCTCAATTCAAGCCATAGTGAACAAATTTCGCACCAGTTTCACGCTATTGGACCGACAGCCACCTACCCGAAAATATTACTGCTGTATCCGCCAGTATTAATGAAGATCGTGATTTGTCCATCCGTGGTTCGTTTTACTCGATTACGCTAGGAACTTGGTGTAAAACCTTACAAAATACCGCTCGTGCAAGAACTGTCATAACTTCGAATTTTCGGTAAGTGGGCCTTGCAGGAGGTAGTTCCGCTTTTTTTTATCGAAAAATTGCCTTCAGCGAGAAAGCTCATTTTTGGTTGAATGGGTATGTTAATAGACAAAACTTCCGTATTTGGTCCGATGAGCAACCTCAGCCAATACCAGAGCTGCCAAAGCACCCGCAAAAATGCCTGTTTGGTGCGGTTAATGGTCCGGCGGAATCAGTCGTATTTTTTCAAAGATGACCGGGAGAACAATCTTACCGTCAATAGCGTCCGCTGCCGTTCAATGATTTCGAACTTTTTTTTGACCAAAATGCACAAGCTGAACCTGATTGACATGTGGTACTATGAAGACGGCGCGTTAACCCACATAGCACGCGAATTCATGGAACAATTGAGAAATGAGTTCGGTGAGCAATTTATCTCTCGTTTTGGACCGTTAAAATGGCCGGCAAGATCGTGCGATTCGACGCCTTTAGATTATTTTTTATTGGGATACATCAAATCACTCGCCTATGCCGATAAACCACCGTCAAATGCAGCCTTGGAAGACAACATTACACGTGTTATTAGCGAGATACCAGCCAATATGCTCAAAAGAGTGATTCAAAATTGAACTCTCCATCTGTGGTAATTTTTAAAAAGTAAGTGGCAAGCATTGATTTATCAACTCCAATAAAAAATTTATACACTTTTGCAATTTTCCTGTGTTCCAGAAAGACTTGGATACGTGAGCTTGCAATGATCGAATTCTATTTCGCCCTATTGGCAACTCTGCTTTGGCCTCTGGACAGAAGCTCAGGTAGAAGCAGAAGTAAAGGTGGAAGCACCTACTCTTTCTATGTACAAAGGGGCTACACAAAAGGAACACAAAGTATGAAAGCAAAGAAAAAAAGCGAAAAAAAACATGCAACCATCTAACCAACTGACCAGCATGGAGAAACATGCTTCTTGATTTCTGTTCTAGTTTTTTATTCAACTTGTGCTCTATCTAGGAGAAGAGTTTTTCTGCTTCTGCTCTGCATTTCATTTGGAACAATAAACGGCTTTCAGTCCGTCCGCTTCCTTCCCAAGGAATCGAATCAAACATATTCTCATTATTATTGAGGTCTAGTCGCCTCATACATTTGTGTCTATTAAATCATAGTGGCAGTAGCAACAGCAGCATCTATCACTCTATCACACCAGAGACAGAGTGATGAGGAAGAGAAGATAATCCTTGTTGGAACGCGCGAGATTCCAACGCAAATCGCCCTCCAGGCAAAAACTGACGGAATACATGTTTGCGGGGGGGGGGGGGAAAAAACTGCACAACCTCGCAAAACCCGTGGCCATTCTCGTAGACAAGAGTGAGATGAATTGCTGGATATTAATGGCATAAGTAGAAGGAACAACTTTTGTGTCACTACTTGACGACAAGTAACATGGCACATTCTGATAAGTGGGGGTCATATCTTTGTGGATTGGGATACTTGCTTTTGAAATCTGATTGAAATCGTTTAGTGTGATAGATAGGAGTAGGAATATGTATTTCTAACTTAGCAATGGGGTGTCGGTGTTGTGGTTTGACACTTTGAAGAAGGATGTTGGCAGGTTGTAAAGATATGGTCGCTTCTGTTTCGTGTACACTTGGAAGATGAAGGTGTTCACTACATGACGTGCTTTCTATTTCATTTTGATGGCAAAAATGCCGTCAAAGTTGTTCCTTATTTTTTTATTATCATCTACTTCGTTGTATATTGTAATTTTCATATGCCACTTGTTGAGTGTAAATATAAAAGTGAAGAATTGAATGGCCGAAAAGAAAAAAGCAGGGCTTGTTCCATCATGGTGACAATTTATCGAAACAGGGATCTTGGCATTATTAATTGCTTGGTATTAAATACATAGATTTGATCAGACTGATAATCCCCAACCTTGTTTGCTCTACATTTAACCCACTACTTTCTCCGCTTATCGTTCTTCAGGGAGGCCTTGGACGAGTTCAATTTCAATTTCAGTTTTATTTATTTGATTCGGAATTGTACAAATAAGACTTACAAAAACATGTTTTAATGTTACGTAGTACCAATGTTATTATTCCGACTATATATATGAAAAAAAAAAATAAATAATGCTAACAATAAATATAGAGGAAAGGGGGAGGAAAGGAAGAAATTGAGTGAAAAATAGAATAAGTTCTGTTGGGAAAAAGTTCCAAAATCTGGTGACGTGAATAAAAAAATAGTAATTAAAGGAGAGAATAATTATATTTAGTGTTCTGCTTGATTGGGCGTATTAGATCTTATCCATCAAATAAACACATATCTTAAGTCAAGGAATTGTTTCAAGGAGCATCAAAGGACCGCACTACGATGATGGGATAGATGCTTGTATCTACGCAGCCCATACACATACTCGTACCTTATCACATCGTTGAAGGCAACGAGCAATTTGTGTTATGAGTCAAGCTAGGGAAAATTACGACAGAGTAATCAGTTATGGGCATAAATAAAGTTTTAATAAGCCTGAGTTCTGTAAGTATTGGGGTGAAAATAGATGAAAGCCAAAGTTTGGGCAGTACAACATAGATTCGTCAAACAAAAAAGTTAAGATAGTCTACGTCGGAAAGTGAGCGATTTAATTTGAACCCAAGATTAGTATTGTAGCAACCTTCACAAAATGTATTACAGCAATACTGGCGGTACTTCAACCGTGTTGATTATGTTTTTAGCTATTAGGATGGGCTGCGATTTGGTTGGCTGAAGATTGAGTCCATAACATAATGACTAGATCCTGAAGGTCTCGGAAGATATATCTGAGCAGAATCAGCATAGACATGAATTGCAATATTTGAGCATACTTGCAGATCATTATTAAAAATGCTGAATAAAATTGGGTCAAGTATTGACCCTTGAGATACTCCTGCGGTTTAAGCGCGGAAATCGGAAGAGTCGTCATTATGAACAACCCTTTGTTGGCGGTTGTCTAAATAATTAAAAACCATTCGAACCGAACTTTCACTGAAACCAAAATATAATTTAAGTTTCTGGCAGCGTGCCATGTGATCAGCATTGTCAAAAACTTTGGAAAAGTCTAGTAAACCTAGCACCCCCAAGAAGTCCTTATCATATTCTACTCTTATCGAGGATTTTAACCATGGCTGTTGAGCAGCTATGATTCGCTCGAACGCCCGACTTTACTGCGGATAATAAAATGTGTTGACTTATGTACGAGTAATTCGAGATTAGGTTTGCTAGAATCTTCTCAAGTACCTTGGACACAGAAGTAAGTAAGGGTACTTATCGGGCGGAAGTCGATTGGATAAGAGGGCTGAGGTTTCTTTTAGTCTCAATAATAAATTAAAGAAATTAAAAATGCTTAGTATATGGGGTAGAATCATCTTTACAAATCGGATAGGTACTCATACGCCGTCCTCAACAGTAGGTATGATATTAACAACATCTGTTCCAGAGACAGCGTCAAAATCAAAAACAAAGTCATATGTATGATCATGATTAGGGGTGAAACGTGGTTTACTATTGTAGCAGAAAAAATAAATGTATTGTTGAGTTCAATAACATCGGGGATGCTATCAATTGCGGATTTTTTTCCAACACCAATTGAATGCAAGTTGCTCCACAGCTTTTTCAAAATTTGTTCAGGCCTCAATTTAGATAAGAAATATCGTTTTTTTTTTCTACCAATTAAGATTAGTCGACAATGACTTCCACTTGGCATATAACTTGCTACGTATTTTCATCGCATGGTGTACTTCACTAGTGAACCATGGACATTTTTTGTAACGTATTGCAGCCGTCTTTAAAGGGATATGCCTCTTGAATGAATCAAATATTAGGATTTGTAAATAATTGGCTTTGACGTTCACATTTCACTTCTAAATAACAATTATGCCATGGAAGAAGGCTCGCGTAGAGTTGCAATGCAATATTGTCTATAGTGGAATAATCTCTGAAATTAAATGATATCGGTATTGGGAGACGATGTACCATAAGTCAACTTACAGAAAATAAAGTCATGATTTGACATGCCACCCAGAGGTAGCTGGTCTTGGAGTAAGATATTAGACCGATTTGAAACCATGTTGATATCAAGCAGGCTTGGGGTGTTTTCTTACAAACATATGTAGATCCATTGCAACACCTTTCTTAAACTTGAGGCTAAAATATGATGATGAAATGAACAAGAGAATGATAGTTCCTATATGCTTATGTACAGATCTTAAATAGATCAGACTTCCACTATCATGTTAGTGTAAGATAACACTTGGTTATACCAAAGGGCTTTTGCAAAACATCAAAAAAGTACGTAAAATCATGAGACTGGTCAAAATCAGGCCAGAAGAGGGTCCCAGCCAACGCTTTTCTAGAAACCTTCAATGAAAACATACTCATCTTAGTTTCAAAAAGGCACTGTCTATCTCTTGGAAACGGTGGAAAATAATTTTATTACTGCTCTGGCAATGGACTACATACCAAACCACCTGATGAGTCAAAAGCCTCATGATTTAGTTTAATGTACGCAAAACTGCTCTAAGAATGCATTTTTAAATCTATCTACCAAAGCAGAACATCTTTAGAGATTGCACTTAATCGCTCTCCGTCCTTCCTTTGCTACCAAACGGAAACCTGTGTAAACGGCCCAATGTTCACCCTTGGCATGAGTCGAGTCCGACCTAAAACCTCTTATCGATCTTGGGGTCACGGTACCCAGTACTTTTTGCAACTCTATATCGGATCAAAACTAAATGGAAGACCCTCCCTGTGTTTATGTTTTAAGCCACATGACCGAAGTCCGTGGCTCCTGCCTCATACAGTACCGTGCTTTAAGTCCTGGTATGGACTACCCGTGGTCGGGCCACTCAACAGAGCCTATGACTGGCAGCATGCAACTGTTTAAATCGTAGCAACCCTCAGCGGCGTTAAGTTCAGAAAACCGTTACGATAAGACCAGTAATTTGGATTGCACCCGCTTTTTATTACACAACGTCATTGATAGAAGAAGCCTTGATGTTTGGGCGGGGGCCAACTATTCTCTATACATCATTTGGCAATTGGTGCAATTTTAGGAATGGGCCAATTGACACCCCGTCAGCCGTCTTAAAATTCAGGTTGTTCTTTAAATGGAAAGGAAGAAGCTGACTGGACAGATTCATCTGGTATTATGTTATATTTTTCTGAAAAAGCCTCTCATGTCGAATGGCAATGTAAGTTATCTCTCGCTTTCATGGGGTTGGTCTGCGAGGAAGGTCCTTTGATCTACACAGCTCTGAAAAGACCGATCCTACCATATGCCTGCTTGATTGGTGAAATTATGTTTCACGTTAATACTACAGAGTTGTTTACAGCAGACTACAAGAAGAACTTGTTTTGACTGTATAGAGGCTTTTGCTAATACGCCTGGCTTCCATCTAAAGGCACTAATGAATTTTTCTTCTAACTCTTTCAAAATCATCAATTTGTCCTGCGTCGAACTCACGCTGAAGTTTTAATAAACTTGACTCTGGTTTCTTATTACTCCGTCTGATGTAGTGGTCGGTAAAGAACTCAACTTGATATCAAAAAAGGATTTAGACAAGGCAACGTCCTGTCAAGTGATTTCTTTAGCGACGAACTGTACGGGTTGTACAGCGACATCGATTTAGCCAGAAGAGTGAAGGTCCAACGACTGAGGTCGCTGGGTCAAGTAGAGCGGATGCACACAAATTAATCCGGTCTGAAAAGTCTTGGTATCCGCCTCCGAGGGACAGCAGAGTAGAGGAAGACCGCAACTGAGGTGACGCACGCAAGTGGAAGAGGACCTCAACCAACTTAGCGTGCGAAACTAGAGGCAGCTAACTAAAGATCGAGCTGGCTGGAGACGCTTGTTGGTTGAGACCCAGGTCCACCCCAAAATATAGCGCCACCTTAAGTAAGTAAGATGCATGGGTGCCAGTACACCGGAGTCGATATTTCGCTATATTCAAGACCGGCATTGATTAGGAATGGAATGCAGTTGCATTTTCGCGGAAAGCTAAAAAACCAATGCATGGTGTGACACTGCAGCCTTCGTGAAGGACAACGTATGTACAGATGAAAGTATTTACATCTGTGTACAATGGACTAGTTTTTTGTCAGAGAGCTCTGTTCCGCAAAAAAAAATATCAGTAATGCAATTTATGGCTTTACGTACGCCTTCTACTACATACTTCCTTGCAAGTAAGTGAACGTAAGGCTTCAACGAATGCAGTTTGAATTCACGAAGTTTTGTCTGGCTCCTAGGTAACTATGGAATGGCGGAAAATGAACTTGCACGACAAGTTTCAAAAGAATTCTTTTGAGGGCGTATATTTCTCATATCAAATCAAAGGATAAACCCAGTAATTGGGAAATGGTCGGCAATAAAACCAAAGTCTAAAATGGCTTGTGGATTTGGGCGGCGATTGATCGAAATGTGAACGCTGTAAACCTGGCAGACGTAACCAAATCCTACTTGCATAAATCCTTATTCAATGTAGTATTAAGTAGCAACTACGAAACGGCCTAGCGTTTCTAGTTTAGAAAACGTTGTTCAAAACCGAAATTAAGCCTTGGATACAGACTGGTACTATGTTAACGTCTTTTCCAGACTAATTTTGGTTTCTGAAATATATAGATGCTTCTCGACTCAACTCGAGCAAAAGCATGATATTTTGGAATTTTCAAACTGAACAGTGTAAGGTGATAAGAACCCGGAGAGTATTTGCCATAGCGTTTAATACTGTACTGATTTATTCTGAAAAATCTCTCACAGGCGCCCGATAAGTTGGAGTAAGAAACAGCACGCGTAACTTTTTTTTTTTGGAAACATTATGGAGTCAGGATTTTTACCAGAGTACAAGGAGTTACGATTTTGCAGTATTCCGCTCCGACGCAGGTCTTTTAGGATGATGAGGAGGACATTGGCCACCACACTACAGATAATGGGGACATTGTTATGATATGGCTATGACAACAACGGAATCAATCTGTTATCGGAAGTACGGGCATGAACGTTGCTTTGCTGATTTCTACCAGTCGCTTATCGTAGATGGCATCATGTATGAATACAAAATCTGCCACAAAGTCACTGACAACCCCCAAACATTTCTCTCTGAAGTCGATTTAAAAGCAGTCTCCTGGACGTCAGGATTAGGACAAAAGGGAATAACTCGAAGTCACACTTTGCAAGACCTATAAAATATGTAATCTCAAACCCCAAACTCCAACTGTTTCGTTTTAACATTGAATGTATGCTGATCCAGCGGGCGATATGCAAAAGTGATACCTACACGCTACAGAACGGTCGAGTCGGGGAAAAGAGTTTCGGACAAATGCCATACATTATAAGATATCGATAGCGTAAGGATGCACAAGGAGAAAATGGACATAATCAGAAGAAGGTAAGATGAGTTTTAAAACCCAAAAAATTGCTGGAGATGTCTGTATTTGGCTTGTTTCATGTCTCTTTGCGAGATTCTTATGCTTTGTGTACCTAGTTGGACATAATTTTCTCTAAATACTGCAGCTATTGTGGTCTAAGTAGACTAGACTAGAGAAAATTATTCGTAACAAAAATAGGTCAGCAAGTACCTGCAGACCTATAGAACCTGATCATATCCCACGACCTACGCTAGTTACTTTCCTTTTAAACCACAAAAACATGTGAGTATGGCAACTACGATATATGGACCATCCCATGCCTCGCATTAAGTCTTTAAAGTTGACCCATTGCAAACCTAATTTGGGTACTTGTATGAACTCCTCCACAGATCACGTGCATCTTCTAGTCTTGACCTTGGTCGGTCTGGCACCGAACCGATTAACTTTCTCTTAATAAAAACATCACTCACGACCTGATAATTACATACCATTAACTACATACCACATACCGATGCATGCCACGGCAGACCTCCTTTGTTTCATAGAGGTAGGCCAACAGAACCGACATCGGTCAGCGAATAAAGGGAAGAAAAAAACAAAAACAAAAAAAGATTTTTTCGTTAATTATCACGAAATCGCAACAAGAAGTAGTACATCAGCTAAACATAGCATCACCTGTCTCCTGATCGCCGCTGCTGCCTTTGCTGTTACTGCTGCTGCAACTTCTGGCCGCTTTAGTCTACCTACTTTGGCATTCACCAGCGCAGCCTCGAACGACAAGGTGGTCCTCTGCCACCGTGTACACATGAAAAACTTATTTCTGCATCAGACACCGTGCAGCCGAGGGGGTTGCCCGCCATTGCCAGTCGCCGCATAGCCATTCAATGGCCAAGTTAATGCATTATATTCGTATGATGCCTTCACTTCCCTATCCTAAACCAACATACATACATACGTAAACGTAGCTGCCACCGTTGCTGATGATGACGCGACGATTCCACTGTTCTTTCATCGTCATTGCCCTCGCCGTTGTCGTCGTCGTCGTCGTCGTCGTCGTCGTCGTCCTCATCATCTTCGGCGTTGTCAACTGTTGTTTTGATTATTTATGAAAATTAAAAAAGAAAAGGGGGCCCTTAGCCGAAGGAACACACAGGCCACAACATACAAGATAGCAACAGAAAAGAGACGGAATTTTTGTTGAATTGCATAAAGCAGTCGCTCAATCCTCTCCTCTTTTGCATTTGATTTGCAACAGTCAACAGTCAACAGCCCAAAAGCAACAGCCTCCAAGGAAAAAAGGGAAAATCCGCTGTGGAAAAATCAGAATTTCATTCCATAAGCGGCTCGGCGTAGCCCGCCATCGTCGTCAACATTTAGCATTATGTACGTAGACGTGATCACTAAGTCGAAACGTCGCCCAGACCGACCGCATGCAGTGCTCTAAAGTTGCACTAAAGTATGCACGACCAAAGTACGAGTACGAATACGAATACGAGTACGAGTATCTCGTGCAACAAAAGTGTACTCTTACTCCACCACCAACATCAGCACCGTCATCACCGGCACAAGCACCAACTGCACCACCATCTCACCGTCACCATCACCATCAACATCAACATCAACATCAACATCAACATAACAGAACACAACACAACACAACGCCACCGCCAGCTTCCACGGAGGCGAGCACTACCTATTGCAGCAGTTGTTATTCTCTTGATGCCAAAAACACTTGGTGCTTACTTCCATCTGGGACAAAGAGAGAGAGGATACGATACTCGTACCACAACAGAATTTTATTAATGAGGGAATAATTAATTAATTAAAAGCCACATCCATAAAGATAACTTAAGTACGCAATTCAACTGTCGAATAAAAATAACAATAATAATCGTAATAATGAAGCGGACACTGCAGCAGCGGAACAATCAGGCGATTCGTCGGAGATGTTGCAGTCGGCGCGGCGGACGCGCCAAGACCACGACTACGACCGCAACGTTCTGGTTAATTTGCGAAGCCAAAGGATCCCATCCATCAGTAGTTTATTTGATTTTTATGCATTTCAATTAATGACGTTCGACGATTTGTCGCACAGTTTGTTTTACTTTACTTTTCGGCTTTGTTTTTTCTCTTTTCGATTTTCCCTTTTTTGTTTGTCGTGTTTCTTCTCAAGACCTTCGATGACAGGCTAAAGATTTCTGGCGGTTCCACTTTGTAATGTCCTCGTTAATTTATTTCTCACATCAAAGAGCGACTAATTGAAGGGGTTCCTTAGAATTCTTATTTTTTTTTTTCTTCTTATCTTGCCCGGCTCGTCTACGATAGGAATTTTGATTGAAGACGCACTTATGTAGTTACTTGAGTGGTTGAGCGGTTCAGGTTTTTCCACACGCAAAGCCACTGTATCGAGTTGAGTTGAGTTGAGTTAAATTATTCCAAGTTTAACTATTCGGTAAGGTCGGCTACGAACCTAATAGCGCTTAGGCGATGAAGCTGAAGGGGTTTCTATGTTTGCGAGCAAATTTCAGCTAATGGGCCACACGCATGTCTAAATTGCTTCTGAGCTAGGTGGGCGACGTTTAGATAAGGTAAAATGGATTCAACATCCTGGGAATAAATTTAAAAATTATGCCTGAGCCGTGGTGAAATATGTATAAAATACACCTCATTCCACTTCGGAGTACCCTGGCTTTGTGAAGCTTTGGAACTCCCACGCTATGCAATCAGAAAACACAGTCTCCATTAGAATATACGTACAAACTTTCGGTGTCCATCAGACCACCATTCATACAAGCAATCCTAATTGACATTCTGGCGACCGGAGCCGGAGATATTTGAAGTACGAGTTCACGAGACTTCAGACATTAGAAGCTCCATTTTCAGAGGTAATTTGCAGGCTATAAGTATTCTAGAACTCTCTTCTTCCTAGCTTTGCGTTAAAATCGCGAAGGATGATCTAACGTCGTGTTTAAGACACTGTTCATACGTCTGATCGAAGAGCTCGAAGAAGCAGTGTATGACAACGCCATTGTTCGTTCCTTAAAGAAGACGATGGAGAAGAGTAAGACAAAATTCTGCAAACGTTTATGTAACGAAACTGATGTAAGTCCTTGGGGAATGGAACCTCACAAATATCTTACCTGTCAATTTAGAAGCGCTACATAGTAGAACAGGTAGTAGAAATAGACGACTTAACTTCTCAGGGAGCAAGAATGATGTGATGACATCGACGTTTCGAGACAGTCACAAATGAATAAGTGGCTATAACTATCGGTTTAGAATCACCTCACGGTCATAAAATACGTAGAAGTACGTCTTCACAATAATATACAATTTCACCAAAAATGTTAGACTTGAGTTACAGAGCAAGACTCGAACACTGCTAAGCATTGTAGGACTTGGATTTGCTGGAATGATTTCAATACCCATATTTGTAGTTTAGTCCCTTTATGGCACACCCTGCTTGGATGACGTTACTAGGAAAAAAACAAGGAAAAGGATATTTTTAACCGAATACAGACACTGCAAATACGGCAACTTTTATGATGATGCTATGATCTGCATTGATATGTACTTATCTTTGCAGACGCGATGTGTAAAATCTGTAACAAAAGCTTGGACCGAATCAGAAAACACTAAAAAGGATTAAAGTAGAAGGAAACCGAACTCAAATGACTGTCTGGCAAGGCCAGTAGCACAAGAATACAAAAAACTGATGGACCTAGGAGTTGATTCTTACTATTGAGGTCAGGATAATCCGTATTCATAGGAACCCCAATTCGAATCTTATGCATTTCATGTTTGAAAAGGTGGTTATCGCCCAAAAATATGACACTTTCATTTTGATCTTTGGAAGATTACAGATATTTTGGTTTTAGTTACCATCGACTACAAAGATCTCTGTTGATTAAAGACGGGAGATCTTATCGTCTGATATCTTAGCTCACTGGTTCTAATAGATCGCCGTACCTATATCATCGGTCATAATCTACGGACAGGGCGTCTGCTTAGAGAGAAAGAGTCAAGTGAAATGGGCGATGTGGCAAAAGGTTATTTATTCCACAAATGTTGTTGCTGAATTGAATCTCGAGGTGATCAGAAAATGTATTAGTATCTACCTTAATTTTTCTGGAAACACCGAAATTATGGAGATCCCTAAAATTGAGCGAACAATCAAATCCAACAGCGATCAGGTCACTTTTAGCACATGGCGTACTCTTTTCTCAGCTTTACGAATCGACTTGTGCTAGCGGACGATGAATGATTGTCAGGTACAAACTGTCGACCGGCACTTAATCGATCAGGCATATAAGAATACAAAGACTTCCGTAGTAAGGTAATGTCCAAAATCGAAAAACAAAATCTCAATCTTGGAGTTCCATGACAGACAGTTTAGGGGAAGTCCAAGCCTCATACGTTTTCAGATATTATCTTCCCGCGAGCGGCCTTATAAAATCTTAACTCTGGGCAACAGCCTATTTCGTTCGAAGTTCATGAGTCCGTAATATCTCGTGCAAGAACTTTTTAAAGATCAGGAATTTAAACAATAAGCTAAACACCATAACTGGATCTTTAAAGTAAAACGTCAGTCTTGTTGTATATTCTCTCAGCTTTAAGTTTGCTCTTGAAGGACGTGTAGGCTTAAACTCAATAGGATTGGTGAACTCTCAAACCTTTGTTATATCTAAGAAAGTGTAAAGATTATGACTAAGAAAATAAAGTAGGTTGTTAGATCTGAACATTGAAAGGCGAAACAGCATTTTATAAAATGTAGAATTGTATACTCTTATAATCAAGTTCTTATAAGTGTATAACGATCTGTGTTTTACTCATTATCATGTTTTCCTTTAAATTATCCTTGCTATAGCATATTCAAACAGGCAAATGTATTCAGGCACTATAAGATGTAATGAAGAGAGATTTATGTACAATATTTATATTTCTTTTCGCCTTTCAAACAATTTTTTATTTTTTACATTAAATTCCAGTCGGTGGAAGCGCAAATCAACTACCATCAATTGAGATGCGTTTAAAGAGGCGCGGAATCATGCAACTCTGATAATACATGCATCAAAAAAAAAATTACTTTGCATCAAAGCTCAGTACCTCCTTACCCGCCATAAAACTTTGGAACAATTTAAAAAAGATCAGTGTTTTCAAAGGCCTTAATTCACAGGGTGTTCTCGACCCTGACAATCTGAATGAGTATTTCGTAGGCAACTCTGGGAGTGATCTCGATATTAATCGAATATTGGCGAATTTGGCGAGCTCTGTTCCAAGACTGGAAGATTTTGAGGTTGTAAGTGAAGATGAAGTTTACCAAATGCATAATGGCTATTAAATCTGACGCTATCGGTGAGGATGGCGTACCCATGTGATTTATTAAACTTATTTTACCCCAAATTATAGCCCATCTCACTCATATTATTAATCTCTGCATTACCACATCAACTTTTCTCTAGTCTTGGAAAATTCCAAGGGTGCTTCCAATAGCAAAAAGAACAAACACAAATTCCCCCTTTTACTTCAGAGTAATAACCTTGTCTATCGAAAGTCTTTGAAAAAGTCATAGAGAAACAAATATTAAGCCATTGGATCATCAACAACTCGATTTACCCGAAACAATCAGGCTTAAGAGCAAATCATAGTTGCTCTACGGCTGTGATAAATCTACTTCATGAAATACCTACTTGATTACCATAAGGGTCATATAAGCCTACATTGTTTGCTTGATTTCTCCAAAGATTTTGAGAGGCTAGGTGGAAGCTTAAAAACTTGTTTGGTCCCAGTAATAGGGCTGTAGAACTTATCGGCAGCTATTTATCAAGTAGACTCCAGAGAATCACTTCTGTCGACAAATCCTCTTCACTGAAGGCCTTAATTCAAGGTGTTCCACAAGGGTCAATTCTTGGTCCAATACTTTTCTGCATGTTCATCAACGATCTCCCATCAGACTGTACCCACACTTCTGTGCATCTTTATGCAGATGATGTAAAACTCCTTCTAGGCAAACCCTTTGGCAAGCTTGATGAACTCGCTCTTGATTAATGAGGATCTTACTCAAATCTCTGCTTGGTCCGTCGCTAATGGGTTGCTCGTAAACCAAACAAAATCCCAAGCAATATCTTGCCAGATATACTAACTTGATCAAAAATGGAATGTATCCAGAAAATTTTAAATACAAGTTTATTCATCTAAATCTATATTGTCTCCTTCAATATAATACCCATCGACTGCAACACACTTATGCCAGCGCTTGATCCAATCCTCGAAACATTTTTTATATTCGGTTTTCGGTATGTCCATCAGTGCTTCCTGCGATTTTTCCATTACTTGCTCTCGGCTGCTGATACGCGTTCCCCGTAGTGGTTTTTTAACTCGTTTACGTAAACTGTGGCTTATTTCATATTTTACTCGTATGGAAACGAGATGTAGGTTGATATTGACATTAATCATGCCTCTCATTACATATGCTGAAGTTGTCTACAGCGGTCTTGATTCACTATCACAACATAAACTCCAAGTAGGATTCAACGATGCGGTCCGCTTTGTATATGGCCTAAGAAGATACGACCATATCTCCGAATACTCTAAAAAGCTACTAAGTTGCACACTGCAACAATATATCAATGCAAGAAATTGTATATTTTTTACATAAATCTCCGTCCTATTTATTTAACAAGCTTGTCCTTAATCGTTCCGTAAGAAATCTTTGTATCGTTCCCCATCGTTGCCAATATTTGAATTCCTCACGTTTATTTTCCATTCATGCTGTCAAACTTTGGAACGGTGCAAACTTTAAAAGTGCAACAATCCAACCGTAAGCCTTCCTCTTTTCATTGGAATCTCTACCCCATAATAGTATAAGCTAATTTTAAGCCATGCATTTTATAATATTGTATCTAAGTACTAGAACAGATATCGATGTTATTGCCACATACCACTTATTTATCAATAAATGAAATGAAATGAAATTTGTATAAGAAAATAAATATATGTACTCGTATATACATACATTTATTTAATGGGTCAATCGCTTCAGAATTAATAAAAATTTACTACCCAGCTCCTGATTCAACTATTTAACCAAAAACCGATTACAGATCAGATAAAAAGATATCTTCCCAGGAACTACCTACTTAGAAAACGGTCATAAACACCCACAACTAGTCAGATTAGTATATACCTACATAAATCAAACAATTAATCCCGCCAAAAACGTAAAATTCGCCTTAATTTGTACCCCTGTCCTTTGCTGTGAAGTTGTTCGTTGTCAACCACCAACAATTCACAAAGTAAGAACTTAATTAGCGGTTACAAGGTCCCCAGGAAAAAAATTCCAGTAACAGCTCCAAAATACAAAACCAAATTAAGCCATGCATCATCTTGTGCGATGTTTCTTTGTTTTTGGTTTTTGTGAAACTTTTTTTTTTTTAATTTCCTCTGCGGTTTTATGGCATCTGCGGCAACCGTAGAAAGGTTATGCTGGTCTTAGCACAAACGCCTGTCAGCGCCTTTAAATTTATTTGAAATTTATAAAAATCGGAACAACCAAAGATACTTGTACTCGTATATGGTTGCAAAGGCTTCGTTGAAGTCGAAATCGAAATGGATTCGCAAACGATTCAGTGCTGATTTATACCTGTGGATAAATTTGAAATTCCGATTCCGATTCCGATTCCGATGGCGATTGCGATTTTAGGATTCATTTATCGAACTTGTTGCTTCGCTGGCGAACATGTTAATTTCCTGTTTCGTTTCATGGAAGCTTACTTTCCTAGTACCTGAGGAGTTGAAAATTCTCCGGTAAATAGAAAAGATTATTCCATGAGAATGCCATCAACTCTGACCACTCAAGGATTGCTTCTCACGCATTCCCACATCAAATCAATCAAATTCGAATTTGTCATTAGCATCTCTAAATCGTTGGGCCATTCGACAATCAACATTGACACTGACAACCACAACTTGTTAAATGAGCAGTAATCCGCAACCTAAAACACCTTTATCAACACAACCACACCTCCACATCACAAATCACAGTTGTCACGCTAGCCAGCGGCTAACATAGCTGACGCGGCGGCCGCGGCCCCTTAATTTTCGCCACAAATCATTAAAATCTTTTTCTCATCATCAGATCGCATGTGTGAGGTTTTGGTTTTCAGTTCCCTGGGAGACTGGAGACGATCAAATATCTTTCGACCTAATGAAAAATGATTGATAAGCAACTCAAGAAACGAACAGATACTTGTTGAACAAGCGCTAGAACTAGTCACACACACCTGATATTGATACACACTCGAATGTTGTGTCTCGTCGGTCAAGTCCGTCGTACATATACCTGGGTGAAGCTAATGACCGCCTGCCTTGACCGCTTGTTTCTCTTTTGCCGCTAAAACGCACATAATTCAGCATTTTTACGAGCCTAGGGTTGGTTTTTTTTTTTTTTTTTTTTTAACTTTTTGACAAATTACGAGCATTACTCAAGCAGAAAGTCCACAGAGCAGTACTTCTTCTGGGAAACTTTTGTCACACTCTATTGATGCCATCTAGATGGAGGACAACCTATCAATGCGATGTCACCACAAAAAGATTTGCAACTTCTTCCAGGAATATCTATGTACAATAGATGTAGATACAACTGTTGAAGAGCACATACGAGCACGTATACGGACTCGTATCTTAGCATTTTGGCAACGACTTTCTGTTTGGGATCTGTGAAGGTTTGTTTACTTTTGCATCCTGCCTTGTCATAGACTTTCAGTCATCTTTATCGTCAGCCTCAGCATTCAGTGAGCAGAGCATCTTTGGTGGTGCATCTGTCATCAGTCAGGCTGACTTGACTTGTTTACTGTCACAGTACAATGTCAGCATTTGAAAATATACATACTCGTATGCACATATATTTCTCATCTTTGTTTTGACTAACAGCGTACCGACATCTTCAGGGTGCGGAATTAATTCATTCGATTGAATTACAACCGAAAATGCTTCATATGCAAATCAATTCGGATCTCCGTCCGACCGACCGACCATGCGTCCGTCAGCCACAGTATACGAATAAACGACTAAACGAGGACGTGTTTGTTTTTTGTAAACACATACCAGATGTGAATGGACCTTTGGCTGAGCGGCCAATGCTTTTTAGGGTGACATAACTTGAGATCCAATTAAAAATCAATTGTCGTCAAGGAGCCGAACAAACAGACTCACAAAGGGAACTGACCATGTACCCAAAATTGTAAGTACGAGCTTAGAATCATGGAATTTGCATTTGCCTTCTTTTCAAAATAAAAAAAGTTTTTTAGATTGTTTAGGTTTCGTACCGAAGAATTTACGATTTTATGCCAACTGAAAGTGACAGCATAAGTTATTACGAAAATTAATTTTCAATTAAGTCGGGGATGCAGAGACCTCTCTTACGGGGAACTACTTAAAAACCAAGCAAGCAATTTTGGGATGTGTTTTGAAGAGTATGGGTAGGAAAACCAACGAAAATAAAGGGGCCAGCTGTAAGTGCTTCATTTCCCAGAAATGCTCCAAAATTGGATAAACCAAGGGAAAGAAATGCGTAAGATATGTTGAACAGTTTTGATGAAAAACGGAAGAGTAGTTCAGAAAATTGCTTTAATGTTTTGAAAGCCTGAAAGCCTTTGTGGTGAAAATTCGACAGATGAGACGAAAATGACTTTAAAAAATAAGAGGCAAATCTTGTTTTAGATACTCGTTAACAACGAACGCCATTAATTGTAGATCAATTATGTTCAGAAGCAACATTTATGCAATATTGCCGCGTCAAAATTCTGCGGCCTCAGTTGTTTACAATCTTGAATTCCGGCGACATCGAAAATTGCGATTTTGTAAGTAGCTTTCACAAATGATACGTGCAAAAGTTTGCAATTTTTCATATCTTGCGGCCACTTGAAATCACTCGTTATTTTGCGTATCCTACGATGACGTTATTCAAGAATTTCGAGACCGGTTTTCCCTTTAATCTCAAATCAAACCAAAACCACTGCGAAAACAGAAACTCTTGTCCCAAGAGGCGAAAAGAAAAAAACGTAAGCAAAAATCAAAAACAACGCAAAACGCGAAGATAGCTTATCGACAAATTCTCTTCACTGCGATAAAGTGCGTATTAAGTTAGACAACGCACGCCAGAAAGCTGTAGGTGCATAGATCAAGTGCGGTAACATTCGGGGCATCGACTTAGAAGTTATACTCGTAATGCTTGTATATTAAAGATTATTAGAGACGCTTGCTAACGAGATAGATATAGATAAATTCGCAATAGATGGAAAGAGTTCTTTTTCCTAACGGATTCCAATTGTTATTCCCTCGAGCGTAGCGTAAGGAACTTTATATTTTACGCAACCCAAAGTCAGTAAAGCAGTGAAATATTGAATCTGCGACGTGCAGTCAGAACGTATTTGTATATGCATACCCTTCAAAGTATGGCCGGTAGGATTCTAAAGACTCTTAAAAAAAGAGAGTGAGAGAAGTAGCGCCAGAGGAAAACCGAAAAAAAGTTTAAACGAGCCAGGAATGACTGCAACGTCTTTCTTAAGCGTGTGAAATTTCAAAACGACTAAAATTTGAGGCAAAAAATACTAGTGTCCCAAAGGTAGTAATAGCTTTTGGTCGTTTGTCAAAAACATCAGAAACTCTGCCCCATCCTCCATCGCAATGACATTCCAGCTGTCAGCTCTATATACAAGGCCCATCTATTTGCTGCACACTTTGCAACCAGTTCACCACTTCCAGATTGCGGTTTGTCTCCACCTACACTTGAGTGTGTCGAGTTTTTAATGGAACGAATCAACTTTCGCACTCATGTAGTAGCAAGAGTACTTAAAGATCTCACAAATCCTCTAGTCCAGATGGTGTTCTTCCCCGCTGGTAAAACCACTGCGTAAGCTTTTTCATTAATCTTATTCTTTAGGACTCTTTCCGGGCAGATGGAAAACAGCATTTGTCCAGCCCGTTCCTTAAAAAGGCGATTCTCCTTCTCTCTAACCCTACAGACCCATAGCACTTATGTCCCATCGTTCCAAGGCCATGGATACACTGGTAAATCGTCAGCTCATGAAATATCTCGAAACACGAAAACTTTTTAATGACCGCCAATATGGTTTTCGTAGCAACTGGTCCACTCGTGATTTGATGACATGTCTCAACGAAAAGTGGAACCAAAGCGTACATCAATCTGGCGAGAGCAAGATAGTTGCATTTGATATTTCTAAAGGCATTCGACAGAGTTTGGTCCTGGCTCAAGTGTTAGTGTATTGGTTTCCCAATCGGATGGTTCGGGGTTCAAGGCCAGCCGTGACCGAAGGACTTTTTTTTCGGGCAATTAAAATCCCGTAAGACGAATGGTTGCCTAAATACAATATCAAGTCAATCTACACTAATAATTAAGTCCCCCCATTAATTGTTGGATGGCACTCATGGGGCGATGTAGCCACTGAGCCCAAACATCTTTCTTTCACTTTCTGTCCCATTTTCCGAAAAACTTAGCACATAATTTGGTAGTGCATTATGGATCGATGAATCTCTCCTTCAATGGACTTGGATGATTTCACGTCTGATATTCATAAAATAAATGCTGGTGTACCCCAGGGCTCTGTTCTGTCCCCGACACTCTTTTTAGTTTTCATCAATGCCTGCTACTTCGAATGCAATATATTCCTCCAATTGGGGAACTATCAACAGAGTGGATAGAAATGCTTTCAAAACACAATGCTGTGTGCTGTCGTTAAAGCGAAATTTAAACACCCAGCCATTATCCATGAATAGCACATACATCGTCGAAACCGAAAAACTTTCCATTCTCGGTGTGTCAATGACAACTTACGTTGGAATGACCACTTATTCGATGTCGCCAAAAATGCTGGAAATATCTAGGTTCCCTGAAACGATGTAAGAAATCCTTTTCGTCTTCTGAGCTGGGCTCAATATATAAAGCATTCATCCGCCCAAAATTGGAGTACAATGCACACATCGGGTCAGGTGTGCCTAAAACATCTGTGCACCTGCTAGATAAGATTCAAAACCTAGGTGATGCTAATATCACCCAGTCAATGGACATCCTCGAACACCGACGAAATGCCTCCTTTGTTTTATCGCTATTTCCACAATCAGTGCTCCATAGAAATCCGCCCCTTCAAACCTTCAACCGTAACACCCGTCTCGCTATGAAAGCTCATCCCCACTTTCGAACGTACTCTGAAATATCGTGGTTCGTTCCTAAGCCGAACAACTTGTTTGCTTGTGGAATGCCTTGCCGAGCTCTCTATTTCCTAGTCATTATAATATTCAGACATTTAAAACCAACGTGCATCGGTACCTATCTTTCTTTCCTCCCTAATTTTCCTTCGCCCGCGCTGTGTGCAAACATTTTAAGGGTACCGAATTCTTTGGACCAGCGAACCTTGATGATTTACCGCCTGAAATGGAACTTTCTCTATACCTAAGGGGGTAAGGACCTGAGGCGCGTTAACATGTATTTGTTATAGAAGGCAAATAACCCATATTTCAGAAGTGGCTGTACCGATTTCACTCAAACCTTGCATACATATAGTATATTTAAGGCCATTTTACAAATTTAAGGTGCAGGATTTTAAGGAAATACAAAATATACGTGGTACAGAACGTTTTAAGTTTTTGCAACATTTTTTTTCCAACCAAGCGTTGAATTTTGAAACTCCATCTATCCCAGTGATGCTACAAATAAGACGAAGTTCAGAACTAGTATATGTACGAGTAGTTTTGAAGATAATGGGGCAAATGTGCAAAAAGAGCACACTATTTTTTAAAAACTTCATTTAATTTTTTTAAATTCTTATTACAATAAATAGAATAAATAAAAAAATAAAAATAAAGAATTCAATGAACAGGAATAGCCGTATCTTGGAAGAGAACTAAGGCAATGGGATCCGTGGTCTGCGAGGTAGCATGGCGCAGCGCGTCGTTCGTGGAACCATGCGTTACTCCATTACTTTTACTCAAATTTTAAACCACTTCTAGATGTCGTAAAAAGGCGCGGTTTGTCGCATTCACTTCCATATTGAGTCTATATTAAAACAGTGAAATAATTCGATGGGTCAGTTCTGAAGTCCTTACTCCCTAAAGGTCACACTTCTTCCAGTTTGACAAACTAAGCTATCTGGAACCTGTGATTGCTTGATCGTTAAGCCAAGCTATGTCTTGGCCTTGGCCCACAGATTGCTAGGTTCGTGGCATTCGGACCTTTACATCAGGGCTGGTAGGATTTGGGTTTTATAGGGCAGGTTAGGCACCATATTTTCATTTAGGTGTCGCTTGTCAAACCACCGAAAAGTTGCTGATATCGATAGTAATGCGAGTATTTTGACCAAGACATTGTGACCTCGGTCTATTTTTTGTTGACAGAGCAAATAGCCCGCTGAACGCCAGTAATGACATCGTATTACATTAGAATCCCAATAGCTGGACTGATTTCGAAATACTAAAAGCTTTCCTGTTGATGGTTGTCCGAAATACTGTCATGTTGGGCTCCAGAGCGGACGTTCCGATTCCACGTAAATTTCTGAACGCCGTGACAGCAAATTTTATCAGTTTCTCTGAAATTCCGGGATCGATAGTACGATGAGTACTATCGGCTGCGAAATCAATGAAAACACTGTATCGACCTGAAATTCTTTGGGCTTTTTCAGGATGTGATGGAATCAACACAGATGTTGGTTTGGTTGGTTCCAAGGACTTTCACATTTTGCGCCGGAAAGTATTTTGTAGACGACACTCCAATTTATTAGACTATAACAGTTGTACATCGCAGCTCTGCAGTTTCCCAAATAATCAATCAGACTGTTCCTTGTGAAGCTTAACCATCAGTCACTGCAATCAATCAAGATCTACATTGAAACATTCGACTAATGTTATCTTTTTGCTTTCGGCTGAGTAATCCAAACACTGTTTCATGGTTCAAGTATCAACCTGCTATTACTTCTAGTTACTCTTTGGTTACGGAGATGTAGTGGCGTTGGAGCAGATTCCAAAGTACGAAATTCCAAAGCATAAAATCGCTAATTCAAATTTGCTTTGACTTATTGTTGTTACCTTTCCTGCATGCAATCGCTTCTCTGTGTGAAACTAACGCTCTTTTATAACATTCATCTAGCATCTAAACAGTATCTTAAACAATGAGGTGGTTTGTGTTTAGAGATGTGGATTAGTGGATTTTTTGATAGAGGGCAAAATAGCCAGTCTCAGTTAAACAATTGCAAATTGTTATGGGAAGAAAGGTTCAAATGTTTTGGAAAATCGCACAAAAATTCGAAATTTATTTTAGGGAAAGCTAATAAACAATGGTCTACCTTAAATGATGACAACAGAACTAACAATTATATGAGCTTTCACTTCTACAGGTTTTTTTTTATCTTTCAGTAGATCTTATTGCTGTTTTCTGAAATAGAGATATTAAAGCGGTCTATGGTCCTATTCCGTTCTAGAGTCATGTTGAGCCAGCAAAATATATGTAAGTCAAAACATTTTACAATTTACAATTTTACTTTTTTGTTTTTCTATTTTACCTCTTTGATCTCGGCCGAAACCTTAGAAAAATCTTCGTTGCGTGACAAAAAGAACGTTATTTTCTGCTTGTTTTTGACACACATATAAACAGATGAAAATTGTGATGAAACTATTGTAATTGAGAAATTTTCGACTGATTTATATCCAGAATGGCTTTACCCAAACAGATTAAGAGGAGATCTTCAATAATATGACGATTCTGCACCTTCGTTTAGGATTTTGTACATACGGATGTCACAATTACAAATATTCGATGATAAATGTTAAATTGATGATGATACGGGTATGTTATAATAGCTGACGAGCTAGTCCACGAGAAATTGTTCACTGTTATGTAAGAAAGGTGTGTGCAAGCTGAGTGCCACCATAATGTTTCTCAGTCGACTAAAGCGTGCAGTGTTGAGAAGACAACATTTGATGCGTCACTTTGTAGTTGTGGACGTTTTCGTCAACACTCCGCTAAACCCTTCATAACAAAAAAAAAAACAGTTGAACTGTAGAACGTTTTATTTTTCGTCTAAAATTAGTGGGAACAGGCCAATGCAGTTATATAAGGGATAAGTAGATTTAAAAATACTAAAACAATCCTGAAACCATTCATAAACAAGATGGTTGGTCCAGAGAAGTCTATCATCGGTCAAATATTCACACTACGACTGATCTTGGAGAAGACCCATGAATCTCAGATCCACACTCACCAACTTCAAAGCCGCATATGACAGCGTGCATAGGAACTACATACCATAGCCATGCCTAGTTTCGATATCCCTGCCAAACTCATCAGTCATTAGGTTGTGCAGCATGGCTATCCAGAATTCTCGCTGCTCCATCAAGATGTGTAATGAGACCTTCAATGTCAAAAGATGTTTACGACAAGGCGACGCGCTGTCATGTAACTTTTCAATATTAAGGACTTCCTCTATCTTGACTCCTCAGTTACAAGCAGAAATCACGTCGGCACAGAAATCAGACACAGAGTTACTCTTGCTATAAAGGTTTATAAAGGGTGGTCCAAATACAAGTCTCTTTATGAATCATGTTATTTTGAAATCATTGACTTTTATGTGGGGTGCCCTTTAAGATCGATGTTATGCGGACAATCCAGAGACGATTCAAACCCTTCGTCCGAGCCATTCGTGAGATAGAGCCAGAAACAGTCAAGAAGGTCTTGGACAATTGGGTTGACCGGATGCGGTACTGCGAAGCCAGCCGGGGCAGCCGCATGATTGAAGTCATATTCCATATCTAATAGGAATGTTCGCTCTTTCTAACAAAGCCATAACATACCGAAAACACTGCACACGACTCTTATCATCCTGCTCCATGGCGCAGAGACTTCGACCTTGCCGAAAGTGGATGGTGAAGCACGTGGCTGTTTCGGGAGAAATATACTGAGTCTGGAGTTTGATGGAGAAAGTTAGGAGGCTATGGATCAAAAGCCTGAGATAGCTGGGCCATGTTAATCTTATTGACACCAAAGCTGCGGTCCAAAGAGTCTTCGATTATAAACCCGAGGGACGGCCCAGTAGAAGAAGACCACATCTAGGGCGGCGCAGGCAAGTGGAATAGGACCTTAACATACTTGAAGTGCAGCACTGCAAGCCACTGGCGAGAAATCGTTCTACCTTGAGAGACTTGTTAGGTTCAATCCGGACTGAAGCGCCATCTAAGTTAGCAAGTAAAACAATTTTCTTTCGCTTTGCATAAAGAAAATTTTTCCAATTAAGTAGCCAAAATAACTCTGGAAACGAGACATCATGATCGAGCATTAGAAGAAATATTATAGAACTTATTTCAAAAACTGCGAACAATTCCACCTAGATTTAGAAGCCGTAAGTAACTAGGCTATAATGACAACTAATTTTGATGTCCCAATGCTTTAGTGTTACTGTATAGGTGCTTAGTCCCATTATATGGTCCACCCTATTTTGGATCAGTCTGTTAGTGAGGACGAGAGTTTGATGATGTTTTTGCATTTGAGTAAACCCATTATTTTTTTCGAACTTTGCCTGGGACTTAAGCTTCTATTGCTTTTTGGACTGGATATTCCGACGATTTTCGTTGCACACTGCAGCCTAAAATGTTTCCAATATTAGTTACACATTTTTAAAAATAAACAAACGCCTACAAAGAACAAATTTTAAGAAACTCTGCATAACTCAGCGTATTTTGGGAGTTTTTTTCTAACAAATTAGCTAAAAGGTAAGGCTAACAAATTAGCAAGAAAGTCAATGTGGCAATTTTTGTGTTTTCTTTTTTATAATGGTCGCGCACACAAGGGGTTACAAGTACCCTTAAAATGTGTTTGAACACAGCGCGGGCGAAGACAACTTAGGGAGGAATAAAATAAGTACTGATGTACGTTGGTCTTAAATGTTTGCACGTTACAATGACTAGGAAATAGAGAGCTCGGCAGGCCAGGGTTTAAGTTGTTTTCCCGGGATAAGCTCGATATGATCGTTCGGCATTCAAAATTTTTTAAAATGCTAGAAACCCTTTTCCAAAATTGCTAGACTTTTGTCGTGCAGTAACCTACTGGACTGGGTTTCGAAAAAAATTACTCCCAGCATCAGCGGTTGGTGGTAACAGTTACTTTACGTGGAAATGTAAATTTTGTTCCTATTGAGGAGTATTTTATCAGAAAACTGAAAACATATATATTTTTGTATGTTTGAGCCCACAATTGGATACCATAAGTTGGATGCCTTCAACCACATCGCATCAGTTACATGATATAGTACTTATATTGCAGGTGCAGAGTACATATCGTACTAAACATCCTACTTATGAGCCACATTATCATGATTCAGAGGAGTGTGCTGTCATGTATTGTATCGTTTCGTAAACAAAATTGAATTTGAAGAAGCGAAAAGGTTATGATAAATGTCAATGTTCGCGAAGAGATGTAATTGCAATTCAATTCAATTGAAGTTAAATATGCCTTTTCGAATTACTAGGAACGTGTGATACAACCCAGCTTTGTTAGCATCTATCATATATGCCAAGTACTGCCATAAATTTGTATATTCTATGTTTATAAAATGCTTTAAAAAAAAAAAACAAACAATCAGAACTGTCTGGAAATACATACTCGTACAGTGTGTTCCAGAAAAACGTGCGTTAAATTACAAATTACTACTTGTAATTTAGTCACACACACACATGTTTGTAGTCAAATTACTTTCATTTCCTCAGTATATTTCCATAAATTTGGCGGTATAATAATGGTATAGAGACTTAGATTAGCTGTCTCAAAATGTGAGGTCTTTAATAAAGCAGAGCCTTGCGCCAATTTGGAGAGGCCCAAGTTTAGAATATACGCAAAAATTAAGTGAAAGTTACAATAGTCGATGCCAAGCAATTATAAATAACAATGGTGACTGTACTATCAATGTAATTGCGCAATTCGTTTTGCTAATAAAAAAAAACATGACTTAGTAAAATTCCGGCATTTATCATTGGTTTTTTAGACGCACGTTTTTATTGAACACACTGTACGAGTATGTATTAATATTATTATTAGAAACACAAGAACAAAATATAAAAGGACTACCTCAAACACTGTGCCTACAAGAGCGTACCAGAACGAACCAGCACAGTTCTAATGGACATCTCCGATGCTGGCTTTCGATTAAAGTGCTTGGAAGATGGGGATGTTAAGCGACATTTACACAAAAAAAAAATGTAACTAGCGTCCAAGGTATTAGAGATACAGTACTACCTTTAAAATTCGAGCAATCGGTAAATCGAACGCTCACTAACCTATTTTCTGACATAAGATCTCATGATTCGAAGGCAGATATTGGCCAAAATTGGCCAAAATTGGTACTTTTCCATTCGAATTTTGTCCATTAGTTCCTTAGTAAGTGTTTCCACAGTTAGAAAGCGCTGAGCACAGTTAAAATTACTTTCCCTGGATTCCTATTCAATATGCTGTGAGTTGAGACTAGGACATTACAGGATTGCGTGCAATCAGCATTTTTGGGACATCCGGCATTGTGAATGGTTTTTCTCAAAAAATTACATTTTCAGTACAATTTTAAGGATTTTATAAGACAAACGTAAGTTTTTGACTCTCAAGCGGAAATGTGAATTTTTTGGCGAATCACTCAGCATGCGTCTAAGCAAGATCGCAGACTGGAGTGGAAAATCTAACACAATTCGAAGAAGATTTTAGAGTAAAGTAAAGTAGAGTAAAATATAAAATGTTGAAAATGTTAGAAATGCAAAAAATGGACAAAGCGTTAGTTGGTTTTATAAACAAGGTAAGAGCTATGCCCTTATATCGTCTGCGAAACATCAATGCGAAAACTACATAACTGGTAAAAATTCCGAGCCCTTCCAATCAACAGGTTCACCCTTCTATCCTAGAATTCCCCAAACAAAATTAAAGCATGTGTCGAACGAAAAAAAACAGACGAATGTACTTGACTTCCTTGAGTTCATCCAAAACAAACTGTTGCTGGTCAGATGGTTAGGAAAGAAAGGTCAATGGATCAGGTGAACTAAAACTTCGACTACTAGTCATTAGGATGACCGGAAAGAAAAGGACCTTAAAAAAAATGAATCCCCTTAAATACAGAATGCGTTCTAAATAACGTATTGACGACAACAGAGATTTGTTTCATCAAGTTGTCGCCTCTTAGGTACCCGTACTGTTGACACTCATTCCATTTAAAAAACTGTTGCGGATACTACTTTTGTTTGCTTGTATTTTCCCCAAATATAACATCATCCTACCGACTAATATGCCTCAAAACATCATGCAAGAAGTCTCTACTATAAAAAACCGGCTTTTCAAGTTGCAACCAGTGATTCAATTTTAGAGATGGCAGACACTTACTTCTGCGTTGAACCAAATGGCTTTGAGAAATATCGACAAATGTTGGGCGAGAGTCTGAATGGGATGAAAAGGAGTGTTAACCTCTTTCTCAACAAGACACTGATGGATTCGCATTGGCACGTCTTCTAGTCCAAATCACGCCAGGTTGAATAGAATAGAATTGTAATCTATCTTTCACAGACAAAAAACGGATTGTTTTAATAAAAAAAAAAAACCTTTTAACACAGATTTTTCATTTGAAATAATGACTACGAAAAAAGGAAACACTAATCAGAAAACCTTCATAGCTCGAAGTACCGGGGTAGAACTGCATTATAGAATATAACTCTTTTGATAAAACTAATGGCAATTAGATACCACGAAAATAAAATGAAAAGAATTCAACGGCTTTTGAGAAGTTTTTCAGATACAACCATCAAAAATTTCACACAACACCTTCCATCTTTCTCATTTCGGAACGAAACGCCTTCCAACTCATACCCCGGATACTTATCTAGTAATTTCAAATCCAGCCCTAATCTCCTTTTGCAGTTGCACCAGCCGCTCTAGGATGGTCTTGGCTAATGTTATTAACTATACCTATATTTGTCGCCACCAAAAAGGATATTTAAGGTCTTACAACGGCTTAGTTAGTTAGTTTTTAACCCATTTTTCCACATAGAAGGAGTGATATGGCACATTGAAGACAGATTCCTCAGCAAATCATTCTGAAATAGGTTGATCATCACGTTGAACAATGCTTCTTAAGATAATTTCTATGGCTTGTCTTCAATTTAATTTTGTTTTTCACGTGTAATAATTTACATAAATATCTCCAAGGCTGTGTATTCTAGTGTATTCTACCCCAATAGATGATTCAAATTAGCTTTTGTTCAATGAGGTTATTACAAGATGTCCAGCCTGAGGACGGCTTTCATTTGACATCTCGAATAGGTCTCGTAGATCCATCATTTTTAAAAAAAAACGATGTTCCTTGCTTTCAAAGAAGAACTTTAATGGCCACGCTCATACCCGATTCGGCAAAACGATTGATGGTAACGATCATTGTTTATATTTTAAGAGATTTTAACAGTTCAAAAATTTGGAAGTAAACTGTGTGCACTTATGCGCAGCTTCTACGTCCCACCCCATGATAATGTCCTACATGTATTCTCGAACCAAAGGAAAGATACTTCTATAGCGACAATAAATGCTCAAAATTGTTCTATCTGTCGATTTGTGAAAAACTCTTCCTATTGATGTGTGCTTCTAAAATCAATCACTAAGTGGACGCTTTTTATTATAAAAAAAAGGCTTTAACCCATAAATAACCAAATATTCATGGATCAACCTTTAGAGCTAGCCAAAATAATTGGCCAATCGGTTGATGTGTCTAGATAACTGCTCAAATGGAAAAATTTCTATTATTTTGAGCCACAAAATGTTGTTTCCGTCCTATCTCACTGATAGAACCATTTAAATCTTAAATTGTGGACGGAAAAAATTGCAGAATCCCCTCTTTTATTTTCAATGTCACATGCAATTACTCGAGACGTCTGACGGAACTATGTACGTGTTTATCCCTTAGGGATATCCATGACATGCATGTAAGTCAGAGCATAGGTAGGTATGATTTGTAATCTGTCCCCTAACACAATGTTTGCATTTTTAACATATATAAACATGTGTGCAGCCCCCTAATTGCAGCGCCCTTCCATTTGTAGGTGGTGCCTCCTGCTCTGAGCCCTTGAAAGCATTCTTGCGTGGTTATTTCCTCGCAACAGGAGACCAATGAGCTACAATTGTATGATGCATCTACATCTTCATGCTTATGTACGTACCTTTACATATGTACATGCATATGTATATTTTCCACCAACACAGAGGGATCTATTACACACACGCTTTCAAGTAAGAATGAGGAGGACTCATGGTCGTTCGACGAAGGGAATGTTATAATTATGCGAAAAAATTGAAGGGGTCGGCTGTTCGTCTGTCTCGAGAGTAAACGTGCAACGTGTTCCTAAAGAAAACCTCGTCTAGACTTCGTCTAGATGTAGATAAACCGGGTACTCACCTGATTATGAAAAGCTTTATCCGGTGTAATATGAATAGGGCAATCCTAGTAATCCTTGCTGATTGAAAGAAAGGGATTTCACGAGAAACCGTTGTTTTTACCGCCAAATTATTTACACCCTAACTAGCGGTCACACAGGACTCAACATTCCGGATTTCCGGCAGCACTCACAATGTATAATTCACTCAATCACAAAACACTATTCGCAAGCATTGAGCGGCAAAACAACTCACAAAACAAAAAACATCCCTATGTCCCCTGTTAAGGACATGCAGTCGAATTTAGCGGTTTTTCGTGTTGGAAACTTTAATGCAATTTATTCTTTTGAAAATTTGGGATTTTTTTTCCTAGAGGTTGCAATCCATCCGACGAAAGGACAGTCCGAGTACGACAACGAAAAACCGACGTTTAAGTACAATTGGCAGAAAATTAACACAAACACGACCAAAACGTATAACGATGATGACAGCTCAAACACGCACCTTCCTCTTTGCGTTGTCAACGAAACGAACGAACATTTACACTCCCGATAATCTATACGCCTCTCCTTGCTGTAGCAACAGAAAGCGCTCAACTTCGACTGAACCAGAAGCGAAGCAACGGAAAATGCGATGTGCGAATGCGGCAAACGTCCACAATAGGCCCCCGCCGGAGCTGAGTCGGATTAATTGAGTGAGTCGCCAAGCGATTCGAGTGGCTGTCTCCAACAAAAGCCGGCTGGTGCTGGTGCTGGTGCTCGTGTGCTGATGGCGATGTGCTGCTGCTGCTGCCATTGCATAAATTTCCAAGAAACATCGGAGTTTGTTTACTTTTTGTATTGTTTTCACTGGAAGTTGGAGTCAAATGCTCACTGGAATATACCTATTTCTTTCTTACAAATGGTGTTCAACTTTCGTTCCCTGCCTCAACTAGTTTACGAATGTGGAATCCACTCTTCTCTGTGTTTAGTGGTTTGGCCCCTTATTTCTTCTTTTGAATTTCCCACTGTAATTGCATTTTCCAGTTTGTCTTTGGCAAGGCTGTAGCGAGTTAATTTTTTCTTGGAAAGGCGACTCCACTGGAATGGGAAACATTTTGTTGGCGTAGAAGAAAAAGAGATGGAATTTTGGTGTGTTTCATTCTGGTTTGTTCACTGAAATTGGAAACCACTCAAGAGAACGAAAGCAACTTAATTTTTTTTAAGAGAGCTACATAAAATGTGTTGAAAGAGAACTGTAATTATTTTTATTTTCTTTTTAACTGTAAAACAGGGAACAATTTGTTTTTTTCAAACGAATTAAATATATTTTTGTTTACCGAAAACAAAACATTACGTCTAGGGTTGAGATTATTTAATCTCAAGCCTAGAATTAAGAGAAAATATTTTGACGCTAAAAGGAACAATTTTAAAAATTAACAGGCATAGATATAACGGGTTTCCCCATAGGGGTGTTCGAGCTTTGACAGTGTGTGGCTGTCACATTAGAGGAGCTACAGCTGTTAAACTACTAAGGTTGGGCTAATCATCTGGAAAGTTACAATGTTGAGCAAGGTGTTCCAATCATTGAACTTTTATCAAATGATTTTTACAGTGCAGTCGTCTTGTTGCGTCGACACATTCCAATCAACTGGGGCAGTAAATAATCAAAATGTAAGGTCTGCAGAAAACATTGCTGGAGTAAATGAGAATGCAGTGAATTCCTCGTTTCGCCCAAGTACTTGGACATTCGCAGATGTCAACTTGACGAGTACATATTGCCTTAGGTTAGGTTAGGTTAGGTTAGGTTAAACAAGGGTATGATGGATATGCCATCACACAGACACCTGGCACCAAAACGGGCCCATCGCGATCCCTGTGAAAGCTGTTGAATTTGTCTTCAAATGGCAACAACCTAAACAACCGCTCTGGTGAAACACCAAATTTTCCTGCAAGAGCCAAAAAGGCCTTAGGCTTGCACCCGTACGAAATTCCATTGACCCAGGAACTGATAGTAAACGACCATAAGCAGTATCAAGCATTCTCTGACTGGGTTCTGGAGTTGTTGGAAGTGGACTTCAATTTCCAACGGAAAACCATCTTCAGCGACAAGTTCCATTTTTGGATGAATTACTAGATATATCAACAAGAAAGATTGTCGCATTTGGGAGATAACAACCCACACGAGAACCATTAGTTGCAAATGCATCCAGAAAAAGTCACTGTTTGTTGTGGTTTTTGGTCCGGCAAAATCATTGGCTCGTACTTCGTCCAAAATCAAGCTGACACAGTCATAACCATCGATGATAACCAGCTTTTGTGGCCTAAAGTTGAAGATATGGAACTCAATGATATACGGTTCCAACGAGACGGCGCTACATGCCACACAGCGAATGCAACAATGGATCTTCTGCACGAAAAATTCGACTTAATGGGTATCTCGCGTTTCGGCGACGTTAACTGGCCACCAAGATCGTGTGATTTAACGCCATTAGGCTTTTTCTTGTGGGGCTTCGTAAAATTATGGGTCTATGCGAATATACCGCAGATAATTGATGACTTAAAAGTCAACATAACCAATTCCATCAATGATATAGAGTCCCATTTACGTGGTAGAGTCAACAGAAATTGGACCTCTTGGATACGCGGCGCCCTGTGAAGCAGCGGCCGTCATTTGGCCGACATCACATTCCATAGATAATGTAATAGAATATAGTTTCAGGCGAAAAGAAAATTAGGTAATGATACTCGTATCTCATACACAAATAAAGAAAACTCTGCATAAGACTTATTCATGATTTTTGGACTAAGAATTCCAGCAGGATATATTTCAAAGTTCTCTGACATTTATATTCCGAATTATTTGACAGGACATCAAGATACACGGGACCTATTTAAACTTCGCAAAACGATAAGAAGACTACGTGATATTTTTGGCACCCATAATCCACAACACGATAAATTTCATCCGCAATTTCGGATAAATGTGGCCGCAGTTTGGCTGTTGTCCGTGCGCTAGGTGGAAAATCTTGCGGAAAGATCTCTCCGCGCAACTTAACTTGTGACGGGAATTAGAGACACAGCTTCCAAGCAACTTAAAGTGTTAATCACTTTTGTCTCATTGGCTTGTGAATAAGAAAAATTGCTGTTTCTGGAGTGAAACAAATACAGAAGGGACTCATGAGTCACATGTCACCCGTAAATTTGAACTGTCGATGTGGTCTTTTTTTTTTTTATAATTTAGGCGCGCCTAAGGGGTTATGAATACCCTTATACTGTTGCCATGGCGCGGGCGGAAATATAGAAGGAGGAGAAAGGAAAGTTTATGATGTGGTGGTTTGAAACTGAGGTGTGTTTTGGTTTCGATATTGACTCTCCAGGGGTGGGAGTCCAAATAGGACGGAGAGCTATTTCTTCACCCGGAATGATTCAGGTTGTGAATTTTAATGGTTTTTTTGTGCTTGAGAACCCTACAACAGCCAAATCTACATGTCAGTGTTATGCCTTCACACGCAGATTTTTTCTGGCCGAGTTCCAATTACACAAATGAAAGCTTGTCGTGGCTAGGATTCGAACCTTGACCTTCCGAGTGAGAAGCGATTGCTAGTACCACTACACCACGACCACCCCCAAACTGTTCGATGTGGTCTTAAAGCTGGTTAAACCTTATAGGCCAAAGCTCGCGTTACAATCAATGGACCACGTTACCGGACAATGATGAGTGATAATTTCTTCGAAAATATGAACGAAATTAATCCGGACATATTGCCATATTGCCCATGGAATGATTGACTTACTGAGGATTGGATTCAATGACAATATTATATTGCAAAACTGGCCAGTGAATTGGCCACCGAGATTGTGATTTTCACACAAAAAGAAATATGCATGCTCCCAAAATATTCTTGAGAAAACTAAAAATTAAAAAAAAATTCAGAAAACTAGTTTTAAGTGACAGAGACTTTGAATGACCCTTTGAAGCCTGCCTTTCATAGGTGCCACAATTTTCTAGCCGTTCCTGCAGGTATGTTGGTCAATTTTGCAAAAAGAAAATTCTTGAGATCGTTATTAGGTATTATGAATCTTTATCTATCTTATTCATCGTTCTAATTTTTCTCAAAGATGTCCAACGGTGCTTAAATCGAAGGATTGGGTAGAAGATTGCAGCTGTTTAGGCACGTTATTGAGAAGCAAAAGTCGCACAACTTTTGCAATATACTTCGGTTCGTTTTCGTTGAAAATTCACATAGATTTCAAGGTACATAAAACCATCTATGTTTCACCAATGGACTTAAAATTTAATGATCCAGTCCTAATATTCAACTCTATTGCCGACCCTCCACCCAGCTTCAAACTTGGAATTAGATTCTCACGTTTTAGTAAATTTTTTTACCTAAATTTGAACTTGTAAATTGAATAAATTGAACTTTCACATTTTTCAAAAACAAAAGGCATCATCATCTTGATATTGCTTAGCAAATTCAAGGCGTTGCTCCTTGTTCACTTCACTTATTAGAGGCTTTTTTTAAGGATGCGACTGTGGTAGTAATAAGTTCGAATAACTAAACCGACTGTTTCTGAATGAACTGATCTTGGGATGGCGTATTCGATTTTAAAGCGCAATTTCTACAGCATTTATTTTAGGACTTATTCAAACGATACTTGGAATTTGACCTTTACCCCTACTATTTACAAAGGTCGCTCGATCCAAGAACAAATATACTGTAGTTCTTACATGTTTATCTTGCTGAAATCTCAGCCCTTCGTAGAAAGATGAGTAAACGCTTCAGTACTAAAATCTCTATAACAACAAAACCCACAACATCAGAACCAGGAAATTACAGCCTGATGAGAGCTAGTATAGTTATGACTGTGTTGGCAAATATTGTGTCATTTAGGTGCTCGCCAAAAGCGAAATGCTCTGTTACGATGCCAATAAGCAGTCTGCAGCCTTTTCTACTGAGAGACAACTGCAAAGCCGCTAACTTTTTAGAGACATTGGGAAAAATTCGCTTGCTCTGCTCGCATCTTGGGAATTCTGGGTCTGCAGTTCTGCTCACAAGAAACCCAACTGTAAATTCAGCCCTAACCGAGGGCGCCTATCTAACAAGTTTATCCGAGATCTCATTTCCCGCGCTTCCATTGTGACCTGTTTTTTCTTCCTTCCTAAATTTCCTTCGCCCGCCGTATAGGAACCTTTTAAGGATAAAAAAAAAAAAAAAAAAACCTGAGACCCAAACAACGCTCAGTGAATACAGCCTTTCGATTGTGTTTAGTAAGGTTTTGGATTTCCGAACTACCTATGAAGTGATGCGGACGGAAATCCTTGAGGGCAGCTTGACTGCCGCTTCAGACGTTTCCATACAATATAATATAGTTCAATGCCATAATGATATACGCAGTCTCCGCTTGAAAGACAGACAAAGAATTTCCCATTCAAGAGTGAAATCTCACGATGTCATTACTCAATACACTCGAACTTTTGAGTAAACTGCCCATCGTAAATCGGTGTTGGAGTCATCATAATCCAGTCTTGGCTCAGATTCTGGATGAAAGGAAAGGGGAGGAAAGTCGGCTTCGTACTTTCTCAGCAATATAAGTTGTATAGTAATTGCATCAAGCGGCATATCCATAAGATCAGAGCCAAAGACAGTGGGAGGGCAAAGATATCATACAGCTAATATGTGTTGTACCTCAGACCACTTCTTTTTAATCCGAAGATTGCCTTAAAAGCGTAGCTCATGATATTAAGAAAAATATTAGAAATTCTGCCTCATCCTCCATCCTAACGTTTATTTACTATGACATCCCAGCTGTCAGCTCTTTAAATAAAGCCAATATGCTTGCTGCACACTTTGCGGCCAGCTCAACACTCGCAGATTGTGCTTTGTCTCCACCTACACTTGAGTGTGTCGAATCTTCAATGGAACAAATTCACTTTCGCACTCGTGTAGTAGCAAGAGTATTAAAGATCTCAATATACATAAATCCGCTGGTCCAGATGGTATACCTCCACTTCTTCTGAAGAGGTGTTCTTATTCGCTGGCAAAACCACTGTGTAAGCTTTTTCATCAATCCTACTCTTTAGGACTCTTTCCGAGCAGATAGAAAACAGCATTTGTCCAGCCCATCCCTAAAAAAGGCGAATCTTCTTCCTTCTCCTCCTACAGACCCATTGGACTTACGTCCCTTCTCATCAAGGTCATGGAAACGCTGATAAACCGTCAGCTCAAGAAATATCTCGAAACACGAAAACTTCTTAATGACCGGCAGTACGGTTTTCGTAGCAACAGGTCCACTGGTGATCTGGTGGCATGTCTCACCGAAAAATGGAATCAAAGCGTACATCAATCTGGCGAAAGCAAGATAGTAGCACTTGATATTTCTAAGACATTTGACAGAGTTTGGCATCAGGATCTTTTGCCGAAAATTCGTGCTTTTGGGATCGACGACTCTCTCTTCAATGGATTAGAAATTACCTTTCGGAACGTTCAATTCCAGTTGTATTGGGCGGTTTCAAGTCTGATATTCACAAAATAAATGCTGATGTGCCCCAGGGCTCCGTTCTGCCTCCGACACTCTTTTTAATTTTCATCAACGATCTCTTGTCTGCTACTTCTAATCCAATATATTAATTTTCTGATGACAGTGCTCTCTGCTTTTCATATTCGTTCCCGGACTCACGTCCCTGCTCTTCGGCTGTAGAACGGGAACGGCAGCTTACGCTAAGCACATTAAATTCCGATATTAACAGCATAACTACTTGGGGAAAGACTAACATAGTAGAATTTAATGCTTCCAAAACACAATCCTGTCTGCTGTCGTCAAAGCGAAATTCAAATACCCATCCATTATCCATGAATGGCACTTACATCGTCGAAACCGATAAACTTTCCATTGTACGTATGTGTGTCAGTAGAAAGTTACGTTGGAATGACCACATATTCGGTGTCGTCAAAAATGCTGCGAAATGTCTGGGTTTCCTCAAGCGATGTAAGAAATATCTGATCTGGCCACGATATATAAGGCATTCTTCCGCCCGAAATTCGAGTGCAATGCCCACATCTGGTCGGGTGCGCCCAAAACATATCTCTACCTGCTAGATAGGATCCAAATCCCTGCGATAAAACTCATAGGTGATACTATAATATCCCTCAAACAATGGACACCCTCGAACACCGACGTACTGTCTCGTGTCTCACTCTGTTTTATCGCTATTTCCAGCACCGGTGCTCCATAGAAATCGCCAGTAGCATTCCGCCCCTTCAAACTTTTAACCGTAAAACCCGTCTCGCTATGAATGCTCATCAGTACACGCTCAAGCCCACTTTCGGACCTACTCTAAAATATCGTGATTCGTTCCTAGGCCGTACAACTCGCTTATTTAATGTCCTGTGTAGCTCTTTATTTCCTAGTCATTATAACCTTCAAACATTTAAAATCGACGATCACCGGTACCTCAATTTCTATCCTCCCCGACTCTCCTTCGCCCGCGCTGTGTGCAAACATTTTAAGGGTACTTAAATCCCTTGAGCGCGAGCAAATTATAAAAAAAAAAAACGGGGAACGCATGTCATCTAGTCTAGAGCAGAACCAAGTGTGCTAGGTGAGACCCTATACCTCCGAGGCAAAACGTCTTTACAGTGTGGTGACGTATTAATGTATAAGCTTGCTCCCGATGACAAGCGCCATGTCTTCTTTACACTCTCAGAAAGCCGAAGGCCCTTAGGAGTTTTCTACTCGACGTGTTTTGTCGAAAGATGTTTGGTTACCAGCATTACACTTAAGTACTTTGCTTCGTTGAGAAAGCGGATTGCAATGAGTTTTAACACAAGATGGGTCAGATCAGTTAGATTTATCCTTAACGAATTTCAGTTTTGATAGGATCTACCGAACCCATTTCAAGTGGGCCAATCGGGGATCAGGTCTAAATCTGCCTGGGTTTTAGAGCAAACGTTCGCAAGGCGTCATCCAACAGGAAGTACAACTTTCGAGTTAATCAAATATCATGCACTACAGCAGTCGAGACTGGATGCCACTTCCAGACAACCTCGTTATCACATATTTCCCTCAATAAGCATCTGCAATTGAGGTTCTGTTCGCTTCCATGGTGATGCCGTTGACGACGTTGTTTGGTCAATTTACACATGCCGCCAAAAATTGCGTCGAAAGCACTGTCATTGCTCAAACGAACAATTGTTCGTTTGCCTATCAGCAATTAAAGAGCTGGTTCCTACTAAAAAGACATTTTTAAGTGCAAGGTTGAAGTTTAGAGAACTGGCCTAGATGCGTCCCTTTTTCAGTTAAAAATAACTAGTCGTGATTCTTTTAAATTTTGTTCCAGGTAATTTCAAAAAAATATTACACATGCGCCAGTGTTAACTGTTTTTTGAAACGAGCAGGCTTATTTAAATCTGCGACACCACATAATCTCAATATCATCGAGTCTAAGAGTAGGTACTAGAAAGGATAATGCACTGGCAGGCGGTCCAAATACAAGTTTCCTTTTGTTCGAAATTTGTGTGGTGTGCCTTAAAGATCGATGTTATGCGGATAACCCAGAAACAATTTAAGCCTTACGTCCGAGACATTCGTGAGATAGAGCCAGATACAGTCAACAACGTTTTGGTAAACTGGGTTGACAGGATGCGTTACTGCGAAGCCAGCCGAGCTACCTATATGAATGAAATCGTGTTCCATGTTCGCTCTTTCTGTATACTTACAAGCTTAGTATACATAGGTCTAAGACTGTATAACTTGGGTTTAAGTTCATCGACTTTACAGTTTCTACTAATATCTCAGTGTCCTGTACCTAGAAAATGTTAACTGTTTAGTCATCTCGTTTAGAGAAAGGCGACCGTGTTTAACTACCTTTGATGTTATCATAACCGAATCCAGCTAAGTACGTAATGTGAATTCCTCGATAAATATGGTACATCTCCGTAAAATGCTAATCATCCACTTTGAATTATAGCATTATTTGCATGCTTAAACATGGGGAAATAACGTAGTCGATATTTTGGCAGATATTCTTTGTTGTTTAAGGATGGACAAGCGACCTGTTTGGAGACTGGTCCATTGAGAGGTAACTTTGAGACTATTGAGAGTCCAGGCCGACATCTGTTCCCCCTAAATATCCAAGATGATAGAGTGACGCGAGTTATGAAGAAGATTTCTGAATCGAAAACATCAGCTAAGGCAGAGGTTCTGTTTCCAGTTATCGTCTCTCGTGATGAAATCATTAAGGCGGACGAGAATCAAGGCGAGATTCAGTTTCACATTGTAGGCAATTCGTTGTCGCAGCAAACGATGCTATGGCTCCATAGTGTATTTGCCCTCGTGAATACATAAGCCAACTACTTTTTGACACAAAGCTTAAAACCCTTGCTCTCATCAAGGAGAACCAACCTATATGAGATATTTCCTTTAGGCCATTCCCTACTCAAGGTTTTACCAAAATTGTTTCCTGTGCCGTAACCATAAGTCAGCAGGAGAAAGGATATGGATCACATCTAATGAATCACTTAAAGGATTTCAGTATTCGACGCGGTCTTCGTCATTTTCTCACCTACGCCGATGAGCCCCCTGTTTGCTAATTCAAAAAGCAAGGCCATTCCAAGGACATCAAACTGGCGCGTCTTGCCTATGCTGAATTCATCAAAGAGTACGATGAATCTAATCTTTTGCATTATGAATTCTATTCCAGTATCGTGCACACAATTAATTTCCGTCATTCAGAAGCAAAGAATATTCTCAAAGAACTCATCGCGCAGCGGAAGAAAGAAGTGCAAAAAATTCACACCGGCCTAACTTGTTTTGTAGAAGGTGTCCGTGCCATTCCTGCCGAATCGATTCCTGGTCTTCGTGAAATCAAGTGGAAACCACAAATGCGAGCACAGCGTACTTACCGTTCTTTAGAAGAATCATCCGATCCCGATAAGCTAGCCACTTCACTTACTACAGTTCTACAGGCTGTATGACAACATGCATCGGCGTGGCCATTCTTGAAGCCTGTCAATGTGGCATAAGTACCAAATTGCTACAACCACATAAAGTTTCCAATGGACTTGAAGACAATGGGTGATCAATTAAAGAAGGGCAACTATGTGACTTGACGCGAGAGCTTGGTTTATGGGATAAATTAGATTAGGTAACTAGTCTTAAAACTGATAGGCTAAAACAAATCAGTGAAATCAAAAAGACTCCCTCCTTTGCGAAATAGTATTAGAAACAAATATATCAGAAATGTCCTAGACATGAAGACCTCCCTAGAAGATAGATAGAAGGGCAATATCAGGCTTCAACATGAATTGTATCACCATAACTACCAGCGATTTTATCATAACTAGCAGCTCGTCAGTACTGTCACACCCACCCCTTATTCATAAGGTTGCAAGGTTTGACTGAAGAACTTGTAATATTCGAAAAGTCATGGAGTTGGTGCAGACAACGTTTTTGAAATGTTCACCCGTATCATACACACTATGTATATTTGTCTTAAGTTAATTAATGTTTTGTTTTCTGTTAAAGGCAACATCTTTTTGTGTTAAACATTTGTATGAAAATTCTTTTTAAAATTATTTTACGGAATTCAAAACCCTTTCGGAAAAATTGCGAGTAATGAATTTTGTAGTAGCAATCAAAATACAACAAGCTAAGGGGTCAATTCTAAACACAACATACCGTGACCTATTCTCTCAACTCATGAAAGGCTCTATTGCGAACGTTAGCTATTTCCGACGCATGTCGTTTGTTTCTACTTAAACAGACCATAACAAGGAACTTGTTAAGTATTAATTGAATCCGAACCACTACCTCAAGGAAGTAATCTCACCAAATCCAACATCGGTCAAGCACATAGATTAATTGCGGAATCCTTTGACAGGATAGGCATGCGGCTTATAGGTGTTCATCTAAAGCCTGCCGGCAGTGGCAATGGCATTGGCAGCGGTAGCGGCATCGGTTGCGGCAGCGGAATTGGCATCAGCAACAGCAACGCACACATTTCATGTGCACTAACTTGCAGAATCCCATGGAAACATCACATATTGCATCCACGTTGCGCGAAAAGGTAATTAAATGTGCAGATGCGTTCCAGGTGTGGCTGGATATACGAAAAAAAAAGAAACGAAAAATGAATTTTCCATCCCGCGCCAGATTGGTGGTGTCACTGTTCTGGAGGAATTTTTAAGGACTATTGCCGGCAGTAACGTCGCATGCATCCAGCAATAATGACGGCGAAATTCCTTTCATTCCTGTCTACCTTCGAAGTCACTGTGCGAGTACAATATATGTATTGTGGTCGTCGTCATCGTCAGCGTCGACATCGTCGTTGTTGTCGTCGTCATCATAGCCATCGTCATCACCATCGACGTCGTCGTCGTCGTCGTGAATATAACCACAACGGCGGTGGCGGTGGTGGTGGCAATGGAAAGCGGCACATTCACCTTACAGAAAGTTCAGTTCACAGAACACAGAAAATCCAGAGAGTGAGAAAACGATTTACGCGCTCAATTCCTAGACCAATTGAAATGGTCATGACCATCATATCCACTATAATACTAGCCAGCGAAACTGATCATAAATTAACAAGGCGTTACTGCGAATAATGGGTTCTGGCACGAATATCCCTAAAGGGATTGCTCCTCACCGATACGAGCAGATACACAAATACACAGAGACAAGTTTTATTGCGGCAGCTTGTCCATCATCATCAGTGGCAATAGCAGTAACACCAACTTTGCCAAGATGATGATGACGACGGCCACGCCATGGCACTGCCAATTTTGATGGGAAGCTGTCTGCTGAGGTTTATTTTCGGTTTTTTAATTGCCCTCTGGGGCCTGCGATTCTTTCGCGCGAACGGATATCTTCAAATATTTACAACTGCGCGTGGTTATGATTGCAATGTTGAAAAAGAAAATTCTCGCCTAAACCTCTTACCAGAGTAGTAAAGGATCATCGCAACCTAAGGCGAGTAAAAGCACTTTAAGGGCTTATAAAGGCCATAGACGCCTACAAATCACCATATGAATAATTGAAGAGCAGCATCACAAATACGAATGCGCTTGCGAATACTTACCACATAGTGCCATATAATCACCTTTAAGGGCCACTAAAAGTCTTATAGCCAAAGCTGTGGTTAAGCTTTATGGATCTGCTCGATGGACTGCATTGAATGAATGGATTCACGTTTCTCGGTGGTTCTGTAACAAGATCGCTGTTATTTTTCGTCGTTTTCAAGATCGCAAATACTAAATTTGGTTTGTGAAATAGTTATTCAAAGTGACGTAAAATTCTCAGTTATGCGAAAAGCTAATATTGTATTTGCGGTTGCTCATCAATTAGAGACAACATTTGCTGACTTGGAATGACACTAATTTGGTGAGCAGCAAGAACTTAAATTTGCACGTCTAAAGGCATTAATGGGCTCCTGCTTATAGGGCAACTAGGTATGTGGTTTCTCTATACCTCAAACGAACATAAAGTTATGGTGAGACTGAAGTCTTTATCTAGCCGTCTAATAGGCGCCTGGAAGCATACTAAAGGAGTCATGGGCGCACATTTTTAAGGAGTTTGATTTTTTGTATTTCTTGGAAGTGATTAGAAGATTTAACGGTTTCCGGCACTTACTTCGTAATTTATCATTTTTACCACCGATTTGATCGTGGCAAAAACTAACTATCTTTTTAAGAGCTACCGCAGCTACCGTTTAGGAGTTTAAGAGTGAGAATTTGACGAATGGAATGTTTTGTAACTTTTAATCGGTTCGTGAAAAAGTAACATCGGAGAGTTTTATTCTTCTCTCAGGGAGGGTAGGTGACAGTTCTAGGGATGGAGTCATTAGTCATAGTGCACATCCAGGCATTCAGGCCGATGGTGCAATGCCCTCGTTCCAACTGCTGAGCTTTAACAGAGACTGTGTTCTACTTTTGATATATGTCGGACAAATGTTGCCAGCTAATGTGCATGCGTTGTGGAATTCAGAATCTTAACAGCTTCTTCTAGATATATGATAATTGCTGTGGCCTGGGCTATGCCCGGACTTGGAAGGCATTGCATCCAGTTGTTCTCTTAGGTCTTCAACCAGATCCGGGAACTGTAAGTCAGGTTTTACTAAAGCTCACCTAGGTCTGAGCGCATTTTTTGAAGAAGAAACAGATTAACAATTTTTCGGGGCTTGGTTTCTTGTAGCTAGACAAAAATAACCGCCGTCTCAAAGGATTGACCCCCAGCATCTTGCCACAGATCCGATTTTTTTTTTAAAGTGGGTATTACTACACTTATAGTATAATGCCTGAGCACGTGTTAAGTTTTTAGAAGAATGAGACGGAGAGAGAACGAAAGATTTCTGTCCATGCTTCGACTCACAACGGAAAATTTGTTTGATATCAGAAAACCGCCAAGTATTTCATAAAGTTCAAGAGCCGGTACACGACGAGTAGCCAGGTTATTTGTGAGGAAGCGCCCTGAGGCGTTTGGCTTGCATTCCTAGTATTCGGATGTCCTTCAGTTTGAGTATTCTGACCATTTCAGTTACTGAGACCGGTATCCAGTTGAGCTGTTTACAAGTAGTGTACGAGTAGAATCGAATTCGTATTGAATATTGTTGAAAAGGTCTTCCATGTTGAGAAAACCTTCGAGGGTGAGTTTCTTTATGTGTTGACACTACCTTGTGAAGCGTCATATTCTACGATCTATCTCTCGTTTACGCGTGTTATGACTTAGACTTATAATTTTCGCTAATTACATCTCTAATGCGCACACGAAACGCCTTTTTTTGTTATAATTGGTGCGCCTTGAGCGAGCCCTTAAAGCATTGGCGAAGGTTTTTAACGTAAACCACCTGTCATGTAGACTTACGAGTATGTTTATGGGATGCCCATACATCCATGGGAGCAAAGATACGCCTTTCCATCGCTCTCCGCTAATACTTTGATACCAAATTCGGAACTGTGTTGGAGGCACAAGTTCCACCTTTGGTATGAGTCGAGGCCGATCTAAAACCTCTTACTGCTCTTAGGGTCACAGCACCCAGTACTTATTTGCTACTCTACAATGGGTCAAACCAACAGGAATACCCTTTCCGCGATTTGGGTTTAAACCACAGCCACCATGACGCTCCCACAAGGGGACCTACCTCAACAAGTCAGGCCCGGACCGAAATCCGGTAGACTCCTGACTTCCATGGTACCGTGATTTAAGTCCTGGTATGGACTATCGGTGGTCTTGCCGCCAACAAGACCTATGACCGGCAACTTGTAACTGGTCAAATCGTAACAACCTTCGGTGGCGTCATCTGAAGATGTTTACGATAAGACCAGTAATATGCTCTGCCCTCGCTTTTTATTAGACAACGTCATTGATGGGCGAAGCCTTGGTAATTGGGCGGGGGCCCAGGCGAATCAAATGAAAAAAGAAATACCGATGTACGTTGGTCTTGAATGTTTGCGAGTTATAATGATTAGAAAGTAAGGACCTTGTCAGGAGTTATACGGCTTAGGAAAGAATCACTATATTTCCGAGTACGTTCAAAAGTGAGATTGAGGGCAACAGATCAACGGAATGCTGCTGTCAACATCGATGCATGACTGGTGAAAAGAGCGATAGAGCAAGGTGAGACAGGAGGTCTTACGTCGATGTTCGAGGATGTCATTTGAATCAGTGATATTAGCGTCACCTATGAGTTTTATAGCACGGTTTTGAATACTATCTACCAGGTGTGTTTGGGCTTGTATTCAAATTTTTGGCGATAGGGTGAATTATTTTTTACATCGCTTGCGGAAGCCTAGACATTCGACAGCATTTTTGGCGACATTGGATATGTGGTCATTCCAACGTAGGTTGTCATTGGCATACATACCGAGAATGGAAAGTTTTTCGGTTTCGAAATCGAATGGATTATGGATTATGTCATTCATGGATTCATGGTATTGCCACTCTGTAGATGGTTCCCCTGCCGAAAAGGAGGGATATGAGTCCGAAATCGAAGATGAAAAGCAGAGACTACTATCGTCAGTAATGGAATATATTGGTTTAGAAATAGCAGACAAGAGGTCGTTGACGTCAACGGCCTCGCCACACTGAAAGCATCGGTTTCCGCTAGATCACCGAAATCAAGCAGTGTTGGGCGCGGTAAGTACGTAGGTGGGTAACCACATGGGAACTCAGTACTCCGCGTGATGTTGACAAAAACGCGCCACATGGGCATAGTACCCCGGCGTTAAATCCCGGACCCTTCAAATTAATTTGTATCTTTCCCTTGATAATAATAATAATAATAATAAGATCGTTGATGAAAATTAAAAAGAGTGTTCTAGATAGAACGGAGCCCTGGTGCACAGTAGCATTTATTTTGTGGATATCATACTTGGAATCATCGAAGATATCTTGAATTGAGCGATCCGAAAGGTGATTTCTAATCCAATGAAGAAGAGATTCATCGATCCAAAATACACATATTTTCGACAACAAAGCCTGATATCAAACTCCGTCAAATGTCTTGCTTTTGGCAGATTGGTGTGGACATTGTTTTCACTTTTCGGTGAGACATGTTATCAAACCAAAGGTAGACCTTTTACTTCGAAAACCATACTACCGGTTATTGAGACGATTCCGAGTTTCGGGATGTTTCATGAGATGACAGTTTATCAACATTTCCATGACCCATGAAAGAAGGGACGTAAGTGCAATGGGTTTGTGGAAGGACAGAAAAGAAGATTTACTTTTTTACAGCAGGCTTGACAAATGCTGTTTTTCATCTGGTCGGAAAGAGTCCTAAAAATTAGGTTTGAAGAAAGAGCTAGTGGTTTTGCCAGGGGGGAGATATACCATTCAGATTTATGAATATTAAGATATTTTATTACTCTTGCTACGACACGACTACCGCATACTAGTATAGCCGAATTCAACGCACAATCTGAAAATGTTGAGCTGACCGCAAAGTGTGCAACAAGCAGATTGGCTTTGTCAAAACAGTTGACAGCTGGAATTTAATTATAAATGAGCGTTTGGATGGGGGATGAGTCAAAATTTCTGATGTTTTTGATGAATGAGCTTGCGTATTTGCTCGAGGCGCGTTTTGTACTTAATTCAATATTCGACGAGTAAGTGATGGGCCGAACAATCAACTGATCTGGTCGTGGGTTCAACAGACAAGAAGGGACAACAGTTAACCAAAATCCTCCCGGACTATGAACGTCAACACCTACGCCAGAACATGTGGCTCAAGTTCGACGCGAAATTATCCGCAATCCACGTAAATTGATCTTCCTTGCGCCATGTACTGGAATAAAAATAATCAAGTTTAGAAAAACGAAAGTCATGCAGTTTCTCAACGAAAATAACAATTCCAAGTGCAAACGCTTGGAAACATATTGTTTACTGTCGAATCACTTTTTCATATCGATGGCTGTGTTAATAAACAGAACGTTAGATACTGGTGCCCCGACAACCCTAGGTAACGCCATCAAAAACGTTTGTATTGTCCAATGGGATTATTGGCCCATATTTTTTTAACAGGTTCAACAACAGAGCACAATTTTAGCAAGACGAGGCCACTCCACACACAGCTAGAGTTTCAATGGAGAAGCTGACGGTAATTTTTCTCAATAAAATAATTGGAGACATACCGTGGGCACCTCGGTCACTGGACCTTACACCATGCGATTTTTTTTATGGGGATAAATTAAGTGAAGGGCTTACAGTAGCAATCCTCAAATAATTCGGGTCCAACAAGAAAATATCCGCCATAAAGTTGCTGGGATTGAACCAACGCTTTGCTCTCGCGTGTTCACAAATTTAACAGTCCGATTGCAAAAATGTGTTGAGTAATAGACGGCGTTTGGACGAAATTCTTTTTAAAATATAAAATCCGTATTGTCAAACTCCATTTTGTGTAAATACCTACTACTAGCAAATGTTTTCATACACAGTGTTTGGCTAATAAAATGAAAACGAATGAATACTTTACTTATTAGGTCACTCAATGGCTACAAATTGTAGAACAACTTTTTCGAAATGGCCCCATTTGCTTTCCAGCAACGGCGTTGTTGGTCTGGCCACTCATCGATTCTACTGCTCGGACCAGGGAGCCCTTCAAAAACTAATTACAAGCCATTGTCTTCAGAATGGACCATAGTCTAATATTGGATTGTAGTCTTGTAGTCTTGTAGTCTTGTAGTCTAATGGATTGAGGTCTTGGCTACCAGATAGCCTGTCCTTCGTGTAAATGAATTTCGGAATGTGGTTTATAAGCCAAGTTTGCGTCGTTTTTGCCCCATAGGCTGGAGCGGAATCTTGTTGAAAGGCCCACAGTTTATTTGCTAAGGGGCTCCACAACGTCCTCTAAAATGTTAATCTGATACACTTTCACCGAGATTTTGACATAAACATAACGACTACCTAAAATTGCTAAAGAAGCTGTTAAGTCCGCTGCAATTGCCTTTCTCGTATTGCCATGCTTAAAATACAAATTTTTTCCTTACTGTGTTTTCAGTGTTCAAGAAGAAAGCTGATATGACACACAAAGCAGATCAGATTTATACTTATGATGATGATAAGTTAAAAACAAGTCCAGTGTGTTCGGTATGAATATCAGCGCCATGTATACGTATGATTTTCATTAGGAAAAGAGCAGGGCTTCATTAGGAAAGAAATTAGTTGAACACGACCTCACTCTCCACAGTTGCAGTTCTCTTAGCTCACCGCAAATGTAAATCCCACGTTCAACACTGTAACGCAGATCCGCTAAGTAAGTAAGTGCTGTCAGGAGGAAGAATATAAAGTATAAGATAGTTCTTTCCTCCTGCGTATTTTTCATTTAAACTACGGATTTTCGGAAACCTCGGATGTATAGCATTGAATCCTGAATGCTGGTGAGGACGAGGTGTGCAACGGTTATATTTTTCCATTAATTAAACAAATGTACCTACATACATACTCGTATGTATAGCGTGAGATGTTTTTCTGATACCTGGTTTCATCAGTACGGAATCGCTGTTTGATGTTCTTTCGTTCTTGTTCAGAGTTGGATTTCCTCTTAATGAAAATCAACTTTTCAGCTGATAGCATTTTCTAATGAAATGCTTTATGACTGCAACGCAACTAAATGCCTACAATTTGATCGGAGAGACAAATTGTCATCTCGAATAAGAATCAAAGCTGGCGCATAATCTCAATTTCAGCATGCGACCTCATCAATGTAAATTACCTGTTTTCGCTACTTACGAGTACACTGTAGCAAGAAACAAATTGATTCCGATCCTAGATCAGGATATTCTGGTACCGACATTGGACTACGAGTTACAACATCTTTTCAACATTGGTAGGCAGTAGACGTTGTCTATAGGGGAGGTTGTTCAGCATTCAAAAACAATTTCATCGTCCATCTTTCATCTAAGAGCAGGCAACTGAGTACACTTATGGACAGATCTGAGATCTGGATTTGCATGTGGTCGCTTTAAACGAGTTTTGCCACCGCAAGCCGCCACCGCCACCGCTACAGAATACGAGTATAGACATCATAGCCAGCACAGTTTGCAGTTTGCTGCCACAGCCCGACATAAGGCTTGTCAGCGTGTCCTCGGAATATTAATTACAATTTCCGAATAAATGATCTTTTAATTAATATCTCCTCTTTGGCTACTTATTATTGTGTTACTGTGTGCCTTCTCCTCGTGCTCCTTAGACCAGTGACTAGGTAGTCACAGTAAAGATATTCTAGCCATCGTCATTACTCGTGTATTGGTAGGAATCGTCTCGTCTGGCGGCGATACGAGTACTTGCGAACGCACAATTTATTAATGATTTCATTATGAATTAGCGTTTGATGGGATTCGTCGGGGCACCATGAGATGACTCTCAGCCACACAGTTCATTACTCAATTTGTCACGTCCGATTGGCGAGTAGATGTGTCTTCGATAAGCGACTGGGTATACCGCAAGGATCTGCTTATTTGGGAAATTAAATCTAAGAAAGCGAACAGAACAAAAAGTTGCCATTTGACTTGACTCCTCTAAAAGTTGTCGTTCAACGACAACGACAGCGACAACGACAACGACAACGGCTGCGACAAGGATCACTAAGACGACGACGACTACGACGACGACGACGGTGGCGACGAAGGCGGAAGAGTGCAGCGATAACTCTTATTCGGGCTTGACAAGTAAATTGCTGGTACGCGGGCCGGCCGGTCGTCTTCTTTTCCGTGTAATGCTAGGTATTCCACCCGACCGGCAGACAATGTCTGAGAAAAACGCTCTCACACACACATGCTTCCATCTTGTGGAGAGTGAAATTCCAATGAAACAACTCTCGAGGAGCTCATGATTTACTGGTAAATCATCGGTTTGGAAGGTTTGGCGAAAGATTTTGCGAAAATTTCCTTCATTTTTGGAATTCGGTAATTGCTATATTGTGAAGCTGGTGGTGGAGGTGCTGCTTCTCCATCACCATCACCATCACTATCACCATCACCCGCTGCAGAGTGCAATTTCCATTGCAACAAGTTGAAGGCATAATTTTGGATTAAGCCAATTTTTTTTTTTTATTTTTTATTCGCGCCTCCACAGTCAAGTTAACTTTCAAACACAACCCATGATCAGCGCTGAAGTTGGTGGTAGAGTCGGTGCTGGAGTTTAAGTGGAAGTTGAAGTTGAAGTCATCGTCACCAGCCGGGGCAAGTGTCCAGCCATATAACACTGCCGAAACAAATTGACTTTTATGGACCACGGGAATGTGTCAAAACAGCAGAGTGGACATTAGCGGTTGAGTTGATGGCTTTTGCTTCAAATGAAAACTGTGCCCAAGTACAAAGTAAGGTTAATGATCTGGGTACGTACGAATAGAACGTGCTGTAGGTTGGAAGTTGGAGAAATGTTGTGTCTGTTGGCATAGCTCCTTATATGGAAAGTTTAAGGAGTAATTGGAAAATTTGTTTACTTCTTTGGGAAAAAGTTGTCAGAACGAAATACGAGTAATTGTTAGCTTCGTTAACTGCTATTCACGTATCCGGGTTCAGCTTAAGCCATATTTTTTGTTAGACAGATCAACAATTGAGCTTATGGGTTGTGATGACTTGGCTGTAAAGAGTAAAAAAATATTCCCAGAGAATATTTTAGGATTCTAGTATTCAGAACACGTGTGCAGTATTTTTTAAGATAGTCAGACATCGACATACGGTACGTGTGTTAGGGTTAACTTCGGATATTAATAGAAGTCCTAAAAACTGCAACACTGACTGTTATTGTGCAGTACTGAATCGTCTACATATTCTTTGCTATTATGTAAGCCGGCAGTACCAATTCTAGTTTAGATTGGACGGAAGGAATCATGTATTAACCCTTTAACATGAGCAAGATAGAAACTTTGAAAGAAAAAGTGATCCCGAATTATTTAACCCGACCGTTCTCAATGTGGTATGCCAGAATAATTTACAAGAACTCGTGAAAAAGGGGACTGGACAAAATTAATGTAGAGCCATGTGGATACGCAAGCGTTGAAAAATCGGACAAGCGTTCGATAATGCTAAGTGATCAGTTGGCCTTAGGCATTATTTTATTACTGTGCGAACGAAAATTTAGCTTTCTGTCACAAGAAATACCAAGGCCGTAAAGAGATTGAACTATGAACATAGGCGACTGTAAACAACATAAGGTCAGGGAGCAGATTAGGTGCACTTACGTGATGAGGTAGAGTGGGTAGCGTAGGTAAGAGTGGCTATTGGATATACCAACCCACTTAGGCCTATTGGACCATTGTGATGCCACGTGGATCTATGATCCTCTTACTGATAGAACCAGTTTGAGCTTCTGACGAAGCGAGGAGACTGTTGACGTCTATATTTTTCAGATCGTTTAGGTCGTTGTAGAATAAAGCTCCTAAGTGAAGTTTTCTTCTCTGGGAGAGAGCTGGACATGTACAGAGTAGGTGGAGGATTGTCTCCTCCTCTTCCTCGTCAATGCAGCTTCTGCAGAAGTCGTTTGTAAAGGCGCCAAGCCTTCTTGCGTGCTTGCCTATGAGACAGTGTCCAGTGATGACACCTATGATGGCGCTGAGATGTTCCTTATTTAGAAGGATTAGACACTTAGGGCGATAGAGATCCAGTTTTGGCCAGATCTGTTTGGTCGCTAGACATGTTGGTCCAACAGGGTCTGTTCTTTTATTGGCATCCAGCTTTAATGTTAGATTGCACGCAGGGATTGGGATACCTATGCTACCCTTTTCCGGTAGAATAGGTAGAGTGGTTCCAATTTTGGCGAATTCATCGGCCCTACAGTTCCCTGGAATGTCTTTGTGTCTCGGAACCCAACAAAGGTGAAGATATCACGTTTTTCTTCAGCCAGGACAGAGCTTCTTTAATCGCCAAAATTTCCGCCTGGAACACGCTACAGTGATTTGGAAGACGGAAAGAGAGGCTTAGATTTAGCGAATCTGAGAAAACGCCGCCACCAACTCCGCTATTGGTTTTAGATCCATCTGTGTAGAGATGGATTGACTTGTCCTCCATGAAAGGTTTCCAGTTTAGTTTTCTGTCAAAAATGAGACCCAGATATTTTGCTGTATCGGCAAACACTAAACTGGTACCGTTTATTGAAAGAGGGCCTATAGTTGGAATTTTGTATTTCCTGGAAAAGAGGACAAGATCAGTTTTATGCCCAACGGGTTAATCTATTGAGATTTACTTGAAGTAGTTCTTTAATGGTATTAAGATGCTTACCTGCGACGGCTATAGCAACGTCATCCGCATAGGCAAATACCCTGCTACCACCCGCTTCCAGGTATATCAGCAGTTTATTTACTACTAAGTTCCAGCGAAAGGGAGAGAGGACACCGCCTTGCGGCGTACCTCTGCTGACACATATTTTAGCAGAAGTCTCACCCAGTTTGGAGTTGATTATTCTGCTTTTTAGCATAAGACTGATCAGTTCCCCAAGTGAGTCGTCTACCTGCAGAGGTGACAGCGCAGTCGTGATTGTGGATGTGTTGACGTTGTTAAAGTCACCTTCTATATCCAGAAAAGCAACCATTGTGTACTCTTTATATTGTAGGGATCGTTCGATGTGGCTAGTCAGTGAATGCAAGGCCATTTCAACCGACTTTGCTTTGCAGTAGGCATGTTGAGCCGTTGACAGAAGTCTAGGATCAATTTTAGCTCGTATGTGGATATCAATCAGTCGTTTTAGAGTTTTCAGAAGGAAAGATGATAAACTTATAGGTCTGAGGTCCTTTGGGACAACATGAGAACATTTTCCGGCTTTGGGTATGAAAACTACATTGACTTCTTTACATCACAGTGGAATGTGGATAAGTTCTACACAGCTTCTCATAATATTTTCTAGCACAGGCAGAATAATATCTGAGGACCTCTGTAGCTCGGCAGGTATTATACCGTCCGGACCAGCAGACTTGTATGGTTTGAAGCTATGCAGCGTGATGAGTTAATAAATAGAAGATATATCGAGGTTTTCATAAAGGAGTTTGGTGTTTTGTGATAAAGGAAAACCTGAATTCGTCAGCATATAGGGCTAGGAAGGAGTTAGGATGAAAATGAAAGGACCTAGATGACTGCCTATTGAAACACCAGAAATAACATCTGAAACAAGTGACTTTGTATAAAATAGCTGCGAACAATTTCGGTATATAGACAGTTTTGCAATGGGACGATAATTGGATACTTCATTTTTTAATCCTTTTTGTGCATCAAGGTTATAAAGGGTGTCTGCCTATTTGTAGAAAATAATCTTTTGTGAAGGGTAGACGAAACAAATATTTAGAAAAGAGAGAGAGCAAGATTGGGGGAACACTTTTAGGAATATGTTGGGGAGACCATCTGGGCCGGGTAAGAACTCATCACAGAGTTGTTGCCAGTTGTCATATTTAATGCGAGAAGGATCAAAAGTTTGATAGAGAAGGAGAGGTCAACGGAGAAGGTTAGCAGGTAATTGAAGTACGAGGGGCCTGTGCGAATGACCTGTCGGGAAGTCGTTTATAAGAATGATTTGCGTTAAGAAAGGTTGTTAGAAAGAGGTATGAAGCTGAAATGAAGATAAGTACCAGGAGAGGTAGTGTATAAACGCAATTATCGATCTAGGAAAGGTGATACCTAGAAAAAATGATACATAAAGAGTTATAAGCGTTTTATATTTTTCTGTACTAAATATATGTTAGATAGATTGGTATATTCAAAGGAAGACCTACTGGGATAGGCATTGGTTTTGCGAAAATTTGCCTTATGAGAATTACGGAAGGATTACAGTCGACTGGACTGAAGGATTATGCCAAAATAAAAAAAGAAGGGACAACGAAACTTATTTTTATTGTAGTTGATAAAGATAGAGGGCGAATCGTTACTGCGAATTTCAATTATTCCATCGTCAAATTAAAATCTTATTGACTATTATTAATTAGAATGGCATAGACTTGAGTTGTCAAAAGTTATTGAAGATCAAAAGTGATTTTTCTTAAAGGGGTTAGGCCACTCTAGGATTTAAAAAAAAAATAGATTTTTTTTTAATGCTGACAATGGTCCCTTAAGACATAAAAAATTATAACTCAAAAGATTATGACCGGGAAATATCTCGAAGTATTGCACTTGTTTTTCAAATTATAGTACAAGATCGCCAAGCAGGCTTTCTATAAATTAAAATCTTAAACGCGTTTATCTCAAAACTGTAGTTTTAAAGTTGGCCGCACCCATAACTTGAACAATTATCACCCAATCCACTTCCAATTTTTTTTTCTATGACATGGTTCATTTGTTATTAAAAATTTTCTAGCGATTTTTCTGCGAATTTTGCAAGTTTGACTTTGGAAGTGGGTCATTCGGCCCAAACTCAATATATAAAAAAAAATCCTACGTACTTCTCTAGCTGTTGTTATGTACAATAAAACAGAAGTTATTGACTCATCATAATTCAAAATTTAAAGGAGCTGTTGGTATGGCCGTAGACCCTTCCAAAAAAGAGAGGTCATCTGAGAAACGCTGCACAGCCGCCATTTTTAAATAAATTATTCTACAAAAATTATGTTTTACAGTCAATCGTATGTACAATAAACTTCTACAATACCTTTGTAAACTCGATTTATTTTATATTTTTCCTAAAGAAAAAATCACAAAAAAACCTATTTTTACGGCCCCTAAAGTTTACAATTTTGACTATATCATCATAATTTTTTGGAAAAAATATTAACCCCCACTTTTTGTATCTTTGAAATGTGTAACTAGCATTTGCAAATAAAAAATTGTCAAGTCATTCCGTATGACCCAACTTGTTCAAACTATAAAACTCAAAAAATCGGGCATTGTTTTATAACAGCCTTATAAAATTAACTAGTTAACGGCTGTTTTTGAGTTTTTTTTTTAGTAAAATTACGATAGTATTGCGCATTCGAAATCCAAATACATTTTTCAAAAGAACGTTTATTTTATGACGCCCAAAAAGTGACTAAGGGACCACCAAGGAAGATAATGTCTATTTTTTCAGCTAAAAAAAAAAAATACAGGTAGTTTTTCTGAGGAAAAAACTCAGCAGGTCTCTTAAGAAATAATATGAAAAGAATGCAAAATTATTTGCATAACCAGTTTGTGGTTTTAACCGAGATCTTGACATTTAATTCATAATATCTTCGATGATATACAATACATATATAAGCAAACATGGTTTATGTCTATGGTTTCTGCAACGGTAACTGTCAGTGCGCAAGATTGGTATATCTGAGACGACAAACTGATAGGATTGCCCAAAATGGGAGCACATTTATTAGAACATTTCCCAGGATGAAGGAGATAGGAACAACGCGGAAATCGTCAAGAGACCGACATTCTTCTTTAGCAAAAGGCGTTTGCAAATACCAGTCTTAGGCTACTAAGCAGACGTTTAAGTGGACTTACATCTGGAAAATTATGTATTCAGAAGACATGCATGCATTTCATCGTACTCCAGCACAGGAGGTAAAAGGTGGTTTTTTTAGAGGCTTGCTTTTTAAACTGTTTCTACAGACTGTCAGTTTGACAGTTGATTTGGGGTGTACTTACGTTTTGCCATTTTACGATGAACAGATTAACGCCAGAACAACGCGTGCAAAGGACGCTACGTCCCTTTTACGGTCGACATAATCGTCCATCTGAGCAAGTTATTCGGAACACGATGAATAGTTTTCGCACCACGTACAGTTTGGTGCATAATACGCATCCACAAAGACGACAACCAGTGCGCACAGAAGAAGTTATTGCAGTTATGAAGAGCAAATCTCCACCTCGAACTTTTGCGAAACAAATTATCCACTGCAACAAAGAACACTCATTATTTTCAGCAGAATGGTGCCGCCGCTAAGCAATTGGAGAGTGTTTTTTTTTTTTATAATTTGCGCGCGCTCAAGGTACCCTTAAAATATTTGCACACAGCGCGGGCGAAGGAAAGTCAGGGAGGATAGAATGAGAGGTACCGGTGAACGTTAGTTATAAATGTTTGTTGACTAATATGGATCTAGGGAGGACATTCCATAAGAAAGTTGTACGGCTTAGGAACGAATCACGATATTTTAGACTACGTCGGAAAGTGGGCTTGAGGTTATATTGGATTAGAAGTAGCAGACAAGAGATCGTTGATGAAAATTAAAAAGCGAGTCGGACACAGAACGGAGCCCTGTGGCACACCAGTATTTATTTTGTGAATATCAGACTTGAAATCGTCCAAGACAACTTGAATTGAACGTTCCGAAAGGTAATTTCTAATCCATTGAAGAAGAGAATCGTCGATCCCAAAAGCTCGGATTTTTGGCAAAAAGGCCTGATGCTGAACTCTGTGAAATGCCTTAGAAATATCAAGTGCAACTATCTTGCTTTCGCCGAATTGATGTACGCTTTGGTTCCACTTTTCGGTGAGGCATGCTATCAGATCACCAATGGACCTGATGCTACAAAAACCATACTGCCGGTCATTAAGAAGTTTTCGTGTTTCGAGATATTTCATGAGCTGACGATTTATCAGCGTTTCTATGACCTTGGAAAGAAGGGACGTAAGTGCAATGGGTCTGTAGGAGAAGAGAGAGGAAGATTCGTCTTTTTTAGGGACGGGCTGGACAAATGCTGTTTTCCATCTGCTCGGAAAGAGTCCTAAAGGGTAGGATTGATGGAAAAGCTTACGCAGTAAACGTTTTTTCATCGACATTAAGGTTAATAAAGACAGAAATACTGGCAACATAACATAACATAACGAGGTTAGATAAATTACTGGTCCTATAGATAGAAGGTACCCTATTAAAAAAAAGCTTCGAGAGTGGAAGCGAACTTTAATCAACATAACTGCGGTAAACTGGTCCATAGGACATCACTGCTCAACAAACTAAACGACATTGCCATGTTTTTGTTGGACTTAATGACCAATGAGTAATGCGATAGTTTTTCAGTTAATAATCCGAAAACAGAGTTTGTCCTCTTTCGAGGAAGAAGGAGCTGATGAGATTAACTCAACTAGTGCTAGGACGTGTCGTGGTTCAATTTTTCATTTAACCCGGAGAACCACAATAAATACGTAGTAAGCTTGCGGTCAATAATAGTCGAGCCGAGTATTCATATTGAGTGCTGTTTACTTAAATCTATCTCTTGGTTAAGATGATTGAATTTGGGTACCAGCTTCACTAAAGTTGACATTCTTTCAAGAAGACTATCTTCGGACTCTTACTCGTATATAGAATCTTTCAATACGGAAGCTCGAATTGTGATAGCTTATAGGGGCCATATTAATAAAGCAACATCTGTCAAATTTGTTGTTAATGGTTCAGTATTGAGTTTATACTGAATATATAGAATTGTTCACCATGGACGGTTATAGCGTTGAACAACGTCTGCAAATCTGGAGCAGTTTGAAGTTGACCCAAATTCCGCCAAAAGGAATCATTTTTCGCGACGAGGCCCATTTTTGGATGAATGGATGTGTGAACAAGTAAAATTGTCAGGTTTGGCGTAATACCAATCCACATGAGTTATTCCAGCACAAAATGCATTTCGAGAAGTCACTCTTTGTTTCGGATTTTGGTCTGGCACAATTATGGCTCCGTACGTCCAAAACGGAACTGGCATTACTGTAGCCGTCAACGGCGAATGCTGATTATCAATAATTAACTTCTTCTAGCCTAAACTGGATGATATCGATGTTGACGACATGTAGTTCCAACAGGACGGCGCTAAGTGTTACACAGCGCATGCTACGTTGGGTATTCTGCTCAAGCGATTCGAGGGCATGGTTATCTCGCACGGCGCCGGTGTAAACTAGGCACCGAGATAATACGATTTAATGTCTTTAGACTTTTTCCATTGGGGGCATTTTAAATCTCAGGTCTTTTCGAATAAAACGCAAGCAATTGATGCGCTCAAAGTCAACATAACGAACGCCATCCAACAGATTCAGCCAGATTTGTGCGACCAAGGCATCGAGAATAGAATACTCCGCGGCGGACATTTAAACGACGTTATTTCCATACTTAATGCCATAAAATATTCTTTCAAATAAAAAAGATTAGTGGATATCCCACGCACAACTTGCTTTATTTATATTTAAGTCGTCTTGAAAGAGCCTATATTACTCGTATAAGCATATCTTGGTAAGTTGACTTTATATTTTGTGCCAACGCTGTTTTCAATCCTCGAAGCACTTCTCATAAGCACTTTTTGGTATAGCATTGAGCTCTTTCAGCGATGCCGTGTTTATTTCCTCAATCGTTGCAAATCTCCGTCCTTTCATAGGTCTATTCAGTTTTGGGAACAGGAAAAAGTCGCATAGGGGCAAATCCGGTGAATAAGGTGGCTGAGGCATGATTGTCGTGTTGTTTTTGGCCAAAAAATCTCTCACAAGGACCGATGAATGATCAGGTGCATTATAGTGATGCAAAAGCCAAGAATTGTTTTTCCACAACTCCGGACGTTTTTTTCGTATTGCTTTTCGCAGATGGTGCATAATTTCAAGGTAATACTCCTTATTGACCGTCCGACCTTGAGGTAAAAACTCCTTTTACTTAGAGGAGCAGACTCACCCCTGCCAACTTTTCAATGGTTTTAGAGCACTTGATTCCAAATTTTACACAAAATTTGTTGCAAATTATTCGCTCCATTTTTTATAATAACTGAAAATTGCCAAGAACACCAAAACACGTCTAACTTTGCTATCTGTCAAAAACAAACTAAGTACGCTATATACTTGAAACTGTGGACATATGTTTGGAACATGTGTACCAATACAGGAAAAAAAATCGATAATCGAATGTACGTTGCCCGCGACATTTCAAAAGTCACTTCATTTTTTGAACACACCTCGTACTGAAGAGTAGCTACAACATCAAATTTTCTTTGCTTCGATAATAGCCCTGGTCTGACCCCAAGCCGTGTATGAAATGTTATAGCATCTCTATGAATGTCTGTAGACCAGTTAAAGGGCAAAAGCCTGTACAACTTCTGAGGATAAACGCTGTGGCCTTATATGATATTGTTAGGATCGATGACCCTGTGACAATTTTTATTGTAATGCACAAAATTGAACTCCCTCTGAAATTACTGGATACGAGTACTTTGATAATTCATAAGGTTTTGCCCGGGTTCAAATTCGCTCTGGAATCCTGAAAAATACTCGTTAAATCTGTGATTAGTTTCTAGACAAGTTTCAGACATAAACTTTCAGAATCAAACCGGTGTTAGGGATGATTCTAAATTTCTTTGACGATTCGATTTTTCAGGGACACAACATTGCCGACATCGAAACACCTTGGTTTTTCTGCTATCGTTGAGGAGTATTCAGTGCAGATGGATTACAAGTGTTTTTAGGGGTCCCAACGCTTTTGCAAAACACGCTATTCTAAGCACCTGCGACGGTTTGTCCTGTGGAAAACACTCTCCACTGTTTGCAAGTCAACAGTCATACTGGGGTCCGTTGCTTCTTTTATTTTTTTTAATTCCATTACTAATTCTGTAAGCCTAAAGAGCCAATCTTCTTAATGAAGCGAACATACAGTATTAAGACCGTGCTTACGTGAACAACAGGGGATATAAAAATGCAAATTATTTTGGATTGAGGAATTTCAAAGGTGTTGGGCGTATACATACTTTATGGTCTATTTCTACTATCTTAAAACAAATTCGATTCTCTAAGACAAAAAAAAAAGAGTATGTCTGATAGTCAAACAAGTGGCTCCTGTTTGAGCCAAGGACATATACCCTAACCTTATTTATGGAGTTGATTTCGCCGCAACGTCTACAACCTGCGATAAATGGAAAAGTGAAATAAAATTCGCGGATGGTATCGTAAAAATGCTGATCCCGAAGCTTATCTGATCTCGATGAAGCTCTATGAAATCGTCTTCTTGTTCTGCACCTTCTCGAATTGTTGTGCGTCTTGTGCTCGATCGTACTGCACTTGTATTAATTACCAAATGCCGAAGCTGAATGTTGAATGTTGAATGCCTGCAGTGTGTGTGTACTCATCTGTGGGCACAAAGTTTACTCCTTCTGCACTTGGGGAAAATTAATCCGAATACCATGTTAAACGACACTTTAATGGGCACTTTATCTCAATTAATTCAAATTTGTGACCATAAAATATAATTCACCAAAGCCATCACATTAATGGCCACAATAAAAATGGGCCATGGACAGCGGAAGGTAAAACAGCGTTTCGTATGGAGATGCAGATGAAAATGATGCTGGAGCTGGAGAGTAACCTCTTCGCTCTTTGTATGCAGTGCACTGCAGGTGCTGCTGCTGATGCTGGTGGTGCTGCAACCAGTGCATCCTGAGAGTGAAAATGATGTTTTTTTTTTTTTAGAAATTCAAAAGGAATACGAGTATATGGAGGAAACAGGACACAGCACATAAAGAGACACAGTCATTCGCATCGAAATGGCCAAATGCACTTATCGGAGTTGACAGTTTTGTGTGATTAAAAAAGGGAGCTCTTCCCTCGCACCACATCATGGTTATGCGGCTCTAAAGCGCGTTGTTGGTTTGGTTGTTTTGAAATTCTCGTTGTGGATTCCCGCTGATGATGAGTTCCATCACCTGGGCTCACTGCAATCGGCTGCAACTAATATTGGATATAATAAAGCTGATTGAGTCTGTTGATAGTCATTCAGATTGTGAATCTACTGGATAAGGTAAGGAGAAGTATCGTTTAGATAACAAAAAAATAAAATAAAAGAAAAAAGAGAAAAGAAAAAACGAAAAAACGTCGCAGATACTGCCCGCTGGAGATGATGTCTCACCGCGGGAGGTTGATTAACAGAGGATGTCCCTTGCCTTGTATGGTGTATGGGCGGGGAATTGAATTTGGATTTACAAAATTCTATGCGCCAAATTTAGGATGATGATAGAAATTTGCATATTGTTAAATGATATTCGTACGTAATGTAGGCGTGGTAATTGGAACCGGCTTTAACCAAATTTCAATCGCTCTGAGGGTATATTACAACACATAGCAAGATGCATTTAGTTTGAGATATGTACATATCTTAGCATAGTTTATATGCCTTCTTTTATATTACAGGAAAAAATTTAAAATAGTACCTAATTTGAGTATAATTTCAGGCACCGTGAGCAGTTTCTTTAGAAGCAGTCGATTTAAAATCTCTTCGAGGAAAAAATGGAAAGCTTGTATTTAGCCACGAGTACTAGTGTATACCCTGTCTATTTACATTTTTCTTAAGTAAATCTAATAAGCAATTATCAACTATTAACTCAGTCACACTCTACTAAAATCTGTCAAGGAGCTTTGTGTTTACCATCCAAGAACTGTATGGTCTCTATTGTTTACGGGTATGAGATCAATTCCTAATCTCAGTAAATGAAAATCACTTTTAATTGCGAAGCAGTAAAATGTTTCAATTATCTTTTAAACTCCAAACGATAGCCTACACAGAAGAAGCCCTACCGCCCCTCTATTTTAAATTATAAGGTCAGAAGCTATGCGATAATAAGGAAGACGTCTAGCGGCTCGGTTGGGGAGCTTCTAAAGTACTTGAAACCTTAATCACACATATCGTTCAAGCAGTAATATATATTCCCTAAAGCATGTGATCTGAGCGAACCAGTCTTTGTATACTACTAAGTTGTCACTAACCGATAAGGCGTAGTAGTTGAGTTATAAATACGAGGGCGGGTCAATAAGTCCGTGACTTTTGGATTAAAACTGATTTTTTGATAAAAAAATAATTTTATTTTTCAACGTAGTCTTCCTTGAGCTCTATACACTTTGTCCAACGCTTCTCCAATTTTTTTATCCCTTCCAAAAAAAATGATTTGTCGAGGTCCTCAAAATAGGCCTTTGTTTGCGAGATGACTTCATCATTGGAGTCAAATCTTTTTCCACCAAGCCATTTCTTCAGGTTTGGGAACAAGAAGTAGTCGCTCGGAGCCAAATCTGGAGAATAGGGTGGATGAGGGAGCAATTCATAGCCCAATTCATGGATTTTTGCCATGGCAACTGCACATGTGTGCACCCTTGCATTTTCTTGGTGGAAAAGAACTTTTTTCTTGGCCAAATGAGGTCGTTTTTTTTTCAAATCATCATTGAATCGGTCCAATAAGTTGGCATAATATTCCCCATTGATTGTTCTTCCCTTTTGAAGGTAGTCAATGTGGATTATCCCGCGTGCATCCCAAAAAACAGTCGCCATAACTTTATTGGCTGACAAACCCACCTTGGCCTTCTTTGGCGCCGATTCACCCTTAGAAACCCACCCACTGTTGTTTGTTCTCTGGTGTGTTGTGATGGATCCATGTTTCGTCCACGGTTACAAAACGGCGCAAAAACTCCTCCATATTGCGATTAAACAACGCCAAACCTTCCTGTGAAGTTGTTACACAATTGCGTTTGTGGTCGACTGTGAACAAACGCGGCACCCATCTTGCGGAAAGCTTTCTCATGCCCAAGTGATCATTCAAAATTGAAACCACTGAGCCATGCGAGATCCCTACGGCTTCCACAATCTCTCGCACTTTCAATCTTCGGTCGGCCAACACCATATCGTGAATTTTTTCGATTGTTTCGGGTGTAGAGACCTCAACTGGGCGTCCAGGACGTTCGGCATCTTCAGTGCTTGTACGGCCACAACGAAATTCAGTAAACCACTTTTTTACCATTGAAATCGATGGTGCAGAGTCCCCATAGTATTTATCAAGCTTAGCCTTGGTCTCGGTAATGGTTTTTTTTCGCAAGAAATAATGCTTAATAAGCACACGAAATTCACTTTTTTCCATTTTCTCCTCAAATTAGTGAGTAGTCTGATAAAAATAGCTGTCAAACACAAACTAACTGACGCAGCAAGTTTAAATTTTGACAGGAGTCAACTGAAAAATGGCTGTTGACAGGAGCAGTGTTGCTGTTTCAGTAAAGAGGTCAGAAATTCAAAAATGCACAGAATTATTGACCCGCCCTCGTAAGTTGTCAAGGTTAGAGTACAGTCATCTTCAGTCCTACAAGATCAGTCCGACTGGATAAAATCGAAAAACGTCCAAACGAGGTAGGAAAGACTAACACGTCTTTATTTAACATGTACAACCCCAATATGATTGAAAATCGAGGCAAAAAATACCACAAGCTCCTTATTTATTTTTGGCTGTTCATCAAATATATGTATAAGCTGTTGGCTCTGAATTCCCACATATCCGTCTATGAAGACAGTATGCAAATCTATAGACGAGTTTTCGAATTTTCTGATTCTCAACCTCTATAAGACGATCTTAATAGGTTCCCAATATAGTACCAAAAAGACTTCCTTGAGCATAACATAAAAAAATGCCAAGCCATCTCATGCTCCCAAAACGGTTCAACACGGCCTGACCGAACGTACTATATATAAACTCAACCTGTCATTTCAATGCAGGAATTGGGCGTTATCTATGATACTGAACTCGCTTTCTGCACCCATATTGATTGCGTATTTAGCAGAGCTAACTCCGGGCTTGGCCTTGTTAAATGGTTTTCTGTGCTTTACGTAACAAAATCCCTGTACATCACCTTTGTTAGACTACTTGTCGAATATGCTAACCAGCTATGATACCCTTACTATGAAAAATATATTCTGCGTGCTGAAGCTGTTCAACTCAGATTTTTGCGGTTCGCTCTGCGCAGGCGGTCCCATGGTCCCATGGGTTGACCACTACATCCTTTTATGATCGACTCCAATTGACGGATCTACTATCTACTACCACCTCTGATTTCACACTTGGCCATCAAAACGAAATCCCTGGTTTGACGACGAGTGCCGGCAAGCACATGCAGCTAAATAATATGTTACAAATCGGCGCTGCATATGAGGACTAGAGCTGCTAACGAACTGAACAAGCAGAAGAGGAGAGACGAATATCAGCTTCTCAGGAGGATAAAGTATTAACATGAAAAGCGAGCAGACGAGGAAATTGAAAGATGCCCTCCACGTATAGGCATAACGGCGATGACGAACCATATACCGCTGTTAGGCAGAATGAACTTTTCAATCTGGACTATGTAGACCAACAATTTCGTCCACCCGAGCTGAATAAACTTGCTGGAGCGAACGGCCTGGATGCCGATCTCTTTAAGGCGGCAGGCACTGACTTGGAAAGAAGCATACACCAATTCATCTGCAAAATATGGTCGGACTAAGTGGAGAATGGAGTCTCCCCATTGTCTGTTCGACTCTCAAGGAAGGAGACTCTCTGAACTGTCCCAACTACAGAGGCATCGGTCTTCTTATCATCGTCTACAAGATCCTATCTGCCGTATTGTGTGAACGTCTGAAGCCCTTCGTCAATGACCTCATTGGTCCATGTTAGTATGGCTTTCGACCAGAAAGCCCGCCATCGACCAAATATTCACACTAGGGCAGATCTTGTAAAAGAAAAAACCCATGAGCTCCAATTCGATATACACCACCTATTCAACAATTATAAGGCCGCTTATAACAGCGTCTATAAAGACGAGCTATAGAGTTTTGGCGTCCCTACCAAACTCGCTCACTTGTGCAGGATGAGGTTGGAGAATGCACTCAGCTCTATCAAGGTCGGTAAAGGACTCACCAGGACATTTTATGTCAAAAAGGGATTTAGACGGTGCCCTGTCATGTGAATTCATTAACATCATTCTTGAAGGAATAATGCAAAACTCGCGCGCCAACACAAAAGGCAGAGTCTTTCAAAAGTCGGTCCAATTACTCCCATATGCGATGATATTAACACAATCAGAAGAAAGCAGCGTGATGTCAGTCGCACTTTCGCTAGTATTGAGGCAAGAGCCTCCAAGATAGGTTTAACGGTCAACGAGAGCAAGACAAAGTATATGCGGTCAACAAGAAATGACACCTTGCGACGAGGTTTCGGAAGGAACATCGCCCTCAACAGATATGACTATGCGTTAGTTAAAGACGTTGCCTACCTAGGCTCCTCTATCAATTCAGACAACGACATCAGCGCTATGATCAAACGAAGAATAACTCTTTTGAATCGCAAAAAGTGACCCTATATAAGACGCAGAGGGACGTGCTTTATTAAAAATGGATGAGAGTGCCCTTAGCTGCTTTAAGAGGTAAATTCATCGGGTGACTTTCGGTCCGACGACATAAACTTAGCCAGAAGAGTGAAAGTCCAACAGATAGCTGGTTCATATAGAGCGGATGGACACTAATGCTCTGGTGGAAAAGTCTTAAAATTTGCCCCGAGGGACAGCCTAATAGAGGTAAACCGCATAAAAGTGTTATGCTTCCTTACGACGATAGTAGACAGTCTACAGTCTTTCCTTCTGAGAGATAGCATGAAAGTGGCGATAAAAAATTGGTTTGGTCTGACGGCTTGTTGTAGAGTCATGTCACCTGCAGTTATGTTCACATAAAACCAAACTGTTAATGGAAGCCCTAACCGAAGGCCTAGGCAGTCCTTACACAGGTTCCGGTCTTGAAAAACGTTTCTCTATGTCTTGCCTAGCATTCTTGCATGATACCGTGATTCCATTGTAACTTGGACCCAAAAACAGTTCGGTGAATCCGGCCTTCTAACTGCCTTGCATTCTCGAAAGTGATACGCTGGAAAGTCAGATGCAAAATCCTTTAATTATTATAGGCAGATCGTACGTAGCCTTCGAGTGTAAGCAACTACATGCTACTTGAGAACTTGTACAATTACTCGTCATGAAGATATGACCGTGTTTGAGTTGATTGCTATATCAATTGCTCAATGCAGTCAAACGTTGTCCACTTATTTTATCTATGCTAACGAGCTTGGATCTCACTACAGTTTTACAAAAATACTCGAAAGGTTTTTGGTAAAATACTAGATTTTTCTCCTGAAAAGTGGCTTCTTCTGAAGGATCTTTTTCTGTAAATTTTCTTCCGCATATGCAGTTAATCAATTTTTTTCTCGAACCCCTTGTAACATGGTGTTCGTTTTGAAGTGCATTTAAAAATATTCAAAATCATATGAAGAAAGTTATAACAAACTTCTACTTTGCATAATTTATTTCCAGTCAACACTGGCCATTATTCCACGAATTCAATTTCATAAATGACATTTGAAAATAGTCACCTTCGTCTGTTGCTTCTGCTCCTAACGTGAGCCAGAGGTCACAGTTTTACGCCATAATCTAAGCTAAGAACAGAATGCATCTATTCAACCTTCAGCAGCACTTTGAAGTACAATCACAGAAAAACCACATCAGCTATGTAGGTCAGATCAATGAGCAAATCTAACAGGCGGGTAGGGCCGTCAACCAACCGATACCATCTGTACCTCTCCAAAGATACCAAAAGTCCCATAAATTTTTATCTACCAACAGGCGCTAGATTCGGAATTGCGATTAAGGTTCTGACTTTGGACATTGGTATGTCTGTTTTTCCTGATTATGACAGGATTGCAGTCGGAACTGACACCCCAAACGTGATTTAACAATCGAAAAATATGTGACCTTTGGTGTAGAGCATACGAAAAACTAACCTTCCATCACTATGGTAGCAGTAGAAGTGGCAGAAGTAGCAACTACCAAAAATAACTCCCACAAGACATCATCGATGGGATATCAAGAGCGGGGCTTAGGGAGACGAAAAATCAATAATGGAACTGCTTCCAAGGGATTGGCAAAGACGATTGTCTCAGTTTTGTGTGCAATGCTCAATTCAATTTACTGTACCCATAATTCCATTAGATACTTTACACAAAGACCCACCAAGAAGGAGCGAAGGAAGATTGCTGAGCAACGATAAAGTCCCAATCACTGTCAAGCGTTTGAATACTCGTACTGTGTTTTGCCAGGGACGAGAGAGCTGAAACTTCTTATGTGAATGTGTTTTGAACATTCACTTTCACGCGAACTTCTATTCGTATTTTGTGCATAGAAACCCGCCTGCCTCATTTCGTAAAATGATAAATTCCAAGATGGCAGAGGAATGAATTGATGAAGTCTTCCCGGCTTCTCCGGTCGTCTATTTGGGGGAAGATTGTGGGTGATTCTTTCACAACGACGACGGAAGGAAGCTGTACTGGTGCCGGTAGCTAGTACTGATACAATGTCTTCGGAGCAATAATTTTGAGAAATTCTCAGAAAGTTAATTTAATTTGAATGCGCCTCCATCTCCGTTGGATTGTGCTCAAGAATTCTTTTAGCATTTTTAGTGTTTTACTGTGGAGGAAGGATGTTTGCTTGATGTATGAGGTACCAGGCAAATTGTTAATTTTATTTTATTTCGAGGCATTTACGTTTTTTAAGACGTTTACCTACGGACTGAGATACGAGTATTTGGTAGCGAGAATAGGGTTGTGCGACTTCTGGAGTTAGCCAAACGACCGTCGTCTTTGATTCTTGGTATCTGTCCAAGAAGATTAATTCGCATAATTGGAAATGAATTGGCATCTGGCCTTAGGTAAGAATATTTCCAAGGCATAGTCGTGGTAGCTAAGTGCTCTATATATATACGAGTATGCTCGTTCAAACGATATTTAGACTGAAATACAAACCGCAGTGTATCTCAGAATCTCTATTCATTACTTCTGCATGACTGGTTACCACAAACCTTTACGCTTGATATCAAGGCAAATCGCGTAACCAAATTCAAAATAATATAGCGAAAGGTAAAGATTTTGACTTCTGCATAAGGCTGTGGCGCGGGACTAAGTAAATAAACAGCCTTTTACTTAGTTCTCAACCACGAACCGACTTTGGCGGACAGGGTATTAAATTTCCCTACTGCTGCCACAACTATGGGTTGTCCAGGCCATCTGATGAAATTTGATTGGAAATTGAATAAGTAATTTGCTTTCTTCGTTTTTGTGTGGGTAGAACTTGTGTACGCTATTTGGAAACTCAAAATTGACAGTATTTGGTGAATTGCTTTTAATCATTTCTCCACTAAGTGAATTTCTGCTCAGTGAAGACTATAGAACTACAGTAGATGAAAGTATGTACAGGTTCAAATAAATGCTCAAAAAATAGGAGGTCAGGTTAGATCAGTTGGTCATATGTTTGATGGTGTCATTTTGTTTTCAGCATTTCAAATTTTTTTAACAGTCTGCGTATGAATTCAACTAGTAACAAAGTGTCGACAGGAGAAGGATTTCCAATAATAATAATTAACAACATACGAGTAAACCAACTGACTTTTACGACACTGTTACAAGTTCAGTCTCACTTAATCATCACATTTTCGAATATTTGCGGCTCCCCACAGGAGAAATCAAAGTTGCACGGTGTCATAATGTATGGTATCAGCGGCCAATTTGAATCACCATTTCGAAAAATGGCTAAGTAAGGAAATTTTTTTGCTTAAGAGCAATGATTTTGCCATCGTGTGTGGACTATGTGCAACCTTGTTTTGAAATAAAGACTCAAGACCTCTTGCCTAAGGTCCGCCCATAACAAAAAATCCGCATACAAATAGGCGCTACTTTTGCCGTCGATAACAATCGCGTAGTAGATGTTGTAGGTTTTCTTCCTCTTTTTGACCGGCCCATCCCATGGCTTTTCTTGGATGGCGGTAAGACCTACTTGTCAGAAGTCGGCCTATTATGGGATCTAGCATTCCATGTACAGATCTGAAGTTCGTTGTCCTTATTTCGTTTGCAAGGGTTGTCAGCAGTAGATCCACTCGTATCCGAGGCTTGATGCTGCTTCGTAACTGTAGCACAGTTTCATTAGAGAGACGAGAGGTCGGTCAGACCGAATCCAGTAACCCGTTTGGGGATGTGAGCGCTGCTGGTGGTCCATTAAGGCTCATCTGCGACTGTCTATTTTCCAAAACCCTGACATAGTCTCGGAAATCCTTACCGGCCTGAGCTCCAAATATGAGCTCGGGATAAGGTTTTATTTATTTTTTTTGTTGTTCGGATGGTTTACTTCACCGTTGGTTCCATCTGCGCAATTCATCTGTCGTCCCGTTTATAGTGCTATACTTTTTGAGTGCTAGTTAGCAGTCGCGCTTATAAGTTTGGCAAGTCGAGGATGATTACCACTAGGAGGTAAAATAAGTACAATTGATGTGTAGGGACATTGGGCATCGCCAAGTTGACATCCATCAGTGCTTACCTTGTCTCTATGGCTCCCAACCATCAAACAAGTTCACTGGTAATTGTTAGATAGTGCAATCCATGCACGGTAAGAGGCATGTGCAAAGTGGTTGTGCAAAGTCATTTCATAAGTCACGAAATTTATACATCATATTTATGTATAACATATTTAACCATAAGAACGAGCGCCTACTGCCTACCACAGTGGCATAGCAGCGCCCACCATAAGCACGCCCTCATGGTAGTGTGAGATTCTAACTCGCTAAAAAACCTCCCAAATTCTATAAGACCACGACTAAGCTTCCTTAACAAGTAGCTCAACCTTCTGCAGTTTATCGCGTTTGGTAGGTAGCTTTCCAGCGAAGGCACCCACTATTACCGCTATTTCATACGGTTTCTCCTTAAGGCGCTAAGTCGAACGGTCTTGTTCTTTGAAGTCGCCGCACAAGATTTGTCTCGTCCAATCTCCGGATTATTTCCTGGTTGCAATGATGCACAAGACGAGTGCGAAGTTTACGAGCAAGGCTTGTTACTTCGTCTTTCACGGTTGCAATTCCCAGATCGCGGTGAATATCGCTATTCCTTATATACTATGGAACATTTACGATTGCTCTAAGCGGTTTGTTCTGGAATGTCTGTAGGGCAAACATATTGTTTGATTTGGTACAACCCCATAGTTGTATACCATAAGTCCGAGAAGGTTTTAGCACTTGCTTATACATATATAAGCAGCTTGTTATATGTGCTTAGTTTAAAGTATCTTCCGATAAGCCAATTCATTTCTCTTAGCCTGATTTCGTTTGCATACGGCATTTTTACCGAGTTGATGACTAAAGGTAAGTTGTTTATCTTTCTGCACGTGAAATTGACGTGTGTCGACTTATTCTCGTTTAGCACGATTCGCCAGCTCTTCGACCACTCAAATATTTTGTTCAGAGCTCGTTGAAATTTGCAGTCGAGGATTCAACTGTTTGTTCTGTGGCGAGGATCGCCGTGTCACCCGCGAACGTGGCTATCACAGTCTCTTCATCTAGAGGTATGTCTCTAGTGTACAGTAAGAATAGGTATGGCCCCAGAACGCTTCCTTGTGGAACGCCAGCTTGAATTTCCTTGAATTCAGAGTATTCAATCCCATATCTAACCCGAAACAGTCTATTTTCAAGATAAGATTCGAGTATTCTATTCATTTCTCTCCGTAAAATTTGTTGTAGCTTATACTTCAAGCCCTCGTGCCATACCTTGTCGAAGGATTGCGATACATCGAGAAAAACGCTTGAACATATCTTTTTTCCCTCTAGCGCGTTTTCAGTTAAGATGATACTAATAATAATAATTAGCTGAGGAGATATGACCGTCAACTGGGGCATTATATGTGTCGAGCGGGCATGGGTTCTGAGAGTAGAATAATGTAATGAACTATCCAACTGATGATCTTTCTTCTATTATATCGTCATCTGACTACCCGTTTTAAGTACAGTGTTTAAACTATTAAATATAAAAATTTTAACAAACATAAAATCTATTTAACTAAGGTTACGCCGCTTCAATCTTCAACCAGCCTAAGCTGGAACTGAGATGCGAAAGTGACATTCTACTCGTATCTGTGTAAATTCTGATATGGACGTGATAGTTGGCCTCAACACAAGAGCTGATATAATTTGCAGACATGAATAGACTTGGCCTCCATTATAACAACTTTTGCAGGAGTTGTAGAGACAAAAACCATATTCATGGCTTAATGTTCGAAAACCTTGGAGAACTATCCAATAAACAACGGTCATTAGGTTCTCCTGCTTCTCGTCAAATGGTTTGAGTTCTAAGTTTATTAATTACAAGCAAATTTAAATAAACTTCCGCTCTTCAAGGACATTGTGTTTCCGTGGTACCACAAAGTGCTATCTCTATCCTAAGTAAATCTAGCGGACGTTGGCTGCTACAGTAACCTAACCTAATGTACATATAGTCACCTACTTGTCGATAATACGGATTCATCGAAAATTGGCTATGTTTCCTATGACTAAAAAAGGTTAGAATTCTGCGCTCTTAGACCGTTTATCAAAATTTTAAATTTTTGGAAAGGATGTTCTTGCCTTAGTTGCTGCATGTTAGATATGCTTTAATAACAGTGAACGAAGTATTTTAGTTTTAATTAACGCTATTCAGGACACGAGTATGTCCGGTCGAATTCAAATGTTAGTTCTTTTTTGTTTGTCAATATTTCTAGTTAACTATAGCCGGTCAAAAGCAGGGGGAAAAGCTAAAATACAACTGAATATTGAGATATTTGTTAGCGCTAATGGTAACCTCATATGAATTATTAGGTTTAATTTTTTTTTTTTTTTTAAAGAACTTAACACTCAAGAACACCAGTAGAAAGTTGTCGAAGTTATTATGGTTCCAAAACCCGGTAAACCGCTGACTGAAGTCAAGTCATATAGACTAATACCGCTTGTCCCGACTATATCGAAGGTCTTCGAGCGAATCTTACTTAATCGTCTTAAACCGATTATTGACACAAATCGCCTTGCCTGATCATCGATTTGGCTCTAGAAATTAAAATTTTTGCGCTAAAACACAAAAATCGACTACAAGGACATAGGAATATTTCTGTTCAACAGATCCTTGACCAGACAAATTTATTGCCCCGTCTGAAAAGGACTAAGCCTCTCGATCTAGTGCGGTGATCAGCAGCGCCTAATTTTTAAAGTACGCAGGAATTTTCAGGGAGAGAGAGAAAGGTGTTTGGGCTCAGTGGTTATTTCACTCCATGGGTGGCATCCAACATTTAATGGGGAGACTAAATTTTAAATGTAAATTGACTTGTTGTATGAATTTTAGGCAACCATTCATCTCATGAGATTTTAGTTACCCGACAAAAAGAATGTCTTTCGGGCACGGCTTGAATTGAACCCCGAACCGTCCGATTGGGAAGCCAATGCACTACCATTTGAGGTGCGTCCATCCACCATTTAGGCATGTCATTCAAGGATAAAACTGCATATAGCTAGACTGTCAAAATCTGCTGCTTCCATACCTCGTAAAGCACTGCAAGTTATAAAGCGAACGTCTGATTACAATTCACATTAATACATGGATATTAAAAAAACAGGTTGATGAAAAGATTCGAACGTTTCATAAATAGTCCCCTAACAAAAGTCTTGCAAAGCGAGAGTAGAAATATAAAAACAAGACTGAATGCATATTGGTCTCACCGAAAGAAAATGAAAGACCGAAAGGATTAAGCCAAGAAGATGGCCACTGAAGATATGTTATTCTGGAGCAGAATCTGAAAATATATTTTTGGTAGACTGTTTTCGGTGATGACTAATAGTAAATTATTCAAAGTGGATGATGATCATCGGCAGTTATGTCCACTCGACGAAGAAAAGTCTTGGATAGCGATATCCAAACTAGAGACATACTCTCTTACTCGTTTGCTCAATCGCAAATAAGTGAAACATTTTGTGCTGTCTAATTACATAAGGATCAGTCTTCCTTAGGATCAGCCTCTACGGTACTATGTTATAACATACAATTTTATGCTAAAAACATGATATGACTTTGTCAGTGTATGCCTTGGTGCAACACAGGAACTTTTCAATTCTGCTAATCGTTCATCGGTTCATATGACAACATATACAATACGTACATTTGTGTATCGAGCACAGCTATATGGCATTTCTGTTAAAATCACAGGCATAGCACAACGTCAAGTAAGATCATCAAAATTCGACGTCAAAGAGCTGCAATTGCAAGAGAAAGCTTGAATTGTAGCCCTCATATAGAAGCCACAGGACATCCATGGGAATGTTGTAAACAAGCCATCAAAGAAGCCCTAGCCTAGCCCTCATATACAAGCCACAGGACATCCATGGGAATGTTGTAAATAAGCCATCAAAGAAGCGGCTTCTGATATGATTGGTTTCAAAACGCCGCCACAAAGAAACCAGAGGTTGATGATGAATGAAGGCAGGTACATGCAGCCAAACAATAAGTATATAAAGCGGCGCTGTATTAAAGGACAGAAAAGAAGAAAAGAAGCTTCCCGGAAAGAAAGACAAAGTTCATGAGAAACGCGCTGTTGAAGAAATGGAGTGACGTTATTGCAGTAAGACGTTGGAAAATTTTATCAGAGAATAAAACGAACATTGCAGCGGTACAGAGTCAAAATGGAAGCCTACAAAGAAGAACATGGATGACTAGTGAGTCGCAGTCGGAGCTGAGAATATGAAAACTGTAATAATGGTAAAAAAAACCCCTGTCAGGCAAAATGAACCATTTACCTTTGATGAAGATAGCAGAGAATATCGTTTCCTTGGCCTAGATGAAGTTAAGGTAGCAATATTGAATACTCGAAGGTTGCAATATAGAGCTACGAGTATTTAAAGCCGCTGGAGATGAAATGGTTGCGAACACACACCAGCTCATCTGAAAGCCAAGGTCAATGGGGAGTATGCCTGAAGCATAGAATTCCAGCATTATTTGTCAGATCTACCACAAAGGATACTATTTTGACTGTGCTAACTATAGAGGAATAAGTCTACTTTACATCGCCTCCAAGATCTTTTCTGGCGTATTATTTATGGGTTTGAAACCAATTATGAACAATCTGGTTGGTCCATACCAGTGCTGATTCAGGTTAATCCGCCATCGATCAAATATTCACACTACAGCAGATCTTGGAAAGGACCTGGAATTTTCAGATTGACTTCATCGTCATCGACTTTATTGCCGGATGACAACATGGGTAAAAACGAGCTAAACAACGCTGTGTCCAATCTCGATATACCTGCCACCTTGTTAGATTGTGCAAGATGTCCATAGAGAATATTCGTTCCTCCTTCACGGTGGGTAATGAATTAAATGAAATCTTCAATGTCAAAAAATTGTTTTAGACAATGCGACGCTCTGTAATTTTTCTAACGTCGCCCTAGAAAAATCATAAAAAAAGATACAAGAACCCACAATTACTTGCGAACGGAGGGCGGTTATGTGATTGAACGAATACAGCGGGACGTTAATGACCATCGTGAGTATTAAAGCAAAAGTGAACAAAATGAGTGTGATGGTAAAAGAGGGAAAAATACCGACTGTCAACAGAAAAGGACGCACACCACTATCGACCTGGCCAAAACGTCACCATTGGCAGTAACAACTTCGAGGTAGTTAAGGACTTCGTCTACCTGAATACAATGCTCCACAGTGCAGAACTCAGATGCAGAGTTATTTTTCGCAATCGCTGTTTATTTGTGCTTAGCTTAATGTCAGACCCTTATCGTGCCAGTATTTCTTTATGATGCATAGGCATCATAGTATACCATAGTTTTGGCCCCAAGAGTTTTCAACTCTAGGGCCTCGACCAACTTGGTGTGTGGCACTGGAAGCAGCTGGTGAGAGATCGTGCTAGCTGGAGAGCCTTGTTGTTTGAAGTTCACTCTGGAATGAAGAGCCACATAATTAAGTAAGTAAGTAAGTAAGGTGGCTCGTTCAAACAGAAGTTAGCTTCAATTGATGCTAAACTAAGACGATAAGCTTAGAATAGCGCTGAATAGAGTGAGATGTTGTTAGAGATCCTAGAGCAGTAAAAAAAAAGAAAAAAGAAAATTAGTACAGCAAGTTTACTGACAGAGATAAAAGATGGATCAATGTTTTCAGTCAGATACGGGTGAAAAGTAACCTCCTTGGTAATGAAAAAATTTTTTTTAAATGTTTTTTTATATTATTCAATATAGTCCCCTTTTAGTTTGATACACTTATTCCAGCCATTTTCCAATTTCCTGATTCTGTCCGAAAAGTAATCTTTCGGAAGATCTGCAAAATACTCCTCCGTGGCGACGAGGATTTCCTCGCGCCAGCTGAATTTTTTATTGATGAGCCATCTTTTGAGGTTTGGGAAGAGATAATAGTCCGAGGGATCCAAATCCAGTTACCAAGTTACCAGACGCTCAAAAAACCGCCCGATTCCGCATCAGCAAGTCCAAACACTCTTTCGAAGTGCTCTCGCGTTCGTGTTTTTGGTCAGGAGTGAGCATTCTCGGCACTCAGCGGCAGAATAACTTTTTCATATGCAGAATATTGCCCAAAATATGGCGTGTACACTCAGTACTAATCTTTGTGGTATTTGCTAGCTCGAGCACCTTCACTTTCCGGTCAGCCAACACCATTTCATGTATTTTTTTGACATTGTCCTCTGTAACCGCCGGAGGGCCTGCCGCTGCGGACTTGATCGGTAGTGGAGTTGCGGCCACCATGAAACTCTCGAAACCAATATTTGACGGTGTAATCTGACGGAGCATTAGCCCCATAATGTTTATCCAACTTTTCCTTTGTTTCCTTCGCCGTTTTGCCTCTCAAAAAATACTGTTTTATGGGAGAACGAAAATCGTTTTTGTCCATACTCAACATGATGCCAAACACGTCAACAAAAATCAGCTGTCAAAACAAAACTAAAGACAGTATCGCACTGAAATTTGGCATGTCTGCCTAAATATGAACGGACTTCAAGGCACCACAACCTTTTTTGCAGTACCAGCGCATTCTGACGGTCAAGGAGGTTACTTTTCACCCCACCTAGTATAATGGGTGGCTGTTTTATTAGGCCGGGTGAGTTATCGCATAGAGGTCGTTAAAATTTATGAAGCTCTCAAAGTGAACTCATGATTTTGCTCAGGCAGACTACAGGTTAATACGCGTATAAGGAATTTTTGATCAGATGCGCTTCATTTTCCCCATCGTTTAACAACATTTTGTTATCAAAATACGCGGGCAGCTACAACCGTTTAGTGAAAAATTCGAATCGGGTTATTCGTTTCATAATGTTGCAGTGCCAGTGGGATAGCGAAACGCCAGAAGGGGAGGACTGTACACGAAGCACTAAGCCAAGAACGCAGTCAGTCGATTTTGCGTAGTTCTCAGGAGCCGAGCTTCTCTCGAACGTACGTCTGGCTAAAAGATGGTGGGTATAGTGCATATCCAACTTCCACTTAATGGGCTCTATTGAAGATGGAAGAAGATCCGGATTTTCACTGATAAATCATTCTCACTCACGAGTCACATACTCATATTTGGTTAGATGGCTTTGCTAGAAATCAAAATTGCTGCATTTTGTCCAGAGGGCAGCCGGATGTGTTCCAACAGCAGCTATTGTATACAAACACATTTACTCTTTGGTGTGGTTTTCATGCCGGAGGTCTCATTCGGTCGCACTTGTTCTGAGATGATGAGTCGGCCACAGTTAATGTAGGTCGCTGTAGCTCCATGTTGAATAAATTGTAACTAAAAGGCTTGGAGGATAAGAAGTTTCATCATGATGGTGCCACAATAAACTTATTAAAAAAAATGTTTGGTGATCATTCCACCACTAGAAATGACCCTTCTAAGTGGCCGCCCCTGGCCGGACTACATTATGTATATCTTTGATCTATGCGAATAGACCAGAAACTTAAGACGACTGGGAGATGAACATTTGACGTAAGTTACGAGAGGGCCATGTAAGATTGGGTCCATGCAAGCGGTTCCGACAAATTCTACAAATAACCATTCAGTATGTTAGTAAGCTTTGCGGGCAGTTTTCTTCTCATTTGTAGTGAATAATGACCTGAGTTACATTGTACTTCTTATGATTCTGCTGGGTGGATGATACTACCTTTAAGTGGGACTTTTACTGTCAGAGATGGCAGGGATGTCTTCTTATTTGGAATAGTCCATTCTAGCTCATTAGCCCACAAATGGACTAATTTTTGAGGCTATCCAATTTACCAAACAATATTCTGATTGAGGTCTTAAAATTACTCCTAAATTAACAAGCAAAATCCTGTTTCAATTTACATACCCACCCCATCGGATGGAAACGATTATTATTTATATCCCGATAGGCCTTAAATGTCTCATTAATTCTGACCGTAACTGACCTGCTCCCCACTGATAGAGCCCAACATAGCCCACTAGCCCACGCAAAAGCATGACGACCATTAAAGTCTTAATTGAAATATATAAGTAACTGTCAATAGACCTCTTTCGGGTTAAATTTATGGCTTTTCAGACGCATCATGGTCCATTGCATGCGCGCTCAGTACGATCACTATAAGCAAGAGTACAACCCAAAAGGTGAGAAGCAAAATTGTCTGGCCAACTATCCCTAAAAGCAACAACTTCATCGCGACACGAGGAAATACGAGTAATATCTACGCAATTAAAAGGCCATAGATCCGCCGCCATCTACTCGATCTCGATCACTGATCATACCGTCGAAGCTGAAAGTAATTGCTTTACCCAGAGCCACGATGACGACAACGACGACGACGCGACGCGACGGTGAGTTACCAGATCACTTGTTTCCCATCGGCACTCTGCCGTTCCATCTCTGTCGACATCCATCTGTCGACATTTTAATAAAAGTCAAAGTGAATTCTCTTTACGACAACGATGGAGCATTGATGACATAAAATGCATCCGCTCTTCAATTAAACTCACTTCACATTTAGTCCTCGTAATCTTGATATTTCTAGCAGCGGCGTGACGTTTCGTTTAAATATAAGTCGATTCTGATAACAGTTGAGATGTGTCTGTCTGTCTACCTGTAAGTCGTTTAGTGAAATTAGAGGAGGGCTGTTACAAACATGTTCTCGTATGTAGATACGTACGTAAAGCATACTTACGAGTATGTATATTCATACAAATCGGTACGGGAAACGTAGTAATGGAAAGCAAAGCAAAAACCAGTAATACCACAAGCACATACGAGTACTCGCATAGCTTTGTCAAAAGGATGTTTGTTAAGCTTCGCGTGAGGCTTTAAAGACGCCGCGCCGGCCGGCCATTCGGGATCCATGCAAGAAGGTCAACAACGGATTCGCTGGGAAGTGAAGTGAAGATAAAGGGTTTTGACTGCTGCTACAACGGCAGCAAAACAACATCTGCAGCTGCATCATTGTTAATATAGGTCTAGTCTGGTTTGGTCTGGATTCTGCCCTGGCCTGATCTGATCTGGGTGGGAACGATTGTATTAAACGCAAACACATTCGAACCGAATCAGCCTCAAGATTTTATCTAGTAAAGGTGACACGCATGCAGATCTTCTTCATTATTCAAAATGAAGATCGCCGAGGCAGTCTTTAAGTGATGGAAATGGTAAGTGTCGTAATTGTTTCTCATTTCAATTAAATAGTAAGCCCATCAAGCATCTTCTCGCTATAAATTCACTCTCACTCTCTCTGTTAGTGTGGCTGGGAATCTGCTATAGTCCGCATGAAACTCTAACCAAAATCGAAAGTTTTCTATCCACAAAGAAAGGGCAATTTGTTATCCACAGGATGGTTTCACTGGAACTTCACCTGCTGAACCACCATCAGCATGAAGAAGGCTGTGTATACTTATGCCCGGTGGTGGGTCAGGATCTTTAGTCGGATCAGTGTATCAACAATTGGCTGCTGCGAGTTTGCTATTCGCCAACACCAATTTATGAAGATGACTTTCATTTGATTGTCGAGGAGGTAAGAGTAGATACTTGTGCTCGTTCGGTGCTCTGTTGTGGGAGAATTTTTCGTTACCAACGACAATTTTAAACAGTGCACTGGAAACGAGCACAACATTGCACGGACAGTTGAGGTTATGGTTCCTAAATAATTGACAATCGTGATCAATCCCATGTTTCAGATGGAATACTATGATCGTACATGTCGTGGCAAGGCTATGACGGGTTTCAAAATCTCTAATCAAGTAAAGATCGCAAACTGCAGAATTTCACCAATTCAATTGCATTTATGGTGTCATTTCAGAAGATGTTGGCTTGAATTTGGCATAAGATGGCTACAAATTAGATTTTTGTAGCTGTACGAGTACCTGTGGGATTTTACAAATTCAGCAAAATGATCCAATAAGATGAACAGTAAAAAACTTATTATACAAAAACAGATCTATAGAAGACCTTATTTAACGCCCTACTGACCTTTTAAATATCTCCGCTTGAGACACGGTCGAAGGTTTAGTCTTCGCTAAGTTTCGAATCTGGGGGTTGTTTGATCTGGCGGGGCTAATGTGATCTTAATATTCTTGGTTTTTGAATTATCTCCATATAATAGCACTGCTTGAAAAGTTCGAGGTTACGGGCTTTCTTCCATTCGCTTTCCTCGGAGACGAGATCCAGTAGGTATACGGGATCCAAAGAACATTACTACTGGGTGCCTTAGAGCACAGCTAGCAGGAATGTGTCATTCAAGTTACTGTTTGCCGGATGGCCATGAAGTACTCCTCTGTGGGGTTAAGTTTTACGAGTAGTCCAAAGTAATGAAATTTACACTGTGCGTCGTGAAAATAACTCGACAGCCTTGACTATGCGAAGCGCACAAGGTCAACCACGTTCAGATTTGCTCATGGAATGTTCGAACCATGAACAGGGTATGAACAGCGGAACATCAGGTGAAGGCTCAAGACAGTAAAAGTGTTTTGAGACTTTTGATATTTTAGATGGAAGAAAGTAGGTTAGATAAGGTTAGAGTGGTCCTAGTTGGGGTGCATTTAGGTCCATTGTGATACTACTGGTAGAGCATGAGCGGACGATACCCATGCTACTCCTGGAAGCAAAAAGATTTCTTGATAAATTTGCTTTAAGTATGAAGTACAAATCGTTTTAGGTGATTGTAATGCCGAATGGGAAAAAGGGACATCTTTAGTATTGTAGTACAGTCGGGAAGTGTAGTAGTGTAGATCATTTGTTAAAACCGTCAACCAAACTGATCATATTACGATCGATGCATGGGACTTCTCCAGTGTTATAGATGCCGGAAAGTTCCAATCGGCCGATGTAAATCTACGGATATTTTGAACGCCACAATATCAGAGAACTCCTTTAAAAAGTTTTAATATTGGACGGAAGCAATCACAACATAATGCCAACAGCTTTGCCAATAGAGCACCGCTTAACCTCTGGTCTTTACAACTCGAACCAAGGGTTGGCGTCGACCAGATATTTTGGGTCTCTATGTTTCAACACAAAAAGTGCTGCTAAGGACTTGAACTAGTAACAAAACAGCTCGCCTATAGATCAGAGCTGCCTAAAAGAACGGCTCGAAAAAAGTCTGAAAAGAACATGTTAAGCCAATAGGATTCGAAAAGAGTCCTGTTGCATGACCAACAAAATTTAATAGAGGGGTCACACTTGATGTTGAGGATGCAAAACGATGTTTTTGATGAACAATTCTTCATTGATTTTGGCAACGTGCATTTTGTGCCCGTTTTCCTATATGACTCTTAGAGGCTGGAACAAAACGGGAGCCCTGGAAGGTCTCATACCTCTCGTTCAGCCGCGAATATTGACATCAACCAGACGACATGCCACGCAATTGGCCATTCCCCGCACGTCTCTGCAGCGTATTTCGCTAAAAGACTTGAAGATGTTTCCCTATAAAGTACAGACGGGTGTTGACCGTGGACTGCGTCTAACCTACGTCTACATCCTCCTGAGTCAGTACATGTACTACGAAGTGGACGATTTTGCATCAAAAATTATCAAAAGTGACGAGGCCCATTCTATGTATGTGGATACGTGAACAAACCAAATTTTCAATTCCGGGTTACTGGAAATCTACGAGTAATGCACGAAGAGCCATTACATCTATTCAGAGTTACTGCACGGCGTGCTGTGTACGCTGGAGGAGCCATTGGATAATTTTTTTTTGCAGATCGGCACGGGCCAAATTGTCACTCTAGATGTTGAGCGCTACAGAGCTATGATCAAAGAATTTTCCATTCCTGGAGTGGAGGACATGTGGTTGCAGCGGACAAATCAACGGCGCATACTGAACGAGCCATAACCGATATTCTAAAGTAGGTGCTTCCCGGTCGTCTGATATCGCGCTTTGGTGATTTGTACTGGCCCACAAAATCACCCGATTTAACCGCCTTCTATGGGGTAATTTAAAGTCAAGGGTTTATGTACGAGTATGTGAACAAGCTACAAACACTGGCAGCCCTAAAGGAGAACATCCGTCAAAAAGTGGAGAACCTTTGGCCCGGAGTTCTGAAGAAAATCATGGAAAATGCCACAAAAAGACCCAAATAGGTATCATTAATGGCGACGGTCACTTAAGCAATATCATTTTCAAAACATGATGGGAAAAAAGCTTGAATGTCCAAATAGACATTTTAAAAAACCCATTAAGGTTTAGCCTAGGAAGGTAGGATCATACAATATGGCCCACCGTGCACAAGTTCGATTTGTGAAGTCTAGTTTCCGGCATTTAATTCTATATATATTCTTGGTGCCTCCTCTGAGGAAAAGCCATTATGATTGAGGGTCTCGCATATGCGACAAGATTAGATTTGGACAACGAACTGGGGGTTTGTGCTGTGAAACTCAAAATTTTTCCAGTCGCAGTTTTTACACACATTTATTAATTAATTCCGTTTGCCCAATGGCAGAGTTAAGTCTGAGATTATCAGTTGTGACCGCACTCAACCAGAATAAGTGAACTTGTGCGTACAAGACATGCGTAGCACTTAATCGGAAGTTGTCGGAGTTCAAGGTTACTTCACTATCATCTACGTCGTGCGAGTCTTCAAGATCAACAAGTGGGACACCACATTTGACATCACATTTGGATATAAAGTTGGATCCAGCCTCGATCCCAGATTTTAACGGGTCATACCTTAATTGACTCGCATTCAAATATCTCTTCTAGCAAGCTATCCAGAAGCTTAGAAGCTCAGCAAATTCCCACAGGCAGTCAGTGCGAGTGTTGTACACTTATTTGGTGGGCTTTACTCAGGTGGATATGACGAAGTGTGGGTAGCCTTAAAAAGTTATTGACCAAAATACATTTATCCCGCCTTCTTAACATAAAAACAGCCACAGAGGATTCTGCAAAGACTTTGCTGACAATAGTGGAGTCAGTGCAGGAATCGTTACGTGTATTAAAGATCACGAAACTTGCTGTCGACCATTGGGATGCGCTAGAAGTGCCGACTGCTGAGTCAAAGTTACCTGACAATACCCGATGAGAGTGGACCATTTGTCACCCCTGCTGCAATCAGATTCCAAGCTTGAGGGATGTTGTTACATTTTTAGAGTAGAGAGCGCATTGTCTATCTACATATATTATTCGTGATTCTGAACAAACTCCACCGTTTGTCATCAGTCATCATTATTGAAATCAACGTACTATCAAGCAGAAGGTTACAAATACTGTTACTGTCAAGGATCATCCAAGATATCACGGGGCCAAACCTTGATTTTATTGAGGCCAGAATAACGCTTCTAGGCGTCGAAAAGTGTTGGTTTATGTTTCAACTGTCTCAAGAATAGACATACTTCATTGTGGTTGTAAGGACCATACTATGTCTTCACGTGACAGTAATGCTCAACGTTTGGTTCTGTCAACACCAACTTCGCAGTCAAATGATTCAACACAAACACAAACACCCTTGTGACCATACGACTTTGTGGTAACTAATTTAACCCTAAGCAGTCAGACGATTTTACATACAACAGCGGGTGTTTATGTAATTGGTGATCTCCTACAACAGCGCCTAGCTCGTATACTCTGTAATCCTTAATCGCAGGTAAGTTTTATTTCAGATCGTTTACATGAACTATTGCATCTTCGCAGAACCAAATGCAAGGCAAATGTGAGCTAGCTACATATTTTGACTACCTCGACCTCACTAAGGAGACTCTATATAAGACCCTTATTATCCTAGTCGGCAGCGGATGAAGATATCTTTGGACGTAATGCACGCCAAGTCATGTGTGTTTTGCCTGACTTCGGAAGATCTATTCAGAAAAATGTACATCGGTTGCCCAAGATGGCTACGATATATAGAGAGTCTTTAATCCCTACAAAAAGAGACAACGCAGTTGAGCAAGATCGTCTCCTTAGATGGGGTGCATAATTGCGTTTAAAACTGCGCCAAGTGAAGACGTTTAATCCCAGCTTTTTCATTGTTTTGACGTCACCTACTAGTTCTCCTTTTATCCTCACTTCATTTCAAGCCCACTCTTCTTGTGTCTTCTTAAATTGGCTTAAATCTTTCCAAAACTGCACGTTAGACTCATCCGGTAATGTACATGTTATGATAGATAGCCCAATAGATGAACAGACTTATTGAAGACAGCGTTCCTCTTGTTGGTAGTTCTTACATGATACGGGATCGCCTTTGAAAGTTACTGCTCTAGTTGTACGGCACGCATTTATCCCACCATATTCGATTGGTAATTTGGTGTGGATGCTAACGTTCAAAGTAAAATTACAATTGGGTATTAAATCTGAATTAAGTTTCCATATGACCATTGTTCTTCGCCGGGCGCAGTAAATCAATACATTTGTGCCCATTGTTCAATAATGTATAAAATATTTCAGGAAACCGAAAGAAGTAATCAAATTATCCTTAGCACCAACAAGGCATTCCAACAAAATTTTGTCACTTAGCATGTTAACCTGATGTTCCGAAATCGCACTCAGCTATATCCAAGTTGCCATAAATGCACAGATTGCGTGTTTACTTCAGGATTAAACGAAAAGTCATCTGTTAAAGATCAGCTTTCTTTAATTCGTAAAGCTATCAATATGTTCGCTATGTCGGTAAAGGTCTGAAGAGTCTCAGGAGCCGTTCACAGTTTTCCACTATCAAAGCCTAATGATCTCCGCCACATTCGATTGGATAACTTTTCGCACGCACATTCTTCACCTAATTTGCATAAACGTTATGCAAGTGGAATTCCAGCGCCACTGCATCGTTTTATTATTCCAAAATCTGTGCTTCTTATGCAAATATACTCGTAATCTTGCGAACTAGGAAGTGGATGTGTTCGTAATGGTGTTGTTAGTCCTCGCTCGCACAAGGATGTCGTTGCATTTTTATGCATGCATATTAACAAGAAGAAGAAGAAGAAGAAAAAAAAATAATAAAAAAACGATACAAGGATAGTGGAGTTTTAAGTGTGCAGATGCATTGTTTCATCTTCCATCATCCCTTGTTTCAAACTTCGATGGAAATGTTTTGGCCTTTGTTCGAAACTTTTTAGGTCGGTCAAACGTTTTTTGAAATAGACTTATGGCATCAAGTTTTTAATGGGCAACATGACTCTACTCCAAAGCGACAAACTTTTGAATGGGGCTAGAACGTGTTGCAGGTCAAGTAATGACATTATATTTATTTTTTCGAGTACGAGTTAAGTAGATAAGTGGCCTGGAGTTTGTCTAAGTTGGGAACACGTGTTATTGTGGAACATTTTGAAAGTTAACATTTAAAATGTTTACTCATTAACATGTTAAATGTTTGCACAGTTTTTGTTTGGCATAAAGTTGTAGCAATTTGAAGGGGTAATGAGTAGCTTTGCCAAAAGAGTTATCCATATCTCGAGGTGGATTTAATTTAAGAGCATGCTGCAAAATATTGAAATCATTTTATATGAGGTAAAGGTCAAGTTCGGTTTTTTAATAGAGGTGGAGTTACTGCCAGGCAATCCAATTCCTTCCTTGGTCGACTTCGATATCCCGTATGATATAATATATCCGGAGAGGGAGGACTGGGACAAAAATGCAATAATCAGGTCAAATGAAATTGCACAGATGGCTCGAAAGCAGAGGAAGGAACAGGTTCAGGGATCTTCTCGGAATACCCAGAACTAAGAGGGCCTATATGACTACCGGACGCAAGCAGTGTCATCCAATCAGAGGTTCTAGCTGTCCTCAGGTTGGCTGAACTAATGCAAATGAGATCGGTATCCGAAAGAGACATCGCTTTTTACATCGATAGCCAGGTCGCACTCAATGCAATGGAATCAACCAACGTCAACTCTGATACAGTCAGGCTGTGGGTACTACGCAGTCAGAACCGGGTAAGACTGTGCTGGATGCCGGGACACTGCGGTATTAAAGGAAAGGAAGAAGCAGATGGAAGAAGGGCTGCACAACAATAATGAGGTTGCCAACATCAAACCCCCCCTTTGCATAGTGAGGGGCACTATCGAGGAAAAAATCACGAAGACTGCGAACTTAAGGTGGTCAAGCCTTGAAGGACACAGGGTATCCAAGGCTATCTGGCCGCTCTTTGACGGAAAAAGATCTAGGTAGTTAAGAAAACTAAACAGGGATAAGCTTAGGACAGTAATATGAATCCTGACACTAACTCCTGTCTCCTGCCGCGGCAGGCAAAGAGACTCAAATATGCAGATTCTGCAGTTATCTGCAAGCTGTTGAGGACATAACACGCATACTGTATGAATGCGAGGCAATACCGCGTAATTGAGAAAATTTTTAGCGAAGTACTTTCTCGAAAACTTGGAGGAAATAGAGGGCAGGAACTTCAAAGGCCTGGGTGTTTCGTCGGCCAGATTGTTTAGGTTTTTGCCAATTGAAGGCAAATTCAACTGTTTCCACAGGGATCGCAATGGGCCCGTTTTGGTGCCTGGTGTCTATGCAATGGCATATCCATTATACCCCTGTTTAACCTAACCTAACCTACTGCCCTTATCCAAAGATTACTCAACTAACCAACTGTGAGCGCCGCCGTAATCGTATTTTTTCCCCACTTGCTGTACCTTCATTAGTTCAGCACGCGTCATCGCTGACATTGTTATACTTCAAGCAATTGAACTATTCTTCTGAAATGCATAAAAAATGGTGTAAGCCTTTCTCTATTCTGAATGAATATGTTTAATATGATGTATCAACATTCCTTTTATTGTCTATAGTGCAAGCGATGTAAGACTGATCGGTCTGACAAACCTTGCTTAGAATAATACTTCTTCCTTTCTTTAACAAAGAAGCTTTCATCCCATTGTAGCAAAATTATTGTATCACAGTTATTACCCACTATTTTCCAAGTTGAAGGTACAAAGCACTTGTCTCGTTGTTCTAGAACGACTCCCAGCACTAATATTTAAATACTCGTAGTTTGGCGGGAGAGATAACCAATTCGTTGATTTTATACTATCGTCTGAATTGGCATGATTTAAACACAACTTTAGTAAAGAGAAGAAAATCAAGACAACTCAACAGGCCACAATTTATAAAGAAGCTGGACAAACCGCCACAATTCAAAAAATAAAGAAAATTATTCAAAAGCTGAAATGTGTTCCCCAAATATTTTGAATGAAATATTTCACTTGTTTCATGGTATAATAGAACGCAGAATTGCAGCGGTAGAGAAATGGTGCAAACCTTAGCACCATCTTAAATAATGTCAGCCTTACTTACAACAAGTCTGAAAACTCAATAGATATATGTAGGTAAAAAGTTATAAACCTTGGGAAAGCTAACTGCGACAGTCTTATAGTCAGAACCTTCTGCTTGGTAATCAGATTTAAGCTAGTTTACAACCAGTTTCACAGCTAAACCCAAGTGACAGCTCACTTCATCATTGAATGCAAGCAGTCAGTTCTATTGACCTTTGGAAAATGGTACACCTAGAATTACTTCATGATATATTTTCGGACATAAGAAATCTCAGTGAGATTGTTTTTGACATTTACGGAGCAGCGAAGGTTCTCTAAAATTATTCTACACATCTGACCAGTTTGGCAGGGATGCATGGTACTGTGTGGCTCATCTATACAGGGTGAGTTTTTTAACTTGAGACATCCAAATTACTCGAAAAATACGCGATATCGCGAAAAATGTTTCAGACAAAAGTCACAGGGTTCTGAAGGGGACATAAGATGGTGACCACGAGTTTCACTTTGAGACCCATTTTCAAGGTCAAACGAAGGTCACTTTTGATTTTTCAAATGATAATTCCTAATTTTCATTGCTCAGTCGTATTCCTCAATGGGGCACACGACTTTGTCTCAAAGGTCTTATTCATTCAGTGCTAGATACCACTGCACTGGCACGCCTAAATCATTAATCGGTTTCCAACGTTGTTAGGATGTTAGAAGGTCGAGATTTGTTTTGAGGAAGTCATTATTGCCTCGAGTGAAGTTCAAACTCAAAGAAATTTCACATAGAGACAAATTGTCCTAAACTTATCTGAGAGTGTATGATGTGCACTCTGCCCTTTTTTTCTACTTGAACGGAACTGTATGTTACTTCGTGGAAAGATCATCGATGGTGCTGTAGCTCTTTACGCCCAACGTTTCCCAGACCAGATACGATCGCGCGCTTCCTTTTATCGGGTCATCCAACAATTCACTGGTGAAGGAAGTGTGCAACCAAAGAAAAGGAATCGGTCAGATAGGGTGGCTGGCATTCCAGCTGTCAGCTCTTTGGACAAGGCCAATATGTTTTTTGCACACTTTGCGACCAGTTCAACAATTCCAGATTGTGTTTTGCCCCGGTCTACATTTCAATGGGACGAACCCACTGTCGTCATGTTACATAAACCCACTGGTCCAACTGATATACTTATCTCCCGTTCTCTTAAAGGGGTGTTCTTCCACTCTGGCAAAACCAGTGTGTAGGCTTTCTCATCCTTCCTACACTTTAGAATTTTTTCCGAGCAGATGGAAAACAGCATTTGTCCAGCCCGTCCTCAAAATAGGCGAATTTTCCTCTCTCTCCTCCTACAGACCCATTTTACTTACGTTTCTTCTTTCCAAGTTTATGGACACACTGATAAACCGTTACCCCATAAAATATCTCGAAACATGAAAAGATTTCATTGACCAGAAGCACAATTTTCCTAGGAACAGGTCCACTGGTGATTTGATGACATGTCTCACCGAAAAGTGGAACCAAAGCAAGATACTATAGTTGATATTTCCGAGATATTTGACAGAGTTTGGCATCAGGCTCTCTTGTTGAAAATGCGTGCATTTGGGATCGGTATGCCCTAGGCCTCCGTTTTTTCTCCGACACACTTTTTAAATTTTCATCAATGATTTCTTGTCTGCTACGTCTAATCCAATATATTCCTTTGCAGACGACAGTATTCTCTACTTTTCATATTCGTTCCCAGACTCAAGTCCCTGCTCTTCGGCTTGGGAACGGCAATTAAATTTCGCTATTTCAACCACTAGTGTTCGACAGAAATTGTCAGTAGCATTCGGTTCCTTCGAATTTTAAACCATACCACCCGCCTCGCTATAAGTGCTCGTCTGTATACCCTCAAGTCCATTTTCTGACGTGCTCCGAAATATCGTGATTCGTTCCTAAGCTGTGCAGCTCGGTTATGGAATGCTCTGCCGATCTTTCTATTGTATTTCCCAGTTATTGTAATTTGCAAACCTATATGACCAACGTACATCCGCACCACCCTTTTTTACTTCCCTAACTTTCCTTAGCGCTGTGTGCGAGCATTATAAGGGTAATAATAACCCCTTGAGCGCGGTCTAATTGTAAAAAAAGCCACGATCCGGCCTCGTTCTTGTATGCAAGACCAGTGCGTAGGCGAGTTGTTTTACTGCATATGCTTGTCCGTACTTTTCATCATGTTTTGGGGGTAACGTCGAGTGAAGTCCAACACATCAGACATCACTAAAGACTTTCCGGCATCGGTGCTATTGGTCTAGTCAGCGCTTACTACAGCTTGGAGAGTAGGTGAAGTGATTGGCAAATGTTCTGACTTTTGATCTTAATTTTTTTCGGCCTTTGTGATGCCTGAGATATTACTCAGGTACCACAATTCAAGGCTTCTCGACGTAGTCTGCAATTTACAACCAATCCGTACCCAAAAAGACAGTGTTGCTGTCATCTGAAGTACTCATCGTAGTATCATACACATATGTTACAGCTTTCCACCTTTCTTTTTTCTTGCCCGTAAATGTGTACTTCTTGGATATCAGCGATATCTACTTTGGCCTCTCGACTGCACCGCCTGTTCAAGGTATCAAGATTTCATCGGCAGATTTCAACGTCGCTGCCCTATTTCTACTTTGCAGTGTCGTCAACAGTAAATCCATTCTTTTCGATGGCTCTTGATTGCTTCTGCCCGAGTAGTCACAATCACAGACAGTCCTCAACCTGGAGAGGATCATTTGGGAAAAAGAGGGAAGCCAGTTACCTCCTTTGGTGTATATTGAGCTTTGTCTGAGTGCTCCCTTCTGATAGAAAAAAACCGCTTCCGGGATAAGACAGACGTCGCGTCGTTGACCCATCAACATTACATCCACATATATGGGATCGGCGATTATGTCATCGGTTCGAATCAATGCGACCGGAATTAAATGTTAAGCCGAAATTCCCGGTATTCAGGACTTGCCTCAATTTGATGCAACTTGGAAGTCGTGTAAGTAAAACTATACAAAGGTGGGACGTTGGCATCTTCTTGTAGTGCGACTACGTAAGGCCTTACCGCTCGTTAGAAAAACATATCCTAATAGCATTGAACCATATTTTTAGGAAAAAAGTGAGTAGATCAGTATCTCTTTTACAATAGTTGCAAAACCAAGATCATCGTGGGAAATAAAATCAAATTCCGTTAAGTTTAAAGTAGTTTTTCCCAAGATTTGAGAATTAATGCATTCTCGTTCAAGGTTTCTGTTAACAGTTGGATTTCTCGTAAGCACAAGTATAGGCAACTTGTTTTAATTTTCGCGCAGCATTGGTGTACTAAAACATATAGGTGGCGTGTACTGCTACTGAATACACTCCAACACCGGAACGATTACTTTCATTCGAAAGATTAAGAAACTTCATTAGTAGGAGTGGGAGTGGGCCCAAGCTTCACTATGCATTCAGTACTAGTCCTCTTCACTATATTCCAGCCCTTTATCGACTGTTTATGGTTTATCTCGCTTGTAAATATCGGTAAGAAAATCACTTGTTACGATACTCTTTTGAGGTAGCCATTTGCATCATGCCAACCTGAAAGAACTCTCCTGAATTTAAATTTTATCCCATATATCTGTAACGTGCAGCACACACACTAATCATAGGCGGGTGCTTTAAAAGTCCTCTGCAACTCCCTCGTTTGACCTTCCAACGCTTGACATCAGCAAAGTGTTTGAAAAACAAAAAGCTTGTAACTTTCCAGGTAGGTGTATGTCACTGTGCATCTTAAGGAAATCCTTGGCCAAAATTGTGTTCCAGAGGCAAACACAGCAAAAACTTTGAAAACTGCATAGTGTCAGTCCCCGCAAAAATACAAACAAAACCTCCTTCTGAGACATAAGCAAATAAGGGCTCAGCATAATTATCCCAAAACATGTACAATTGAGTGCAGAGCACACTGAATCTTAACATCTGAAGTTGGACGAAATACTTTAAGGTCTGACGTAACAGGCACACCTATCCAGTTGCATAAATTTTTCAGATACGAACTAGGCATCACCACTTTTATTTAAATTGCAGCAATTCTGCGCTACACTTACTTCATAGATTCTGCAAAGCTAGTAGATACACGTTCCGTGCCAGCACTCTCATTATAAAGTGATTAGGGTGTGTGAGGCATCACACGCATCGAATTGGAAAAAAAGAAAGAAAAGAAAAGTGAAAGGGACATGAATAAAATAAAATCTCACAACGCGAATTTACAATACTCGTAAAATTACCGAGGCCTACGTAATGTTTCCTACTCATCACAGACAGTGCAAATTGATTGGACCCCGTCAATGTGAACGTCTTCCCAGGCACCTGTCCTAACACCGGATCATAACTCAGGCGTCTTCGCAAGTAAGCATCACTCAGTTCGTGTCAATTTGTCCTCTCATTTTTCATTTTCCACCTTGAAGATGATTAAGAAACACTACGAGTATGAGTACGAGTATGTGGCACCCTAGCAAAGAGTCCTTCTACTCACATTGGGTTGTTATAATCACCCAGCTGAATTTGGAATTAGCCAAGAGTCAGGCCATCTAGGCTTCAGTATGTACGAGTATGCATTCAAGTCTTCAATTAAAAATACATTACAACCATCACTGCTTAAAGGTGGAACGCGTTCTCATGTTGTTAAGGTTGAGGGGATTGGACAATGCGTTATGTCATAGCTGGAAGGCGGAATGGATTTGTACAATCTGCACCAACCAACCAAGTGGTGTTTTGTAAAGCGTAAAACAATTTGTTGTGGTCCAAGCTGCCTGCAAAGACAAACCGAAATTCTCGGAAAAGCAGGTATGGCGCCTTTTCTCAGGTTGTAGGAGACTTCCGGTTTAAATTGGTCTCTTCAACAATAATTAAGAGATAACGAGGGGTTGCGTGATGTAATTCTAACAGGGTCATTTCCTTTCACATGAACGTGTGTACGACTTTATTCAGAGAAAATTTCTGATGTTGAATTAGGACTGGGGAATTTATTGTAATATTGTAGGAACACTGTGTTTTAGCTCCCTTCTGCCGTATTTGTTGTAGGTCATTGATATTTGGAGCAGACCTCCTGCTCGCCGTCTTGTATTTGTTTGTGTATCAATTAGTTTCTTAAAGCGAGAGTCTTGAAAGTACTCCTGTTCTATTATCAGCTTGTAGATTCGCTGAACTGGCAATGCGTTGAGTTTTCATTCCTCAGGGGTTCTGCTGTAGATCTTCTTGAGGATGCTTGATTTAAGTTTTTGCAATTTATTGATAGGACTTACCCAAGCAAGTATTCCATATCGTAATTTGGATTCCACAAGAGCAAAGTACGCTTGCTGATGTACCTGCGATGTCGAATGGTAGCCTAAGTATACTAGGCCAAATAGTGCTTTTCTCTGGTCCTAATGCAGTTTATTGATTTGCATGTTCCATATCAATTCCAGGTATTTATATGACTCTACTATTTCTATACCCCATCATCACCTTTGTCTAAGAGGGGTTTAATATGAGGCCATTGTAGTGGTGGTTTCTTAAATCCTCGATAAAAGATGTCAACATTGGAGATAGACCCTTACTGAAGAACGATTTTTCCGTAGAATATACCCAAGAATCATTTTCCATATTATACTTGACATATTAGAGGACACACTGTATATATAACTGTAGCTTAATTCGGCAAAACGTTAAGTCCGATCCCAGTAAGGTCTGAATTATGGCATACTGGAAAAAAGAATTAGAACGATAGCTATGAGGACTGACGTTTGTAGTATTCTGTTACCTGCATAACCAAAAGTGAAATATTGAAGAAATGGCTTTCAGGCTAATGCTGCAAGCGCCTCCGTCCCGTTAAAACTTTGTAACATCAGGCTCTGGCAGAAGACCTCATAAGGACTTGTGTCAATCCTCGTATGGCCTGACTCCTCGCAAAGGCCACCATAGGATATTTAGGTCACTGCACACCCGAACATTGACAGCGACTTTGAGGGGGCACCAAATAGAAATGAACATAACTAAAATAAATAAAGTCACCGGAGGAGAGGAGAAAATTGAATATCCCTTTCAGGGAAGTTTAATGATGCTGAAGTCACCAGTTGACCAAACAGCAGTATCACAAAGAAGCACCAAACGACGCGAGTCAGCTGCAATACGAATGGCGGCGGTCGAATCAACCGATTTCCACAGATAGGTGAGCAAATAAAAGCGCTGGTATAAATGATGGAAGATGGCAAAAAACACTCGATCCATGAAGTGATGAGAGACACTATCGAAAGCATCAGAGCTCTTTACGAGCTCTTGGCGATTCAGTTGCATGACGAGAAAGCAAAGTAAGTGATTCGTCAGAATAATTCCTCGCAAACTTCATCCTGGCTGAAGGCAATATCGAAGACTGAGAGAAAACAGATTACAGACGATGGACCCTCGGAGCCCAAACAGAAGCAATCCAATGGTGTTACAGGAAACGTACTACCGGACAAGATCATGCTGCAGACAAAAGACACCCGGAGTAGAAACATAATCAAAAATACCCTTCTATGCAAATTACCAAGGATAAGGATGGGAGAACCGGCGGGGCTTATTATTGCATCCACCAATAAGAAGCAGTCGACAGGGGAAGAAAAATGGCGAAATGCCGTCCAAAAGAAGGTCTCCAAAGAGAAGCAGCTAGAGGACAAAACACTTAGATCTGATGATATCATCGTCAAAGCGACGGGGATGCTGTCATACCCGGAGATATTACGCAAGGAAAACGGGGACCCCGAACTGGAAACAGTGGGAAAGGCGATACCAAAAATTAGGAGGACACAAAAGGTAGACTTCCTTATACAATTCAAGGAGACGGATTTCAAGACCACCGAGTTCAAAGGCAAGCATTAGCGGATCAAGCGAACGAAAGATCACGTACGCACAACACTATCCTTGAGGTTAAAAACATCGATGAGATCACTGCTGTAGAATCGATGCCATCAAATTCCAGCTTGAAGTGACAGTTTCATGAGAAGACATTCTGTGCCTGTGAAAGGCTCACGAAAGAACTCAAACAGAAACAATCAGCTTCCAAGTAGAAGGCGCAGGAAAAGCTGGAAAGGTTAAAATCGGCTGGGTTGACCCTGTTATAAAAATGCTTCAAATGGTTAGAGTTTGGGCACCTAGGTTGGCAACGCAAAATGAAGAAGGCCGTTCCAAACCATGCAGGATATGAAGGAGACAGAAGGCCATATAGTGAACCCCATAAATGTCCCGACGAGAGCACTAACTGGATCTGCGATAATGGAAAACAAGCGGCAATATGGTATGTGGACGCCATACTTTCCAAGACACAAGCGACCAAACAAAAGGCTTCGTGCCGGCGAAAATAAATGGGATCCATTTCTACAGCTGCTATGCCCGATAAATGCTGGACAATTTAACCGCGGACGCTCTTCAGAGAGCCCCGGTGATTAAAGGTTGGGACTTTAACGCGTGGGCTACAAAATGTATGTACCGGAAGGCTGGAACCTCATCGACATAACCCATGTGAACAGTTCTATCCTGGGAACCATAAAGTGGAATACTCACACAGTGACCACCAAATGATAGTACTGATAGTATTGGAAATAAAAGGAAAGAAACCAGTCGTGTCCCCAAAACTTATGGGTGCAAAATGGAACGACCAATCTTTCGATAAGGAAAGATTCGAGGAGATGTTGGACGATGATCTAACCCTAAGTTCGTCCATCGTAATTGCTCCACAAATACCATCACTACTGCGTGCGATGCATCCATGCCTAGAAGGACATGCTCCAGAAAGGCACCACCATGTTACGGGCGGAGCAATGAAATAAAGATTCTTCGGGCAAGATGCCTACACGCCCGGTGCAAGGTCAAGCATTCAAGAAGGAGACCAGATTTCAAAAAATACTTGCACACTTTTAAACAGGCAAGGCGCAATTTAAATAAAGCCATCATGGAGAGCAAAGCAGCGTACTTTAAACGCGTCTGTGAGGAGGCCGACATAAACCCATGAGGTTCAGCACACAAGATGGTAATGACCAAATTAAAGGGCTACGGAACCCCTCCGATAGCATGTCAAATAATGCTGCAGTAGAACATCTGTTCCCCAAATACCAGTTACTATGTGCAGTACCGTAAGTGAAGTTAGTCCAGTGGACATTCCACTAATTATTCAGGAGGAGTTGCTCCAGCCACGCAACAAGAAAGGCGATAACAGGGTGCTCGGACCCGACGGCATCCCGAGCGAGGCAATAAAAGCTGCTATAAAAAAGAGACCGGACCTGTTTATGATGACGATGCAGAAGTGTCTCGAAGAAGGAACTTTTTCCGAAAAGGGGAAAATGCAAAAATTAATCCTGCTACTAGAAGGAAAGAAGCCTTCAGGAGAACTATCGTCCAATGACATAAGAGCTTTCTTCTTTTTTAGGTATGAAATCTATACTGACCTCCGTCCATAACGTGCGGATGTTAAGAAAACCATTTAGAATAACAGCTAGCCTTGGTAAAGCAATGTCTGAAATATTTTGGCTTTTGACAGAAAAGATCTCATCCGGACTTAAATGGATTGAAAAAGTTTACTTTGTAACTTGTAGTGCTTCTTGAGTGCACTCCAAAAATAAGACTTCAGAGGATGCTTATTGTTTTTATTGTTGCAATTCATACGGAAGCCACTTGAATTAAGTTGGGCGGAGAGAGTACAGACCTGGATTGGTTTTGTTTGATGAAAACTTTTAAAAAGTCTCAGGGCATGTTAGAGTTGTTGCTGAACGTTGTTGAACGATCCCCTTACAAATATTATTCATCGGGATATGATAAAAAATTGTTATTTCTATTTTCGTGTTACCACAGATCTCTGAACTGAAGTTTATTTAAGGACTGTTGACCAGCTTTATGTGAGTCGCTATGAGTGCCCTTGTTCTATGCGTTCACTTCTAAACCCTTGAGGTATTGGCATTTACCCAAATACTCTTTTAGTATCATCTGACTTCGTGTGGAGGGAAACGGCCCCAAATTTGAAAGGGAGAAACTACTTGCTAAAATTCACAATAAGTAAATTTGCCAAAATACACTGCAAAATGCTAAATCGACCCTTTAAGTCCATCTTTAATGATTATTTTTAATTTGAAATTCAACCCCAACACAAAATAATTTCTTAATGCCTCTTTAAATGCTTCTAAAATATGTTTCTTAACGAAGTCTCTCGTAAAATCTTACTACACCTAAGGGATGTACTTACAACATTGAAGCTTTTATGCCCCAGATAGCGGAAGATTCTCTCTTTGATATTTTAGCACTTCACCCCCAGAGAAGATACTCATAACATAGCACCCCTCCACTATTTAGGAAAAGAAAAAAAAAAAACTTATCATAAAAGAAACAAAATTGCACACTAAAAGGGAGGAAAGGAAATATAAAATGGAGCGCAAACCAGGTCGTATAATCCTGTCGAGCCACCCCACCGGCAGCCCACTTTTAAATATTCAAATATTCCCCGAGCATCTCCCAGGTGAAAATCCCGTCTACGTCCTTGTTGAAAAAAGTCACAGAAACCACAAGAACAAGTTCACATTTTTTATTACCCTTTAGTAATTTTTTTGTTGGCCAACGTGGATAATTTATACGTATCTATTTGTTTCCCTGAGGGGCATGGTATAAGGTAGAAGATAACTTTGACAGTTTTTACTACATTCTCCGTGGTTTTTGCTACACTCATGGTACGGCGAAAACATGCGAAAATCCTATAAACTTTCGCCACGCATAAAATAGCAGGTGGAAGAATGAAAGTCAGGAGGAAAAATTCCTTGCAAGCTCTTCCAGGTTTTATGGTGTTAGAGGGCAGCCGTTTGCTATTTTGAGCTGTGCTCGGCACCAAATGATGCTAATAAATAGTGAATAGGCTTAAAACGTCAGTTTACTTCAAAAGTATAAATGGGATGATTTATTTTCCAAAATACGACTTGACTTACTCCAGAGGGTTTTGTGTTTTACAATCAAAAAAAAAACGACAATTATTCAAAGCCTATTGGTGTACCTCTTTCATTATTATTTATTGAAACATGTACCTAGCCCATACAATGTCATAAATTGGGTAGATTTTCGGGTTACTAGGACTTCCCAAGGGTCATCAATCTGGAGGAGAATTTTTTATAAATTTTCCTTTCAAATAATCTGTTGAAGATCTCCAACCTTTAGGTGGATGTAGGTAGGAGTGAAATACGAGTACTATAAGCACTGTAGTGTGCCGTTTTGATACTGTGATAAAACTGGATGATGTTCTCAATGATGGTGTCATTGACTGGGTGGAAATACTAAAAGCATCTATTGGAGTTTATAAAGCTTGTTTGATGACTTTTCTAGGTCATCAAAAGGGGTTTACCCAACACTAACTGCCCGATTCTTACTATGTAGAGCAGAACGTCTTCATTAAAAACGAGCTAGAGATTCTTTAATGAAAATATCTACCTTGACAGCATGCTCTTCTATAGACTAATGGTCTACCACCCTTCTCAATGTCGGTCCTAGGCCGACAAGTTGCCTTTCTATAGCATCCATGATTCAGAAAGTTCCCGATATACTTGAAATCTTTCGCCGGAATATTGGCAGCTGATCACCGCCTTACCAGCTCATCAGCTGGTTACTAAAGAGCAAGAGCTTTTAGAAGACAGAATACTGACTGCTACTGTCTTACTAGTTTGGGTAATGTAGAAGCGGATATAATTTCTTTATTAGCAGCCTGGATATCAGGGCAGATATCAATGCTTCGAGTGTTTGGTAGAACGTTTGTTAGTAAAATATTTTCTCTTGAATCAGAAAGTATTCCGTCATAATCCCGTAAGTGAACTGACCTTATCACCTCCACTATTGATTGATGCGCCGATTCTGCAGAATCTCTGTAACTTAATCTTATCCGGTGGTCTCTGATCATTTTCCCATTTTTCTATTCCTTGCTGAATGTAAATTTTAATGAACAATTACAGAAATTGAAGATTGATTGGAGATGGAACCACTCCTTGATATCGACTCCAGAGTGTCACTGCTGCAGTAAGGGCGATCGGAACATCTGAGCCGACTTGCATGATCAAGAGCTCAATGGAAAGCAGCTGTATAATAATGGTCGGCGAATTCTACTCAAAATGTGCTCTAGACTTTTTTCAATCAATAAAGAATATACGAGTATTTAATGGTAAAGAGAGGCAGTGAATGAGGGCAGAACTAGGCATAATTTGTCAACATGAATCAACACACATTATGGACGATTTGGACAGAACATAGACAGCTATAACAGCTGTGCTATTAATCTGATAATGACATCCCATCAGAAATAGAACGAAGGGTTACTCTTGCAAATTGACATTTCCTCGGTCAAAGTAGCCAATTGAGCAATAAAGCCTATTCAAGAAATATTAAAGAGATTCTGTATAAGACCCTCACTATCCCAATCCTAGAATAATATATGGTGTAGAGATGGTGCAGTTTCATATGCAAAATTCTTCGATTAAACTTTGCGTTGACTGGGCTTGAAGAAAGATATTTAATGGTGACGGCAGTACAGTGATTTTGACATTGTCAGAAAAGTCGACATTTGTCGCCTAAGATGTGAATGCCATGTAGAGCGAGTGAAGACCATTAGAATCGTTGATTTCAACACGGATTAAACAACGTAGTAGAAAAAAATTGGAGGATGTTAACCAGAAACTGATCTAACTGGAAAGGCGTATTGGTTGATGTCCAGGCCTGCATAGTACTGCAGCAGCATCTCAGTAAGTAAATAAGTAAGGACAGGCCACCCGATGTTGACAAGAGCGATGAGAATTGAACGGACAACAGCTTTGTACATCCATAGGGTCCCAGGTCCCAAGTTGTGACCAAAAGTCTTATTGTATCGGAAGCTGTCGAGCAGGTATTATGTATAGATATTGGGTTTAACCACATGAAATGTCCGATTTTCGCTCAGTCGGAAATAAGAAGTTATCGAGTGAACATCTGTGCACAAACCAAACTGAACAGTCGTTGACATATCTCCGTGGAGAATACACGTGTTTCGGCTTGGATAACAGTGATAACAATAAGAAAGAGACATTTGAGGAAATTGCTGTAGGCTCCAATTAGCAGAGTGGCAGTGTGCTCGGCCGGCATATCATAGGTCGTGGGTTCGAATCCCAGTGGGACTCTACACATTTTTTTTTTTTTTTTTGTTATTTTCATTTAAAATAAATTTAAAAACAAGTGGTATTAAGTGTTGTCCATCACGTGATGGATTGTGGAGAGCGGTCCGCTATGTTAACAGCGGGATCTGCTGAAGTATCAGGTGAGGCTTCGAGTAGTTCGAGCCAAACACCAAAAACAAAGAGAAGGAGGAAGCTTAGTCCACCTTCTAACTTAGAAAAACGTCCCACCCTACCAACGGCCACTGTAAAGCTGCTTGGCGGGGTGAGGGAAGGGAACAACTTCGCTTCATTGGCAGCAAGTGAATCCGATGATGAAGAGGAAGAGATGGAGGCGATTAGTCGTAGCATCAAAATGCTACAACAAAGAGTGCTGGCCATAAAAGAAAAGCAAATGGTCAGAAGAAAGAGGGAAGAGCAGCAGCAATCCCAACAACATCAGCATGCTCAAAAGCAGACACAACAACAACACCAAACAAATAAAATAGCACAAGTGCTACAACAACAAAAGGTTAATAAATACCAGCAACAACAACAAGAGCAGTCACAAAAACGGCAACAGCAAAAACAGCAGCAGCAGCAGCAACAACAACAACAACAGCAGCAGCAACAACAACAACAACAGCAGCAGCATCAGCAGAAGAAGAAGGAGAAGGTGCCTCCTATCAACACCTATAAACTAGAGGTAAATGCTACCAAGGACCTTTGTAAGTTGGTCATTGGTAATAATTTTAAAATAAAGAGATTGGGGAACGATCGTCATGCCATCCACTGTAATACAGTGGAGGGCTACGCGAAAGTCAAAGAGCTCCTAAAGGAAACGACGACGGAGCACTTCTCTTTCACACCGAAGTGTGAAAAGCGGCAATCGATGCTGCTGAAGGGGTTGGAACCGTCTTCTGATCCTGACGAGATCCTGGCACTGCTCAAGGAGAAGGAGTGCGAAGGACTCAAGTTTGTGGGGGTAAAGCCATTTACTACAGCTAGAGCCAGGCGGGAGAAACGGAGTCTGCCGTTCTTCCTGGTGCAGCTCAGTCCCGAAAGCCGTCTGGATAGTCTAAGGAGTATCAATGTCCTAGACTATCAGGTGGTTCATTGGGAAAAATTAAAAAGGAGCGAAGGTGTTATACAATGCGTTCGCTGCCAGAGGTTCGGGCACGCCGCGTCGAACTGCCAAATGCAGCCTCGATGCATGAAGTGCGCAAAGAACCACAGTTCCGACGAGTGTTCTCTGGGTAGGGACGGAGTATCCGATAGGGCGCAGCTCTCTTGCGTGTTATGTGGGAACGTGGGACACACCGCAAACTATCGGGGTTGTCCTAAGTTCGCTGACATTAAAAAAGCAAAACTGGCTCGGCAGCAGAAGGTGGAGGTCAAACGTTCACCTGTTAGGTTTCAAACACCAGCCGTCACGCCCCAAATTTCCTACGCCCAAATGGCGTCAGGTAGGGGGGCTACGGTACAGCAAGCGACTGTTGTTTCTCCGGCGCCAATGCCGAGAACAACGGAAGCTGCACCTAACATGCTGGCCATCTTGCTCGCAATCCAAGGGCAGATGGCTCAGCTGCAAAAGCAGGTGCAAGAACAGGCCGAGCGGGTGGACCAGATCTACTCGCTGCTGCCAGGCCTATCGCAACACATGTCGTAATGGGTACGCACATGGTGGAGCAAACTTTGAAGGTCCTTGCGGTGAATGTTAATTCACTGATTAGGATCGAACGAAGAGCCGCGATGTTTAAATTGCTACAAGACCAATCTCCTGATGTGCTTTTCGCTAGCGAAACCAAGCTAACCGATAAGCACAAACTGGAGTACAATAATTATATTGTTAGAAGAAGAAACCGGCCCGGATCCGAACGTGGAGGCGGTGTCGCGATCTTCATTAAACAAGGTATAAAATTTCACAGAGTGTACAAGGGAGTGTTGCGTAGGTTCCGGGTGTTGGAGGCAGTCGTCATTTACATCCCGCTCCGCAGTGGAAAGCGTCTGTACTTGGCCTCTGTCTATGCGCCTGAGGCTTCACAATCCACTTTATTCATTACAGAGCTCGACACGCTTTTTCGACTCCTGAGACTGGAATCGGGGGAGAATTATTTTATAATCGGCGGGGACTTCAACGCTAGACACAGAGATTGGAGAAATAATTTGCCGAATACTAGAGGGAACCTACTACTTGATTGGTGGGGTCAGCACGATGTCATGTACAGACTCGGTCTTAAAGCGACGGATAACCCGTCGTTTCCCAGAGGCGGGTCATATTTGGATCTACTGCTGTACGACGAACGTATACGACTGACAGGTACGAATTTACAAACGCTAAACTGTCTGCGCACATTTGTGTACGACAGTGACCATTGCGGTCTTAGCACCGAAATTACAGTTCCCAACGAAATTGCGGAATTGGAGGAGTTTGTCCAAAGATATTCTTACAACTACAGTAAGACTCGATGGACACGCTTCTCCGCAACATTGACAAGAGCACTCGTCTCGAACACGCTCCACCGTCCACCGTCCAATAGGAATTTGTCAAACGAGGAGATCGACAATTACCTAAAACAAATGGACGAGACAATTAAACAAACTATGGACTCTACAATACCGCGCTATCGACATACGACTAACGAAGACCTGTTCCGCAATCCTACTATTGACGCACTGCACCGACAGAAAAGTAGACTTCTGACAAGACTCAAAAACTTGTACAGACAGTTAACTGACAGACAAGACCCGGAGATTAGGACACTGAAGTCGTCGATTAAAAACCTTCAAATGTTAATAAAAGAGAATTCAGAATTTCTGTAAGTTCATATTGGAACAACAGGGTTCGGGCTGTAAACACCAGCAACCCGAATATGTTCCGTCAAATAAACAAACTATTTCGGAGAAAAAATGAAAACGACCTTCAGTTTCTTAAAATAGCCCGGACAACAGACAACGAACGGTTACTGACAATAGCAGGTATTGATCCAAATGAGGCCGCTGATGATGACGACTTCTTTGTGATCGAGGATCCACAGGAGAAGGTTGAGACCATAGGAGCGACTTTCCAGGAAATATACAAGGCCAATGATACCATTGGCCCTAATTATGACCTGGACAATCGCGTCTTGGTGCACGACCTCTACATTCGAAATGAAGTAGGGAACTGGCGATCCGAGGGCTCTGGTTTCACCCGGTTCAGCGACGAAAATATGGCAAATAATGTCATTACCAGAGAGGGTGACCTACCCCCGTTCATTTCGAAGGAAGAGCTCCATGAGGTCTTCGACACAATCAGGGCTAAAAAATCAGTGGGGACCGATGGTATTCCGAACATCGTGCTTCGACATCTTCCTCTAGAAGCGGTGGACATTTACACCACCCTGTTTAATAATGCAATGAATAATGCACATTATCCAGCGCATTGGAAAACAGCGGTGGTTCAACCTATCCCCAAAAAGGGAAAAGATATATCCAATCCGGCGAATCTCCGTTCGATAAGTCTCCTTCCGAATATCAGTAAGTTGTTTGAAAAAGTAATCAATAGAGCTCTGTCTAGGTGGGTTGAGGACAAACATATAGTTCCGGATAATCAATTCGGTTTTAAGGCGGGACATGATATCTCACATGCCGCGTCTAAACTGGTGTCCGATATCCAATGGAATAAAGGCAAAAACCAATGCACTGGTGCCTGCCTCGTTGACTTGGAGAAGGCCTTCGACACCGTATGGTTAGAGGGTCTTTTTTATAAGCTGACTAGGCTGGGGATCAGTAAACCACTCTTGTACATTCTTTATAATATGCTAACCAACAGACAGTTCATCGTGAAAAATGGCGATGTGACTTCTGTTGGAATATTTCAAATTAAAAATCGTACGCAGACGATTTGATAGCGTACAGAACAGGTCCAAAAATCGAGGTCATTAATACTCTCTTGCAGCGTGACTTCGATAAGATAAGACGATTTTGCGATGACTGGAAGTTGAAAATCAACTTTCAGAAGTCGGAAACCATTCTCTTTAGGACGCCGTTGTCTGGAGCCTCTAGGGATACCAGGAAAAATTGGAGTAAGTTCTCGATCACTGGACAACACGGACAGCCTCTTGCCTGTCGGAATGTAGTCAGATACCTTGGGATCTGGCTAGATCGGTTTCTGTATTTTGATAAAAATGTAGATGCTGCTCTGGCCAGAGCCAAAGGAGCTTTTGCCCTTACAAAGAGACTGTTTTATAGCAGCCAACTCCATGCGAGGGTAAAGGTAATCTGCTACATGGCCCTTATCAGGCCCATGCTGGTATTTGGTTGTCCCGTGTGGTTCAATGTGCGAGCAAGCTTAATGGAAAAGATTCGGGTGTTTGAGAGGGCTTGCCTTAGGGCTTGCCTTCGCTTGTACAGAACACCAGAGTCGGAGTACAAAAAATTTTATCGTAATGAGGTCCTTTACAACAGGGCGAACCTAATACGAGTGGACAACTTCGTAATTAAGCTGACTCGAAGGCACATTGCAAGAGCAATGAACTCGACGAATAACCTGATATATGGGGCTTACTACCCCAACTACCTTTACCACGAGAGAGTGCGCTCTGACGGCTACGTTCCACCGGAAGCATTCCTCTACCTAGATCAGATAGGGTTGATCCAGGATAGATCAGCGGTCCCGTTAATCTTCCATGTCGCTCGGAAAGCTGGGGACAGGCGACTCAACTACAACAGAGACGTCGCACACGGCAGTGTGGATCGTCTCAGGTTCAGTAGGGCGGTGGGGAATCGCGATAAGAGGGATGTCGTTCAGCAGCACCAGCATTTCTGGTGGTTGAATGATGGAGAAGATGTTATGTCGTCGTTTCCGTCAATTACAGACCAGCCTCACTAATGAGGCAGAGCTGACCAGTCTATTTGTTCTGTAAATAGCGATGGCCAGCTTGCATAGGTTTAGGTTAGCATTTAAGGAATACATATATATATTAGTATATACATAGGTATATACTAGTATATGTATGTCATTGTGAATAGTGTCTATGTGTATATATGTGTGTATTGTGTAGGTAGGTTAGGTAGACTAAGGTTTATTTTAAGCTAGATGTTAAGTTTTTATAAAAAATATGTCCATATGCTAAGTTTTTTGTTAAATTTTTTCTTAGCCTTAAGCATAGAAAATAAGTATTAATAAATAAAATGTAAACAAAGTCGAAAGACATATATATGAGAGTTTAGAGTAGCTTAGAGTGCCTGTGTGGGGCCAGTAAGTTAGTATAAGTTTGTTAAGTAATTTTAAGCTAGCATTTAAGCATTTTTTGTTAGTATGTAAGAGTTAATGATTTAGAAAATAAAAATGCATTTAAAACTAAAAACTAAAACTAGAAACCAAACTGAACCGTTTTTGCACCGGATAGTCACCTGTGATGAAAAGTGTATACTGTATGATAATCGTAAAAGATCTGGGCAGTGATTAGATACAGATGAAAAGTCAAACACACCCTCAAACTCGATCTTCACCCAAAGCAGGTTATGGTGACAATTTGGTGGACATTGAAAGGACCAATCCACTTTTCATTTCTTCAACCCAGGGAAACGATAAACGCTATCAAATATTGTGAGGAAACCGACGTATGGCATACCGAATTGGCTGTAAAGCAACCTGCGTTGGTCAATAGGCATGGTCCGATTCTTTTGCATGACAATTCTAGACCCCATACCTCACAAGTAACGGTGCAAAAATTGTTGCAGTTGCGAAATTGGACATTTCATGTGATAGAACAGGAGGAGAGTGGCTAGTCATTCAATTTTGGGGATATGAAATCGTTGATTTTCGAGACGAAATTTTGATTCTCTCTGTATTCACCCCAAGACAAAAATTTCCCTTTATGGCTGAACTTTTTCAGAGCCACACCACCCTGGGACGCTGGTACTGTTCTATGTTTAGTTGCATGAAGATTTTGTTCAGGACCATCAACTATGAAAGAGGCGACGTTAGCCTATATTGAAGAGTTCCTTTACTTTTTTTTTTACTTTTAAACACTATTTTTATTATTTTTTTTCTAAATGTTAATGTTAAAAATGCGAGCGCTCTAAGCTTAACGATATTACAACTGATGTCTTTCAATTTTAAAACTATTGTAGGACCTAGTTTATGTATATAACCAACATATTTATATATATGATTCTCTAAGCAAATTTATTGCCAAAAGACTTAGATGTTTTATCTTTTTTCCGTTTTATTTAAAACTTAAGCCATCTTTCTACTTAACCTAAACCTACCTATGCTTTTTAACTTAAGTTAACTATAATCCAGGTGGCGAGCACTCGTTTTCTTTTGCTCTGAGTAGCCATCTTCTCGATTGCGTTTTCCGGCGCCTGGCAGCCATCACCAAGGTCCAAATGCACTCCTGAAACTTGAACGGGACCGTCGGGCGTCATTCAAAGCTCAGGGGCACCCCTACATGATAACGAGCCCGGCCTCTCCTTGAAAAACCCCTAGCTAATCCTAATCTAACTTATACCTAGAAAGAGCTACACCAATAACGCACCGACCAATGAGAGCATATTGCCTCTCCCGCCTTCTTTAAGCCACTAGTATTCGGTGTATTGGTCTTCGGCATTGATCTAGTCCCTGTCCACAATTGCAGGATTAAAGCGGAAGAGCTCCTAAGTACTGGCCACGTAGCCGTCGCAGATGTGACCGCTGTGGCGGTTTTATAATACCAGATTAACATCATCACTTTGCACTAACCCTTTAGGATCAAAATGGAAAAATGGCTCCGGCCGGATAAAGCCAGATGGGAGTGTACTCTCGTGGTACATTACAGACAAGTATGTCTATGTTTATCAAGATATAAATACATATTAAGCCAGATACCAAGATACCTAACTGCACTCTCACTGGTAGTGGTAGGCCATGCTATCTAATGATGGCGAAATTTCGCCAGTTATTTCTGGTATCACAAGAGGCCCTTCTTAATGGAGTTCGCCCTAATGCGTCGCCCTAAAACTAAACTGATTGTTCGGTATGATATTGTTATCCTCCACGCAGCAGAGCTTTGTTGACCAGCTTTTCAAATACTTAACCAATGTTCGGAAGTCCTAATATTATCTTTCTTTAGGATAGGATGCACCGCTGCTATTTTCTAACAGCGTAATGAAAATATCCACTGCTTCCAAGGGCAGGTGTCTCAATAAGACCTTTGGGACGGAGGTTTGTTCAAACCACCTACCTTATAGAGGAAGGTACACGTTTGTATATTCTCTGAAGAGGAGGGTCTTCTCCACTTTGCACGCACCACTTCATTGGGAACTGTCTCTTTCCATATTTTTGGACGTATTCATTGATGCCAACATTTTATGACTATTCAGATTTATTTCTTTTTCTCCCCTAATTGCCTTTTCTGAACTCTCATATTGCACAAGGGGCCTTGGTATATCTATCTTTTACTGCATTAACTTTGGACTCGATGCCTTTTCTGATGTAGACTTGCCCTTATTTAATCGTCAATGGACCGCGGCTTACTTTAGAGGACACAAGCACTTACACTATTTCTGGAATTATAGTATTTGTAAATTTTTATAAATTGTACTATAAATTACAAAATTTTGTAAATTTGTAAATACTTATTCATACAAATCAAGACCAGGAAACGAAGAAACCTGCACTTTCACGTACAGAGAATATCTAAATACTATTTTCTGCAGTTTTTGTGTGATTTTAAATGACGGGAAATACATAAATGCTTGATATTTGGAGGAAGCATGTCCTAAAAAAGATCTTGATGGGACATATTTCGGCTAACTCTACAGGGTAATTTCAATCACAATTTCGATTCAAGGTCTTTATTGAATTTTTAAAATACGAGATCAAAGAGCAATGGAATTGATTTAATAATTCGTGACCATGACGCTTAATAGCGTTATAATAGTTAGCAAGTCAGGAAGAACAGAAAGTTGTTGGCAATAAATTCTAGTTAAATAAGCATAGGTTTGTCTTGTGCGATATTTTGCTGGTTGCTTTGGTGTATTACATTTTATTAATTTCCCAATTCAGAAGACCTGCAATTTTACTCGTGCAACATTGGCTTTACTAGGAGAAAAACCTTCTCGTACACAGAAATCTTAAAAGCGAGGACTGGTTTACTTTAGGCTTTCCCATATACGAGTCAAACAGCAATCGTTATTTATTCTGCCTACAACTTCAAAATAAAAAAAAAATTGTATTTCTAAAAATTTGTCAAAGCATAACCCTGGACGCAAGACAATACTCAGAAAATTCGAAATTCGATTTACAGAATTTACTTCCCCAAACATTGCAAAGTGAGAAATTCATGAATTTTAATGCCAGCAATTAGTAACTGTGTGGCTTTTCCCATCAGCAACAAGCGGTAAGTAGCAGATACCAGTAAACAACACAAAACTCTGTGGGAAAAATGCAGGTTCACATCTTCTTATCGCGTGATAGCTCAACTTATCTCGATGGCTGGTGCTGCCAGGTTGGTACGCCAAGTACCATTGCGTAATTAATGTCGCCAGTCACCGTTGGAAAATCACTACAAGATAAAGGGGCAACGAAAAACACAAAATCTCTCTTCCTTTTGCGGATTGAATCTGCAGCGCTGCGCGTCGTCGCAGCAATCAAGGTAATACCCTCGAATCTAATAGATGACTATTTTCCTCGATTTCATGTCCTCCTTGTGCACATGATAAATAATCTACCTGCGACAGGTGCTAACTGCATCTCTGCAACAATCTTCTTCGTAAAAATATGGTAAAATCTGCACAGTAGTCGTTGATCACTTGGAGTATTTGAGAGTGTAGGTAGATATGACAACATCGAACGTTTGACATCCTTTTCGCTATCGAATAATCCGTCCACGGTAGCTCACCGAAGTAGCACCAGCTCCCTGTACCTACACCACCTCTTCTTCAGCTCGAACACCAGGCATCAATACAAGTACATGTAGCGGCGTTCAACTTTCATAACGTCATAAATCATAGAAATGCCATGCACAAGTCATTCCAGAGTGAGCACGGTGAAGAGCTAGAGATCGAAGATCTCCAGTGTGTTGGTAATTAAAAGCCTGTACAACCACCACGTTGACCAAGTCGCAGTCATTTGAGATTGGCAAACAGAATAAAACAAATTGTAGGCACAATGTTGCATTAGCATTTGTGACATTGTGTTAGTGCATTTGTGTTGTTAATTAGCAGTAGTGACCGCCGGGCATTGTATCCTTGGACATTGAATAGCCAGAGATACTTGAACGATGGTAGATTCTTGAATTGTACACTCTGTGTGGCGTTTCAGGGTCTGGAAAGTGGAATTCTTTGATAGATGGCCTTTGGTTTGGTTTTTGTTTTTTTTTTTTTAGTTAGTCAGGCGCGAATCTTCATAGTGCCACACCCACGGAACGAAGGACCACGACCGAGGCAAAAAACCATTCGTTTAATAGCGCATGAAAAAAATGGGTGTGTTTCCTATGGTGTTCCTCTTTGGTGTGCAAGTGGTGGTGTGAGTGGTGATGTCCGATGACCTTAGAGGTGAACTTCGTTATATGCTTGAAATCTATGAGTATGGTCAAGTCGGTATCCAGTAAGGTCTGTAGTTGGTCTTTAAATTGGCTTTTTCTGCTAGACAATTTCTTTGAGACATTTTTTTTGAATTTAGTGGGAAGAGAAACAATTTCTAGTAGTTAAAGTTCACTTCTGTAGTAGGCACGCCAACAGTTTCGAAATGGCCTAGTGTTTTAACTAACATAGTTACATTTTTGCTTTTTGGGTTTCACTTCATGATTCAATAGTGAAAGGTAAACAACTTTAATATCATATGTATTAGATACACCTCATGAACAACTCTATCTTACATACAACAAGAAGAACTTCTTAAGATATTGTTGGAATGAAACCATTGGAATTTGGTATAGTATAGTAATAGTTTTTTTTTATTTTGTCTTAATGATGTCTTAAAAACTAACCTAATTCTACCTATATTAAGTAAGCCGTCCATGGCTAGAATATCAGGCAAACCGACCTCAAAGAGCTACCTAGAATTTGAAGGAAACGAAAAAGGAGTTTCTTCTCCTTAACTAAGCCACCAAAATTGTTGGTGATGCCGAGCAACGTCCCTAATAACGCTACGGACACGGCGTTTCTATAGTCGTTTAGTCGCATGCCCACAGCTGTTCGAGCGATGTGGAATTTATCTTGGATCAGCTCTTTTTTATCAAAATAGAGGAACGTCTCTGGGGGCACAAAAACCTCGCGCGCTCTCGTGATATATGTATATAATTGGGGTAATAAGGCCCGAAGATCAGATTGTATGTCCAGGTTATTGCTCTAGCAATGTGCCTTCGAATCAAGTTTATGATGAAATGTTCCACTCTTATCAGGTTCGCCTTATTGTAAAGGGTGTTCTTTTTAGAGGCTCGGTTTTTAAAGTAGCAACACTGTTTCTACAGATTGTTAATTTGATAGTTGAAAGTTGATTTGTAGTTAGTACGTTTTGTGATTTTACGATGAATAGATTAACGCTAGAACAACGCGTGCACATTGTGCAAACTTATATTGAAAACCATAGTTCGGTTCGCCAACTTATCGTGCGCTACGCCCATTTTACGGTCGACATAATCGTCCATCAGAGCAAGTTATTCGGAACACGGTCACTGGTTTTCGTAGCACGTAAGCTCTAGTGGATAATACGCATCCGTAAAGACGACAAACATTGCGAACAATTGCGCCATCGTGCACAGCAATTGGAGCTATGCTCATCCATTTTGTGGAAGATTTTACGGAAAGATCTTAGCTGAAAAGCTTATAAGATCCAGCTGGTGGAAGAGTTGAAATGCGTCATAGGTTCTGTGAATGGGTCGAAAACATGATTCAGCCTGATTCTCATTTTCAACGCGAAATTTTGTTCTCCGATGAGGCACATTTTTGATTCAATGGACATGTAAACAAGCAAAATTACCGAATTTGGAGTAGAGAAACCCAGAACCCTTTGTCGACATGCCCTTACAAGCATTAAAACTCACTGTTTGGTGTACTTTATGGGCTGGTGGTATCATCGACCTATGGAGAGCGCTATAGAAATGTGATTTTTGACTTCTTCATTTCTCAGTTGAATGGGATTGACGTGATAGAGCTTTGATTTCACCAAGATGGCGCAACATGCCTCTCGGCGCACGCAACATGCTGAGCGCATAATTACGCGTAATGGACCTGTGAACTGGCCTCCACGATCCTGTGATCTCACACCTTCAGATTACTTTCTTTATGGGTATGTGAAGTCTCTAGTTTATACTGATAAACCAGAGACGTTGGACGAATTGGAAGTTAACATTCGCGGTGTTATTGCTGATATACGGCCCCAGTTGCTCGATAAAATTGTTAAAAATTGAACTTCAGAATTGAGCTTCATTTGAGCTAGGCGTGGCACGTATATGCCCGATATTACATTTAATCACTAATGGCATGAAATTGTCTATTTAATAAAGCTAACGTTATGGACATAATATTAGCCTGAAGTGCTTTATTTTATTTTAAATTTGTATAACTTTAAAAAAAGCACCATTTATAAGACTTTATAAGGACAGAATTTTATGTACTCGGACTCTGGTGTACTCTACAAGCGAAGCAAGCTCTCTTAAACACCCGAATCGTTTCCATTAAACTTACTCGTACGTTGAATCGCACAGGACATCAAAACACACACATAGGCCGGATAAGGGCCACGTAGCAGTATGACCTTCTCATCGAGTCTCTTTGCAAGAGCAAAAACACCGTTTGCCCTGGCCAGAGCAACATCTATATAGATATGCCATATATGAATATATCCCAAGGTATCTGACTACATTGCAACCAGCAAGTTGTTGCCCGTGATTTCCCACGATCGAAACTTTCGCCAATTATTTCTGGCATCCGTAAAGGAGACCTAAAAAGAATGGTTTCCAACTTCTGAAAGTTAATCTTTAACTTCCAGTTATCGCAATATCGCTCAATCTTATCGAAGTGACGTTGCAAGAGCGTATTTATGATCTCGATCTTTGGACTTGGACTGATCTGTACATCTGTACGTGATCAAGTCGTCTGCCTACGCTATGGCATGCTGAAGTGAGCTCACAAGATCGCTTGTGTAGATAGATGTTCAATAGGATCGGCGAATTAACCGCACCTTATTGCAGACCGTTTTAAATATCAAAGAGGCCATCTAACAATACGGTGTCGGAACCAAATCAATCAGCAGGCATCCGTGCATTTTTTCTTGCTTTTGTTCCCCAGTTTAGACGCGACATGTGATATATCATGTCCTCAACCCATTTATGTAGTCAGGACTCTATTAATAACCTTTCCGAATACCTCACTAATATTCGGGGGGAGACATATCGAAGGAAAGGTCCACCGAGTTGGAGGTGTGTTCATCCTTTTTGGGAATTGCATGCACCACCGCTGTCGATGGATAATGTGCACTATTAAAAGTATTGTTAAACTGTGGTGTAAATGTCTACTGCTTCTAGTGGGAAGTACCCATGATTTCTTACTTCTCAGTGATTCGAAAATCGTTTGGGGCTCTTCCTTTGAAATAAATGGGGGTAGCTCCTTTTCATCGGCGATGACATTATTTGCCATATTTTTGTCATTGAACTCAGTGAATACTGAGTTCTCGAATCGCCAATTCTCCAGTTCATTTCGATGGTAAAATTGTGCAGAAGGGCGAGGTTTTCTAGGCCATTGTTAGGGCCAGTGACATCATTCACCTGGTACACTTCCTGAAAAAACGCTCCTATGGCCTCTACGCTTTCCTGCGGACCTTCAGCTGCAAATAAGTTGTTATCATCGACAGCTTCTTCTGGATCTATGCCTGCTATTGACAGTAATTGTTCGTTGTTTGTCGTTAGGGTGATCTTTAGACATGTAAGGTCATTTTGATCTTTCCTCCGAATTATTTTATTTATTTTCGGGTTACTGGTATTTACAGCCCGAATTTTGTTATTCCAATACAAATTTACAGAATCCCTGTAATTTTCTTTTATTATCGATAACTTCAGTGTCATGATACTCGCGTTATGTCTGTCGGTAAACTGTACAAGGTTTTTAGACTCAACAGCTGTCTAGTCCTGTATCGGTGAAGTGCATCAATAGTTGCAGTGCGGAATGAGCCTTCTTTATCAGCGTACGAGTATCAGTACCGAGGTATTGTATTGTCCATTGTTCATTTTATGGTCTCGTCCATTAGTTCATTATCGTACTGTCCATCGTTCGTTTTTTAAATTTGGTGCTATATCCACCAAACGATGGCAGTCTAAAAAAAGCAGTCTATCAACTTTCTCAATATTGAAAAACAGATTTATTTTAAGCACTAATTTTTATACCTCATCAGAAGTGGGCAGTTCCATAAACCTCTTCGGAATCACGCAAGAACTTAACCCGAAATATCTTCGTCTATTGGACTACTTTAGCTATTTACAAAATGTAATAAAAATTTCTGATATTTCCTGGTATGAGAAAAATAAAGGCCATTAAATGAAGCAGCATGAAATTATAGCTATTTACTGACTATACATATAAAGGAATTTAAAGAATATTTAGTATGCTAAGCATGGTCTCTAAACCGTTCGGAAAGGATTTTATAAAATTCATTAGGACTTTTCTGGGCTTTGATTTTCTACTTCGAAATTCGCTGCTTAAAAACATTCTGCGTATTCTATAATTTCCGATAAAATGGATGACATCTTGCCTCTCCGAAAGGTTGCATAGTATGCACTACAAGTCCGAGCGATGAGGAACGTAGTTTAGCTTTAAAAGCTCCCAGTTGAAAATCGCAAGAAATACTACCTTAATCAATGTATTCAGAAAAATGGAAATACTAGTTTATTCATCTAAATCTATATTGTCCCCTTCAGAGTAATCCCCATCGACTGCAACAAACTTATGCCAGCGCTTGATCCAATCCTCGAAACATTTTTTATATTCGGTTTTCGGTATGTCCATCAGTGCTTCCTGCGATTTTTCCATTACTTCCCCTCGGCTGTTGAAATGCGTTCCTCGTAGTGGTTTTTTAACTCGATTGAACAGAAAGAAGTCACAGGGAGCCAAATCAGGTGAATTCAGTGGCAGTTGGATTATATTTGTTGCATTTTTCGTCAAAAAATTACGAATAATGATGGCACTGTGCGACGGTGCGTTATCATGGCGCAAAATCCATGAGTTCTCTGCCCACAATTCTAGTCTCTTTCGGCGAATTGATTCACGCAAACATCTCATAATGCCCAAATAATACTCTTTGTTTACTGTCTGGCCTTCTGGCAATAATTCATGATGCACTACACCGTTGTAATCCATGAAAACCGTCAGCATTGCCTTCTTTTTTGACTGAAAACGAAGTGGTTTTTTTGGTCTCGGCTAATTTGGTGAACCCCATTCACTTACCTGATGTCTGGATTGCGTGTCGTATTCATAAACCCACGTCTTGTCTCCAGTAATGAGCCTTTTGATGAATGTGGGATCGGTTTAAGCCTCGCAAATCATCTCTTTTGCGACGTCAATATGGTCTGTTTTTTGCATGAAATTGAGGTCTTTTGGCACCAACTTTGCTGCTACACGACGGAAACCCAAATCATTAACCAAAATGTCTTGGACGGATCCATAGGCAATGTTCAAGTCCTCCGCTATCTCTGTGATGGTTAATTTGCGGTTATTGACTAACATTTCTTTTACTTCATCAATGTTTTCGTCGGTTTTCGATGTCGATGGTCTGCCACTGCGTTCATCATCTTCGATTGACTCACGAGCACTTTTGAACCACTCGCGCTCGTGCCACTGGTAAACGACCGTTTTCTTTAGAGAATCGTTGCCGAAACACTTTTCCAACATTTCCAACATTCGCACACCATTAAATGTTAATAACAGATTTACCAACTTAACAAAAAAAAAACAGAACTCAAATTGGAACAATGGGAGCGCCACACGGTTGTGTCCCCCGGGAAATTTTTGATCAAGGTGGTATGTTCGTAGCAGTTGTCGTCCTTAAAATAGCTGCTTTCGCAGAAATTATGTCTAAGGATGCTATACCTTGATCTGTGCGTCGAAACTATGGCATTGTTAATGAAGTCTGGTCTAAGTTTTTCATCAACTTTTGAAATGAGGTTATAGAACATCTTTTTTGAGAATCTTCTATTTTCGGTCACCAGGCGAAGACCCGCTCCGCAGTGTGATGTCAGATCTTATAGTTTCCTGTACCAAGTGCTTCTACTCTCGATGGTGTTTAATTTCTGGAAGTCTTTCATCTGGCATTTCTAGAAGTTTTTATAAATAATCCAATAATCTAGGTTAGGTGCTAGGTTGGTTGCTATCGTTATCGCTGCTTTTTTTTGATGAAAATGCAACTACATATACATATTGTGAAAAATTGTTACAAATAAACCATTCAATGTATTGCCCATCGCTAGTTACAAGTTTTTCTCATTTTTCGGGCAGTGCTCGAATACTGTTATGGTAAAAGTGCCCACCTTTTGAGGCGATTTTTTGATGTCTTCATATGAGTGGAACTGCTGATCAGCCAGACCATTTGAGCGTTTCCAGGCTTTAACGGGTTTGGCAACGCGAGGCCGAGCGTTGTCATGCTGTAGAATCACTTTTTCTTGCCTCTGCTCGTATTGCGGCCATTTTTCGCGCAGTGCTCACCTCAATCGCATCAATTGAAGTCGATACCGTTACCCAGTGATGGTTTCGATGGGTTTTGACAGTTCATATTGTAATAAACAACACCGACTTTGTCCCACCAAAAACACACGCTTCGCAGTGTGAATATTTGGCCGAGCCGACGACGTAGAATCATGACTTGGCGTCCCCCATGACTTTCTTTTCTTTGAGTTGCTATAATGAATCCATTTTTTATCACTCGTCACGAACCCTCCCTTTTTTGTCTTCCCTTCCTTTATTAACAGGCGAAAAAACGACGCTCAAGGACTGCAAATCATAATGAACTCAAGTTCCTTGCTTTTGAATCACTCCCAACGCATGCAATCGCTTGAAAATTACTTGAGGAATAACTCCTAATGCTGAAGAAAGCTCTTCTAGCGTTTGCGTCTTCGAAGAATTTTGGCCCTCCTTCACGCGGACGGCCGTCAACAACGAAATTACTGTCTTTGAAGCCACGCAACCAATCACGGCACGTTGTTTCACTTATATCAGCATTTTCGCAGACTTTTTGGAGCTCTCGATGCGTTTCAGCTGCCGTTTTCTTCGAATGAAAGAACAAAATCAACACTTTCCGCAAATGACGATTATTTGGCACAAAATCAGACATTTTCACACAACCACAAGTAAATAACGCCAAAACAAAATCACTAATGTATCAAAACGGTTTGTTTATCAGCTTGGTTCACGACGTTTTGGATATGTCAAAATTGACAAGCACTTACCACTGCAGAACTTAGTTGCGCACCTAATACTACTTCTTTAGGTTCTCAGTTGAAGTGCCATTTCTCGTTTCTGGATGTTCTGCCAGTAACCGTTTTGAAAATCATAACCTCGGATTTACTTAAATTTACTGGTAGATTAAATAGCTGATAGTCGGCTTATCACTAATTGCAAAGTTGCAGGTGAATGGGCGAAAAGAAGGACGTCTTCAGCAAATAACAGGGCATTAATTTGGATTCCTGTGATTTCTATTTCTCCAGGAAAAAAGTCTACTAAATCATCGTTGTACAAAGCCAAAAGATACGGACTGAGGGTGTATCCTTGTCGCACTCCCACTTTCGTTTCAAACCATTCAGACATATTTTCTCCATTTTAAACAGCTGACTTCGTACATATGTTCGAGTATTTTCTTAAATTTGTAAGACATTCCAATGTTAGATAACTAACTACAATAACTAACTAAGACTTGTTATCTTTACTGCTTTGAAATCAATGAAGAAGGCGTACTTCTTTGTTTGTCCCATGAATGATCTGGCGATACTCTGCAGTGCAAAACTATTGTCAACTGTTGAACAGTCGCTGCAAAATCCAGCTTGAGTTTTTAGAAGTTTTTTAGTGTTAATCCATTGTAATAGTCTGTTGTTCAAAATTTTTGTCTATATTTTGTAGAACGCGTAGAGAAAGGATATTTCTCGATATTTGCCTGCATCTGACAAACTGTATTTTTTATGGATTGGAAATACTAAAGCTTCCTGGAACTGTATAATAATGCCAGTTTCAAGTATTTTGTTAAAGTATTGAGGTTAAACAACTCTTGAAAGTGGTCATTAAGTCGTCATTGCCATTAAGTTCAATGTGAATTTTACGTTTCCTACCACCAAGTTTATTAATCGCATACCAAGACTCTTTGGGATCCTTACAGAATGTGAGTTTCATGGCTTCATTTTCTTTAAATTGCTTCTTTTATTCCTTGTAAAGTCTCTCAAAGATATAAATATTTCTGAAGTGTTCATTACTAAATTTTCAGAAAACTTTTAGGATGTTTGCCTTGAGAATTGGCACTCGTCATCGAATTATTTCTCCCAATATACGTGTATCATTTCTTTCCTTGGGAATTGTGTGGCTATCGGATAAGATGCTATTATTAGGTTTTCAATGTCGCCGATGTTGAGATGCTCTCCTATTAGCGTTAGATTACTTCTATATTCAGATGCCTTTGATTTTTTCTAAAAAAGGTAGATAGTTCTTGATCCGTCTGGCTCTCTTGCAACTTGAACTCGAAGTTCAACTTTAATACGCAAATAATCTGAGTATTGTACAGCCAGTGTTACAAAATCAGCTCTTAATGAGATCCATTAGCCTTTTGCCAGACAGTAACAAATAATTAAGGAACATCGCTGATTGTCCGAATTCAATCGTTGTCGTTGTTACCTCCAAGACGAATTTCGTGAAGGTCGTCCAAAATCGATTGTTGTAGCAAACACACTGATGCTCGCGGTAATTGATATTGCAAGATCTTTATGTGACTTATCTTGAAATTGAGAAATACCTGGACAATAGTTTTAGTCGCATACATTTAATATTGCTTGAACATTTGGCCGTCAAAAAGATTTCTTCGCGTTGTATCCCGCATAATTTGACAATCGCTCAAAAAAAGTCCCATGTCGATTGGTCCAAAGAAGATTTGAAAAAATTCGATCGCGGTGCTCCAAGAGACGCGTTTAAGATCGTGACAGGCCACAAATCATGGATCTATGCATATGGCCCCGAAACTAAACAGCAGTCGACTGTATGAGATTCCCAAGGTGAGCCAAATCCGACAAACGTTGTTCGCTTACGAAGCACTTCGAAGCAAATGCTTCTTCGGAAAAACGGAGCATGTTGCCACTATTGGAACAGCCTAGAACGGCGTATTCGGAATGGTACACCACCAATTGTTTGGCTGAAGTCTTTGAAGAAATAAATAAAAGCAATCGCCGAACACGGATCATTCTTCACTACGACAATGGGAGCTCTGGCAGGTCGGCTTAAACAGCCCTGATTTGGCACCCAATAACTTATTTTTATTCCCGCACATATAAAATAAATTGCGAGATCAACGTTTTTCGAGGCCTGAGGAAGCGGTTGATGCGTTTAAAACGCATGTTCTGAATTTACCCCGTTCGTAGTGGAAAAACCTCTTCAAAAACTGGTTCAAACACAGGCAAAAGTGTATTGGTCTTCGTCGAGAGTATTTTGAAAACCGATAAAGGTATTTTCGATGATACTCGAGAGTATTTGATTTTACTTGTTTTTCTTTTCTCAAAATTTAAGTAGCAGTATACGTATAACTGCCAATATTGGTTCTATGGATCGTAGTATGATTGAAACTCAGGTTTACCACTTGGGTGTTGAAAATGTATGAAATTAATCAAGAATTTAGTGGAAAAATCATTTTGAAAAACGGTTACATTTCCACCTTCAACGCTTGTCAAAAAGCAGGATTGCCGCAATAGGGGTTTAAAAAATTCAAAAATTAATGTCGCTAAGCTTCTTTGTTCACAACGTGTTACTGTGTAGTGCAGTTTCGGCAGGAGGCATTATTGGACACCTTACTTCTTTGAAAATAAAGCGGGAGTGGCTGTTGTGTGAATGAATTGCGCTATCAAATCATAATGAATGAATTTTAATACCTGGAATTTAAAGGTGTGAATGTGGGCCAGGTCTATTTTAAATTTTCAACAAAACGGCGCTATATGCTACACAATAGACGAAACATTTGCTCATTTGTGGGAATAGTTTACTTTCCGAGTCATTTCTCGAAATGGTGATCAAAATAAACCGCCGATGTTATACAATATAATAAAATTTAATGCCACGCGATGTGTTGCTGATGGGTTTGACCACTTGGACTTATTTGCCAGAACTGTTATCTTTACTATTTATTTCATGTATCGTGTTTGTAGAAATTCACAACAGCAAAAGTATCAGCATTCCTGAGACTACTTAGTTGAGGGATGGTGACACTCAACACATACGCCTTAAACACACTCTTACACCTTCTCTGCGGGTACGATTAATGGATCTTAACAAGCCTCTATCTCCAACATTCTAGTTCAATCTACGTAATTTACGTAAGACCGTAGGAGTCATTGAAATTAAAAGATGTGGCAAGCGTTTAAAGCAGTTTTATATGTAAGTGTTTTCGCTAGGAATTTCAGAATTCAACCCAGGTCTGCAGTCGAGAAGATCATTGTTTGGGATCTTTTCAGAGCTTGAATACCTCCAACAACAAGCCTTCTCACCAATGGCCATAATAGATGTCTGTATCAGTTTAAATTCCCAGGTCATTGTGAAGCGGATCTATATATGATTCATCTAGCTCAAAAAATTGCCGATCATTTAGTTGATAAATCATCCAATAATGAGGTTGTAGATTATTGTAATTTTGTTTTTCATACAATAATGCCAAAGAAAAAAATTTGGCATTTTATATCAAGTGATAATTATGCCAACCATCATTTTTAAACCGCCAACACCTAGGAACAACCACAAGATATAAATCATCGACCGAAATTACTCAACTTTTTCCCGGTTTTTGATTACGAGTACATGCCTAAGTCTGGAGATTACACAAATCCCTCAATATACCAATCGACACGTTTCAAATTTCCACACTCTTGCTAGTATGCCCCCATGGCAGACAATAAATCAAAACGTTTGCTTGCTTAATTCAATTCAACCTTGACATTTCCACTCAACGATGTGTGGCTCAAAGGTACCAACTCAATAAATATACCACGTAACTATAGTCATCGGGATGGTAACAACCGGAGGCAATTTGATACGCAAATTTTCAACTTGATTTATGAGTTTCACGCTGATCTCTGCGGTGTGCCGCCGCCGCTGTGCGGCCAACTCCATCGCGCCACCTCATATAGGCTGCTACAACAACATTTCAAGTTGAAAGATGCCATTTCCTGCCATCAGACGCACATCCAAATACATAGGCCTTTTGCCAAGAGCAATACATTCTATAAGGCCCAATCTTCAAATTAGATTGTCAAATTGGATGTGATTAGGTTCAGGAGAAATATTGATCGTTAAATATTTAAATTTGACCCTTAACTGTCCCGGCGAATTGTTTTCGATCGTTCCAATTAACATGTCAAATGGGTTTGTCTGAGTTTGTCCACAGGCTAACGTGAGGGTTTAAATTGATCGATCCAAGTGTATTGTGTGGATTAGATTCCCTGTTCTTCGGGGTATTCTTAAGCTAACGTACGTGTGAATAATCGTTTGGAGCGGTTTCAGTCTTAGTTTCGTCTTATATGTTGGATCGTTTGACCAACACATTGATGAGTATTAGAACCTTTTGCGCTGCTGTGAATTAATAGGCTACCTCGCTGGCAGATAGTAACCCTTGACAAAATGAAAAGTGAGTGAACTTTGTAAAGGGATAGAACTGCTGCTAAAAATTTAGTTTTGTTTCCTAAAAGATCCTTAAATTTTCAAAAATAATTGAAATTTTCGTGAATTCTTACCTTTGTCATCTCCACCAGAAGACATCCGCGGTGCATCTTCCGCGTGCATACCACCAGTCCATCGCCATCCAAGTCAAGTTATTTGGAAAATCTTCAAAACCCCATATTGGACTCCTAAGTGGGCGCCGACATAGTAAGCAAATCGAAGTCTGGAGGTGACTCTACTGCAAGTCCATAAAAATCTCCCAAGCACGTACATACTCGTACACCACATAACCAGCAAAAACCAACAAGCAACAGCCTAGCGGATAAAAAACGACAAAAATTGTCACTTAATTGCATCGCAAACGTGATCAAAGTATTTGCAGCATCTGTGATTATCTGATTTTGATTTGTACCTTGGAACACAAAGCTAATGCGCACTAACCACTCTGCGAGCGATAGTGATGTTGGTGGTGGTGGGTCTCGTGCGATCCCCTTGAGTCTGGTGTACACCGACAACAACACCGATACCGGCAATACTACCAAAATGAGCAGCTCTAAGCGATTGCCAACTTTGAACAGATTTGCTTGCAACTCTACATAGCCTACATCTACACCGTCTACATTGGCTTATCGTGCGCGCCTCGTCCGCCTCCAGCTCCCAAGGTAACACGGAAGTCGTAAAGGATACCGATCACAATCGCATCGCACATCGCATTGCCTCTGTTTGGAAGAAGAAGTGAACATGAGGCGATGCTAAATGTCACAAGAGATATACAACAAAAACGTACCACTTCGGCCATGATTCGGCCATGCCAAAGCCTTCTTAGTTCCATGCTTAGATTTTGTGAATTTCTACTAAGGCTGATGATGTTCGGCTACGATGTACACCTACTCGCGTGGAAACGCGTGCTTTGCAGATACAAATACGCTAGCCAACTACCCAACTATCCAACTACCCAACCACCGACCACTCATTACCATTTTTCGCAACGGTGTACATTTTTGGAAGGAATTCACGAGGATTTGCATACATGCCACTACAGTGCACCAGCATTAGCACTTTCCCAGATGAGCACTTGGAAAATGAATTGAGAAAAACGACACACGGAAATTGGGGAACATTCAAGCGTGAACAAAAAATGTGACATGCTCGATTCTTACGAGTACTCGTAGTGTGGTTTCTATTTTTTGTATCCCTTTTTTGTGCTCCAACAAATTTGTACAGGAAGTCATGAAATTGTGTTGCATACGAATAGTTGTACCAGGACATGCCTAACAGTATTGGCATGTCCCTCTCAGCCTACAACAACTTCATACACTCGCACTGGAGTGACACACAATCTCTTGATCACTACTGTGACTTAAAATCTGATAGAAAGTTCATCTGATCTACAGTACTCAACGAACATAACATATGTACAAGCATACATACGAGTATATACAGGCTTATATCGGAATTCCTTGAGCTGGGGTTGGAGCTCCTTTCTAAAAACTTGTTCTACGCATTTACAGAAGTCACTAGTTGTTTCTTGTTTGCAATCGAACGAGCAAATGATTTATTCATTTGCAATGCAGCACGCGATCGTTTGCACAAATCACTTCACACGGAACTGCTATTAGAAGGCCAAGATACGAATAAGATCCATGATCTTTCTTCCATATCTGTCAGTTGGATGCGAGTGGTGAAATTTACATTGCGAATTTGCTCATGTTAGCTGTCTTCAAGCCATCAATAGTAACATCTTAATGGAGGTGATTTCCATTGGACAAGCCAACTTTGGTCCTTGTAAGATGTTAGATGTTCAATAACGTGCGTATGCTTCTAGCCACATACCCGTACTCGTATGTATGAACACATCCGCCTCTATTCAGACACCGATTAGATATTATTCGATTGGCAAACGAAAGTGGAATCAATTATTGGCGGAATGAAAGTGGTGTCATGACAAACGGAGAGTCTATGGAACATGTAAAGCTTTTAAGACTGATTCAAGTTATAGTGGAAACATGACTGATCTATTTCCTTAGTAATACACAAGCGTCAAGACCGTAAGAACAATTTCCATTTACTCTTTTCCATATCTATTCACAAATTAAACAATTTCTGACAAGTACTTGTATATTTTAAACCAGTGTCTTTGTATCTAGAACCAATTCCGTGGAAAACATAATCGTATATCCATTTTGCTGAAGACTCTGTTCTATACTAGGTGTCTGTCATTACAATACTATTAATTCGCAATTTTTTGGTGGTACTCGTATACCACCTTCTTATTGATTGCAGCGAATGCTGGCGATTCTTCGTTGAATCTTTGACAATTGAAAGCAAGTAATCACAGTGAAAAGGTAGGTATGGCATTCTTTTTGTACAATGGATTCGAAGAGAACTATAAAAGTCGCAGAAGTATGAACAATTATATCGACGGGCTACGAGGAGCAAGATGCAATATTGGTGTCTTGCAAAAAATTTGCAAAGAGCTGGAGCTGTACCATACTGTAAAATACATCCTTCGGAGCTCTGAACCCGTAAAGAGAATTTAAAAAAAGGTACCTATGTTATGTATATGTTTTTTGTAGTTTGTATAGGGATGGCCATCTGTTGGTTTATTTTTAAAAAGGCTATAAAAAAAAATACTTTTCAATATTTTTCAACTATTGTTGCTTTCTTGGAAATAGTAAACCTTCCGATTAATTATGGAATATTATTTCATTCAAATGGTTATCTTGGCTGTAGGCCATCCTGTCAATCCAATTTTTCAATACATTTTCTATGGTTTCGGCCCATATTGCACGAATATCTTGACCAATACTTTTGTTGAGTGCCTCAATCGTCTCCAGATTGTTCGCTTAGCTTTGATCTGTAATAGCACCCAACAAAAAAGATTCCAACGGCGTCAAATCCCAGCTCGGTGGCGGTCAAGCAACATCCCCAAAACGACTGATTACACGATTATTGGACTTGTGTCCAATAAATCGATTGGTGGACGGATTGTTTGGCACGTAGCCCCATCTTGGTGGAATCATAGCTCGCCGAAATTTTGCCGTGTGTACAAGTTATGCTTTCGAAATATTTTCTAATGAATTTTTAATGTTCTATACTACTCGTATGAAAAAAAAAACACTAATCTTGTACTATTAGTTGATTTTAATATCGACATCCATGACTCAAATCTGACTTCTGATCATTCCTTGTGGCTGAGCATGGATTCCATTCATTCATAAATGACATTACAAAGCCTATTTAAAGAACTTGTCTTCATTATGGTTTTGGTCGTTTTTTGAAAACACCTATAAACCGAAGTGCTGGCGCTAATTTCGATCTGCACATTTCTGATCACTGCGTGACTGGGATTTTGTTTAGTACAATACTTTGAAAAGTGGAATGCTTGTTAAATCTTTTTCGTCACCAAGGATGTACAGAAGGGGAAAATTCAGTCTTCTTAACAATGAGTTACTCTCTGAAACTCGGAAAAAATCCTACATAATGTGGAAGGCAATTCTTCCAAGGCGTCTGGCTTGTTATTAGCCCTTCTACAAAATTATATTAAAAATTTTACCTATACAGCTATTTGAAAAAAATCTGAAGTAAGGCTGAAGCCTTAAGCTTACATATAAAACCAAACTAGAAAAAAAAGCTACAAGCGTCCACTTAACTTGAGATTGAAAAAAAGATATAGAACTATTGTATGTGCAAACAAGTTAATAAAGGTACTACCATTCTAAAATAGGAAGCGCACCTGGTAACACCAAAAAGGAGTGACAGACCATAAATACATAGTATTATCGATGGGTATTCTCCAAAAATAAATAAATCTATTGTACTGTTTAATAAGAGTTAGTTTAGTTTTAAATGCATTTTATTTCTTAAATCATTAATTTTTACATACTAACAAAAAATGCTTAAATGCTAGCTTAAAATTACTTAACAATCTTATACTAACTTACTGGCCCCACACAGGCACTCTAAGCTACTCTAAATTCTTATATCTATGTCTTTCGACTTTATTTACATTTTATTGAAATATTTGTATACTTAAAGCTAAGAAAAAAATTGCTAACAAAAACTTAGCATATGGACTTAATTTTTTATAAAACTTAATATCTAACTTAAAATATACCTTAGTCTACCACTGTTTAATAAGAGTTTGGCTTTCGGTGAACCTAAAGCAGTATCAAATGTCTTTAATGATTTTTTTTTTACGGTTGGCGTGATGTCTAATTTGAAGTCTTCTATTTATTGTAACCTTTGCGCGAGGTCTGAATTGGCTAACGACAATGTTATAAATATTTAGTTTTTTCTTTGTAAAAATAACAGCCCTTGAGCTGTTCAAAATTAAAAGTTCTCCCAACAACTCAAGCTCATATGGAGATGATGGAATTTCTAATCTCACCCGTCTTTCCACCGAAGATGCCCTTGAAGTTATGCTCTTTTATATACAAAACCGTAGATGATAAAAAATGCTGGAATCTTCGTGGATATAACCAAAGCTTTTGACACAGTGAACCAAAATAGAGGTTTTTATGGGTCTATACATAATTGGTTTGAGTTCTACATAATAAATAGAGCCCAACAAGTTAAAGTAGAAGATTTTGCAAACAGCCCAAAAATTCTGAATCTAGATATGCCCCAGGGTTCAGTTCTTGGTCCAATAATGTTTCTTTGGGGTAATCTAAACCTAAGTACTGGCATAAATCACGACATTAATTCTAAGAATTTGATTTTCGGAACATGAGCTAGTAGTCAGTAGTAAAACTAAATTGATGAACTTCAGTTTTAATATGTATAGGCTACACCTGAATTTAAAATCTACTTTCATGTAAAAAATTGTTCGAACCTTTTAAATTGCGTTTGCACAATATATAATAATCACTCGTCCTGTGACCTGAATTGTTTTAAAATTTAAGTAGTAGATCACTTTAAATATTTAGGGACCAACACTTTAGTTGATCTAAACATATTTTATATGTAAAGCAACATTTACGATCTGGAGTTCAAAGCTTGTTCCGGCTCAGGGAATTCTGCGACACGAGAGCTTTGAAGATGGTATATTTTCCAATATACCAGGGGGTGGTGCCTATCAGACCAGGCTTCAGCTACTGGTAGTTCTGCAAAAGTGTGCTCTTAGAAAAGTATGAAGAGCTCATTCTATGGGTTTGTTTCGAATACTGAAAATTCTTCCATTTAAACATTTGTATTTATTTAAAATATTGAAAATATTCTTTATAAGAGGGAGTTATATGCAAGGTATTATACTACGTCTTAGTAATGTACGTAGCAATTCAATTTGTATTGTCATCTTACTTATATTTCGAACTGCGCATTTCAAAAAGTTTTACTACGTGGTATCCTGTAAACTGTTTAATACGTCTCCTTTGAATATTCGTGTCATTAGATATTTGCCAGCCTTCTTAAAAAAAGTTAAATTATGGCTCAGAAAGAAATTAAAGTTTTGCTGCCCCATGTTGTTTAAATTGAGTTGAAATTAGAGTTTTTGTTATTGGTAATCATTGTGTTATTATACCCTTATCCAATCTGAGTTTATGTTTTTTCGCCTGAATCTTTTCGCTTGCTTTTATCTTTTAAGAATGAAATAATTACGAGTATTGCTCACCCCAAATCCCGAAATATGTTCCTAAGAAGTGACATTACCTTTTGTAAGCAAATGTCACTACATATAGTAAAGACGTTTTGTTAAAAAAAAAAAGTCCAAATCATCAATTTCTGCCCATAAAAATCAGTTATCATACCTCGGTAGCGCTCTTCACTGATTATAACGTTTCATCCATTGCCGTCTTAGAAGAAAAATGGGGCAATATTGCCTCCACTCCGAAACCACTCCAAACGGTTACACATTAAGGATGCATTGGCTTCTCTGTGATTACGTGCGAATTTTTAGCCCCTAATATGGAAATTTCGTTTGTTACCGTAGCCGCCGCATTTCCATCGCATCTCATCTATAAAGATGATGTTTTGAGCAAAATTATCGTCACTTTCGAGCTATTCTAAAGCCCAAACAGAGAAGCGATAACGAAGCGAATGGTCATTTTGCTTTAATTCCCGAGGCAATTGGACCTATGGAGACAATAATCCCACATCTTTATGTGTTGTCGGGTTTAGGCGCACACTTTCGGTAACAGCTGCAGAACACAGGAATAAGTTCGGTTATTGATCAGCAAACCAGTGTCATGAACTTTCTTGACAAACTTGCGTACACCAGCTGTAGTTAATGCATTATTTCGACCGCAATTTCTTTCAAAATTCTCACTGTTTCGGCAATACAGAATCCACTTTGGAGGTAACTTTGTAATGTTTCCCAACGTTGATCAAGCGTAAATCGATCCATTTCGTATCGCGAAATTATGATACTGGGTTTCTGTCAATCTTTTGAGCGCATAAGAGCTGTCAGTGTCAAAATAAAACATGATTCAAAACGAAGCCAACAAATGTTCCGCTCTTTATAGCAATATACACATGTATACGTTGAGTAAAATGATTCAATTATATGTATGTATCTCATTACGAGAAGAAAAGAACGGAGCCATTTGGTGGCAGTCCTTCGGGCTGGGAACATTTCATGGAAGTAAGTTCATTTATAGGACTTTTCAAGAGCAACCGGATCGAGGACATTGTCATTGAAACAATTGATAAATTCAAATATGAACACGTCTTTCGTTTTCATTTATTTTCGAGTACATTAATTTGTTACTTCATGGAGTAAAAAAAAACAATAGATAGTAACGATGGCTGCAATCAATCACCCCAAGATCAAGAAGATATTGCAGAATTTTCGCCTGGATTGAACTCCACTGTGGCTGAGTTGACTTCTGCCTCGTCCAGTGTGCCATCTACTTTTGCGGAATTGAATTGTCACAGCGAGTCACTAGGATAAAGAGAACAAATAGTGGTAGGGACAAACTGTTAGAACTGGCAAAAGAACAATCCCTGCAATTTAAAAAAAAATTGTGATGAATGGATCGAAAATGATAAACACCCTGAACTTTAGCAAGAAAATAATCCAATTCAAAAACAATTGCTTTATGAAAAAAAAATTAAAATGATTAACTTCATAAAACATACTAAAATATTTCGAAAGCTGTTGTGCTATTTTCGCAGATGATCGGGAAAACTTAAGAAATCCAGATTGATACTTACCATATTTTTACCGGTTTCAAGGCTACGTATGACAGGATCTATACAATCAAAGTTGAGTTTAGCTTAAGCATCCCTGCCAAACCCGTCCGATTATGCTAAAGACGACGAAAAGCGTTACTGCTGTATGAAAGTCGGAAGCAATCCCACCTATAACGTTGAGATTAGACAATATGATACGCTCTAAGATACATAAAATTCTTTAACATCATACTTGAGAAAATTTAGTGAAACTGGCAAGCAAACATTGTAGAGACAATTCTCCAGAAGTTTGTGGAACTACTTGCGAACGCTGATGGCAGTAATATTCAGGCATAACGCATCGAGCTGCAGAAGTCATTTGTGAAAACGCCAAAACTTCTTGCATGCTTCCTTATAAGAGATGACACCTATGATAGCACTGAGATGTTTCCTATGTTGAAAGATCAAACTCTTAGAGTGACTCAGATCCAGTTCTGGCCAGATGTTGATGCAACAGTTCACCTATGGTTTGCTCTTCTATTAGCATCCAGCTTTAATATTAGTTTGCACGTAGTGATTGGTATACCGATGATAGCTTTTTCCTGTAGAATAGCGAGTTTGTCGATCCTATAATTCTCTGCAATATATTTGTGGCCGGGTACCCAACATAGATGAATGTTGAACTGCTTTCCCATTACTCTAAGAAATAATGTGCAGTCAAGGGAGGTTTTAGATTTTTGTGAAACTGAGTCTAAAAATGTGATAGCGGCTTTACTATCCAAAAAGATGCGGATATGCTTTGCAGATATCACGTGTTTCTTCGGACAGGACAGGACTTCTTTAATCGCCAACATTTTCAGCTGAAGCACGCTACAGTGATTTGGATGGCGGAAACAGAGGCTTATGTTAAGGTAATCTGAGAAAACATCTCCACAAACCCCGATCACACACAAAATGCGTTAAAATAAATGGATTTATGCTTCGTTGACCGGTAAACCCAAATTTGCCGCTTATGCTTCAATATTGACAGCTTGCTGTGTTCTTCCCGCATACCAATGTCATTTGCATATATGCGAGTAATTTAACAGACTTTTGAAAGATGGTGCCTCAGGAGTTGACTTGCGATGATGGCACAATTCTTTCAAAAACTATGTTGGAAAAATCACATATCGACGCATCGCCTTTTACAAGCCCTCGTTTTTGGCGTTGAAGGTCTCAGATTTGTCATCACCAACCTAGACAGAGCAGTGTGAATTCTCCTTCGTCACCCTGCATACGCGAATGAACTTAGTATGGATGCCAAAACTAGACATGGCTATGTATAATGCATTTCTATAGATACTGCTGCTTTAAACATCTTTATCAATTCAGTCAATGGGTCCAGTCGCTTTGTTAGACTTAAGCTTGAAAATTGCTGTTCTGACCCCATTTTGTCATTTGCCCTCCTCGCATACAGATACGACAGTCCAGAACTTCGGCCGTGCTGTCTTACAGTCTTGTACGCAAGCAATATCGTTGTTTTGTAGATTATGCATTTTGTATTTCAAATTAATAGTTTCGAACCCATTGGTTCAGGCAAGACGAAGTGCCAGCTATATCTTAGAGAAAGTCTCCCTTTTTCTTATAGTTTGATGAAGGATGCCATTCCAAAAATAGTGCTTGTGATCATATTGTTTCACAAACGCGTATTTCGAGCAGCTCAGTCAGAGGATGGCCAAAGATTTCCTGGATTTATTGGGAGCAGAAAATAAAAAACGCGAGGCGAAATGTTCTTTGCAAAAACAAGTTATTGCCAAATCAAATCAAGTCAAGTGACACTTCGCAATCCGGTAAAATGATAATAATGGCTTCCTCTGAGTTAGGGTGTCTTACTTAGGTCTGCTTGATGGTCATAAAGTCAATATATGTCGTTATCGAGGAAACACAACCAGCTAAAGTTCCTCATGAATATGCTAAATCCACTCCAAATCCGCTGGCCGGCCTACGAACATTTGTAGTGCAATAGTAGAAATAGTAGTGGCAATTTGCACTTAAGTCAATTTATAATGCTGTGACCTTTTCCAAATACTCCAAAAACTAAACTGTGCCCTAAGTTTGGTCAGTAAGCGTTGAGTCTTGTCTGTATCTATTGTAATATCACGCATCAAAAAAGTTGAGAACTGCGGGAAGCATCTTTACTAAAAAAGCCACTAGATACTATTCGCGAAAGAGAAACCTAAAAACCTGTTAAATATTCAAATATACTTACGATTATATATTTTGGGTTGAAACTTTAATATGAGGTTCATAGTTTCTATGTGTTATGAGTGTATCAGAAAAAACTTTAAGAATCTAGAGAGGGGCATTTTGCTTCTTATTTATTTTCGACGCTCACTAGAAAGTATTTCTCAGTTTTTGGCTTTTAGATTAATTTATCATCCTCAAGGCTCCAATCAATCATCCTACGCAAGTGCACCTTCAGCCGCCGAACCTGAAAAAAGGAGAAAAAAAAAATCAAAATTCCCTGAACCAATTTGCAAATTTCTTCACAAACTTCTCAAACAAAACTAAAACGTTTTCCAAATTTTGGCATTGAAATACAAGACCTGAACCACATCTCAATTTGGTATTCTGACAGGGCATCATTATGTATGAAGTTCATCCCTCTAATTAAGTGTTTTACAAAAGAGATAATTCGCTGATACTCAAGTGTTTCAAAATAAAGAAGTAGGTATGGGATGTTTTTTTTATTTTTTTCGCCGATGTGAGTATCTCCTTTTCACCGACAGCGAACTTTTGGTGACGTGGGATAAAACCTATAATTTGCGTATTTTCGGTGATAGGCCCTGATTATATAAGTAGTTTGTAACATAAAGCATAAGTCAAGTTCTACTGAATGATAAATTGGTTTTGACGGGACAAGGCAGTTCTGTTAATTATCCCCAACAATATGCAATAACATCTGAACGTCTACGAGCACAACACTCTTTTTTTCGTTTGGTAAACCAGGTATGGTAGGGCAACCTATGAGAGCAAAATTTAGCAAGCCCGTATAGGTAAACTTAAATAAATTTTAATAACCAAGATAACCGGTTTTGTTAGCATAAAGCGTAATTCAAAGCGTTGTAACTACACTTTTCACACTGTCTTAGAATCGATGAAGTCCTTCAGTCGCTTTAGTTTTCAGTTTGTCGGAGCTACGACTATTTTTTTAACTTTGAACTCTCTAAATATGATGGTGGAATGTACACTCAATTGTGGGCCTTTATGCCTGATATTGAAGACTCAAGATTTCATCAATCTCCGAGATTTAATCGAAAGATTTTGCATACACGTTGTCTATATCGAAATCATTCATTTCATTTATTTATTGGTACATTAAGATTATATCTTTTTGGTTCTTAGACTTAAGATATATATGCGTGTAAGTAAAGTTCAAAATACAATTCATTTTATGTAAGCAACATACTTATAGTAGGAACTCTAAATGTTTAGAGAGATTGTGATCATAGAAAGGCAGTAAGAGATAGGAAAAATAATTAAATGTGAGGGGAAGAAGAAGAGAAATATTATAGCATTTTGATTCTGAGATGTATAGAACTAGAGACAACACGGATTCGTTGAAAAATAAATGAGAGGAATTTAGATATCTACATATTCCGACAACGGATACAAGGTTTAACGTTTTTGGAACAGACATGATGGGTATTACTTATTTTATTCCATATAAAAATAGACAATCCCTTAGATCTAAAAACTCTTTCAGAGAGCAACCAAGTAACTACGAGGGTAGAAGGAAATATGGTCGTATCTACGCAAGCCATGAATGTACCGCACCGCATCATTCAATCAGGCCCGTAGTCAGGATTTTGTTTCGGTGGGGGCTTGTTCAATTTCGAAGAAGTAATTCTGTATACAAAAATTAGAAAACTACATGAAGATTATTATTTCTGTTTCTATTTTTTTTTTATAAAATAATTTTAATAAATAATAATTCTTTTAATATTGTTTTTTTTTTTACAGCAATTAACGCCTTATCTCTTTTTTTTTTTAGACATAATATCGATCACTTCATCTGGATTCACATGAATACCTGAGTGAACAGACAGCATTGCAAGTGCTCTAAGTCTTGGAAAAGTTCTTTCAACGCTAGCTGTTGTGTGGTAGTGTGGCCAAAATTGTAAGCAAGTGGCTTATGCTCCTGAAGTAGGTCTTGTCATATATATCTAGCAGTTTCAGAACATCGGTAGAGGGATCAATCGATGAAATTTTTCCCCTTTAACAGCTGAGAAGGATATTGCGTTATCGAAGTAAAGAGTTAGCTTTTCCATTTGATTTTCTCGATTAACTGCAGCCAACCCTGGAAACAGAGCTTGAAACGATGGTATCAAATATTTTCTTTTAAATCATTTCGGGGAGGCTAGACCCCCTGGCTACGTGCCTGCATTCAATGCAACCTGAAGTTTTCTTTGCGATACATGATCATGTGAATTGTAGACTACATTTGAATATGTTTTAAGCGGCAGGACTAACGCAACAACAAGACGACGACGTGTTTCCAGTGGGGTATAATATGCAGATACCCACAGCTTACTCGAACACCCGTATACGAGTATATTGCAAACTATTTGATTGGTATGGTTGTACGCGCTTTATTGGCTATTTACAGCGTAGCCAAAACTAGCTGCAATCTCGTAAGAGCATATTTTCCTATCTGTAACCCACAAATCTGGAAGGAGATTAGGTTTCAGTTATCTGTTGGTGATCAGAACTATTCGTGATTTAATCGGGTTAACCAATAAGCGGTTTTGTGGTGTATAGAGAAATGTTTGGTGCATGACTCTGTACATCCTCTGCGTAGAGATGGACAGGGCTATGTTTGCATATTAATGGAAAATCATCAATAAACACGCAGAACAAACGTTTCCAGGTAATTACTGACTTTGGAAATTTTCCAGATAGGAAACTGCCCATTAGCTTGACTGCTCGTTCACTGAATTCAAAAAAGTTCTTAAGTTTCCAACATAAAGCATTCTGATTTACTTTATCAAATGCTCTTGAAACATCCATCAAACAGAAAAATGTTGCATTTCCAGAATCAAAATCCGTTTACCAGTGCGAGCAGGTTTACCATTGCCGTAGAACAGCTAACATATGACCAGTTTTGAATCCAAACTCTTGCGGATACAGCAGTTGATGTGTATTTATAATAGGTAGTTTGTTATCTAATTTGTTAAGAGTTTTTCAAAAAGTTTTGGGTAAATGGTAATACGTACCTTCTGATCAAAAAGTACCCGTTCAAAAAAAAGGGACAAAAATGAGTACCGATCAATAATATATATTGAACAATTCCGGGTACTTTTTGGTCAGAAGGGGCCTTCCTTTTTTTCAATAGCAATAACTTAATGATTTATGATATGTGTTAGGTGATTTCAAATAAGTGGTAAAATTAAATTGATAAACCAAATCGGGATTCCATCAGCACACTCAGAATTAGTTTTGAGTTTAGTTTCGCATATAGCAACCTCTCCTTCTGAGACGACCTCAACGTCGATAGTCGATAGACTGACAATTATTCTGCACTAAGAAAGTAGTCCTTTATTTAGTTAGAATAAATGCTACATTTATCATTATTGCCACGTTTGGAGATGCTAATTTTTCGTAAATTACCCTAAAGTTTTTTCGGCGGGAGAATGGTAAAACGTTATGGTTTTTCTTTGAGTTTACAAATGAAGAGATTGGAATAGCAAAGACTTCAGACAAATCTTCAGTATTGGTGTGGTAGATTAACTCATGAATAATTTTTTTTAACAAAACAGTAATGGAGATGGGACTCCACAGAATGCGGTTCCAGCAAATGGAAAATGGGGAACGAATTTCAACTATTTATGTACAACTTTGGTTTCTAAGTATGCTCCCAAACAATTCGCGAAAACCCTAAACCGCTTTAAAGCATCCATTTATCTTCAGCATTCAGTACGAAGACAACAGGCCGAAAAAAAGTGGATAAAATACTGTGACAGCTGAGCCTCAAGCATGTAAGCGAATCGCTTCAAGTCCTAATTTGCCAACTTATCTTGGATTATCTTCATATAGCCATACAGTAGAAGTACGATTTTACCCAAGGAATCCTGGACCACCTCGATTAAACATATAAGCAAAGTCCTAAGCATGATATAATAGATCTTTTTTGACGTTTTATACATATTGTATATACGGTCACCAACAAGAGGTGTCACTTGAAATCAAAAGAAAAACGCAACATTTTTATGAAAAGTGATCATATTTTTACTTTGGTCTAGAGTGCAAACTATAAGGTTAGAAACAAAATAAAATATATACCAATTGTCTGCTTTATCTCTGCCTACAAGTAGTCATTTTTTTTATGAAATTTTTCATCACGTTTTCGCATAATTGCGGCTGTAACATTGCCGATATTTTCTTTTAGTCTATGAATCGTTGGTGGACTTTATTGGCGTAGACTTTATCTTTAATATAGCCCGAAAGGTGGTGTTAAATTGCCAGATCTCGGCAGTCAAGTGAAGTATCGGGTTGGTTAAAACGCACGTCCAGAAAATTTGTCAGGCAATAGGGGACTTGTTTTACCAGCTGTCCTGCTGGAAATAAACGTCGTCCACGCCCATCATCATCATTCGGTAACGTAATCCATTCACTGAAACAGTCCCACCAAAATCAATTTCGAAAAAAATAAGGGCCCATGACACAGCCAGCCCAAAAGCCGCATCAAACTGTCACTCGTTGTGGGAGAGGTCGTTCCACTATCTCTCTTGGGTTTTGGAGCCGGTTTTCATTGTTCTCATATTCAGACATATGGGAATAAGTCTCATCACTCTGCATAGTTTTATGTAAAAAATCATGGTCTTATTCAATCAATTCTTGTGCCATCTGGACCAAGGTTCATTACAGCCGTAATCGGTTCGGTGAAAGTTGCTGTGGAAGAAAACGCGTGGATTGGTATTGGTGGATATCATTTGAAGCAGGGTAGGGCCGTCAATACAACCAGTTAGTAGTTGATGGATGAGGAGAACATCAGCAACTTCAAGACCTTTTTTTGAACGGCTGACGATTAATTAGCTTTAAACGATCATTGTACGGAGGCAAGTTACATATACAATATATAGCTGTCCAAGCTAGACTACGTAATACAAATCGAATGAATCTGAGTTGAATGACTTCAAATCGTTTACTACGAAAGTGTAAGGGGATCAAACTTGGCCAGCATATGCTAGTATGGGCGTAACGAGTGTAAGGTAAAGGAATTTAGTGACGAACGAGTTAGAGAATTCATCTTAACGAATCCCAATAAAGAATTAGCTTTGTTAATAATACTATCAACATGCCTCCGGAAATTAGGTTCTATAGAGCATAAAACACCTGCACCACGTAGTAGGTAACTGAGGGTATTAAGATATTGTCAATGGGATAGGACTTTGGAGGTATGAGGCACAGGCTTACGTGAATAAGTTATAGTTTGACATATTCTAGCGTTAAGGACCAAAGAATTTGTTTCGCACCAAGTTAAAAAGCTGTTCAAATCAGAGCTGTTGTCGAGCTCTGACCACAGAAAGCCGGCTAACATCGCTCTACACCTGAGACTATTGACGGTAACTGTGTCTGCTTCCTTATTTCGAATGAATGGTCCGATAATGCCGCCGTGCCATAAACCGCACCAAACAGTCAATATTTGTGGATGCATTGATGCTTGGCCGAACACTTGTGGATTGTGTTCGCTCCAGTAATGGCAATTTTGCTTATTGACATAGCCGCTGAGCAAAAAATGGGCCTAGTCTGGAAAGATGATTTTCTGGCCATAATCCGGGTCTCCGGCCAGCATTTGCAGCGCACAGTTGACGAACTCACGGCATTGTCTATCTTATACGGATGTAGGCCCAAAACCTACCGCAAAATAACCCGGGTTGACTCTTTAGCGGTGTTCAATTCAGCCGATTAGATATTTCTGGGTCTTCTCTGATACTACAGCGGATATTTCATAATTTGGCACCAATCTCTGTCTGGCTGGTGGCTTAAGATCCAAAATGTCATGCCTAAACTTTTGGACGGTACGACGAATTTCCTGCAAACTGCAGCCATGAAGACGACTGGCCTCCCGAGGAAATTCACGTTGCGTATTTACGACTGAGCCGGAATTTCGATATTTTTTAATAATTTACGCAGGTTCGGCAAACGTAAAACAATGCAGGATGAAATGTCAAACCTTACTGAATATTTTGGCAGTTGGATATTACTGCCAACTTTGACAGCTGCTGCAACATAGCAAGTGGAAAAATTATCATTGCTATCTGGTTACCCGTTACATTATTGGTTACCAATATATTGGGAATAGAGCCGCCTTCCTTGAGGTTATGTTTTTTTGAAAGAAGAAACAGATCTTCGAGAGATTAAGTCATGGCGTTGCAGAGTGGCCATATTCGTCAGCTATTGCAACAAAGTCTAGGTTCGATTCCCAGGCAATACGCCGAAAACCCAAACATAAGTTGAAAACGTTCTTGTGTCGAAATTGACAAAAATCTTAGGTCTCTTTTTCTGACCATGAAAAAATGAGTCAGACAAGATTGTGAGTAGAGAGACTAGTCAATGCTCTGAACTGGGCTGTCGGGCCATCAATTTGTTTATTTATTTTTATTAAAGGTAAAGACAAGTATGCAAGGTGACAGCACACATTCAGATCTACAGTTGGTTCTGAAAAATTTGAAGCATAACCTGCTATACTGCTTAACGATGATAATGGGGAACATTCTTCTATAAGGTAGTATGACCCTTTCGGCGTAAAGGTCGGGGGTCTACGTTTGATCATGAAAGATAATTTTGAATGGCAAGATCGAAACAAAAGAAAAACATGCTCATGGATCAGATGACCTCACTGCGAATCTATTTAACTGACTGAGAATTGGTAAGGAGCATGTACTCATAATACCATAAACCTGTCTAACATGGTCTGATGAAAGTCTACCAGGTGAATTAAGTCTCGGATTAGAATACACATTGCTCGGGAGGGAAGTCCCCCGGAACTGGTCTTTCAACCGATGTTATAGTCTTCTTACTGTCGAATACAAATTTCGATCTACTGTTTAATTATCTATCGATATATTGCTTAAAGGTCAATGTACGACAGATTTAATTGAGACGAACGATAAAGAGCGATAAGGAGCGTAACATAGAGGAATTTGAGTTTGACATTTGATTGAAGCGAAAGTGGAAGTAAAAAATTTATCTCCGGATCAAAAAGCAAAAAAAGAAAAGTGTTTTAAGTGAAAGTTAATTGAGGAAACACATTCACCTTATAAATTAAGAGACGCTTTACCTCAGGCAATTAAAATTCAGTAAGTTCTAACACCTAAGCTATTTTATAGCCAAGTTAAAAATTCCATCATTAAACTAACCTATAAATGGTAAAAAGAGGAATATCCCACACCTCTCCGGAACACCCAGGAAACAAAAAACGCCACCAAAGCTTGAGTGAAATTGAACCAAAACTCGCTATGGGATCTACTTCTACTCTGAGTGTTGAGAGAATGCAGGAAATTCTACTCGAAAACAACAAAAAACTTGTGGAACAATTAGCCTCAAAGGCAGATCTGCAAGATTTCTTTAAACAAATCTCAGCATTGAGTATGCGACAAGAAGAACTTGAGCAAAAAGTTGTGTATCTGGAAGAACAAAACAAACGTCTTGAGAACCAGCTTGACCGACTCGTACAGATGAGTACTGAAGCGAATCTTGTTGTTCACCTGCCTGTTGAAGATCAAGTAGACATGGGCAGTTGACTCAACTCCGAATCAAATCGTCGAGTCTGCGTATAGGATACACAGCCATAACACGAACAAGTCTACGATAGTTCTAAAGATGAGATCGAAGGAGTCTGCCTGGAGCGTGATGAGGAATGCCTTCAAATTGAAGGGTACTAGAATAAGCATCCAAAAGGACTTACCCTTTAACGTTAGACAACGTCGGGCAAAAATGATTCCAATCATGAAGGAGCTGCGTCAAAAAGACGCATCAATAAAAATTTCTCTACGGGATGCCAAGCTCCAAAGTGGCATTGAATTAATATAATCTATTTTTGAATTTTGACATTTCGTTAAATTAAAATCTTTTTTTTAATGAAATCAGAAATACAAACAAAACAGTTACGAAAGAGAGCACTTCTCACAAAACTTCAAATTTGACGGCTAATGTCAATCGCAGCAGTGATGCCAAACTTAGCAAAACACCAATATACGAAAAATCTTTCGGTCCATCCACAAGCTCTAAGTCGGCTGTATGTGACGCATGATGTGCCCATGTCTATCAGAATGATGCAGAAAAAAACAGAGTTATCAAGAAAATAAAAATTTTAAGCTACAATGTGTCAGGTTTAAAAAACAAAATGAATTTTGTAACATTTTTTAATTATGTAAAAAGTTTTGATATTTTTGTATTATTTGAAACACATCTATTAGATAATGAAGAAATTGGATTTAAGAATATTTTCTCGAACTATGAATTAATTTGGTCTCCTGCTATAAAAACTTCACTTTTTGGGAGAGGAAGTGGTGGAACACTATTCGGATTTCGTGACGACCTCGAAGGACTGTATAGGAGTATCTTTGTAAAAGCTGGCGAAATGGATGTTATTAACTTAAAACTGAATACACTGGATGTAGTTTTGGTACCAATCTACTTAAACTGTAATCATTGGCAGCGTGATTTCGATAAACTCTGCGACTCACTGCACTCCTTGGACTGTACGGATATAATGCTTATTGGGGATTTTAATGGTCGTGTAGGACTCACACAAAATAATTTCGCATCGGGATACAACAGTACTCTGCTATGCTAGAACCGTGTCGCAGATCTAAAGACCTAATTTGTGATAACAAAGGAGCAAAAATAATTGAACTTGCTGATGAGTATGACATGTGCTTCTTGAATGGTAGTTGCGAAGGAGATCCAGATGGCGAATTGACCTTTATCAGAGGAACATCATGCTCAATAATAGATTACTGTTTTGTTTCGGGAAATTGGCTCAAGCTTCTAGACAGTTTTCAAATAGGAACCGAAATCTTTTCGGACCACATGCCCTTGGAAGTAACCCTTAATTCTACTGCTAGCGGCAACTATGCTTGCACAAAACCATTAAGCCTTCTGCCGAAATTTGTCTGGAATGACCGAATAATGGAATCGTATCAGCGAAATATGAATGTGAATCATATGGAACTACGCATACAGCGTTATACAGCCAATATTGAAGCTCTAACGGCAATAATAAAGAAATTGATTCCGCAACAGAAAGATTTAAGAACTCATAAAATATATAAACAAAAATGGTATGATTCTGATTGCATGAAAGCTAGAACCAAATGTTTTAAATTTCTCAAACTTCTAAGGCCGAATAACTTCAATATCTTTAAAGCACCCTAGCAAGATGCCAGCAAGGAATACAAACACATCTGTTACATCAAAACAGTAGCCTTTGAACAACAAAACATTGCGATTATAAATAATTCAAAATCTTCTGCTCAGTTCTGGAAAGCTGTCAAATACCTAAACGGACACACGTATAACATCTCTGTAACTCTTAAAGCCCCGCAACTCAGGACTCATTTCGACAAACTTCTTAATGCCCTGCATTTGCTGTGGAAGAAGTCAATGAAGTAATATGCAAATCGAAATCAAACAAAGCACCTGGTATTGATCGCATCCCGTTTGGGGATTGAATTTAATCGGATATTCGACTCTGCTAATATCTCCGACGTATTCAGGAAAGCAATAATTTTTCCCCTACACAAAAAAGGCGATTACAGGGACCCGAAGAACTACAGAGGAATCACATTTTTAAACACTTCAGCCAAATTATTTGCTTCATTAATTTACAAAAGATTGTATGAATGGGTACAAGAACATAACATCCTTAAAGAATTCCAAGCTGGATTTAGGAAAGGTTATTCTACAATCGACCAGATATTCTGCATAACAAACATTGCTGAAACATATAAGAGCAAGAAAAAAAAGTTGTACGCCTTCTTTGTAGATTTTCGAGCAGCGTTCGATTCAATACCACGTGAAGCACTCTTTTACAAGCTTTCCAAAATCGGTGTATCAAGTAAAATTATTCGAATCCTGAGAGCCTTGTATGAGAATAATATTGCATATATGTGGGATGGAGACTTAATTTCTGAAGAGTTCGAAACTTCAATGGGTGTTAAACAAGGCTGTATTTTAAGTGCTCTGCTTTTTATATTGTACATCAATGATATAACATCAATCATATAATTTCTTCAAGATCGTAATATTGCGAGAAACTCGCAAGCCAACAGGCACAATTTAGTTTGGTATTTGAAAACAAACCCGGGCATGTGGCTACCGCGTCTACGTCCATCGGTCCACCTTTGCACCACTTTTTCTAGCATAGCCGGCCTTATTTCGGCAATAACGTGCCGAATGTTGGCTTCTATGCCGTTAACTGTAGCTGGTTTATCAGCATACACCACAAAAAGTAATCCAAAGGAGTCAAATCAGGTAATCTTGGCAGCCAATTGACAGATGCATTTCTTGAGATGATTATCTCACCAAATGTTTGTCCAAATCAAGTGACGGTTTAACCTGCTGTATGAAATGTTGCGCCATCCTTCTAAAACCATTTGTCTCTTAACCAAAAATTCGCGAATATTTTGCCTTTAGCCCTCGCTATTGATGGTAATGTTGGCTCCATCTTCAGATTTTTTAAAAAAAATGGGCCAGTTATACTTCCGGCATGCAAGCCGCACCAGACATTGACTTGTTGGGGATATAACGGAGTTTCGAATGTCTCGTGAGGATTGTGCTCACTTAAAGAATTGCAATTTTTCTTGTTAACATATCCATTAGCCAGAAATGAGCCCCATCACCGATGGTAAGAATTCGGTTCAACTTCCAGTTGATTTTCAGCCCGAATGTGCGACGCAAACTATGGTCTATTGACTTAAATCGCTGCACCAGTTGGATCTTATACGGATGTAGGTCAAGATCTTTCCTCAACGTTGTCCATGTATTGAACGGGCAGAGATCGAGTTGTTGGAAACGGCGTCGAATCGATATATTTGGGCTCACACTCTCAGCTACAGAAGGGATGGCTTCTTTGGTACGTATAGTGTGAGCCCGTGTTGGAAGAATATTATTCCTAAGAGTCTACCTAGACGATCCATAGTATTGCGTTTAAGCTGCTCAGCTGGACGATTATGAGCACCTTAAATTGGGCGTAGTATTCTATAGGTTTGATGCACAGAACGAGAATTTTCAAAAAAAGAATTCCTAGATTTCTTAGATTTTTAAATGTTGTTCGGCTGTAACTCTTTGCACGGTAATTTGACAAATATACTGAATATAAATGTCAACGTCACGTACCCAGTCTGACAATTGCTTTGACAGATTATCCTATCGCAAGTTCTATACCTCTAATAAGGACACCCTTTAGTAAAGGGCTTTGTCTACCTTGATAGCTCAGTCAACAAATATAAACAACCCCACCACCTTTGAAATCATTTGAAGAATAACACCGATTGAAAAGTTTTTTTGGGCTCAAGTGGTAATGGAGTAGAACTCTCCCCTTCCGCATAACCAAAATGATCAAACTACGACATCGATCAAACTATGACAACCATGATCATCGTATTCCTCCTGTATGTTACAAAGAGATACTTTATTGAGAAAGGAAGAGGCGTTTGTTCATTTGAAGAGAAAAGTCCTTCAAGTGATTTACTGCTCTGGAGAAGTGGATCGAACCAACAGCTGTACAGCGACATGGCCTTAGTTAAAAGTGTCAAAAATCGTACTCAGAAAAGGTTGAGCCATTTAGAGTGGATAAATAGCAGCGTTATATCTCGAAACGTCTTCGAATCTACCACCGGAAAAAAACGCGTCGTAGTTAGATTTTCCCTGGGTATCGCACGCAAATGGAAACCATTTCAACCAACTTGGAGTAATTAACTAAAGGTAGTTAAGGTAATTAATAAAGGGAGCTGTTAGTTTAGGACCAAATCCAGCCCGGTCTGCAGCATCTTCTTAGAGAAGAAAGAAAGAAAGTAAAAGGAAGAAATGCATTGAAATCTCTTGATCAGCAGCAATAATACTGTCCCCAATTGCGTCCCTCTACAAATACCTGACAACATATTCTTATAGGCGTATATTTTATTCGTTAATTAATTTACTTCTGAGATTTAGATTTATAGGTATAGGCTAACTTACAAAGCTCATTAAAGGTGATAAAGTCACCCCGCACGTATTCCGAACGTGACACACAGTTCGTCTCATTATCCAGCGCTGAATTCCAACTTTTTTTCTACACAATTTCCGATAATTACATCAATAAAGTGAGTTCCTCCAACCGAATTAAACTGTATTGTTGGCCTAATGAGCCTGCCGACAAATGCACAGTCGTGTCTACACACATCCAACACTACTCCTACTTTGTGGCCTTTTTGTCGAAACACGAGCAATTAAGTGGCCCGCATTGCTGCGTATCGATGGATCATTATGAAAGTAATAAATAATCACTGCGATACATTTGAAGTTTTTCGATATCCGATTATGCGATACCAGTCGAGCGGGACCAAATAGGGAATCAAAATTTCAATGTGGATACCAATGGCAGAGGGTGAAAGTTTATTTACACAATTTCATCTGAATATTGAATTTGCTTTGCCACATCCTCGTTCCCTCATGAGTGGGTTTATCGAATTACCAGGATGAATTGATGCTCTCACTGATTTTGGGTTCTGCTAGGTGTGGGTGGTGTTATGAGCAAATAAGTATATATCGGAGATGGTTTGTAGTAGGGATTAATTGCCGATAGAAATATTTGACAATGATTTTGCTTTTGTTGTCTTTATTGCTGAGAGTATAGATATCCAAATGTGATAGATAAATAACTGATTGCTTTACTATTTGTGTAGTTGGCATGAAAAGACTGTGATTTTTGTGTGATGTTAAGGATTAAAGTATGCGAGTGAAATAGAAATCAAAGTCCTTGTTTGCACACCGAACTAATAATTAAACAGTGCGAACCGGTGGAAATATTTTACTTAATGTTACTATTACCAAGGACATTTAACTCCTTTTAGAAATACACTTTTGCCTACATGGGATTAAAGTTCACTTTTTACACAAACTATTAAACATTGGGCATACACTCGTAGGCTTAAAAAAGGAAGTCCCAAGAACACGCTTGTCGTCATCAAAATTTAGAAGTACGAGTACAATGTGGCAATGACATTTCTTAGATTTTATTGGTAAAAAATCGGAGTCAGCTTAAAAAGTCATCCTATAAAAATGGAAGTGACGGAAAATGTATAGATATGAATATTTGAAGAACAGCAACAATTTGCAATAAACATAAAAGATATAGAGAATTAGCGAACAATTAAACATTTGGTAAACAAATTCGAACCGATTTATTCACTCCATAATTTTGCAGTGCGGTATGTCAAGATTGCAACCAATTATTAATCAACGTCGTTATCAAGAACTGAGCTTCATCGTTCGTGTGGGGTATTTAGCGAGAGGACTTGGCGAAACATCCGTATAAGATCTTATTGAACCAAGAGTTAATGACACCGAGCTTTCGCTGATTGGGCTGTATTGAGGATAGAGGAAGACCCAGATTTTCGCCAAGAAATCATCCTTAGTGACGAAATACATTTTTGGTTACCCCTATTCTTAAGCAAAATTGCCGCATTTGGTCCAGCGGACAGCTCGAGGTGTTCCAACAACAGCTATTATACAGGGTGTCCCCTAATTCGTTGACTATAATTTGGGAAATGATTCCTGGGCATACTCGTATTCTAAGAAAAAAATCGTTCTACAGCAAGGGTCTATCTCCAATGTTGATATCATTTATCGAGGATTTAAGAAAATGCTTACTTTGGTGTATCCTGACCCATGTTAATGGAAACTTCTCTGTTTATCCTAATAGTAAAAACTTCATGTAGGACTTTATTTTTAGAAATAATACCAGCCTTTATAACGGCTTTTAAATAAAGTTGATATCTTGTTTGAGTCTTTAGATATTCAATTTCTAAGCCTGTTCCATTTTCATTGCCCGTGCTAATTTTCGAATTTGAGGTCACTTTTCTCAGGAAAATGCCTAATTAACATAAAATTTTACTATTTTTTCTTATGAAAATAAGAGTAGTAAAAAAAAATCATCATCAAGTTTCCACAAAAACTCACAAATTTTATTATATTGTACTTAGAAAAACCTGCTCCAGGTAAAAAAAGGATTTTATGATTTTTTTTACCAACTTTTCTAACAACAGTTGACAATATATACACGTAAGAGTGGTTTTCCACGAATTACTAATTTTCCAATATTTTCTTAAAATTGCATTGCTATTAAAGAGTTTTAAAGCGTGCTCTTTTATTTGACTGCCTGCCAAAACCCTCATTTCTTTACCCTGTTCCTTCAAAGTTCTCAGAAGAGTTAGGTTTAGGGTATGAAGGCCTATTTGGAAAATATACCTTACAGAAATGGTATAAAGGATTAGGAAAAAAAATTAATTCATCAGTTAAATTTTTTACGCTAATTAAATAGTATTTATAAATACGTATCGAAGGCTTCGAGAAAGGGGATCAGTTTCGAATACACGACCGAATGCGGGAGCTCCACAAGTAAGAAGGATTTCACCTGATGAAAGAATACTGGATGCTGTTACAACTGACCCATCAATCAGCATCAGAGGCTTAGCTTTGCAATTCAATGTTTCCAGACATAAAATTTCTAATGTACTGCATGGAGAGAATCTTTATCCATACCACCATACACCTGTACAGGAACTGCTTTCCAAGATTTGGAATAGAGACTCGAGTTTTCTAACTGGTTGCTGGAGCGGAGCTTGTATGACAACCAGTTTATTAGCAGTATTCTTTGGACGGACAAATCTCAATTTACAAGAGTTGGGATTACAAATTTTCAAAATCTTCATATGTGGACTGCGGACAATACATATACAATGAGACATAAGTCATTTCAATACAAATTCAGTGTCAATATGTGGGCAGGTGTACTTGGAAACAAGTTAATCGGTTCCTTCAAACTACCACCTAGGCTGAATTCTACAAACTATCTGGAGTTTTTGCGAAATGATTTACCAGAACTATTGGAGGACGTTCCACTGATTCAACTAGCTTCATCATATTTTCAACAGGACGGTGCTCCAGCCTACTATGGTCGTGAGGTTAAAAATTGGCTAGATGGGGAGTACGGTAACCGTTGGGTAGTAAGTAATGGACCAGTTCACTAGCCCGCAAGATCTCCTGACCTTACAGTATTGGATTTTTTTTGTATGGGGAAGAATGAAAGAACTTCTTTATTGAACTGAAATAGCAACTTTAATTGAATTGGAAGATCGTATTCTCGAAGCGTCATCAAAAGTGAGGCAGCAATTAGCATCATTAAACATTCGCAGTGCAATCCAAAAACGGGCTCTAGCATGCATACAAAACCTAAGACGACACTTTGAGCACCTGTTATAACTGTTTTTGAATACACATAAAATAAAAACTACCTATGACCACAAAAAATCATTTTTTATTCATAGCCTTTGGAGCTTAAAGCAAAAAAACCCTTTTTTATAAATTTTAACTGCTGTAGGTTTTACAAGTATCATAAAATCTATGGGTTTTTCTGCAAACTCATTGTTGATGTTTTTTTAATTATTGTTACTTTCATAAGAAAAAAATAGTAAAACGCTATGTTAATTAGGCATTATCTGGAGAAAAGTGACCACAAAGTCGAAAATTAGCATGGGCAATGAAAATGGAACAGATTTAGAAATTGGATATCTAAAGACTCAAACAAGATATCAACTTTATTTAAAAGCCGTAATAAAGGCTGGTATTATTTCTAGAAACAAAGTCCTACATGAAGTTTTTACTATTAGGATAAACAGAGAAGTTTCCATTAACATGGGTCAGGATACACCAAAGTTAGCCTTTTCTTAAATCCTCGATAAATGATGTCAACATTGGAGATAGACCCTTGCTGTAGAACGATTTTTTTCTTAGAATACGAGTATGCCCAGGAATCATTTCCCAAATTATCGTCAACGAATTAGGGGACATCCTGTATATTACAAAATTACTCTGTTTGATGAGGTTTCCATACCGGAGGTTTTATTGGGCCGTACCTCTTGCGCATTCCTGTCGAGGACTTGGTTTCAGTCGATGGAGACCGGTTTCGCTTGTTGTTTGTTTTTAATAACTGGAATTAGAAGTCTTAGAGGATATGTAGTCTCAACAGGACGGTGCTACTGGCAACATAGCATGTACGATTTATACTCTTTTATTAGTTCAAAGCAATAAGCTAGAGACTTAAGACGAATATCGGTCGAATGTATGCGAAATAGTCATGCAAAATTGTGTTCAAAACCAAAAAAATTAGATGTAAATGCCATTCTACATATTTCATTATTAATATTATTAATTATGGGTATATCAATCTAGAGTAAAAATTTCATTAAACGTAAGTCCTTTTATTTAATAGAAACACTGAGACTCATCTAACATAAAATCTTGTAGAGTTTATTCCAAGACCAAAATGCACATGATGTAAGTATATCATCAATACCTACCGTAACTTCTAGGCGGATTGGTAACTTGTTCGGCATTTCCAGATCATCAAATTGGATATGAGTTTCTGGAATGGGGAGAAGGAACTACAGAAGAAACTCAAGTTAAGTTTCAGATGAACAAGGTGTAGACGGGGTTGTTGTGGTTATAGACTACACCAAGATAAGTATAAGAGCTCAAAAATTTGTGATGGAATTCTGCTTAAAAAGATAAGCATAGTTGTGTAAGCTATTGTCGATAAAAACAAAAATTATAGACATTTCTTGCGGGCATGATCACAAGGTGCTTCGAAGATCAGATCCATTTTTAAGAACGCAGTCAAATTATCGAGACTTGTATACCAAAGCATCTTTTAGTAATTCCGCTTATCAAATAACAAGATAGTTGGTACCACTTTTCGAGCAGTAAAGTACCCTGATGGAATCCCAACACAACTTTAATAAAATTCATTCTGCAACTAGAACTGATGCTTACAATGGTTTCGTCCCCATTAAAGGACGATTTTGGAGATTATTCGAAATCGGAGCACAGTCAAATCAATGTACAATTGCAAATTTCATCGAGAGCAATTATGGTCTGTACAACATCTGAATTTCAAATGACAGTTTGAGTTCTTTTAACTTATTTGAAATGTCAAATTCTACCACTACTATAGTATTTCCAATGAGAATTCCAGAGCAAAGGGGGTGGTAGATAAAATATTCCTTCTTCAAATTATGGAGCAGGATGTCCGTTTGCACCATTTGAAACTTTATTAGTATTAAGCTTCGGTATTGCTACCTTAACTACATCTACTCGTTGGTCAGAGAAACGAAATTGTCTCTCGTCTTCGTCAACTGTGAATGACGATCATCGCTGTAGTAGAAGTAGTTTTTTGATATTCTCAGTATGTATCCACTCTGGCTTTGTAAGCCTAGCATTAATGTTTTCCATTTCATTGCTCCAGTAATATCTCTCCATTTTCTGGATCTCGGGCTTCTCGCGCGCTTTCTTTTTCTTTCCAAGGCCGTTGTTCTTCCCTTCAGTTCTGCTCGTAGAGCTCAGATGCAACACTCGTTTTACGATGCAGCACTATTTTTGCCTAAAAATGGCTTCCTTGCCTACGCTTGCGTTAAGATCCTCTAGGACAATTTTGCTGTCATAGCTATGGCACTGAACGTATGTTCGATCTCGAAAATCATAGAAATCGTCTGTGACACTGTCATCATCTGTGATAGCATGATCTCAATCCTATCGCACTTCTTGGATTGCACTAATATCTGTTATCTATAGCAGTCTAGGGTATCCGCGAGTTGTTCGGCAGCAAGTGGTCTCTTAAGGATTCTAACATTTTAACATTCCATGCGCAATTAAGTTAAACCCATACGTAGCCCCTAACCTCGAGGGACGGGAACTTTATAAAACCCCTAAAAAAAGGATGTGGATAAACGGTCTAGTACCAGCAGCCTCGCTGAGATTATGGAAGCCGCTGTTGACTTACTTTGGATTCTTGTGTCGCTATCTCCACTCAAGCATCACAACACATCCGTGAAGCTCCCTTTAAACCTGGGCTCCAAATACGTCGAAGTAGTTCTAAGTAACTAAGTAACTCAGACTGACCAGAGACTTGGATGTCACCGTTGACATCCAAGGTTCCTCCCCCGCCATCCTGAAGAAGAAGGAGTGCTTTGTGAAAAGACTTTCCCACGAAGTATTTTTTGTTTAAACGGCTTTTGCTAAAGGTTTCTTAAAGATCTTTATGCTTGGGGAAGTAATACTATTTTTCGATTTTTAAACTTTGTGAACGGAATTTTGAGTTGTGACTCCTTGGCTTGTGGCGAACAAATACACTATTTTTCGTTCTTTGTTGTTTAATTTTTGACATATTTGAAAACGTTTTTCTAGAACAATCGCTGAAAATATTATGTCGTTGGCTAAGGACATAAGGCTGGATAGTAATCCAGTAATATGTCTAGATATTAGTGTTCTGTATAGTGTAGTGTAATATTTTCAAGAATATTAAATAAATACCTCGCCTTATAATAAACTTTTCGCATTCTAATTCTCCATATTCAGACCACAAGAATTTTGATGTGACCTCACAATTTACTATATCAGGGCCAGCTACTCGAGTCATAGTGTTAAAATTAAATACCACACATTTGTTTACAATCCAGAAAATATCACGCCAACATAAGTTATAATTTGTGCAAATTGAATCCAAACTAAGCGATGACATTTCAAAAAGACAAAATTATTGTCTAAATATGAGGGCACTACCCCAACAAACCAAGAAAAAAAAAAGAAGAAATTATCGCTTCTTAATGGTTAATCGAGAGCCAGCATTGATGACGTGGCACAAACAATTCCATCACAAACTAACTAAATAGACAAACGAATGAACGGACGAAGGAACGATAGTGAAAGTAGCCATGTCAAATGGCAAATGATGAATCAATAATTTTCCCATCGGAGGCCATGAGCAGTCCCTTGCGGCTGACCACGTATTTAAGGCGAGCAATTTTAATGTCTCTATTACACGAGATCCCTTAAGGGCATCCCGAAGCATGCGGGAGGATCGATACCGACCAACACCGCTCGCGTTGTATCACAATCGAAATTGGATTCGGTCACGATTTTACTTTTCTACTTTTGTTGTTCGTTTGTTCATTATCTCTTGCTGTTGTTACTTTTTTTTTTCATAGATACACATACAGTTGGATTTAGTTTGGATTTCCAACTCACCCAGTATCGATTGTCAGGGTGTGCGTTTCGGTTAAAAGGTGGCTCAAATTAATGCGTCAATATGGTCGTTAGCCATTTGAATTGGTCACAAAGAAGCATACCGACGGTAATCTGTGACCGCCAAGCAATTAGACGCGGTGTTTGATTTAAAGTGAGCCAATAGAAATTATCTATTGGGTGTTTTATTTCCTGCTACACGCAAAGCTTTGTTACTTTTCAAACGAGCACACAGCAAATGGAAAATTATTTCTGGAATGAATTTTTAATTTATGTGTATTGGTTTTAACCTATATCTTGGGCATTAATACATGTGTATCACAAAAGATCTATTAACCTTTATCTAACTACCACCCAAGAATCCCAAATTCTTCAACATCAACCGCGATCCCAGTTGAACTTCGCCCAATAACGGTCGCCTAGAAGACTTCCTCAATCGAATGGAATCCCTCATCCTGACAACAATGGCCTCTAACATTGCAAATTATATCAGATCAGCATGAAGATTGTGAATACGAGGATACCTAGACCAAGTATTATTCAGCCCTACCCACTTATCGCTAAGATTCCACAGAGATTATACCAAAGCAGTGGTAACCATGTTTCACCTGCCAGCCTGCATTCATCATACAAAACAAGGTAAATCGAAGTTTTCTACTTATTCCCCCGGGCGGCATACTCGTACGAGAACAAGAAAATTTTCCAACGGACTACGGACAATTTGCGACAAAAGCACGCATGCAAATCGACATAGCTGGGCACCTTACTCTCGTGTTGGCACACAGACCGTCTCACTTTATGGCCAGGCATTATGAGGAAAATTCGTTCCGATTTTCTTGGCGCGCTTGCAAAAGTGAAGGGTTTTAATGTTGCGTAAAATTTTAAGGAGTTACCATATAAAAGGTTAGAAGTTAATGTCTTCATTGAGCAGGCGTATGGGTGCATGGATGGTGGAATTTTAATGAGGCGTTTACACGCGGAAGGCCGTCATTTTTCTTCGGATATCCTGGTATATAATTTCGAAAGAAAAAAGAGAACGTTTAAGTATTGAGATTCATTAGTTAATGATACAAAATGTAAGGGGCAGTCTGAAGAGTTGAATGTTATACAAACATATTATCGACTTAAGCTATGTAGATTTTGCAATAAGTTCACCTATATCCAAAGGCATTTCGAACATCAAAACGTGGGTGACTAACTGGTCTCTAATGAAAAGAAGTACATTCATATTCACATGAAAATATGCACACCCATATCGTATCATTGTTTCTACGGGCTTCGGAGATATAGTATTTAAGCGGCAAGCCGATGCTAGTACCCTACATAACAGATGCATGGACCATGCCAGAAATAGATCAAATGAATCTTTGTTTTGAGCGAAGAACAAAATCATTTCGGAGTTCTCCTTTTAGACTTGCCACTGAGAAAGTCTTGGCGGACTCTATCATCTGGGGGCACGAAGCTGGAGTAAGTATCTTAGCGACAACCTAGATTTTGGGAATATATTTTCACAAGCCCATTCTTCATGCTATAAAAATTAGGAAAAAATTGTATCATCGGTCAGTGGTTAATGAATTTGCCCTCATTGCGCTTAACTACTGCCACTGTTAACTGAAGGCTCTTGCCCACTGAATTGACGGCTGTGCTGTCAAGCTTTATGCCTGGCCATACTAAATACTAAAAGCAGCTTCGCGTTTGCATATACAAGACGACGCCAATAAATTAAAATGGTAGAATGAACTTACAATATGCACGTGGAATGCTCGGATCCTTAGCAGACTATCTGCGTCCAAATAAAATTAGTGGAGATCTTTGGCCGCTTCAAAGCACTGCCATTTAAAATAAAGCATGAGATGGTATGAGAAAAGAAGGACGAACAACTATGATTGTTATAATGATTGCCGATGCCTATTTGTATTTATGAGCTGCTATACCTAACTTAACGGAAATATCCAAAGCATAACGCTACGAATGGACGCCGCTTGGTGAATTTAACGCTAAATATGAAAAGAGTTTGAAAATAGATTGGAAAAATGCCGAATTTCATTACAGCTAGCGTGGGTCTCCGACACTATACGTATTTTTTATTTGTGTACCCTTAAAATGTTTGTACACAGCGCGGGCGAAGAAAATTTAGGAAGGAAGGAAAGAGAGGTACCGATGTACATTGTTTTTAAATAACGACCAGGAAACACAGAGATCGGCGGGGCATTCCACAAGTGAGTTGTACGGCTTAAGAAAGAATCACGATATTTTAGAGTACGTCCAAAAATGTGCTTGAGGGTATAATGATGAGAATTCATAGCTAGACGTGTGTTACGGTTGAAAGTTTGAATGGGCGGAATGCTACTGGTAATTTCAATGGAGCACTGGTGGTGGAAATAGCGATAAAACAAAGTGAGACATGAGACATTTCGTCGGTGTTCGAGTGTCAATTGACTGACTGATATTAATATCACCTACAAGTTTTATCGCACGGCTTTGAATCCTATGTAGCAGGTGCAGAGATGTTTTAGGAGTGTGGGTATTGTACTTCAAATTTGGGCGGATGAATGCCTTGTATATTGAGGCCAGATCAGAGGGGGTGAAATATTTCCTACATCGCTTGAGAAAACCAAAACATTTCGCGGCATTTTTCGCTACATCGAATATGTGGTTGATAGTTCTCCAATTGGTTATGCTGTTAATATCGGAATTTAATGAGCTTAACATAAGCTGCCGTTCTGGTCCTATAGACGAAGAGCAGCGACGTGAGTCCGCAATTGAATATGAAAAGCAAAGAGTACTGTCGTCAGCAAAGGAATATATTGGACTGGAAGTAGCAGACAAGAGATGAAAATTAAAAAAACGGAGCCCTGGGGCACACCAGCATTTTGTGAATATCAGACTTGAACTTCTAACGACGTTAATAAGATCTCGAACTAAAATAAACAAAAACGCATGCTTGAACTAGATAAATAAATAAGTATAAAAGTCATTATGGGTGATGAGTACAAAGAAGTGGATTTGGATTTTAGAGTTATACATGGTATCACCGGCATTGAATGACAATTTCTACAAAACATGAACTTTTGTTGTATAAGTTTTAATATAAGATCTATAAGAAAAACATGGGATAACTTTATGGCAGAAATCGAAAATGCTTTATGCTACGTTGACATATTAGTCTTGAATGAAATAAATATTCCTAAAAGAGAAAATGATATATGTGGATATGAACATCAATTCATTAATCGGGAGGGAATGAAAGGTGGTGGTGTCGCCATATATATTAAAAAAAATATTAAGTATGAAGTAATGCCAGTGATCCCAACTAACTATGAAGGCATGCATTTAGAAATAACACATAATGGTGAAAAGAAATACATTCATGCGATTTACGAGCGGCCAAGATTAAGTGTTAGCAGTTTTATTGAAGAACTTAATGAAGTTATCCATGTAACACAGGTAGAGAAAATATAGTAATAGGCGATATCAACATAAATTTTCAAAATGAGAATGATTCCGTTGTTTTAAGGTATATAGAGATGATGGCCTCAAAAGGTATTACAAGTGTTATTAAACAATCCTCGCGAGTTGACTTAACAAGAAACACTTCTACACTGATTGATCATATACAGGGTGAATGACTCGATCTAACTTTTTAAAATGCTATAATTTTTTAATTTTTTGATAAATTTTATTGTGCCAAAGCAAAAAATATTGGAAAATACATCAATTTTCAAATTGTATCAGTAGTTTTCAATATGTCCACCTTTGGCGCGAATAATGGCCTTGAGACGGCCGAAGAAAGCATCGCACCCTGCACGCAAGTGGCTCTACGGTATTTTGGCCCATTCCCGGCGAAGTGCCTGTTGAGGTGGTCCAAAATTTGGTACTTTTTAGTGCCAACCTTCGCCTTCAAAATACCCCAGACAGAGAAATCCAACGGATTTGCATCTGGAGAATTTGCAATCCATTGTGTCGCAGAAATGAAGTGTGGAACATTGTTTTTTAACCAATTTTGGTTGACGCGCGCTTTGTGAGACGGTGCCGAGTTTTGTTGAATTGTCCACGGTCTACGACCGAAATGATTGTTTGCCCAAGGCTTCAATACTGCCTCTAAGACAGTTTCACGGTATACGATCGCATTAATTTTGACGCCACGGTCCAAAAATACGAACAGAGAGCGACCATCCGCGGTTATGGCGGCCCAAACCATCACCATCGGTGCTGCCTGCTTTCTGGTGGCCGTCCGAAATTGTAAATTTTCGAAGGACCTCTCTGGCAAGTAAACTCGGTCATTGACAAATTGCTGGATAACAAATGGCGACTCATTGGAAAAAACCAAATTCGGCAACTCACAACTTCCGTGCAAGCGTAGCAACTTCTTCGCTCTTTCGATTCTAACTTTTTTCTGTTGCGGTGCAAGATCGTGTGCTTTTTGGAATTTCAATGGCTTGAGATCAAGCTCATTTTTCAGGATGTGTTGCATCCGTTCCAACGATATGTTGAGCTTACGAGCCATTTTTCTTCCACTTCGACGCGGGTTTCGCTCAATTCGAGCCTTCACTTTCCGAAGCATTTCTGCCGATGTTGCTGTTTTTATATGACCACCTTCATGGCGTTTTGCAACGCTGCCAGTATCATGGTAACGAGCTATGGTTCGAGACACAAATGATTTATTCACGTTGAGGTGCTGGAGGGCTATTACGATAGCTACTTGTGGTTTTCCAGCCAAATATAAAGCAATCACACTATCATGTTTGAATCCCATCGCGGATAAAAATTTTTCAACACAACTGAGACGTAAATCGTTTAAAAGGCTTGTAAATAATAAAATTATCTGTCATGTGTCAAAATTTGAGTTCACTGTCATGAACGGTTTGGAAATTATAGCGGTCTGAAGTTGGTTGCAGGTCGAGTTATTCAGGGTGTATATGTAAGCATAACAAAGCTAGAAATATTTTCAGCAGTTATTGAGACAGATCTTTCCGACCATTACTTAATCTTATATGCAACCAAAGTTCCTAGCTACAAAAGAACAATTGAACACGATAATGCTGTTCATATTCAACAAAAAAGAGTGAACGAACTTATAGAACAAATCAATTGGCAATCTATTCCAACAGAAAATAGTATCGAGAAATTGTACAGCAACTTTGTAGACAAAATGAACAACATTTACCTGGAATCAAGCAAAACAAACGTAATAAAAAAAAAATAGAAAACAGAAACCATGGGTTACCACCGAGCTAATTACATTATATAAGAAATGAGACGAGTACTACAGGAGATGGAAAAACACTCCAAGAAGTCAAAGTTACAAAACTGAGTACAAAAACTTCCGAAATGTTGTCAATAAAAAAATTAGGGAAATCAAAGCCAACTTCTATAAGCAACGATTTTTAAGCTCTCAGAATGATCCTAGGAAAACGTGGAATACTATTAATTAACTTCTGGGAAGAAAGAAAACCACAATTGACGAAGTAATAAGGAACAATTTTTCCAAAGATGATGAAAACTTAGCTAGTATTGTGGAAAAGTTGCGGAACAATTCTCAAATCAAGTATCAACAATCATGCACATATGTCATAACAAAACATCAAGGCATGAGAATTTGCACTTCCAGCAGAGTATTTACGTAGAGGAAGCCAGTGAAGAAGAAATATTTCGAATGTTGTGTCGCCTGGTGAACAACAAGGGTCCTGGAGTGGATAATATTAGACCAAGTGACCTTAAAATGAATGCTTATTTTCTTGCCCCAGTTATACAAACGATAATAAATCGAAGTATAACACAAGGCCATGTTCCAAGATTAATGAAAACGTCGATTATTCGGCCCGTTTATAAGGCAGGTGAGAAAAACAAAACCGAGAATTATCGGCCTATATCTAATACTGTCAGCTGTTGAAAAATGTTTGGAAGAAGTTATCGTTAATCGTCTTAATAATTTCGTAGAAAGCCATAAAATATTACACCCAAACCAGTACGGTTTTCAAAAAAATAAAAGTACGAATCTACTATTAGGAGAGTTTACGAACACGGTCAATGGAGGCCTTAACAAAAATCATCATGTGCTTGTGCTGTTTGTTGACTTTAGTAAAGCTTTCGATACCATAATTCATAAAAAGTTAATTGAAACTGTCAATCGAGTTGGTGTGAGAGGAGTGCTGGCAAACTGGATCGAAAGCTATCTAACTGATAGAAAGATTAGAGTTAGAGTGTTTAATACCTTAAGTAAAGAAATGCCAATTAGGTCCGATTCTATTTGTTTTGTATACAAATGAACTTCTCCATTTATTCAAAAAGTTCACAGCCTATGCCTATGCAGATGATATAGTACTTGTCGTTAAACACAAAAACTTTAACAAGGCATTGGAAATAATTCAAGTAGAATTTGATGCGATGTCAAAATGGTGCCATAATCAAGGGCTAATTATTAATGCTTCAAAAACAAAGGTAATGCACATATGAACACCGTTCAAGCCAAAGGAAGCGTTTAATATATATCACCGAAACTCCCTATGTCCGTATTCGGCCAACAACACAGCAATAGAAGTAGTAAACAAAATAAAGTATCTAGGAGTTACCATCGATGAGAACTTCCTACGGCGTGAAGATATAAATGTGCTGCGTTTACAACTTAAAAACTCACACTTTGCGATGGTTTTTATAAAAAAGTATTCAAGTTTTGAAGTACGTAAGCAGGTGTACTACTCGCTAGCTGAATCGCTAATAAGATATGGATTACTGGTATGGGGAAATGCATCCAAAACGCATATGGATAGGATATTAAATCTACAGCACCGCCTTGTTAAAATTTTAAAACCAACCAATTCATCTTTTAAGGTCTTAGATGTGTATGCGATTTATAGGATGACATCATTGCTACATTACATGGACGACCAAAGGTTTCTACGGTCTACATGCCATTTCCAAAACACCAGGAGGCGAGCCCAGGGGATGCTCGAAATTCCGGATGTATATAACATATATGGGGAACGAGAACTTAGATATGTCATTCCAAAAACTATGAATGAAATACCTCACCATATCAAATAAATCGAACATTCAAAAAAACATAAAAAAAATGTTAAAGAAATTTCTAATTGATATATATTTTGTGTAATATGCTAATCCACTCTAAATGAATTCCTATATAAATATAAATTTATTCTTATTTATACATACATATGTATACATATTAATCTCTTACCATTTTTATAATATTTTAACATTGTATATTTTCAATTTCAACATAGCTTAAACTTCAATATTATTATTGTATTTTGTATTCAAATATTAATATTCCCATATTTACAATTTTATTACATTAAGTTATTTATTGCAATATACGGATTCACTTTGGCGACAACAACGAGCGAAAAGGGGCGCTCGGAGTCAATAAAACCTCCAACGTTCTTGGGAAGATTAAAACCTTTCTATTCACAAAATGAAACAGTTGAGAATTAAAGAATAAGTATAGTATGAACTTTATTTAAAAGAATTTTATCACTTTAAAATACTAATCCAATGTTATCAACCACCTGCAGATAAGCATTTTGCTTTGCGGGTAAAAAAGCAAAAAACCTGTATTTAATGATAGATAGATGAAATAAATAAATAAATAAAATAAAATAACCATCCAAGACAATTTGAATTGAACTTTCCAAAAGGTAATTTCTAATCCATTGATGAAGAGAGTCGTCGATCGTAAATGCACACATTCTCGACAACAGGGCCTGATGCCAAACTCTATCAAATGCTTTAGAAATATCAAGCGCAACTATCTTGATTTCCCCAGATTGATGTACGCTTTGGTTCCACTTTTCGGAGAGACATGCCATCAAATAACCAGTGGACCTGTTCCTACGAAAATCGTGCTGCCGGTCATTGAGAAGTTTTCGCGTCTCGAGATATTTCATGAGCTGCCGGTTCACCAGAATTTCAACGACCTTGGAAAGAAATGACATAAATGCAATGGGTCTGTAGGAAGTAAGGGAAGAAGATTCGCCTTTTTTAGGGACGGACTAGACAAATGCTGTTTTCCATCTGCTCGGAAAGAGCCTTAAAGAGTAGGATTGACGAAAAAACTTAGGCAGTGGTTTTGCCGGCGAGACAGAACACCTCTTCAGAAGAAGCGGAGTTATACCATCTGGACCAGAGGATTTATTATAATATGTATATTAAGGTCTTTAAGTACTCTTGCTACTACACGAGTGCTAGAGTGGATTTGGATTCGCGACATAACCATCACTCAATAAGTCTCCGGTCTGACACATAGATCACACCGCTGTTGACAAACAACCCCTACGATTTCTGGATGATAATAACCAACAAACGATACGTGTCAAATTGCATGTCATTCCAACTATTAGTTTACAAGTTACTGTAGTTTTAGTGAAATATCTTTTTTATTTTCAAAACAATGGATAAAAACGAATTTCGTGTGTTGATTAAACATTGTTTTCTGATTGGGGAAAATGCTGTTGAAGCCACATAGTGGCTTGATAAGCATTATGGAGACTGGGAAATCAACTATATTGACTGATATGATGAATTTAAATACGATAGTACAAACACCGATGATGCTGAACACTCTGGTCACCCAAAATCGTCAGTTGTTCCAGAAAATAGTTTTGGACCGTAAAGTTAAGTTGAGCGAGATAGCTGACACCTTGCCCTGATATCGTTACAATTTTACAGAAAAATTGGGCATGCGTAAGTTGCTTTGCTCACACCACAAAAAAAGGAACGTGCTGTTTGGCACTGTTCAAGCGAGATAAAAAGGATTTTTCAAGGCGGTATGTAACAATGGATGTAACATGGATCAAATACTACACACCTTAATCAAAAAGATCGTCAGCTGAGTGGACAGCAGCCGGTAGCCGGAAGCCATCCAAAGCGACCAAAAACGCAAAAGTATCTTGAATAAAGTAAAACTATCAATAGCGAATATTGCATCGCATTATTGGATCGATTGAGTGTAGAAATCAAGAAAAAAGTGCTGTTTCAGCAAGTTATTGCACCGTGTCACATGTCATTGAAAACGATAGTACTGAATGAGTTACGCTTCGCATTGTCTCTCCGAACTCTCCAGATCTGGCCACCAGCAACTATTGGCTTTTTGCAGACCGCAAATAGATACTCCAGGGAAGGAAATTTGGTCCAAATGAAAAGTTGATTGCAGAAATCGTTCTACAAAACTTAGGGAAGCGTTAGAATGAATGTATCACTCTTGAAGGACGGTATGTTGATGAGTAAAGTCGATTTTCTGAAATAAAAATTTGTTTTTCTTATTTACTCGTAGATCGGAGATTTATTGAGAGATGGTTCCATATTGTATGGGTTATAAATTTGGTTTATACAGAGTCCCTTTGTGGTCAAAAAAGTTCTAAAGGAAAATGTATTTTCGCATGACAACTTATGCTCAGTAAACGTGTGGCTCAGTCAGAATGACTTCCGCCTGCCATTATATGATTTCAAAACTAGCCGTTTTTGAGAATATACGCAAAACAAACAAATCACTTTTGAAAAAATGTGGTTGGCGTTGCAGCAAGTCAGTTGCAATCAGATTTGATAAATGTATAGTATAACATAAACATTGCACTGTTCTCGTAGGCCTTAACTCATACGAAGCCATTTATGGCTTGATTTTTTAGTTTTTAAACTAATAACAATTTTTAATTTATTTTAATTAAATTTGGTTAAAAACTCTTAAACAAAACAATTTTAAGAGTCTTTAACTTTTTTCCTGCTCAGGATATAATTCATGCAGTAGAGGATGAGAAGTTAACTCCTTTTAAATGTATATAATTGGAATGATAAGGTAAATTGTAATTTTCGTATTGTTAGAGTATGGGGACCTACTCAGGTTATTTCTGTGGCCATCTGCAGCGACGACAATAAAAACCGAAAAAATATTCTTCGCTGCAAGATAAAAAGAGTTTTAATTTTAAGCGGAGAGAACAAGAAACCTATTAGCCGCACATGCCCGATAAGAAAATTTTTGAGGATGAGGCGATCTAACAAAATAGTTATAAAAGAAATTGAACTGTCATGCAAGGAAAATATCTTAATCTCCTCCACGTAGCGTTCTACCAAACGAGTGTGCGCTCAATTTCATTCTCCCTTATACCCTGCATGTTATCTATCCGTATGTCAAAAATTACTCTAACAAGACCCCATTGTTCCGTGTGAACTTGAAACAATTTTTCCCGAAAAAATTACAAAATTATGCAAACGCACTCAAATTCTTTTCAAATTTCGTTTTTTTTTCAATTATCCCCAAGATAGTGTACCCCGCACCCACACAAAAATTATTAAAATCCACATTGCTTTCTTTTTTCTCCAAATTAATTCATCTTGTTGCATACATATTTTCGTATTCAAATTTGGGGAAAAAAGGAAACCTATCAAACCGCGAAATCTTTGACAATTTAATAAGCAGTCCCAGAATGAAATGAAGACATTTTCATGCTGCCGGTACCGCCCGCTGAACAACATATTACACCTCATTAAAATGTTTTTTTTTTTACTCGGTTTTTTTTTTCCCGAGAGGGTAAGATAACAAATGTTGTGGCCCAAATTGAAGTTGGAGTTGGAGTCAGAGTCACCGGAGAGACGATTTATGACCATGTTGTGCGGAATGGAAATCACTCTGGCAGCACCGTCGAGATATCCTTAATTAGGCCAATTAAACACCTAAAACATATTTCTTGTGACCTCTTTGAACATGTTATCCATGCGGGCTCCTGAAAGGTAAGCGTAGAAGTCGAATTTCGGGTTTTTGACGGGACAACTTAATTTTGCTTCTGAGCGTGCGTACGTACGGGTATACACTATGCGTGATGGTGACGGTTGAAAAGAGTCCCAGAAGTTGCGTGGCGTCGTCGAGGATTGATAACAATGACATTGACCGAGTTGTGCAGGTGGGGAATGGATTACACGTATATGGACAATGGACACAATAAGAGAATTAAGAACCGAAAATGACTTGTCGCATCTGCGGTAGTCTGTGGTTTCCTTTGTTATTCAATTTAGTCATATGCCGGCGGAAGTGGAACTAATAGATACATTTAGATGCCTAAAAAAGTTATCAGTTTATAATGTGTTTGATTAATTGAGAAAGTAACTGCAAAGGGAGCGGGTACAAGTTACCTAATGCCTTGCTATTATCTTTGTATTATTTTTCATCAAGTGTCGGCTGCAAGTGTGTTTGATGTTGTTCTAATTCGTTGGCCATGTATTCCCAGGGGAGAACAGATACCGCAGGAAAGTGCATACCCGTGTATTAATTCTATCAATTGACAGAATATTTTAAGTTGCAGCATAATGTTGCCATTGGAAAGTAGATTAGGACTACTTAACGTTCCGCTTTTGGAAAGAGCATATTAAATGTAACATATTTTGCTTGACACTGTACATTTTTTTATATTTTAACTCCTTGTGGAGCGAGAATAATCATCGACGTGGAAAGTACCCCAAATGGTTCTTGATAAAATACTCTATCCATTGAAAATCCTCAATCGCAATCAGTAAAATCCTTCCCGCAATTAATCAAGACAGAGATAATGATGGCTGCATAAAAATCACTAATTTGTGAAAAATTAGGAATTCTAATGCGAGTACCAAGAAACGACATCAGGACTAAGCGCGAAGGTAAAAGAACTGGCTGTTTGTATGTTTAATACAATCAAAGCGACTTAGAAGTGACATTGCTCGAGTAAATAAAGCCAAAATATTAATGTAGAGATAGATTGCTTAGGTAACTTCTTTACCATAACGACGTTTGAATCAGTTAGAGACAGATCAGGGCCAATAACTACGCAACAGGACATGGATTCAAAACACTAAGAATCAGAAAAAGTAATCCACTTTTTGGACTCTACCAACAATTTTCGGGCCAACAATTTATTTATTTATGTATATTGTTGTACCACAGGAGTCAGGAGCTTCCCCAACTTCGGTTCCTTTTAGGACATTGTAGTGTTTGTTGCTGAAACCTAAGTCGCAGGAGCAGTCATCCAATCATGACGCAAACATTACTTACCTACTTAGATAACTTTGGTTGCTGCTTCCAATTGCGCACACGAAAATGTCCACTTAAGATGAAATCTGCGTGCCGATTGATCGGGAACCTGCTGAGTGTCATATACTTCGGATTGGTCCAGCAGTGCAACAATCAAGTTCGTAGCGAAGTATTTGCCTAACTTTCCTGAGGTGGCCGACAGTATATGCATAATCATGCAGGCTAAAATTGCAAGGGCTTGCCCGGCCAGAAGCATTATACTGATCTATGCCAATATAGGATTCACAGTTCTCTACTAATGGCCTCAGAAAAAAATGGACTCACTAATGACGACCCTAACAAACTCTAAAAGGACAATGATCTTTGAATCTGCACGGGAAAAGTTAGAAGCCTTAACAGTCCAACTGCGGGCAAACAAACTGCCAGAAGTCTGTCAAAAACTCGTGTGCCACCAGCATACAATATCGAAGGCCAGTGGTAACTTCGGACAATGTGCTGGGCCGCCGCAACTGATGTGCTGTGTTTCAAGCGACCACCACCAAAAAACCCCTGGGTTCATGGAGAATGCCAGAAAGCACGTGTCGCTAAGCAAGATGCCTACAAAAGAGCACGAGAAACGCGCGATCGAAGATATTGAGTACAACCTCCACCAACAGGTGGAGTTTTACCACAGGTAAAAAGAACGTGTCAAAACTTGAAGATATGAAGGAAGAGATGAAGAAGGAAACCTCGTAGTAGAGTCAAAGTCGTTGCTGAGAATACGGAAAAATTTTTTCTGCAGACTGTATAATAGCGATGAATACAACTTCTTGCCGTCAGACAGAGTTGACCATTTAACTTAGATGACGTCAGGCAGAGTTGACCATTTAACTTAGATGACGATAGCCGAAACTTCCGTCGACCTGACCGAAGTAAAGTAAGGATAGCAAATATGAAGGCTGAAAATCAACAAGGCAGCTGAACCTGAAGCCAGGTATTCAGAGCTGGTGGAAATGACTTTGTGAAGAACATACTCGTGCACCAATTCATTTTTCAGATCTGCTCGGAAGAGTGTATATCTAATGAATGGAATATCAGTATCATTTGCCCGATCCACACCCACTTGTGAACGTCTGAAATACTTCGTCACAAACCTAATTGGCTCATATCAGCGTAGTTTCAGACCAGGAAAGTGGGAGATCCTGGAAAAAATTCAAGAAGTCCAAAGCGATACCCACCATCTTTTCATTGATTTTAAGACCGCATGTCGCAGCATTTATAGAGAGATGTCTAGTTTTGGCAGCAGTCCGAAGCTCGTCCGTCTGTAGAGAATGACGCTCGCTGCTCTGTCAAGGGCGGTAACGACTTAACTGAAACTTTTGGTGTCGAAGAAGGTTTGAAACAAGATGATGTGCTGTCATGTGACTTCTTTAACGTCATACTTGAAAGGATTGTGCCGAACTCACAAGTGAACACTGGAAGCATTATCTTTTAAGAATCTGTGCAACCACAAACGTACAACGATGATATCGACATAATTGGCAGAACTCAGTGGGGTTTCACCGGTGCCTTCGTTAGAATGGAAGCTACCAAAATAGGTTTAGCGGAAAGTGGGGACAAAAGAAAGTATAACATATGCTGTCAACTAGAATGAACACGACATCGACAGATATAATTTCGAGGTAGTAAATGACTTTATCTAGATCTGTTTCTTTGGGCTACGAAGGCAATTGAGTAGTAAGGCCCTATCCCTAAGAACTAAGGAGGCTTTATACAAGGCTTTGATCTTCCCAGTCCAACTTTATGACGGACGAAGATATTTTCAGTCGTTGCGATAGAAAAACCCTTCGCAAAATACTTTGTTCCGTTTGCGTTAACGGGCTTTGGAGGATAAGATTTTACGACGAACTATACTAGCTATACAGCTATATCGACTTAGTCAAAAAACTAACCATCAGTCGCCTGAGATAGCTAAGACATTTAGAGCGAATGGATACGAATGCTCCGGCTCGCGGAGTCTTAAAATAGGTGCCCATGGCTCAAGTGGCAGTATTTGCCTAGAATGCAACACCAAGTCCAATTACGCTAATAATTTAGTCTCCCCATTAAATATTGGATGCCATCCATGGAGTGAAATAACCACCCAGCCCAAAATCTACATTGTAGGTGTAGTAATACTCACTTGAGTGTAAGTTCTTCTTTTATAAAAAAAAAAACCGTAACCGACTTATAGTGCACAACTGGAGGCAGTTAGCTAAAGACCGGACTAATTGGAGAGGCCCGCCTATACCCCGAACTGTAACGTCACCCAAATAGGATGAATTTGTCCTCTACTGCTCTAGGTTGGAGTCAAAAACTTTCCGGATCGCCTGTTCGCTGGTGTCCAAAGGTTGCCCTATCTATCTAAGTAGTGTTATCCGAGTTCTTCTGTTGATTTGGGCATCGCTATACAGCCCATATAGCTGGCTGTTGAAACGACTATTTCAGTCTACATCGATGCAATCGGTATGATAAATTTCCTGAAGAGCATTTCCATCAAGGCGCCCGAGAGCATTTTCATCCACTTTCGTCTGTGTTCAAGCATCTGCGCCATAAGGCGCGGCTGGAATAATCAGTGTCTTGTATAAAATAGATTTGCTTGTTTAAGAGAGGGCTTCAATACTCAACTGCATTTCAGTCCAAAGAAGCGGCGATTAGGAAAAGTGATTATTTGCATTATATCTTCGCTGGTTTCGTTGTCGGAGTTGATAGTGAAGCTAAGGTAGATAAAGTTCTTGCTGTCCAAAGGTCGCAGCTCCTCATTGCAATGATTTGTCACAGGCGCCGTGGTCACTGTTGAACGTTACGACCCGCTGCGAAATAAATAAGCCCATGTCAGTTTCCGGAGATGATGTCGTGGAGGCGGTATTTTTCGACCGTATTTCCAAAGATGACGTCTTTGCCTTGCTTGGCAACAAAATCGCTAAGGACGATTTGCACGGCTTATTTAGGGCAGTGCTCGTAAGTTTTGTTATGCAGATCGTAGAAGCAATCTTTGGTAAGATTTCTTCTCTAGGGGTCTGCGCATTTATAAGGCTTAGTCGGCGAATTTAGCCCTTGCACGTCTGAAGCTTCTCCTACGGTGAATCAACATTTGAATGAACGCTACGCCTGCTGTTTTTGTTGCGCCGTTCTCTATAGTAGAAATCAAAGGTTTTCAACCGGTCCATCCCATTGCACTTTTTGAAAGGCGGTTATGTCGAGTTTGTAGCTGTCGATGAACTTGTTGTTCGGCTGCACGCGATATGTTATGGCTCCGAACATTCTACGTGCAGATTCGAAAATCTCTTAATCGAGGCTATAAGGTGGTTCATAACAATTATTTATTTGGGATGAGCATGCACTCTTAATTTTAGCCTGTTACCGGGGACCACCACTGGGAAGTAGGGCAAGCACTACGCTATGAGCTTTGTTGTTGCGTAGTTTGCCCAATCCAAATTATAGGACAGTCAGCGGTTTCCCGATCAGTGGCCGCGCAGATCCACAAGCGTTTTATGATAGAGTCTACTAAAGCGGAGCGAAGAAAATTGCCTAACACCGACAAAAAGCATGTCCGTAAAATTATGTGATCTTACCGCGTTAGTTTGGAAACTAAATCAGGAAAATTTTTCTCCTGCTTTGCGATTAGTACCTTTTCCACTCTTCGGGAAAAGACGCAGCATGAACTGTCACCCTTGCTCACTCTGCTGCTAAACCTAAAAGTTTTGTAGATTTTAAGATGTTGTTGGGGATGCTAACAAGCATCTTCTTCCTCTTGTCTGAAATAAGGAGGGAGCAAAGGTTTTGTAGAACCGTGAACACCTATGAGCTTTTCGGTGGTTCTAAATACGATTCTGATGTTACTCGTTATTTCATCTTCTTGCACGCTAAGTTGCATGCTCATTTTTTGCGCTGAGATTGCTCCGTTTTGAATTATTTTTTTCCCGATCGGTATCATAGGCCTCAAAAAAACCTCATCTCCCTTTTAATCATCTGATAATATCCTTTCTTCGCGATTTAAAATATTTTCGCCAACAACAACAAGCATTCGCTTGTTCAAAAAATGCATCCTTAGTTGCGGCTTTGGTACTGTGTATCCCAACCCAAATTTTCTTTGAAATAATTTGAGAAGGGCTTCCATAAAATGGTGGCTTGTGCCATCATCACGCTTCTCCGGCGTCTGCTTCGAATGTCCATTAGAAGGCGTCTAAAATGTCCAGCGACTCAAATACGCACAAATGTACAATGCACATACATACAAGCATACACATATGTATGAATTCAAATTATTGGCCTACTTTGCTAAGCCAATCTTGTGACAGATCATGTAGCCATTCCATTGTCAAAGGATAACACTTTATTGCGAAGCCTTGCACTCAAGTTCAGAATCTGGCCATATTGACGTCCAGCATTCTGCATCGAAGTTATATTGACCTGCAAGTTATGCCTATGCAATAAGAACAAATACTAGGCCCGCGAAATAAGTAGCAAGTCATTAAATTCCTTACCCTAATTGATAGACGGTTTTCTCAAGATCAAATATTGATCAAACGTTGACTTCCTAATAGCGTAATCACAACATCATGCATATGAGACTTGTCAAAGCAGATCTATTCAATAAATAAATTATCATGGCTAACAAAACCTTGAGCTCCTGGAAGTAGTAAATGGAGTAAAAGAGAACTTTTTAAATGAAGCAATCATCGGATCATTATGATTGACTTTGCTAATTGTTCCAATGAAGGCCTCACTTGCCAACAATTTCTCAATCATGGAGTGCATTCAAGCAATCATCAATATCCTTCAAGTAGCCCTTAGAAGAAAAAAAAAAGTTGTCTTATTACGGCATGCTGTTAAAGTTTAATTACCTTTCAACAATTCAACTAAAATTGTAAGGATGCCCCAGGATAATCCACTTAACATCTGATCGACAGCAAACATAATATTAATAATCACATTGTGTTGCAGCTCGTTACTACTATGCGTGTATCCGTATCTTTTAAACTAAGAAAAAACTTTCTCGAATTCAGTACTTCCAGTTACTGAGATACTCGTACTTTTTGTGATCTGCCAAATTAACCACTCATTGACAGCTTCAATGGATAGAAGATTACACTGCTTGGTGCACAGTGCAGCGCCCAAGGCTTTACGTGCTCAACTGTCATGTTGTGTGTTATGTTGATTATCCTAACAAGAGAATAATGATTTAATTTTGTACCCAAACACCTGAGAATACTCGGCACAGGGATGTAGGGCAGCATCTGAGGGCGAAGGAAGACAGACATCCCAATAAATGTGAATAAGAGATCATAATTGGAGGTGGGGCGCCGAGTTGGCCGGCTGAGCCATGCCGCCATGCGTAGTCAACACGCAAAAAGCTTTAAAATAGAACCAGACACATGTAAACATAAGTGTTAAGGGGATAGACGACATGAATTATAGGTAATTTGCGATATATTTTGCCAGAGCTAGTTTCTCATGCAAATGAGAGACAGGATCAAGGTGAAGCTCTGATCTGATCTGCATTCGCATGAGAGGTGCATATTATATGGATGTATTATGTTGTACATACAAGGAATGTAGACCTATATGTTTGTCCGATGCGATAATCAGTTCAATTGGGGAAAATCGTTCGCTTCGGTTCGTTTCGTTTCTGTAAAGGCGGCACAGCCTTGTAATTTGACTTAACTATCTGCAGGGCTTTGCAATGTTCCCTACCTACACTTATGTACATTTAATTTCGTTGATAATCTTGAGGAATCCGATTGTTAGAGATAAATTGACCATCGATGATTAATATACGATCGGAGTGGATTAAGACGTTGACCGTGATCATTAATCATTTAGTTTGCTTAATTACCCATCAACAATTGATGACTGATGAGTTTCATGATAAATTCAAAGCGTTTAGTCGAAAATGAGTCAGAGAAATCCTTTAATGCAAATATTCACATGACATTCGGGCGCCAATGGATGGCAACATTTATATCTGATCACATTTTGGGGGCGAATACACGTATCTGCTTTTTCACTTGAAGAAATTAAAATTGGCATGCTTGCCGTTTCATACAAAAAAGTTAAGATTCCATTGACATCTACAAATTAATATGAGAAATATGTTTCTTTTACGTCTGGAGCAGTACAGAATACTTTTTTTCAGACGAGCATACTCAAACGAGATACGAGTATGTTTATTATTTGCAGTATAAAATATTTGAGAAAAAATTCCCATTGGTGTTCGTTATAAATATTTTTTCTTCGTTCGGAAAAGAAAAATATGAACAAAAATATATATTACGATCTACGAACTTGACCTCATGATGATTGTTCTATGGTGATGCGGATTTTTCGAGCAGATTTACTAGATACAGAACAAGCGAACACAGTGATTATGCTAAAACTCTAAAACTGTTCAAAAGAGTTGAGGTTTCGAATCAGGATCCTACTAAGCAAGCTTACGACGTCTTCACTCCTGAGCTAACATATATTGACTAAGCGAGCAGAGTGAATTTGAAGTTAGAAGGGAGAGGGCTCTCTAGTTTTTCCAGTATTGAAATCAACTTCCGGAAGAATACTTCTGGCTTGAGAGGCAAGGAAGAAAGTAGCTAAAGGTTAGTTTATTGCACTGATCAACAAAATTTTGTAACAAGAAATGTGCTTGCTAATTTTAAATTACCTACTTATACTCATTCGAACACCATATTTATTTTGATTTGATCAGGTCTTGTTTTTGTGTTACAGCTACTACCTACAAACATTGAAGAATTAAGTTTCATTTTGTCATTCAGAGTTTTTTTCATTTGAAGAGTGTAGTTGATTTTCTGTTTTCCGAGTTAAGTGATACTTAAGTAATGTCAAGAAAGCGTAAAAATTATCCTGATAAGTTTTGTTACATTTGTGGCGACATTACTTTTAAAACTCAGCGAAGAAATTTGACGCCATTAGTAACTAAGTTATATGAACAGTATTTTGGCTCTGCCATCGGATAGCAAGACAAAACGTGGGTTTTACACACCTATTGTGTTACATGTATGGGTCCTCTTACTGGATGGGCGAAAAGATCTCGATCTATGCCTTTTGCAATTCCTATGATTTCGACGGAACCAACGAACCATTCATCTGATTGTTATTTTTATCTTACTGATACGAAAGGTATTACAATTAAAACAAAAAGTAAAATTAAGTATCCTGATCTGCCATCTGGTAAAAGACCGTTCCCTCATAGTGAAGAACTACTTGTACCAGAACCACCCCAAATTTCCGATATGTCCACTGCGCTAGAAGAAATGGATAACGAAACATTAGATCCTGACTTTCAAGAAAATTCCTCATCTAATGAGCCACATCTACTATCTCAAGGAGATCTTAATGATTTGGTACGTGACTGGATTTGTCAAAACAACTGGCAGAATTTTTGAGCTCTCGATTAAAGGGATGGAATTTATTACAACCCAAAACAAAAGTATGTTACTTTCGAGATGAAGAGCTAAAATGTTTTTTTTCACAAGATGATCAGCTGGTATTAGGCAATAATGTTTCCGACGTAATGACTGTCTTGGGTATAGAATTTAAAGCAGCAAAATGGCGTTTATTTATCGATGGTTCGAAAGTAAGTTTAAAGGCTGCTCTTTTGCATATCGGCCATGAACTTCAATCTATACCATTAGGTGATGCTTCTAACATGAAAGAAACTATTAAATTCATTTCAATATAACGAACACAACTGGAAAGTTTGTGGAGATTTTAAGGTTATTGCCCTAATATTAGGATTACAACTAGGGTACACAAAATACATACTGTTGTTTTATTTGTGAGTGGGACAGAAGAAGCCGGAAAAAATCATTATGTTCGGAAAGACTGAGCAAAAAGATAATCTCTTACTACAGGACAAAAAAATATTAAAAATCCTCCATTAGTGCGGTCCGAAAATATATTTTTACCACCCTTACACATAAAACATGACAAACTTTGTGAAAGCTATGGGTAGGAGTGGGGATGGCTGTTTATATGTATTTGAAAAACAAATTTCCTAAGCTGAGTGATACAAAAACTAAAGAAGTCATTGTTGTTGACATTCAAATCCAACAATTGATGAGAGATGAAATATTTAAAGAAAAGCTTAGTGAAAAATCAGCTTTCAATTTTCTTGGAAATCACCGATCAAGTGACTATAAAAGTATTATCGCGGAGCTGTTATTTACTTATAAGGCTTTGGGCTGTAATATGTCCATGAAAATATATTTTCTATATTCACATTTGGGTGCCGTCAGCAATGAACACGGTAAGATACAGAAGAAAATCATAAAATTACATTGACATTAATATTGAAATATAACGAAATAACTCCATTTTGTTCATAAAAACTTAAATTTTCTAAGATATTGTATAATAAAAACAAATTACAAAAAAACTATTCGTATTTGGAATATTCTAATGTTGTTTTTATTATCCTTATCCTTGTTCTAAACATCACTAGATAAACGTTTTCATGTTACATACAAAAAGTATTTTTTTGTTGACCAGTGTTATTAAAGATTTTCTTTGATGAAATTCACAAGGTGAGGGGGTACCAAATTGACTGCAGAATTTTTTCTTTTCTCCGGATAGCGTTACATTCTAGCGATGGTCTGCAGGCCTCTGCAAAATTAGGTTTTGTTTATCACATTTTTTCTTAAAGACAATGCGCTGTACAGTGTGAGTAGTCGATCTAGCTCAACAAATTTAAAAAAATCAAAGGTTAACAACTTGACTTTAAAGCATGTTTTAAGCTATTCAATATAATAGATAACTGTAATTCCTATTTTATTTTTTTGTTTTTATCTCTGATTAGGAAAAACTAAGCTTGAAAGTTAGTTATTGTCAAAAGGTTCATAGAGATAACACCGAATCGCGTTTTTTAAAACGCTACGGTGACTTTAATCTTATAATTTTTTTTTATTATTATTAAGCTCTATTCGAAGGGATATTATTATAATTTTTATTTAATAATTTCCATTGCAACTATTTAAAAAGAAAATTTATGTGAGAAGGTCAAAAAGTAGAAAAAATAAATTATTGTTGTTTTTCAAGCAGAGTTAAAGTTAATTATTCCACATAATCCCGGTCTGAAAATACATTTATATCATTCTTGTGTTCTCATTAAGGTAAACTGAAAACATCATGCGCGTTTTTGCTATCGCCATATATTTTTGAAACTTGCAAAGAAATTGGAGAGATACTTGTACATCGCAAAGACGTGGTTTTGTCACTAATAATGGACAGATATGGTCCTTAGGACATACCTTAAGATGTTAACAAAAAAAACTAAAAATTGAAGTATGTATTAATATTTTAGGCTTCAAGTTAAGCGAAAAATGGAGAAAAAGTGGAAGGCATCTCGAAAACGATCTGTGGGAAGCTACATCCAGTAAAGGTACGGAACTGAGAAGACTTTTTAAAGGACTTAGCTATGAGTCTGTCTATTCTTTCTTCTGACGAAGCATTATTGTCAATGGTTGATGCTAATTTGTCGAAGCATCTATATGATGTTACACGGCAAAAGGTCAATGCAAAATGCAAAAATCTTTTTCCCTCCTATACTAGGGTTCAAAAAGCAAAACAGAAGTGCTATCCAACGGAAATTGAAATTACCTAAGTACATTCAAAAAGCTAACTCCAGTCTTGGTTAATCATACCATGGAAAGGTTTTGTTTGGTTCAAAACGAAGTTTTACTCCGTTTAGATGAGCTGAAAATCGTCTTAATATTTTGATAAAATGGGGATGCGATGGGCCTCAGCAAAACGAAGAATTGTATGACAAAATAGAGCCTTCTTCTACAAGATATTAGCATGGAATCAAATGGCGGAATTTGTACTGCACTTTCATCGTTGACGATGAATCAATGGATTTAAAGAGACTTGTGGATAAAAGATCGTTAATCTTTCGTGTGTATCCACACATTGATGGACTCGTTTTACTCGTATGTAGTGTATATTGCACATTGCATATATGTAAGTATCCTATCATGAACTGGCAATTTCGAGGAGCGGAAAATAAAGCAAAAATGGCAGAAGTAAAACGAAAATATTCAACTGAGATTTCGTAATGAGATGAGTTTACTTGAGGACATACCCACACAACAAGCAAATAATACAAATGACGTATTACGCTAGACCGTTCTTCCGAGCAGCAGAAAAAATTCCGAAATCACCGGAATTAATAAGCGATTGATAGAACTATGTAATATTATTTTGGAAATTTTGGGTAGTGGTTACTCTATTAATAAAGATGCCTTTGGAGGCTTTATTGTTGAAATAAGAAATTTATATTTAAACATGCCCATGGAATGTTATGCCAATTATTACTGTCCATAAAATTCTCTTTCATGGAAAAGATACTATAAGGTTTTGCATTCTGCCTATAGGACAGTTATCAGAGAAGGCTCAAGAGGCAAGAAATAAGGACACGATTAAATTTAGAGAGATGTTCACTAGAAAAACATCGAGAGTGGACACAAACACAGATCTTTCAATCGACTCTTAATTTTTTCAGATCCTTTTATTGCCAGTTTACATCAGATTTCTGTATGAGTTCGAGGTGTAATAACGAAAGAAGTTCTTCCGTTTTTATCTGTCGATAGCATTCAAGAGAAGCATTTAACAACGGATATGAATGTGACTAATTTAAAATTGTTTTTTCTATTGTATGTATTCGGCTCCTACAATCTATATTTAACCCTTTATCGGGCAAGAAATATTTTTAAGACGTTTATTTTTCAATAGCTACTGTTAAAATAAGAAAACAACTTTTTTTAAAATTATTTTTTAAAGACTTTCAAGTCCTCTATTCAAAAAAAAAAACCTTTGTTACCTAAATGTTACATTGCCTGAAGAGCGCAAAAAAAAACTTAAATTGAATAAACTTACGAAATGTGATATGAGCGGAAACAATTGTTGTTTTTGTTATAACATAATGCAACTCCGCATTTTCCGCACAGCGTTTGCGAGACCCCTTGGCAGGCCGGCACTTTACATCTTATTCTTTTATCTGCCCATGTTGGCCAATGACCAATCTGGTCCAGCCACATAGCTTGTGGTGGGGCATGTTGAGCCGGTCCCTTGTCTTTTCTAGTTCGTATTAGTGACTCAATAGACCTGTTTCTTTGAATTGGCCTTTGTAACAAGCTTCAAGAGAGTTTCAGAAATTTAGAGACGAAATTCTGCCGCAGCCAGCAACTTTTCTGCTTTATTAGCTCCATTATTTTTTTTTATACAGAAGCCATGCGTTCGCCATAGCTAAGTCTAAAAGGTGATAGAACACTCGAACTTTCCATCTTTTGCTGCGAAGTTTAATTTTGTATCTTTCCATAATTGCATCAATGAGACCCAAGACCTCCCGCATTTTCTTTTGAAGTTTGTCATATCTCTTTACAGTGCGTTTTGGCATTTCACTAACGAATGTGGACGCTAGATTTACAATTTTATTATCTTTCCACGAAACAGTTGCAATATCGATTCCCTCAGCATTGCAAAGATACTCCACGAAATATCCTCTTTTTTTCATCATTTCTTTTTCGCTTGGGAGCTTACAACTTGGTATTCTATTCCGGCAAATTGTTGCAACACTGAATATTCCTTCATTTGTCAAGTATACGAGCAGTGGTATAGAAATAAAATAATTGTCAAAATAAAGTTGAAAGTTTTGATTACGTGGAATTATACGTGACACGCTCACGATTTCATTCGAAGATGCTTCTAAGTCCGCCTCGTTGTCAACCGCAATATTTTCTTTGCCGGTTTCTGGCTCAATTTTGTAACCAAATCCCGTAGAACCACAGAGAACGTATATTTTATAGCCCCATTTATGAGGTTTATTTGGGAGGTATCGTTTCAAAAAGTTTCGGGCTTTTCTAGAACACATTTGTTCATCAACGCAAAGATGTTGTTCAAGAGGAACTTTCCCGACATTCTTATTCAACTTCTCAATGATCGGGCGTATTTTGAATATTCTGTCGTAATTTTTATCAGTTGGTGGTAGATTTCTGGTGTTGTTGTTGAAGTGTATACGACGTCGTATATTTTCAAAATTTTTAAGAGGCATCACTTCTTGGATTGCCTGTGTTCCAATGACTTGCTGCACTGGAAAGTCGTACCAAAGACATCATATAAACTACACAAACAAATTGTTGAATATCAATTTCTGACACACGAAATGTCTCATTGACGTCTTTTTGAAAAATATACAAATTTGTTTGGCCAGAAATTAACCGTATTAACTCTTTTGGAAAGAAATAAAGAAAATATTGTATTGGCGTATCAAGTTCGCGCTTGGTTTTACTGCCAACAGCAAGCCAAGGCGATACAAGCCCTCAATGATTAATGTTGGCGGCTAAGTTGACAGGATGACTGATTTATATCAACTGCAAAATCCTTGATCGTTCTCATAAATATTTAAAAAAATAAAGAATTGACATATATTAAGGAAAGGATGAAATAAAACTTGAGTCACTTAAGGTTAAGATCTGCTTTGACTTTTTGTATTTGATTTTAAATATGGATCAATCCTATTGTAAATATAATCGGGGGAGTTAGAATTAAGTGACATTTTTAAAAGAATACGGTGCACTGCAATATCTTTTTTATTAGCTAGCCCATTTTATTTAATGAATCAAAAAAAAATTTAGTTTACAGCAAGATCCTACCTTAAATTGAGAACAATCATGAAATCAGACTCTACTTTATTATATTTTTTATTTCCCTACACACACTTAATCACATTTAAATTAAATCTAGCGATAATATTGTACTTACATAAATTAAATTCGTGTTATATAATGTCGACCAAATTAAATGGAATATTCTTCGACAAAATATTTGAAATACTATAACCCCTTCAAAAACTTGTATGTTAGTACCTACGAGGAAGTGAATTGTTTTAAGAATCCCAAAACTAAAGATAGGTCCAAAATAGAAACTGTTCCTATTCAGAGTTTTCGAATAACCAAAATTAATGCCGCAATTAGATCGCAAGTAACCAAAGTAATCGTTGAATATATATGCCAAGACAATGTAGTTCAGTTAATCTTAGAAAACAATTAATTGAAAATTCATTACGCTGTAAATAGAGTGTCACTCACTCTTTAAACCATTCTGTAAGCTGGAAGTTGGCATTATGTTTCCGGTTCATTACAGATGCATGTGTATTCAATAGTACATGGTCGAATACGTCCTTCATGTCGCTGGTTTTTTCTAAAAGAAAATAAGAAAAAGTAGTTACTCGTAAGTGACATTAATTCTAGGAGTAACAAAACCTCCTTAGAAATTAACTAACCACAACAAGCCATAAGCCTGATTGTCATACTGTTTAAGACATGCAATCCCGTGTGGTTAGGTGCTCAATCATTTCAATTAGATGTCCATTCTAAGAGTTCTGACACGAATTGTAAAATTGTTTTCCAGGTTTTGTATGTTCGAGCGCAAACCCTCCTGGTTAATTGAATTTTTCCACGCAAAAATAAATTGCAGGCACCAATCCATTCCAGGGATCCATTGTGTAATTACCTGAGTTAATGGAAATGGTTGTGGTTTTGATGGTCAGTTGACTGCGAAAATGTCATCATCATCATCAGTGTGACTGTCGAAGCGAGAGCCATACAAAATGAAGTGACAATTCGAATGAACTTTTAGGACCTGCTCTTTTTGAAAATGTTAGTCTTCTCTAGTTAGTTCTGCTCTGACGATTGTCATATGGGAAATAATGAGTTGGCTTCTAGCTACATAATGTGTGCATCTCTTCAATTGGCGGTCGAAGTGAAAAACTCAATTAGCATTGTTACAAATTGCTGCGCAGAGACACCGACCGAGCAACATGACAATTGCAGGATTCAATTTTGCCGGCTTGTTTGAGGTTGTTTCTTTGACGCAATTAGAGTGAACAAATTGTGCATTGGTAATTGCCGGAACTACAGTGGTAATCACTGCTATTAAGATGTAGATCATTTTCTCACAAGCCCTGGTGTTGGCTTTGCTAATTGTATAAAGTCACAAAGCCAATTTAAAATGTATTATTACTCAGACACCTGTGCATCAGCACTAGAATTTTCCTTTCATTTCAGTGAAAACCGAAAAATAGTAAATTGAAATAGCTGGTATTTAATATAATTCAAATACTCTAAATATGATTAACCTTGAAAGCGATATCTTTTTAATCGATTGGTTATAGAACTATTTTATTAATTCTTCAGTCGTTCCAATGAATTATTTGAAAGAAAGCGTAAATGGCATGTGTAAATCAAGGCAACCACTCTCCTAAATGGGAGTCATTTTTGGTTTTTATTTTCCGTTGAAATAATATACAATATAACACGTATAGTTACACGCTTATGCGGTTGACTAATTCTGTGAACCTAAAAACTATTCTACAAACCCCCCTTTTTTTAAATATCTGGGTAGTGAGGCCAAGAGTTTGCTGATGTTCTTCTGTTTGAGTGATCCAATTATTTTTCTTTCTTCTTCTTCGAACCTCGGTTGGAATTTGAGGCTCTGTTGCTTTTTGGACAGGACTTTCCGACGACCTTCGTTGAACGTGGCAACTAGGTGGCTTGTTCAACCTGAAGTTTGTCCACTATCAGTTTGTTACTGTGGTGGTGTAACACCTGCTGATATTAGTAGCAATTTCATTTCAGTCGCTGTCATTTCACCTTTGATAGATGACTATCGTGTATCATGGACAAACCTTTATGTTTCGCCGTATTTTTGGGCCATATAAGCCACTCATTTCATCATCGTAATTTCTTCGAAGGTTTACGACAGGGCCTAAGTTTCAACAATTTTTGCACTATGACACTTTCTAAATATACTTCATGAGTTTGGATGCAGTAATTCGGTCTTAGTACTACTGATTCGTAGCCCGCTATCCTCTTTCTAATTATTTGGAGTTGCCTGGAGGGTTCCCAGTCAATGCTTTTGATGTCGGTATCATCTGCGGAATGGAGAAAAGTCGTTCCGGACTCATCATTGTGCTGCTTCAATAGAAAAACTACAACGGTCTAGGCACCTTTAAGCTCACTTTAGAAATAAATCGAGCTTAATCTTGTTAAAATTGTACAGTGTTAACGAGGTGGTGCTAAAACGAGCATTTTCAATATATTTTGGCTCTTTATTGTCGTGAAAGCAAGGATGCTGCCGAGGTCCAGAGAGAGCTGTTTTGATTGCTTAACAGAACTCAAGCGTCAGAATTGGTTTAAGAAATTTCCTTCTGGAGATTTTTCTTTTCAATATGACCAATGTTCTGGTAGACCAACTGAAGTTGATGATGACACCGTCAAAGTCATAATTGAATCAGGTAGTCATGTGACTGTGTGAAGGACTGCATATAGATTAGATGCATCATATATGACAAATTACTTAAAACGTCTTGGACACGTGGAAAAGGTTCCACATGATTTTAAACTTTTATTGTACTTATTTGCGATATGCATCTCAAGCGCGATGAAATTGATCCTTTTTTGAAGCGATTCATTCCTGGTGATTCAAAATAAATCATCGCCAATAAAAACATCAATCGAAAACGATCATAGTCTAAGCGTGAGGAACCAGTATGAACCACATATAAGGCAGAAGATTACGTTGTTAATCTGGGGGGATTATAAAGTGTCGTCTATTTTGAGCTGCTTCCAGGGAACCAACGATCAATTTAGAGGCTTATTATCAATAACTAATAGACCTGGGGGGAAGAATCAAAGAAAAATGGCTAGCATCGGCAAATAGTAAGAGAAATTTGTTCTACCATCACAACGCTGGACTTTTGTTGAGAAGTTATGTTATATATGATGAATGTCCTATTCTTGCACCATCAAATTATAATTTGTTTCGAAGTTTGCGAAACTCTTTTGATGATGGTGGCCTGAAATCGCACTTAGTCCAGCTTTGTACTAAGTAATAAAAGATATGAGCACGGAATGTCGACGTGAATCCCTGCCAAAAAGGATGTAATAATGTTTCTCGTAGATGTGAGCCTAACCTGCCGGTTGTGGCTACAATTTCTAGTGCCACTTTTGGTTTATACTGTGGAACACGAAAACTCTGTCACCATTGGTTCGGAATCCCGTCGTCATTTCACATATTAAAGAAAATAGCGGGCTCTTTAAAATTCCCGATGGATATATGTTAGAGGCAAACTGCACGTCCGCGGTCAAAATCTACTGTTTCCTCTTCGTTTTCGACGGACTATGGAATGTTTGTTCACGTGAAATTTTTATAAAGTAATGCGTTTACGCACTCTGTTGGTTTTTTTTATCTTCCTCATAGTAGATCTGTATTTTAAGAGGTCTGTAAAAGAGCTTCCAGTTATTTGCTTAGAATAGTAAAAGACATGATCACGCTGTCCGATGTTGAAAATGTATCTCGCAATATTGTTGACGACAACGTCAAGTTTTCTAAGTTTATTGTAGTCAGGTTTGCTAAAAATCGAGCAACCGTGTAATAAAATCAGTAGAAGGAGAGTTTTTGCCAAAATTAAATTAGGTTTTGCAAGCAGAAAATGTTGAGTGACCCGTAGAGTACGAAGTGCACTTTGCAGATGATAGTTGAGACGGCCCGCTCTATGGGGATTTGATTTATGTGAACAGACTGAAGGCCTGAGAGATCACAAGTACTTCGGTATATTAAAAGTACTTTCGACGTGTCAGCATCAAGTCGAAGATCATGTTTAATTGACCAGTCGTGAATTCTAGCAAGATCTTCATTTAAGAGTTCTATAGCAGAGCTTGTGTCATTGTTGGGCAATTTATCATAAGTAATCATCATGATCTGCATACATATGGCCTTAGCAGTGTTTTATAATATTTGACAGGTTATTTACGTATGAGGAGAAAAGCGTAGGTCCAAGGATTGATCCCTGTGGCACTCCACTCTGAACACTTATAAAATTCGAACTATTCTCATTGTTACCTTCGGTGTAAATAAGACATGTTAAGGGCCACGGACAAAGTAGAAAAAGAGCAACAGTCTTGAAGCTTGGTTAGCTGTGTCAAATGCTTTTGAAAAGTCTAGCAGTGATAAGAGCGTCGGATGTTTCTTATCCGTTGCGTTATGTATCTTCTATTATTATTAATATCAGCGCAGTATTGCATCTCCTTTTGGGTCGAGACCAGACTGATATTTACATAGGAGATCCTTGTTATTTAAGTAGTAATGAATTTGTTTTAGTGCTAGCTTTAGAAAGTATTAAAGATAAGACTAATGTGAAGAAGTATATAAGGCAGACGCAGTTTTATAAACTTTAGATGTAGGCAGTGGAGACCAGTAGCATTGGATTCTACCGAGAGAACTGCTTCAACAACATCTACTTCGGGAACTCTATAGAAACAGAAAGTCGTTGTTGTGTCATTGAGGCAGGCGGCTTAAACTTATTACTATGAAAAACTGTTTTGACATATCTGATTTTCGAAACCACTTTGTTGCGCAGTGAACGATATTCATTTAGAAATTCAACGAAATCTTCTCCACTTTCAGTAGGCAGTGCCACGTTTGACTATAAGTTTCTGGATGTGAGGGGTAAACCATTGAGGGAACTTTTAAGTGCCTACTATTGATTTTAAAGGGATTTTGTTCTCATAAAAATGTAATAGCTGTTGCTATAGAAACATTACTTTGTCGTCCACAGACGGCATGTATTAAATGCTATGCCAGCATATTCGAGTAACGTCGGAGGGCAGTTTAATATAATCAGGCAGTTTAAGGTCTCGATAACATTATTTTCGCTTATCTGAATGCTTGATTCCAGGAATACGATTACGTACTAAACCATAGCCAACATACTTCGACCGCTCTCCCCACGTGACTGCCGTTAGGTATTACTGGTAAGCAGTCTATGCTATATCTTCCAGAATATATTCGCACGTCTTATTCTTTCGATACTTCGTAGCTCATTTTGCACGCTTGTTATGAATGTGCAAATTGTCCTTAGTGCACAGAGTTTGAATGTCTCTTTTTAGACTCCTTCCTTCTCAGTGCCTCTGCTCAGGCAGGAGCGGCATACAGAAGGATTAATGTTATTCCTCTTGAAAGCAGAATTCTTCTAGTCTATCCAGGACCACAGATATTAGACAATATTCGCGACAGAGCTGCCTACATTTTCAAAACTTTTCCGCATATTTAACCCAATTTTTTTTTGTACCGCAGTTTGTTGTCCAATATAACTCCAAGTTATTTAATTTTTCCATTGGACCATCACGGTTTAGTTACCGATATAAATGGCTTTCCGAGCTGTTATGAGAACAGCCATATGTGTGGCTGATTCCACTTCATGAACCTGTGTGGCTACTGTCACGACGGTAATGTGGTCGGCGAATCCAGTTATCGTTACTCCCTTGGGCAGCGTTAGTCATAAGATTCCGTCATACATTATGTTCCATAACAGTGGCCCTAGGATCGAGCCCTAAGGGACGCCCGGCATTTGTAGTATTTGACGCTTCCTTTTATTGAAATAGTTCATTACTATCGTCAGCAAATGGTACGGTAGGTCCATTCTAACAAGTGCCCTTCTAATGAATGACCAGCTTGCAGATTTAAAAGCGTTTTTAACGTCCATCATAATAACTGCACAGTATTCCTTTGTGCAACGATGGGACCCATTTTGACATCGACTACCGTTCCTACGGCATCAACTGTTGAACGCTCTTTTCTGAAGATAAATTCGTTGTCTGAGAGGACTTCTTTTTCTTCGATTAAAAACTGTCCTCCCGAGAATTTTACCCTAAGTGTCCAAGAGGCACATTGGGCAATAGGAAGATGGCCCACCATAGGGCTTCTCACCTTTTGGTAACAGAACCAAATGCTGCGTTTTCTATCTTTCTGAAAAGGTTCCTTCTTTTAGGCACTTTTGCGTTGTTGATATGAAGAGGTTCAGCCTATTGTATGACAGCCGATAGTATTGCTGTATTCAGGATGTTATCAGGTCCAGAGGCTTTGCTGTCATTTATTTTGCCTCATGCCCTTAGCAACTCCTCCAGGGTGATTAGTGGGATTTCCTATGGACTGACTTCTGTTATGATATTGCACGGAAAAGGTGCTCTACTATCGATCTCAGCATTTTCTTGCACGTTATCGGGGGCCATATAGTGTTTTAATTTTGCTATCACTATTTTACTTATATGTTGAACTCTATGGATTTATATTGGCTTCTTGACAGAGACTTTTGAAGTATTTGATTTTGCTTTCTGTAACGGCTTTAGTTAGGTTGCGTCTCGCCAGTCTAAGAGTGTCCAGCCGTTGTTGGAAGATTGAACTTTGCGCTGAGCCTATTCCACCCGTAACACTGCGAGACCTTCCTGCTATTAACCCGTCTAGGGATTGATGTATCAAGCGCTGATTTGATGATAGCTGAGAGATGAAACACACGGGTTTCTGTTGTTCCACTTAGGGTCAAACCACCGTTCAGCATCGTTTCGAAAAAATTGCTATCGAAAGATCTATCATTTCGTTTTGGCTTCGTAAGTTTTGGGGGATGGGACAGTTTCATTTCTTTGATCCCCATTAATATCCCTGATAGTCGCTATGAGAATATTCCACACTGACTTTCCATTTGATGGTAACTAGAATAGGGTTGCTCGCGAAGTTGATGTGTACGATGTACACTTTCCGATAAGTGTTAGCCCTAACCAATGCTACTAACTACGATTTCGTTAGTACAGGGAGTCTCAGATCTGATCGGTCAAACTTCTATCGGTGGTAGGTTTTCTAAAATCTAGTAGGATATGAAATATCAAAAACCATTGGAGAATAGAAAGGGTGTCCTAAAATTCGCGCAAGATTTCAGTGTTACAGCATTTGAGCCATAAAGTGTTGTCAACGAAAAAAAAAAGACAGCGTGACAACTGACTGTTCAGGATTATTAAAAATGGAGCGCTATACGAAAGAACAAAGTGTTTTCATTGTTGATCAATATTTTAGAAACAATGAAGGTAGAGTTCGTAATTTTCGTAATAGAATTGGGTCGGAATAGTAACTTCATCAACTGTGAAGAGGGAGACTCGATCAGTTAGTGATCTCTGGCTCAAGTAGCTCTATGAAAAACTTCGAAGCAGTTCGTGAGAGTATTGCTAGGAGTCCAGGAATGCCAATTCACGCACTGTGGTGAAGATTTGGAGATTACGAGAAGCTCTCTACAGCGCATTCTCACGAAAGATATGCTTCTTCATGCATACAAAGTGCAACTGACTCAAGAACTGAAAGCTTCTGTGTATGCTGTTTTTTTCAAACAAAATCTTCTTCAGAGATAAGGCTAATTTTCGTCTTGATGACTTTGTTAATCGTCAAAATTGTCGAATATGGGGTACAGAAAATTGATGAGTGATTGTTGGAAAAACAAATGCTTCCACAACGTGTCACTATTTGGTGCAGATTTTGGGCTGTTGACCTCATCGAACCATTCTTCTTTGAAAATTCGTCTGGCCAGGCAATAGCATTTAATGTAGTTCGCTATCGCGACATGATAATCCAGTTTTTTGTGCCTAAATAGTAAAATATGCATATGGATGACGTGGTTTCAACAAGACGGTGTCACAGGCCAAACAACCCAAGAAGCAATTCAATTACTGCATGAGTCATTTCCTTGTATAATTTTGCGTTTTGGTAATCAAAATTGGCGCTCATGAGATTTAACGCAGACTACTTTCTTTGGGGTTTTTGGAATTCGAAGGTTTATGCCAATTGTATTTATTTACCCGATACACTATTTCATACATAACCATATACAGCATATTTCATTTCATTTGATTAAAAAAAAACATTTTTTACTGAGACTCTGTATTTTCTATTAACATTACTTCTTGCGTGAATTTTTGGACACTGGTTACAAGTTCTCTTAATCAGCAAGTTCTTGGCCTCACCTATCTTTCGAACGCATTTAGTTCACTTCTAATATATGTTCCTGCTCATTATCAATCTCTCCTACAGCGATTGTTTCTATTGCGAGTTTTTTCTTCGTCGTTGCGATATATTAAAAATATAAATTCATTTTCTTGTGTTCCGATGTTGAGCATCTTCTTCGGATTGTCGCCTGAGGCTCATCTTATAATTCCTGACACAATGATGTCTTTGGCTCTTTTAGTATTACATCATTCGTAGTTTAACCCAAGACGCACCTCATCGGTCCAGAGATTTCTTTATTAATGCTAACTGGCCTTTTAAAACACCGAGATGTTTTTGCACAACTCTAACATTTTTCATGGAATTTCTCGATTAGCTGTTCCCTTTAATCTTGGCTTCTTGCTTATTTAAGTTGTGCCTGTTTGTCAAATTGTATCAGCTAAAGTCGGTGCTGACCTGCTAGTAGGTCATCCAAGATCACTTTACTTTTATTCGACGTCTCGCAATACTAATGGTAGTCCATCTGCGTTTGAAGTTCACCGCTTCAGTACGTTGTTATATGCCGCTCTTGGCTTATATGTAATATATTTGGTATTTTTGCTAAAGCAATCGATTTGGATGAGCTTACTAGATGTTTTCCCATTGAGTTTTTTGTTCTGAAATCCTTTCCTGTATGGCAGGCTTTGCTTTTGTAGCTCGACTCTCTGACGCACCTCTTTAGGTCCTCACAGATGAGAAGTCAACAAAGTCGTTCCAAATTATTTCATTTTACGATTGCTCACGACCTACTTGAGGAGCGGAGGCGCTAATAATAGTCCAAGTTTCACGTTCAGCTAACAGTTTTATAGCCTTAAGTTGGTCGCTGATTTTTGATGTGCTTGCCCTATCATCTATGAGTTTAGCTGCCAATATGGGGGCAAATCCGATTATTCTGCGCCCTATTATTTAATTTTATAAACTTTTGTTTTCTAGTACAACATTCCGTAGGAGGAAGGATCAGGAATTTGGAAACTTTTCCTGATAATTTAGCTTTTATTGCTCGTCGGGGGTCTGTATCAATCTCAACACAGATGTTAAAGTCCCTGAATATGACTTTCCTCATCTGGTCGCTATGTTCAGTAAAATATTTGTAACAAAATGAAGTGAAGATTGCTAATATTTTAACAAATTCTATTCCATAAAAAAACAGACGTCACAGGTCGACATTTTTGTATTTATCTTGTGATGGCATCGTAATTTATGGCGTCCTGTATGCCGGAAAACCCGTGATGGGTGTGTTTTTGAGTAATAGTATTATTAACAGTTCTTTTAGTTGATATCATAAACTCGTTAGGCAACGAAAAATTATTTTATTAGCATCAGCACACCTTAGGAGCTACCTTTGCCACAAACAAACAAATAAATGTCATCAAATTACCCACCCCCTTCTAAACTATTCTCCTATGATGAGTCTAGGAAATTAATTTAGCTACTGTAAATTACATGCACTACGACAACTATCAATCAAACACATTGCCATCATTTTTCAACTCCTCATAGTCTAGGGGTTTTTTTTTCCAAGCCCACGATGACAAACCAGCCAAAGCGACAGCTACAGCAATAGCAACAGCCATAACCATAGTCGGTGGAGGAAACACCTTCGGGGTATATTACATCAATTAGAACTGTCAGCAGATGATTCCAACAAACCCAACGTCTTGAAGAACTGGCCAACTGTCCACATTCGTTTAGTAATAAATCATTTTGGTTTAAAGCCATCAACAGAGTCTCAACTTTTGGTTCCCCATCGACTTGGTGTAGTTTGTCAGTTCTAAAGCATTTTCATTTATTTAATGTCACCGACTCACTCATGCATGCTGACGTGATATGTACTCGTACTTCCCGTAGTACGAGTATGTAAAGTGTGTCCCAACGGACCGTTCATGGGAATTAGATTCCAAGGCTCGACAATCTTTGACAATCGTCGAGCAATTGACTAAAATCCCATTTCGAACCAATTAAAAATAAATTAAAAGAGTTGAATCGCATTCCTCTGCTATAGATACAATTGAAAACAGGATACATGCAGCAGCAGGGAGCTGTTGTTTTGCTGCATAGATCGTTAATTATCTCTTCTGCAGGAAGAACACTACATATGTACAATGTACATGCATATACGATTTAGTACCTGTGCAGGTGCTCACCCGCTCCATTGCCTACCTGGTCGACAGTGTAAACAGCTCTTTTCGATTTTAATTAGGAAAAGTGTATTTGTGCGCAACATTTCTGAAGAGATCCGTAAATGGTACCGACTGCTATTCCGATAACTCACGATTTATTTTGTAGAATTTCATTTTCGAATGCCACACAATGGGCACTCCAATGGGGAGGTGGTTTTAGCATTTTTCCTTTGCTAACTGACATTCCATTCCCCAATGCAACACTAAATAGTTCGAAAACAAAGTTTCTTAATTAAATCTATGAAGGGTTCTAAGAGCACATATGTGCTTGTATACATGCTTATATGTTCCGATGTACGTATGTTTCAACCCTCTAAATTTGAAGTTGCCAGAGGATATTCAATCTTCGGTGGTGACAAAATTCCTAGAATTGCATATGAAACCGTTTCCGTTTCCGTGATATGTAATTGCTTCCACTGCAGAGTCCATGTCGCAATTTAGCATGAAAAATTACACGCAATATTCAAATTACAAATGGCGGGTGCAAATTTTTCTAGAGAAGGGGCATTTCCTGGAATTGCCCAGGGATTCGATTCCATTTCTCTAACAAACACTTTAAGGCTTCGTTCGCACTTTTCCGTCGCTACGCCGCCAGCCTAATTGTGTGTCATTTGTGGCGTGGTTTACTCGAACACGACTCGTAATTAAAAGGGTTGGAGATACCTGCGAGTACTCGTACCTTGTCTGTATTCGTATGATGGCAAGATTAGTAATATAGAACGGAGCCAATCACGTAATAAAGAACTCACAATTGGACTCGAAATGGTAAGAGTAATAGCAATAGTAATGGCAATGACAATTGCAACCACCCTCAGGTTGTCCGTAACAGTGTTGCAGCAAATCCAACTTAAATCCTTTTATGGTGCTACTTGTCCTCTGGGATATATTTTTTTCTATTTTTTTTTTCTTCTCTTTTTTTTTGTGTTTGCTTTTTGTATACCAGTGCTTTCTCTGCCATGCTTCTTACGGGTGTACGATTTTATTCCGTCCACTTGAGCAGCGCGAAGTAGTAATCCTTTTTGTTGAAGTGTCGAGAATGGAGGGGATTATAGAAAGGAAGAATCTGTCAAGCGTTAAAGTAGGTTATGCGCCAACGAAGGCATGTTTGTAATTAATTGAGACAGGGAGAGAAAGAACTGCAAATTACGATGGAAGGGATAAAACAGATGCAACTTTGTAAGTGGTATTAATTGATTCATGTTGCAGAAGAGGATGCCTGGCAGGAGATCTCAGCACCATTTACCCATACCAGACCAGTATCAGCGGCACGGATGTGAAGAAGGAAGCAAACAATGTGTCAAATGCAATTTATTTTACGACCTCATTTGCTTTGTACGAAAAGAGTTCCTCTAAGAATAAGACGAAAATGAGAAAAAGGACTTATCCCCAAAATTTAAGCTAAATACACCAAAGCATTTAAAAAGAAGAGACTCAAACTAATAATATATATCACAGTAAAAGTGTACGAGTTGCCGTCTTATTAGGAAAATATATGTTTGTTTGTTGTTATTACAAATGCTTTTGCTAACACAGCTTGCGTGGGATCATGTACATATACATATGTACCGCATTCGATCTTTGTACTGATGATAAAAAATCCTTGAGCACATACTTTTCGGCAGCATATACTTTGCTGTTAAATTAAACCACTCCGTGAGAATCCTTCACTCTAGCATTTCACTGTACTGGAAAAATCCATATGAATAAAAGGAAGCCAAAGGATAATCTTCCCTAACACCTTTAACACCATACACCTACAAGGTCGCAGAGCTACTCATAGACAAATGCTACATAGCTTAATTAGAGAATGCGGGACGTACATAGTCTTCTCTGAGGGAAAAAGAGGAAACAGGAACACGGGGTTGTTGAAATAGAGGGGTGCCACTCAGAAGCAATGTTTCCAATGCACCTACAGAGCTCAACGAAGACGAAAATGGCAGAAAATTTTACCACCCGTTTTTTTAAAAGCAAACAAAAAAAATTAGCAAGGACAGCAGTATTCAAACTTTTGACAAGCCAAGCTTTCGCCTAAATTGGGCGAGCTGAAGAGCTCGTTAAATTATGTTTTATTTTTTTATAATTTGCGCGCGCTCAAGGGATTTAAGTACCCTTAAAATGTTTGCACACAGCGCGGTCGAAGGAAAATCAGGGAGAGCAGAAAGAGAGGTACCGGTGAACGTTGGTTTTAAATGTTTGGAGGTTATAAAGACTAGGAAATAAAGAGCTAGGACAGTCCATAAACGAGTTGTACGGCTTGGGAACGATTGCTCGTTCAATTACATCGCCTATTCGATGAACTTGTTCAACAGTATAGTGGTGGCTTCTAAAGTCAGATTGATGATTGGGCATGAGGCAATTTGTGTCAATAATCGGTTTAAGATGATTAAGTAGGATTCACTCGAAGACCTTCGATGTATTGGGGAGGAGCGATATTGGTCTGTTTGACTTGATTTCAGTCAGCAGTTTACCGGGCTCGGGAACCATAATAATTTCGGCAACGTTCCACTGTTGCGGTACATACTCTAATCTTATTGTGGCATTAATAAGATAGAGCAGCTTTAGCAAACTTTTTTTCAGTGCTTTAAGTATCTCTCCCGTAATTGAGTCATATCCGGGGGTTTTATTGGGCTTAAGCATGTCTATAACTTGTCTAAGTTCCCAAAGCGTAGTCTTTTCCATTGGAAGGTTCGTCGTCGTGTCTAGCGTATTGAAATTCTATAGAAGCACTTCCCCGTGGAATGGTTTGAACGTTTCTACAAGATGGTCGGCGAAAACGTTGGCTTTTTCTTTATCTTCTTTCGCCCAGTCATCCTGGTTTCTTCTTATTGGCGCCACGTGTATTTGGGGCTTTCGAAGACTTTTAACCGCTCTCCATATGGAGTAATAGGTGTCTTTTGTCGCTGTGAGACTTTCTGGGTAGTTATTAATACCTTGAATATTGAAGTCCATGATCGATTTTTTCAACAAGTTGCAGAGCCTATTAAAGGACGTTTTATCTTGTTGAGCTCGAGTTTCATGCCACTTTTTCCGCGCTCTTCGTTTCTCCTTATCATTTCCCTGATTTCCTGATGAGCTTTCATAGCGAGACGGGTGTTATGGTTATGGCCATTTCTATAGAGCATTGGTGGTGAAAATAGCGATAAAAGAGAGAGAGACATGAGATATTACGTCGGTGTTCGAGGGTGTCAATTAATTGGCTGATATTAGTATCACCTATGAGTATTATCCCACGGTTTTGAATCCTATCAAGCAGGTGCAGGGATGCTTTAGGAGCACCTGACCAGATGTGGGCATTTCGGGCGGATACACGCCTTATATAGATTGAGGCCAGATGAGAAGGGGTAAAATATTTCTTACATCGCTTGCGAAACCTAGACATTTCGCAGCATTTTTGACGACATCGAATATGTGGTCATTCCAACGTAAGTTGTCACTGACACACATACCGAGAATGGAAAGTTTATCGGTTTCGACGATGCAAGTGCTATTCATGGATAATGGCTGGGAGTTTAAATTTCGCTTTAACGGCAGCAGACAGCATTGTGCTTTGGAAGCATTAAATTCTACTCTGTTAGTGGTTCCCCAATTAGTTATGCTGTTAATATCAGAATTTAATGAGTCAAACATACGCTGCCGTTCCCGTTCTACAGCCGAAGAGCAGGGACGTGAGTCCGGGAACGAATATGAAAACCAGAGACTACTATCATCAGTAAAGGAATATATTGGATTAGAAGAAGCACGCAAGAGATCGTTGATGAAAACTAAAAAGAGTATCGGAGACAGAACGAAACCCTGGGGCACACTAGCATTTATTTTGTGAATATCAGACTTGAAACCATCTAAGACGACCTGAATTGAACATTCCGAAAGGTTATTACTAATCCATTGCAGAAAAGAGTCGTCGATCCCAAAGCACGTATTTTCGGCAAAAGAGCCTGATGTCAAACTCTGTCAAATGCCTTAGAAATATCAAGGGCAACTATCTTGCTTTCGCCAGATTGATGTACGCTTTGGTTCCACTTTTCGGTGACACATGCCATCAAATCAATTTCATGAGCTGACGATTTATCAGCGTTTCCATGACCTTGGAGAGAAGTGACGTAAGTGCAATGGGTCTGTAGGAGGAGAGAGAGGTAGATTCGCCTTTTTTAGGGACGGGATGGACAAATGCTGTTTTCCATCTTCTCGGAAAGAGTCCTAAAGGGTAGGTAGGATTGATGAAAAAGCTTAAGCACTGGTTTTGCCAGAGTGGAAGAACACCTATTCAAAAGGAGGGGAGATATACCATCTGAACCAGTGGATTTCTGAATGTTAAGATCTTTAAGAGGTCTTGCAACTACACGAGTGCGAAAGTGGATTTGTCCCATTGAAGATTCGACACACTCAAGTGTAGGCGGAGACAAAGTACAATCTGGGAATGTTGAGCTGGCCGCAAAGCGTGCAGCAAGCAGATTGGCCTTGTCCAAAGAGCCGACAGCTGGAATATTATTGTAAATGAGCTTAGGGATGGAGGATGAGGCAGAATTTCTAATATTGTTGACGAACGAGCGTGGTCCTTAAAACAGAGGTTTGGTATTCCTCGCCGCCTCGAACCTGGGGGAAGGTGATTCGAAGATCCTCTTTGTTGGGGCTTTGGTGTCCATTCGCTCTTTGTGGCCGAGTGTAGTCGACGTGATTTAGACTTTTGGACTATATTCACATCTTGATACAGCTCATAGAATTCGCGGTTGTATCTTCTCCTCCATTCACCCTCCTCGCGTGCGGTTTCAAATATTCGAAGAGGAAAGTGTGCAATATCTGCTCCCCTTTCCTGTTTATCGTGCAGCACTCGGCCTTAAAGAGTAGAACTAGCAGGATCAATGTTTTGTAAAGCATGTGTTTCGTCTTCTAAGTTAGGAGTTTTTATACAACTTGTTTCGCCAAGTCGAAATAGCAATTGTTTCCTAGGGTAAGTCTTTGCCGACTCTCCACTAAGCTGTCATCCGTGAAGTTGATATTTACTCCGAAGTCGGTAAACTCCTTAAGGTACAGTGACATTTTGTCCTAGTCGGCAGAGGGATGCTTCGCTGTTTGTTGACAATATGTACTTGGTTTTGTCCACATTTACTTCAAGGCAAACTCATTTCTTCTATTCTTCGGTTGCCGTACAATGCTCTATGATGTCCCGCTGGGGGCGAAAGATGATGTCGGTGTCGTCTGCGTATCCCAGCAGCTAGTCAGATCTATTGAAGATAGTCCCATCCATCGTAACACCTGCCTGCGCACTATTTGTCTCAGCACTAAATTGAGAAAATCACATGAAAGCGGATCTTCTTGCCGAATTCTTTTTGCACCGCGTGTTTTCCAGCGTCACGCAACACAGTTGGATCCGATCTCGAATTCGAACATCGCCGTGTAGAGCTCAAGACTGTGAATGTTGGCATATGCAGCGCTGAAGTCGATGATGAGACCCGACTCCAAATTCGCTGGTCTTTTCCAGGATTTGGCTTAATGTTAAAATTTGATCGATTGTCGATCTGCCGGGCCGGATATGCATCAATACTTTTTACAAGACATAGGATTACCCTTCTTGAAGATGGAGCATATAGAGGGGGACTTCATCCACCTACACCTGGTTGATAATTTGGTTCATGCACCCATCCTCCATATTTGAAAAGCTCCACTGGTAGACAATCACAGTTCACGGCCTTGTTTTTCTTCAACTTTTTATATCTGAGTCAATTTTTTCTATACTGGTGGTTGGGGGAGGGTCTTATTTATTGAGTGGATGTAAGTTCGCTTCTCCCCCTTTTACGCTATCACTCTCCATACCTGATGCCCATTAAGCAGCTGTTGGAAGTGCGGCTTAAATACATTTACTATTCCCTGCACTTCGGCGACTATGTTTCCTTCAATGTTTCGAAGAGCATGCCTTCCGGTCTTGAAGTTAGTTGTCAGTCGCTTACACCCAGTCTCTACCCTAGTCGTACAATAACGAGCCATCAGTAGTTATTACGTCACATAGGACACTTAAAGCTTATGTATGAATTGATGATGAGATCCTCTCCGACTCAGTTGATGTTTCGAGCGTTACTAGCAAGCGAATATCCTAGTATTTGGAATAATTTTGTGGTGATTCTACAGAGTTCATGGTTACGCTGAGATAATGTTTCCACCACCATTTCGAAGAGTTAACATGCAACCAGTTTGCAGTTCGACTGACGATTTTTTTTCTTGTAGAGAACTCAGTGAGTGCAATTTTAGCAAAGACAAGGTCCGCAGGACCCTCTGATCTCTGTTTAATTAGATATTGAATCTTGTTTGACAGACTCTTCAGCTTCATCAGTAGGACTTCGTGTGGATGACAGGCTACTGCCAACTACCCAATTGGGTCAAATGAGAATTACAACAACCGATAAAAAAGGCTAAAATAAGTCCGTATTTTACATAGTTGCCTGTCAGTAAATAAAGATTTTATTGATAAAAGCAGTAAAGGTATAGGTGCCATTTCATATTCCCGCTGGTCATGGTATCTTAAAAATCTGAAAAATATGACTCACATCTCATATGTTGTCATGAGCAAAACCCATTTACAAGCCAAACGCACTATACTCGAATATGGACCCACTTCAGGTCACATTCATTGTCGACTTTATTGTCACAGCGGGTGGAGTATGGTTAAAAACAAAATTGGCGCATCAGTGCAACCCTTAAGTGGATATTGAAGTAAAAGTCCAAAATGAAATTATTCCAGCACCGATAATGGCGATAATGACGATAATGATGGCTATCCGTTGATCTTTTAGATGCTCTATCTTATCAATGGCAACAATTGCAAACACATAAAATACACAATGCCACTGGGGGCGCCGCCGTTGATTTCGCATTTTAATTGAGCGTGCAAATTTTTTTTCTTCCTTTTGATCAGAATCTTTAATTAATAATCGATAAATTTTGGATTGTCTCCGATAAAAAGCCCGAGAACGAAGTGCCTATATGCTGAGTGCATTCTACTCAGCATGGGATGTCTCCTCTTGAAATTTGTTTAATGGCACATCGACTGACAATTGCACCAGCCTTCTCAGTTTGCTAAATAAATTGCATTCTACACGGTTCTACCATTGAAAAAATACAATTCGAATGAAATGGACGCTTTGAGTACAGATATACAGGAACATAGATGCAAAGATACTATGTTCAGAGATGTACACACTCCTCGGGCATTGCAGAGCGAAAGTTGGATAGATTAGGAAAAAGAAATCATTGCGCTGCCAAGATGATTTATATTCCGTGATCCTGGGTGGAGGATACGATTGAAGTTTAGTGTATGCACAAGCATTGAAATGAAATAGAAGTGACAATTCAACAGAGAGCATAGATACGAATACGAGCAGTGGAAACAGCAGTCATAGCTTCCGATAGGATGACAGCCTCATTTGAAAGATTGCCAAACGGAGTCAAGTGCAGTTTTTGAATTATGTGCGCAGCATCGTTCTCATTACAGATGAGAGCAGCGCTCAAGGGATAGGGAATATTAAGTTCGTCAGTTAAAGATAGTTTTTTTTTTCTTGGCACAAGATTGAGATTAAATTTTTGAGTACACATCAGGGCAGGAAATGAAAATTTTAAATGAATTCAGGAAGGAAATATTTATTTAAGTTGGAGGCATAGATATGTAGTTTCGAATTGAAAACTGTAATTTGATAGCTGCTTAAGAGGGTCTGAGTTCAAAAATGTAACGACATCAATTAATGAGAGACAGGCCGCCTAAGTTGAAAGCAGACATGTCCATAATCTAGATCACCATGGCATAGGCTATAGGTATAGGTAGATTCCATTGCACGGTATACATATTTCACAATTGGGATGCCCAAGACATTGCTTCTTTCATTTCAAGATTTACGTGCGTCATAAACTGAATACTTTTTCTCTTAGTGCAGCATGTAGCACGCCTAACAAAACCTGTTTCGTCTTTATATCCTGCCCTAAATTGTATGTATAAGGGTACAGTTGTAAGCAGACTTAATAATAACCATGTGTAGGACTTCAGAGACCAAACTCACTTCCCGTTCTATACCAAGACTTTGCCTCATCCTGTCGTACTGTATAACCAGTTCAATAGGTTGTTAATGTCATGGCAAGTCATCACAAAACATGACAAAAATTTAACATATTTGGACACATAAGTGGTACTGGGGTAGATTCTACGCAAAAATTCTTGAATTTGATTATGAACTCATCTGTAGATCAACAGAGACATAGTCAGCGAAAAAAATATAGAATAGGCAGCTTACTGTCTTAGCTTAGTATCTTCCCTACATAACTATGGAATGCCTTTCAGCTTATTAAGCTGAATAATAGTAATACTTTATTGCTAAAGCCCGGACTAGTTCTCTAGAAACTAGACATAAATGACTCTTTCATTCTTGGCAATAGCCTTGGTCACTGCTCTTTACGCAGTACGCAGACTAACATCACCCAAATCAGGTGCATTCTTCCCGGTCTTATTCAACCCAATCTTCAATGGGGTGAGTACCCATTAGAGGAAACAAGAAGTGGTGTTGAAGCGTACGTAGATGACGGCATTCTTCATGAGTTGGGCAAGCACTCTCAGGTACTCTCTACGTTCTCCAATAAGCTCTAGGCATACGCATCTCTTGGATATGCAAGCTTCGGTATTAGCGTCCATATTCTTCAGAAGAAGAATCAAGAAATCATGTATCATCCTATCCGCGTCTCTCTCAAAGTTTCTCGAAGAGTGCTAAGTGCCTCGATTTCATACCGGATAGCAGACTGAGCTGCTATATTTCTGAACGAAGCGATATAAGCACTTGTGCAACAATTCTGTCGGCACAAAGTGAGGACAATAATAAAAAGTCATGGAATAGCGTACACTGCGGACGTTATGTGAATTTTAACTTATGGCATATCTGCTGGTGGTGGTGCAGAATTATCACCGCGGCTATAAGGACCTCTCTAACGGCCGGTAGTGGCCTTCCAAACTCTGCTTCATTTGGTATCTACTTACATTTTCAACATGTACGAGTAGCTTGCCATAAACGCTGTGCTAAGACTGTGGATACTCAGCAATAGAAAGTGTTAAATATGGAGAATGCTGGTTCAATTACGTGGTCTCGCTTAATCAAGTGGCTTTTCCTTGTAGAAATTAACTTCATTTCAAGCACTTAATTTCAGAAAAGAAAGAATAGGGGCACGCGAAGTCGTTCGCAGTCCATCTCAATTTCACAAGGTGATGGAGACGGTGTTGGTTCGGGGTTTCTTTGAGCCTTTTACAATCAAGCAATCCTTCAACGTCTGCCCACGTAGCATCATATCAGCCTAAGTCTCAGTTAGATTGTGGCGCTTTGGGTGAGCCTGTACCAATAGCCTAAATGGAGATTGCAATATAGAAATATGACATCGTAAAGCCACAAATATCAAACGTGGGTGGCCGTGGCTCAAGTGGTAGTGTATTGCCTTCCCAATTGGATGGATCGGGGTTCAATACCAGTCTTTCTTTTTTCCAGGCAACTAAAATCTCGTGAGTTCAATGGTTGCCTAAATACTACAACAAGTCAATTTACACTAAAAATTTGGTCTCCCAATGGACCGAAATAGCCACTGAGCCCAAACACTTTTCTTTCTGTTTCTGTCCCATTTTCGGACAAATCTAACACATGCTTTGGCATCATAAGTGTACTCATACCCATTTGAGCGTTAAGTTCTTGAAAAAAAAAAAAAAACAGAAGACGCATTCTTAAGTACTCTCCAAGGACAGTCTCCATCCATATGTCGTCTGTCTCCGGACAACTGCAAGACATCTAGACTGCCATGGACTATACCCGATCCCAAATGATATAGAATGCTGATCTATCTCAAGCTGCGGAGAAGGCAAATACAATAAAGAGCAAGTGAAGTGGAAATCTACAACCCAAGCATTGCCCCATGATAATTTGAAGAGGCAAGGGGTGCGATGCTCTATCTTTATAAGATAGAGATCCCTTGTGATATCTTACACGGTCCAATTGTTGCATCTACACGCAGTTTCTTCTGCTTTAAGAAAGGTTCTCCACTACGATGGGCCAGCTGTGGATTGAGATTTTGATTAGGTGACGGGAGTTACTGGATCACTTGATTCCGATAACTCAAGCAGCTATTTCTATGGCACGTTCGGTAGGTTGAGCTGGAACAATGGTGATAGTACCGGAGAGGCCCTGCCCGTTACGGTTAAACTCCATCAGAATATAGCAGTAGTTGGTCAGAGTGCTATTTTTGACGGCTTGTCTCGGGAAATCGAAAGGTGGAATGGCATCCTCTGGAGGCACACTCTCAAGTACTCCGTCTAAGGGGCAGATGAAGAGGAAATGGAGACATAGGGAAAACGGGCTGTGCAAAGAGATGACAAGTGCTGTTGAAAGCGCGAGTGCTAAGAGTCTCAATGGATCAACCTCTCGGATTTGAAACTGCGTATACTTCTTCTGTTGTGATCGGAGGGCCCCCGCCCAATTATCAAAGCTTCGTCTATCAATGACGTTGTCTAATAAAAAGCGGGGGCAGAGCATATTACAGGTCTTATCGTAAACATCTTCAGATAACGCCTCTGAAGGTTGCTACGATTTGACTAGTTACAAGTTGCCGGTCATAGGTCTTGTTGGCGGCAGGACCACCGGTAGTCCCTACCAGGACGATACCATGAGAATCAGGAGCCCCCCCAATTTCGGTCCGGGCCTGACTTGTTGAGGTAGGCCATGTTGTGAGAGCGTCATGGTGGCTGTGGTTTAAACCCAAATCGCGGCAAAGCGTCTAACCCATTGTAGAGTTGCAAATAAGTACTGGGTGCTGTGATCCTAAGAACAGTAAGACGTTTTAGGTCGGCCTCGACTCATACCAAAGGTGCAACTTGTGCCTCCAACACAGTTCCGAATTGGTATCAAAGAATTAGTGGCGAGCGATGGCAAGGCGTATCCTTGCTCCCTATGGATGTATGGGCATCTCGTAAACATAAGGTCCACGTGACAGGTGGTTTGCGTTAAAAAATCATGGAACGTTCTCTCTTGAACGGAACCAAGAGGAAGAAAGTTTATCACACTCCCTCTGTTGACAGATTCTTCCGCGCAAGATGACCGGAAGAAACCAGTGTTGCAACAGACAAAGGCAGCAGTTCCAGTGGATAGCAATGGCATGAAACCGTTAAATCCATCGACGAAAACAAAATCAGCGGTGGTTTTACACACTCACGATGCCTGGATAAGGCGAGGAAAGTCGGCTAATGCGGTGAAGTCTCTGCTGAGAAAGCACTCAAGTTGTGGCTTTTCCATCACATAAGATCAGGTACTGAAACCGGTACTGAAACCAGCACGAATTCCAGTTTTGATGGACGGAACTTGGATGTCGCTGGATAACCAACTTCCAAGAAAACTCCGAAATTCATCAATATATAAGAATGCCGCTATCTCTGGTGTTCCGAATTGGGAAGGTTCGCAATGACAACGATGCTGAGTGCAAACATTGTGCCGATCAACTCTGGGAGCTCGCCAAGCAGAGAGCTACGATATCGAAAAGAACTCTTAAAGTGAAGTGCTTCACGCAGTAACCATTTGAATGGCTGAACAAAAATCTCTCCGTCCTATTCGGACTCCCACCCCTGGAGAGTCAATATCGAAACCAAACACACCTGAGTTTCAAACCACTACATCACAACAATGCTTTCCTTTCTTCTCCTTCTATCTTTCCGCCCGCCCCCGGGCAACAGTATAAGGGTATTCATAACCCCTTAGGCGCGCGTAAATTATAAAAAAAAAAAAAAAAAATCAAGTCTGTGCTGAGAATCCCACATCTGGAAACTAAGACAGTCGAGGTTTTCAGACAGCCAAAACTGACTCGCGCCGTCTTCTGCGTTCCGGGGCAACTCAAAAAAACGAGAGATGTGCTGATGCGTCTTCATATTCAGAACCTTGGACTCTACACTGAAAAAAGGAAGATCAACTCGCACAAGGGACAAAGATTCGGAAACACAAGGACGGGTCATCTCCTTTTGTGGGCTTAGATACAGATTCTATCAAGACCACTAAGACTCTTGTCCCTTTCTGCACTTTGGAATTATTAATTTTCACTTTGTTTCCAAATGAGTGCAGATAAGGGACGGACCACCCCAATACTCATCTATTTTGTGTACCCAGATCAACCTTCAACATTCCCCTATGTAGGAGGCTTTCCGTGTTGAATACAAAACCTCACATAATATCCATACAGGAACCATGGGTGTGGAATAAACGCGTCAGTGGTTTCGGATGTTTAAGGGATTTCACACCACTATATGCCGAGCGATCGGGAAGATCGGGAACTTGTCTTTATGTGCCGAACTCAGTGTCACCATCTAAATTTTAGCAATTGTGGGTGAACTACGAAACAAACGGAGAATAGCACAAATTGGTCGTCCCGTCTGCGTATTTTATCTATGATTCATTATTACCACCATCTCGGAAGGAGGTAGCCGAAATCATTGAATACAGTGGTTCCAAGAAGACGGGACTTATCTTATGCTGCGACGCTAACGCTCAGAATATATTTTGGGCAAAAGCCAATGCAACGTGAGAGGCAATCATCTCCTGGATTTCATACTATCGTCTAACATGACTGTCAATAATGTTAGCTGTCAGCCAGCTTTTGTTACGAGAGTAAGATAGCAAGTAATAGACTTAACGTTATCCAACATGTATGCTAACGAGATTACTAGTTGGAAAGCACTGCGGTAAATCTCCATGTCAGACCATAAATACATCGAATTCAGAATCGGATGCGAGGTCTCGACCTTGTTGAAGAAAGGGAGTCCGCAGAAAACAAATTGGGCACGATTTAAGGAGGAACTCGACAAGTCGGACAGTGCTACGTCTAAGGTCAAAATAAAACAAAAGCCAGCGGAAACCTGAACTGTACCTGAACTGTACCCTCACCAAGTGTTATGAAATGGCATGTTCAGCTAGTAAGCAATTCTGCAGATCTCCCGTTTCGTGGTGGAATAGATCTGCGTTCAGTGCCTTCGTAACGGAACCAGAGAATTTTAAAACAGGTCACTAAAGATAACCTCAAAACGGGAATATCAACCAGGCTGGAACCACTCAGAAAATTTGATGGAACCTATACTGAAGCGAAAACAAAGACTCTCCATCTCATGGTTGAGGCTCACTAGCTCCTATTAACGAAGGTGCTAGTGAGCTGAATAACACAACACGCCGTAGCTGGTGTATCTCATCGGTTGCGGTGACGGATGAGGCCATTAAACAAGTCTCCGATGGCATATACTCAGTTATGTTACAAAAGGGTATAGATCGTCTGCTTGAAACTCTGAAGAAAATCTTCACAGCTAGCCCGGCACCGGCATACATACCGGAACCCTAGCAAACAGAGAAAGTATCCTTTATCCCGAAAATCGGATGCAAGAGATTCAGACCTATAAGTCTGACTTCGTTTATGTTGTTAAGCATGGTGAGAATGGTCAAGATTCATGTTCGCAGAACTAAATTCCGAAAACATCCTCTGTCTACTCGACGTTTTCTATGTCCAAGACTCGTTTCGAAAAGAATCTGAGCCCGGAAAGGAATCCAGTCGGGTCTTTACGGATCGCTCCAAAACCAAAACGTTAAATTTCACTCTTCGTTAGAAAAACATATACGCAATCCTGATGGCAACGAAGTTTGTGAAGAACCGTGGAGAGGGCGAAGCATTTGCATCTGTAGCGACAGCCAATCTGCGCCTTGAGCCTTGCTGAACCCTCTTACGACTTCCAAGTTCGAAAATGCAAGACATCACTGAACGCAGTCAGAAGGCTGAGTTAAATGAGTCTTGTCTACGTCGCAGGTTACATTGGCATCACGGGGAATGAAATCGCCGATGAACTTGCCAGGCAAGGCTCAAAGGAGAGTTTTTCAGGACCCGAATTCAGGTTTGGTCTGCCTGCGTACTCAGTTAAGGCTTCAATTGACAGTTTGGTTTCTTATCAGCACAACTGCAGATGGCATGTCTCACAAGGTTGCAGACAGACCAAAGGAATGGTTCCCAAGGAATGGTTCCAAAGACTGCAGGCTGCTTACTGGCGTCGTGATGGGGTACTACACTTAGATGTGCCGGAGATACATGATACAATATCCTCCGATGTTGGCTGTGAAAGTTATGACGACACCGCGGAGCATTACCTCGGTGAATGTCCGGCTGACGCTCGCATCAGGCTGCACGTACTCTGCGTTGACGTACTGGGTGCTTGTGTTGTAAGCGCTTACTCGTCTTTCTAAAAACACTGAAAGAAGTTCCAAGGAGTACAATGAACTAGTTCTTTGTACGAGTGGTCGGTTCCAACAAACAAAAAAAACAAAAAGTTGTTACTAATACCAATATCTACTGCGTTCTCTGTGGACGTCCAGTTAAGACTCAAACGCTTTTGTTCAATGGCTCGTGCTTGAATAGTATACCCATTACAGGGCAACTTACATTACAGAAGTCAATGAATCTCTTAGGGCTGTGGTTTCCGACTTGTTTGCATGTTTGTGGAATGTCCAACCAGGCATCTATTTTGCTGTGGAAGTCACCTTTCATCAAGCTGGTTAGAGAGCTGGATTTCGTCTATCGCATGATTTGAGTTGGTGGCGTGATAATTTTCTTTCGGGTAAGTGGGATTTAAAGGCATTTACTCGTAACAACAATTATCGCTAAGGACAAAGAAATGCCATTCATTGCCTATAAGCCCATGCTATACTTTTATAGCGACATATGAGCCCAATTGTATGTCGGCAAAAGTCTCTTCTCTGTGAAAAGTCACAACTCAGCATATTAGTGAGCATTACCCCAGAACTTAGTTTAATTGGCAGGTATGCCAATGGACCAGGACCTCCTACCAACAATTTTTCGGGAGCTGTATGAATTAGGAGGAAAAGGAAACACATACAGCTGCCGCTCTGTCTATCAGAAGAAAAATTCATTGGGGATTTGTCCGAAATTACTGTCAGCCGACCACACCGTTTTGGCAAAGGCACAAATGATTCGACCTCAGAGTAATGTTGGTACCTTCAAATTCTCGTAGGCTTCTGGTCTCCACTTGTTAGGTGTGAGGACGTTGACATTCTGGTATCTTAAATGCCTTTCTAGTCTTTGGTTTTGGTTACGGTACGGCTAATTATGTTTAATACTCATAGTTTTGGCCCGATTTGAGGGTGCTGCACTCTCCACAGCTACAGTGCTACATCGCTTAGTGAAGTTCAAGATTTTTTTTATTATAAACGTCCCAGGTTACTTTATTAATTGCTCACCACTATCAACTTTCCCTTATTCTGAATCATATACACATGTTGTTTGGAATCCCAATCGAATAGAGTGCCCTTGTGGGAAAACCAAAAGAAGAAAGTCAACTTAACTTGGCTCATTTAGCCTAATAAACCTGTATGCTATGTTTACAATTTAATCCACATCCCATGTTAAATGCCACGCTAATAGTCACTTTGTCTCAATTAGTAAATAAAATGTACAAACTTGTGGCAAACTCAATACTTATAACCATCACGCTATTAATGGTTGCAATAAAATGAGATTAGAATGAAGCGCAGATGATGTGTACCCTGGTCCGTACTTTTTATTTCAAAACCAGATTTCCCAAGATTCCTCCTTGGCGAGCGCACCGGTGACAATTTGTGCGTCCGCAAAATTGTGAATTTACTTCGTCGTCTTCCATAGAGGGATACCCCATGTTTCCGATTTTCCGCGGTACTGCGTCCGACCATTGCAAGACTCGTCGGATTGGTTTGGTTGGGTTTTTGTTTGGTGGCCCGCACCGCCACGTAATAACAATAAAATAGATCGAATCCTTGATAGGGTTACAGGGCTTCAGTGCCGCTGCGCTTCAAATCCATTTGCGCTTCTCTCAACTTTAGGTATTTCATCTGATGATGCTACAGATAAAATCTCAGATAAGCGGTTGGTGTTTTATACTAGTATGAGTGTTGCCATGATCCCGGTCTCTGCATTGAGCTGCGGGATATTGTACTATTTGACCGACAAGCTATAAAAAACACAAAAATTGTTTGATAAGAGGGAGGTGGAAGTGGCTTAAAATGTTGGGCGGGAGCACCAGAGCTATGGAAGTTGCTATTAATTGACGCTAAGTGAAACAAGGGCCAACGATTTCATTAGTTCTATCGCCTGATGGAGTAAAGCAGGCGCTGCTTTTGGTCAGATGGTGGGTGTTTATGGAGTGATATTGATAAGGGAAGTGGTGTCAAGCGATAGTTATGGAGAGGAGTGACAATGTTAAGCACAGTTCATTGGATAGGGAACAGTGTTCATGAAGTTGGGCTTAGTGGCTGATGTTGGGGCTAGTGTTGCTGTTGATGCGAGTTCATCTTAACAATGTCCAATAAAAATTGGGTTAAGAGTAGAATGGTGTTGTTTAAGTGGTAAAGTTGTAGAATTAAGCCATTAATCTTATCGAAAACACGAGGAGAGTATTTGAGATACATCTTGTTGTTTAGTTTAATTTATGAACTCCTTAGTTTGTCTGTGGTTCAAATGAAGATGAAGGGATGTGGTAAGGCAAAGATGTGTGGGTCAGATATTTTAAATAATGACGTTTGATGTTTTCGTTATCAGTTATATTGCCAAGGTTTTTCAGTTCCTTTTTTTGAGCAGACATGAAACTTTGCGTACGACATCACATTGTAGTCTAGTGATGTATGTAGCATATATTCGCCTTATTTGATTTTTTTATTCCACATCATGATGCAAGATTTGATTCCTATTCGAAGAGTTACAAAGTGTCTCAGGTTCTGGCGTGACCGTAACATATACAAATTTGTGTATGTATTTCAGTTGAAATTGGCTGGCTCTGCAATTAGTATGTAAGGTTAGCGGTTACTTGAATGCCAAAAACCTTGCATTTTCAAGGTCGTTCTTCTGTTGCTAATATGCATAGTAGAGGGACCTGACTTCATCAATTTACATTTCGTTGATAAGGATTTCTTGGGTCTAGTTTTAGTTTAGTTTAACTGCAGCAACGATATAGATATGCTCTAGAGTACAACTAAGATGTCTCAAAAATAAATATATCTCTCTTAAACGTGAAGTCGTTCAGATCATCAGATCAGACTAAGCGTTTTGCTTATTATTTAGCTTGAGAGAATTATACTTAATTATGTTGTTGTTGAGAAAGTATTAGGTGACGCTCTTTAGCTAACTAACTCAAGTTCCGCACTCCAAGTCCATTAAGGTTCCCTTCTACTTGATGTGCTCCATCTAAATTGAGTTCTTCCTTTACTACGTTGTCCCTCCAGGATATATTCAGAGACTCTGCGGGCCGGAGCATTGATGCCCATTCGCTTTACATTTCCCAGCCATCTAAGGCGATTGAAGCGCTGTTTTCTAACTAGGTCGATATTGCTGTACAACTCGTACAGTTCGTCCTTGAATCGTCACAGCTAAAGCCAGTCGATGCAAACGGGACTGAATATTTTTCGAAGGGTTTTTCTCTCGAAACTACTGAGGAACGATTCATCTGCGTTCTATAGAGTCCATGATTCAGCACCATAAAGTAGGACTGGGTCTTTTATAGAGTCTCGGGATATTTTCTTACTACTCAATTGCCGTCTTAGCCCAAAGAAACATCGGTCGCCAAGAGTTTTTCTTCGGGGTGTTGTTGGTAGAATTTATAGCATAGCCAAGGTAGGTAGTTGTCGGCTATAACGCTCTGTCTAATTTGTCGATGTTGTGTGCCCCTAATACTTGGTTATGCCTTCATTTACTGCTAAACCCATTTTAGCAGCTTCCACTTCCATACTAGCGAACGCAAAAGTGACAGCTAGCTGTGATCCCCCAATTATGTCGATATCATCGGCGTATGCTAGTAATGGCGCAGACTTTTGAAAGAGTTCGTTTGTGAGTTCCGTACAATTCTCGCAAGTATGATGTTAAAAAAGTCACATGACAACGCGTCACGTTGTCTAAAAGGTTTTTTGACATCAACGGTGTCGGTTAAGTCAGTAGCGACCGTGACTGAGCAGCGAGCATTCCCAAATATCATTCTGCACAGATGGACGGGCTTGACAGCGATACCACAACTTGACATGATTATACAGGCTAGTCTCTATAAATGCGGCCTTAAAATCGACGAAAAGATGGTGGGTACCGACTTGGACTTCTTCAGTTTTTTCAAGGATCTGAGAGAGTGTGAAGATTTGGTCAATTGTGGATTTTTCTGGTCTGAAACCGCGCTAATAGAGTCCAATCATGTTGTTGACGAAGGGTTTCAGGAGTTTACACAATATGGCAGATAGATTTCGTATGCAATGTTGAGGAGATTTATGTTTGTATAGTTAGCGCAGTTAAAGATCGGGCAAACTCCATTCATCAAGCATACAATCTTCTGACAAGATCTGAGAAATGAGTTGGTGTATGCACTCCACGAAGTCATTTCTAGCGGCTTTGAACACCTCGGGCGGTAAGCCGTCAAGGACTGCTGATTTGTTAGATTTTAGCTTAAACATTGCTTCGTTTTGGTTAGGTGGATGTAAGATTTGGCTATCATCGTTTATGTTGAATGGTCTATTTAGCTGGCTATGGGATGGTGAGCTTCTTCGCTATTATACAGTATGCTGAAAAAGTTTTCCGATATTCTAAAAACTGGCTGTGACTCTACTACAAGGTTTCCTTCTTCAATGTCACAGGTTTTTGTACGGGTCTTCTTGCCCTGACTCGCTCTCGTACTTCGATGGAGCGCCGCTTTGAAGACTTTTTGTTTAGCTGCATGTACTTACCCGCATTCTCCATCAAACCAGGGATTTGTTGGTGATGGTCGGGTGAAACCCAGTACCGGCTGCTCTAATGAAACGTTGGCAGCGTTGCCACTTGTCTTCGGTACTTGATGCTGGCAACATAGGAGGTTTTGTGAGATTTCGGGATACGCATGTGGCTAAGATTCTGGTGGACTTTTTCGATTGCAGCTTCTCTGTGTCATATCTTGCCACAGTAGTTATGTTTTGCTGTGGCGCTTGTGAATTCCACATTCGCAACTTGGCTTAGACAAGGCGATAATTCGAGTCAGTATTGGCTGAAAGAAACGTTTGGATGTCCAGGATACTGGATTCGCAAAATGATCAATTCGATTTAGCGTTTGATTTTATTGTGATTATGATACCGTGTGCTTGCTATAGTGATATTTGGTCCCACCTCAAAGTTATTAAGCCTAAGTCTGTTAGTGTCGAGTATGCAATGCTTACGAACTATCCTGGCGTTAAAATTTTCTAGTATGATTTTAACGTCATACTTCGGACTTTGCTCAAATTTATGTCTTTCATAGGGGCATGAGATGATATGAGGCTTGTCAAAAGACGGCTTACGTATCTGAAACTCAAGACATCTTGCCTAAATCCAACTGCGAATAAGCGCTGTTTCTTTTCTCTGTAGCAATCGCCATAATATACTCGTATATCACTGGTTTTCAGCCTTCTAATGCCCATCCCTTCTCATCGTACTTCCGGTCGGTGATTTCTGCGTGATAGCAGTTAATCGCCTCTGCTAATTGTTCGGCTGCACGTGGCCTGTTATTGGTCCGAACATTGCACGTCCAGATCGGGGGGTCGTTGTTCTTTAAACTTTTACAAAGGTCGTCAATAGTGAATCCATTTATATTCGAAGCCATTCGTCAAATTTTTTTAATCCTTTATGTATATTACAGTCAGCAGTTTTCCAACCTATCACTATGCAGGTCCCCGACAAGAATGACTGGAATGCATTTATTTAACGTTAGTTGCTCCAGTTCGTTTAAAAACTGAAAGGAAGTATTCTAAAGTGTCCAGAATCTTGTAAAACTTTAGAGTTGCTGGTGTATATCATTGTAATTTCCGTCTTGTTCTGCATCCCAATGCTAATTTACAACGACATTCCTGTTCTCACCTCTTTGGATAAGATTGATCCACTTACGCACGTAAGTAGCTACTTACACTTGAACTAATGTTGGTTTCGAATACTTCATTTGTCTGGTTAACGTTGACATGGACCTTCTCTTTCACATGTCCTAAAAGAAAGATTTGGAAATCGCATCGAAGAAATGTAAAATCGCATGATCTCAGAGACCAAATTTGATCAACATTTTAAGAAATGACTTGGCCAGGAAATTTTTCTCGCTAAAAAGTAGTACTTTCGTAACCATTTGAAAATAAAAATTGCTTAGATCCATACTAAAAAACAGGAAAATGATGAATAGAAAATCACATTTTTCCACTATGTTATAACGGCTCCGTTGGAGCCCGGCGATTTATTTTGTTTTTATAGTTAGCGGAACGCTCGTCGGTAAAGTGATCGACTATTTTTTTTTTTCAGTTGCGATACACGCGAAAACTCTAGATAACGGGTCGCTTGTCCCGTCTATTCTCGGGAATTTTATCGCACGCGTGGCCTACGGAGTCTCAATTTCACAAAAAAAAAAAAAACGAATTTCTACTCTCTTTATTTCTTTTTTTTGTACGGCACTACCACTATATTTAGCTTTTGTGTCCTAGCGGTGCTGTGCCCCTTTCTGGCACAGTTCATCACTCCCTTTTTTTCCGCTACTCCCGGTACGAGGACCTGTCCTTAAGCTTCCCTTTCTATTTTTCCCCCTTTTGGGTTTCCCTTTTCCTTCTGTTTTGCTTTTTTTTTTCTTGGCCAAGGCCCGAACTCGCGACTCTACTTTATGCGATCACAGATAAAACAAATCTACTCTAGTTTTTGTACTATAAAAAAAAATTCCGAAAAGAAAAAAAAAATAGCTTTTCGCAATTTCAGAAAATTCGCACGACACAGAAAAAAAAAACTCAGCTGACTCTCTTTACTGGCTGGTCGTCACCAAAGTGATTTCCAAATTTATTTTTTTTGGTCCACAGCTCCCGCTCACACACACATATTCGCACACCCGCTCTGTCACATATTCAATCGGCTCTAGCGGACCCAACGACGGGAATTTTAGCTAGCACCCGTGTCCAACGAGGCCTCTCATTTATACCAGTCTTTACGCACTCACACTAGACTCTTCAGTCTCGGAGTTTGCTCGCCCTTCCAGTAAGGACTGGGAACTCCACTGAGAGAGTTTATGGAAGCTGTGGATCCTAACTATGCCTACTATCTCCCCTACCATTAGACTCTACAAAGAAATTGCGAAAAGCAGAGTTTCTTTCTCTTTTGCTGCCGGGTATTTTTCCCCCATGGAATTACACTAATAAATTTTTTTTGCAAAATAACAACGACCGCGAAGGAGAAAGGGGGTTCGTTGGAAAGGTAGTTGGAATGTTGAGATAAAAGGAAAAAAAGTGTCCCTTACCTTCTGGATTGTATCTCGATCCAACTGTCCGTTGGATCGCCGCCCCTAACAAAAACTAAGTCTAGTGCCTATGCAAATTTTTATATTTTCTTCCGCGGATCCCTAGTTACTCCAGTGATCAATAGCGTGTCACTCCTTACAATTATTATTATTATTTTTTTTTTTAATTAGGCCCTTCTGCCTTCTGGCCTCTCTGCCCTCGAGCCACGGCCGGTTTTGAGGTTTGTACTTTTGTTCTTTGTATATGTTGTACAATAGTTGTTTGTTGGTTGCGGTTGGTGGGTGTTGTTTGTTGTTGATTGTTGTGAGTTGGTTGTTCGATGTTGTTTGTATGTTCCCTCGCTGGAGGCTGTTTTAATACTTGACCATCCGCCTACACGCTCCTGCTGCTCCTTCAGTGCTCCATCGGTGGGGTGCTGGCTTAAAAGCGGTCGTCATCCCTTCACTCATCGAACCTGACTTTTACAGCTGGTGCGCCGTTGGGGTGTGCTGAATTGTCTAGACTGTCCGCCTGCACATCCTGTTGCTCATTTGTTGCTCCCTCGCTCGAGTGTTGCTATAAGAGAGATCGTCCTCTCTTCACCCATTGATCAATTTGCTCGGCGCATCCATACCCATTATCGAGATGTTGTGCCGGTGTCCGTACCCGTATCGGTAGCAGGATAGGGTGTTATTTAAGCCTCCTGTTGCTTGGCTTTCGTTGGGGTGTAAGATCCAGGGATCGTCTTCCCCCACCCGTCATCGTCGTGTTGTGATGTCTGGATTGAAAGACATCATCCTCATCCTCACCCGTCGGCGACTTTCAGACGCCCTGTCTGATTCAGCCCATTGCGAGTCTCCCGTCTATCTATGGGCTCCCACAACGGTGTTCCTGGTAGACCTCCTGACGCACCCTGGGGTTCCTGCTTCGTCGTGAGTCTCCCTACTGTCCTTATGGCTTCATCGACCAAACCTCCTCGTTCTCTTCTGCGGAGAAACCCGCCCGTGAACCTATGTGGGTTGCTTCCGAGGTCTGGGGTTGGTGGGTCACTGGCTGACGGGACCATGGCTGCCAGTGGGACCGAAGCTGCCAGTGGGACCGAAGTGACTTCACAAGGAAAAAGAAAGTCAAACTTGTTGCGGGAAAATTTACCGCAACAATATGGTATATTAAATTTTTTAGATCGACAAACCTGTGTTTTCCGTCGCACTTCGGGCAACAGAAGCGGTGTGCGCAGCTGTTCTTGTACGAAAGACTCGCTTCCGGTTTAATGACTTGTCTAATTTAACCGCTGGTAGACAAAAAATTGATTCATGTCGACTGAGAGAACTTTTAACTTTTTTTTCGAACCGTTTGAGCAAATTGTTCACCATTTTTGTAGTCAATTCGGAGTGTTGTTGAAATATGCTTCGTTCCATTTTTATTTGTCGTATAATTCTCTATTATCATTTGTCAAAAACTGGCAGCACATATTTTATAAGAAAGATGGTTGTTTTGAAGGTTTCAAACAGAGTATTGACAACATAAATTTTGGTGTGCCCTAGTGATCCGTTCCGCCTTTTGCTAATTTTAATCCTGTACATTCCTTTGCTAAAGACAGTACGCTCGACACAAATGTACCTGGATTCTTCAATTGTACAATAGAATAAAAGTGGCAGCGTATGTTACGTTTACTAAATTCCAATATCGAACTGTTACCCACCAACCAATGAAATTTATTGCTTCCGAAACATCTTAAAGTCAGTTAATTTTTAAGGCGAAATTGAAGCAGCCATCGATTATCCTTTGACTTGCATTGTCAAAGCCGAAGATTCTTCCAGTCTCGGTGTGTGAATTACAACATACGATGACATTCTGAGAAAGGCTTCCCAACCGTTTTAACAAATGTTTCATCCCGTCTGATCGGGTCTTAATAAACGACTATAAGCCTTTGGAGTGCAACCCTCATATCTGATGAGGTGCTTCTAAAACCTTCTGTGCTTGATAGACAGAATTCAAATTCATTTGATAAAACTTATAGATGGAATCTAGTACATAGTAGGGCTTTGTTTTTGAAAACCAATTAGAAGGATTTCAAAGTTAAATTGCGTGAGTCATCTCTAAGGCGTAGAACCATTTATTACCTACTACAATTTTTTAATTGATTTTGAAAGGCTACAAATCCGAAAATGCACAACTTTCTTTATTCCGATAACTCACGATTTTGGCTTCTTAAGTGAAATTGACTGGCGTGGCACTTTCCTACCAAGAACCCCTAACCTAACAAGACCCTGACCCTGTACGTCAAAGAAAATGCTTCCACTCATTATTAATAAGCTACTCAAGGCAAACAGTACGCTGTCTCAGTCTAAGTTCAAATCCAAGTCCAACAATTTCTTTAACATTGCATATGCATGTACTCACTCCCGTAGTAAGTAGCCATATTAAACGATCTCTTCCAAACGCTTACTTTGATTGTCCAAACTCATTTTTCATCCGCTGGACTTGAGTGACCGCAGACGATCTATCATGAGACACCACCTCGCGGCAAAGGAATGTTAATTAATCATTCGGCGAGCTCACTCACGGCTTATGCAATGAAAATGATCGTAAGACCCTTAAGCACGGCTTTACATCCCAATTCAATGCCAATGCACTGAACTAAATCGGTTCCACATTAAAACTCTTTAAACACACACACACACATATACACATAAATACAAAAGCCGATGCTAGACCTGTGCGGATTCTATATGCCAGTAAGCGCTATAATCAATCAGAAGATGCGTTGCAGAAAAGGTTGCTGTCCACCGATACTTGAACGTAGTTGAATATCCCACAGCAGATCCGTTTTCATTTTCATTCGGCGCATGTATGTCGTGACGCGACAAAAAATTGTAGCAGCAATTTATCTTTCGCCTGACAGTGTGTGCCTTTAAACGTTTCCCGGGGAACTGAAAGCGGTATAGCCCACAGGCACTGTATTCACCAAAGTATCTACCTGTATAGCCGTCACCGCGCCTCTATCTTGGACCCTCCAGCCTACAAACAATATTAATTAATTGATGTAATTGCATTGTCGATATAGAAGATAATGATCTGATGCCAGAAACGGTACGATCTCTTCACAGCTCCCCAGCAACTAGTTTGACTTGCCGCTGATAGATACTCTACTTGTACTCGTACATATCTCAAAATTTTTGTACAAAATTTTCTTACCCCTCAAATGGTTGTTAACTCTATCGGAGTCTTGTAGTTACGATGTTGCAACCGATCGCGATGTCATCTGAAATCACGATCAATTGGATGCTTAAGCCCGAATCTATACAGACACCTCAACCTGTCGTGCACAGATTTCGATCAGAGTTTGTACATTGGACGATGTACTCGTAATGGATGTGCGCTACGATCCACGTCAAAGAGGTCAGTGATCAGCGATCACTGTAATCGCTCTTTTTTTTCCTTTTTTCTGTTTTTGCATTTTTCTTTTTTTATCTTCACATACCTCCAACCCTCCCCCCCCAAAAAAAAAAAAAAATCAATTTGAGAAAGTGTCATTCTACTGTGAATATGGTTTCTTCTCATCAAAATTCCTAGAAGTAAAGATCACTGATCACCACACTCGATCACTCTTTGTTTGTACCGTTAGGGCAGCACAATTTTAATTTAAATCAAATCAAATGAAATCAAATCAAATCCCGTAGCCGGAAGAAACTCCTACAATAATTTCTCTAAATACAAACGGGCACACATGATGGATGCCACACAAGGTCGTAGGGTTAATTAACCCGCGCCTTAGGAAAAAGATCATCAAAGATTTGACACCACAAGCAGCACAGTCGCGTTTCCTACTGCCAGCCAACTACTAGAGCAGCCACAACTAGGGTACGTGGGTGTGTGCTACTCCAGTTTCTTGGAAGTTACTGTGCCTGCCGAGACCGCGTGAAGATACCTACATTGAGCTCAGCTAATCATGTGGACAATGCACATCCGTTTTTTGTTGTAAGTGACTGAGGAGGGAGTAAGAGTAGAGGGGCTTAATCGTCCGTAAAGAATATCGCGGCTAATGATGCACTCAACCCACTTTTCATCGAGCAGTTTGGACGATCAGCTCTCGCATTCGAAATGAATTTATATTCGATTGATTGGGTACACTGCAGGAGGAAACGCCGCGTGACTTAATCTTTTTTTATTCGTCTACTTTTGTTTTATTTATTTATTCCGTTTTTGAAGCTCTTTCTGGGGTATTGAGCAAATTATGAAAGTTAGATGATTTGAAAGTTAACAGCCATTGGGAAAAGCTTCATATCGTCATATTTTTTTAGAGTATAACTTCGTAAATAATACTCGATATTTATTAGTGATGACGAGCCTCCAACTTTCGCATTTCTTTCCTCAAAACTGTTTTCGAGTTTGTTCTCTGTCTTCGTGGTTTTCTATTGTTCTTATTTTTTCAGCTTGGCAGCAACTGTTTGAGACTGGTTTCGTTTGCTATTTGCATCTGTACCCATCTACGAGGGTTGTCTGAAAAGTTTCTCTCTAACCCGTCCAAATACTACTTGGCGTTTTTCTTTGCAAAATAATAGTTCACGAAGGTGATTGCCTCCTCATTTGATGAAAATCTCTGTCCTCCAAGCGCAGTTTTTAGATGAGGGAACAAAAATAAGTCGCTTGGGGCTAGATCTGGTGAATAAGGCGGATGGTCAAGCAGTTCAAACCGTAATTCATGGATTTTCGCCATGTGTGTGAGACGGCGCGTTATCTTGGTGAAACAGGATTTTCTTTTTCTGCAAATGTGACCGTTTTTCTGCAATTTCTGCCTTCAGCTTGGCAAGTAATGATGCGTAGTATTCTCCTGTAATGGTTTTTCCTTTTTGAAGATAATCGATTAAGATAACTCCTTTACTATCCCAAAAAACAGTCGCCATCACTTTCACAGCCGCAAAAACAGTTTTTGCTTTTTTTGGAGCCGGCTCGCCCTTTGCAGTCCACTGTTTTGACTGAATTTTTGTTTCGGGCGTATAATGGTGTATCCAAATTTCATCTACAGTAATTAATCAGCGCCAAAACTTGGATTTATTGGGCCTAAACTGCGACAACAGAGCGTTGGAAATGTTCATTCGAACACATTTTTAATCTAACGTAAGCAAACGCGGCACCCAACGCGCGGACAGCTTTCTCACGCCTAAACATTTAACATGTAAGAAACACGTTCCCACGTCCCGAACGTTCATCATCTCCCAAGCTCTTACGGCCATGTTTAAATTCAGCTGCCCAAAATTTCACTGTGGTAAATGATGGTGCAGAGTCCAACTCATTTTTGATTTGCGTAGGCGTATTGCCTTTCAAAAACAAGAATTTCATAACAGCTTGATTAATTAATTTTTTCCATTTTCACAAAAAACACTCACATCGACTCACTCAAGCGACTGTCAACTAAAAACTGCGCGTCCAAAATGGCTGAAACTTCGGTAAGTAACTGCCAAAACTGAACAACTGGCATTCACTAGCTTTTATTGACGAGTGCCGCTATCTTTACCCTTTACAGGCAACCCTCGTGTTTATACTTTTTTTCATTATATCCTTTAGCTACCATCTCGTTTTTTTTTTGTTACGCAATCTGCGACGTGAGCAGCTCAAAGAGAACAAAGTTGTAAATCTCTTTCGAACGCGTCCCATTGTGCTAAGTGAACGCAGCCTGATTCGTCAAGTCAGCCATTAGAACTGACCGAATCCGCCATGATGGTTTTGAGAAGAGTTGGGAAATGGCGGGCATTCGAGAGTATGCTGTCAAACTGAAGAGAGATTAAGAACATAAAAGTTGTAAAAAAATAAAATAAAAAAAAAGTAATAAAATAAAATGTTTTAAAAGAAAACATCGAAAAAAAGAGTTTAAATCCTCAGAAGTGGGATTATCCTTAAAAATGTCGAAAAAATTAAGCAAAAGCGAAATTGCACTTGCTCTGGAGGAAGTGGGATTAACCTATCCTCCTACTGCAACCATTTCGCAAATGCACGCTCTACTCGGTGCAGAGAATGCGTGCCAAACGGCATCTCCCAACGTGTGCGTCGAAGAGGACGAAGTAGCCGATTGTGCACAGGCCAACGGAGCACCCGCTCACATTGCGGAAGAAATGGAAGGCGAGACTGCTGTGGAAGAGGTCCCAGCCATTTTGGCGAATGCATCTATCAAACCTTGCCACCGACACAGGAGAAAACAATGTATCGACGCCCTAATTACAGAACTACAAAAAAAGAAAAAACTGCTTCTTCTACGTCAGCAAATCGAGTCGCTGGAGGACCCTCTCGCCCCGGGACTGCACCGCTTGTCCATTACCGAAGTGGAGTCAATGGTGTCAACATTTTCTGGAGACGATGCCTATTCGGTGGACAAATGGCTTGCAGATTTTCAAAACGCAACTAAGTTATATCGAGGTTCGGATCACTTTAAATACATGACCATGCGTAGGCTGTTAACGGGAACGGCGGCCAGTTTTCTGCGAACCTCAACAGCATCAAATTACACCGAACTGAAATCTGCCCTACTAAAGCAATTCAGACGTCGCGTTACTATCAATGATGTCTACAAGCAGTTGCAAAAAAGACTACGTCTCAAGGGAGAAAATATCATCAGTTAAATGCTGTCCATGCAGGAAATCGCCAGTCAAGCAAACATTGACGAAAGTGACATCGTAAACATAATAATAGAGGGAATGAGGGATCGCAGTGCCTATGCGTCCATACTCTACACGGCCAAGAACCTCAATGAACTTCAAAATCTACTGGTCATTTACGAGAAGAAGAAAATGAGTGACAGCAATCTTTCGACGCCTGTACACTGCACCGGATACATCAAGCCGCCAGCGACCATTCCTCCACATTGCCGTACAATGTTCAAAACTGATGCGAGAAATTGGATCATGCTTTCGATGCGGCAGCAAGGATCGCATCGCGAAGCGTTGCAACCAGCCAGCCAGCCAACCAGGTGAATACCGTGAAGCAAAAAGTCGACGACGAAGTGCAACCCATTGAGTTAAATGAAATTGTAAGTATTGCTTTTAAAAATCGAGGCTTGAGAAAGAATAGACAAATAAAGTGTTCATGTCTAATTGACAGTGGCAGTCCGGCCAGTTTCATTGCTAAGGATCTCGTCCCAATAGATTTTTTATTCAAAATCAAATTCCACTACTACACGCTAAATGGGGATAAAATTGAAACCCTCGGCAAGGTAGATTGCAATATTTCATTATTAAATAAAACGCGCTACATCTCTTCAACTATAGTTGGAAATCGACTTCTGCCAAAACCACTTCTCCTTGGCCGAGACTTTCTCAGAATATTTAACGTATCTTGTTATAAAGATAATACTAAATACAGATTTGTTGTTATCTAACGATATTGCTCAAGGACTGAATAAGTGTGTAGAATATGATTGAGTTTAAGAAAAATGAAAAATTCAAATGATAACGAATATACGTCCGAGAGAGTAATGGTTGACGAAAGTACTCGCGTTCATGAGTCCCATTGTGGTTACGAGATTGACAATTGTAATAATATACATTCCGCCGAATCGCCTTCCGAGTGTCCAACAAAAGAAACATTAAGTAGTGAGGTAATTGATTGCTTGTCTTCCGAGTGCGTTTCCGATTGTGTAGGTTGTTCCAGTGCTAGTAGGTCAAATGAATTGTCTTCTGTTCAGGCATCTTCCGAGATTGTAACAGGAAATAAAATCCCTAATTGTTCCGATTGTTCTAACATCTGTCAAGTTAAGGAATCATGTGCTGACGTGATCCTTGATCAGGTATTTTCGGAAAGTATAGTACTCGTAGATTGTTATAGTGAAAAGACTGATAGGGATATAAACCCCTCGTTGCCAAAATATGAGTCAGCAAAGGTTTAAAAGATAATTGAAGATTGTTATATGAATTACCCTAGAGATGATAAAGACGCTTCGTTTAAAATAAGTATCAAACTTTCGTCCGATAAACTCCCTTGTGTGCAATGTGCATACATTAAAACCAGGCTTTGTGAAAGTAGCACATTTTTTTTTTTAATCGCATACACGTATGTTACTATTAATTAACGAAAATAACATGTTATCTTTATAATCATAAATAAAAGAACAAAATAAAAAAATTACAGTTCTGTCGTACAATCAGCACTGACTTTTTTACCGCACTCCAAGCATATGTACTTTTGGCATGAATAGCGCCTCTAAGATGATTTCCGTTTCAGTTTTGGAGGACAAAAAGCACACGTCTTTCTTTGATTTGGTGCAGAAACACCGTGTTCTGGCTGATTTGGCATATCAGGGCCTAGAATTCGCATCAGGCGATAAATTGGTGCAGAGTAGTCTTTTTTGCATATGTTCTAATATTAGTTCACGAGATAAAAACTTTAAAAATATTTCTCTGTCAATTTTCATATTATGCGCTTGATGAACCACATATGCATTGACCATGCTGATGTCCAAAATACGGAAAAATATACTCATTAGCCAACGCCTCGACCGGCTGCTACAGGAGTAAATTGAACACTTTTATTCCTGTTTTGTGGAGTTGTAAAATGCTATATTCCGGTTTTCCTGTACGTTCGTCTGCTACTTCTGAATGATGCATCGATGACGCAAAAATGACAACTGTACCCTTTTTAGGCACGTGAGATACGATTGTCACTTGGTTGGTAAGTCCGTATAGAGTGGAATCTACTTGTCTTTGTTTTGACGGCTTCAAGTTCTCTAATAACTCTTTTTTGTCCCAACAACGTCAACCCCCTTCTTTTCAGTGCATCAATGAGTTCTAGAGACGTAAACCAATTGTCAAACGTCTCATTTCTATTTGAACCGTACAAGCGTCGTGACAAGCAGAGTCCAAAGAACAGCATGTTTATGCAAAAGCGGAGCATTGCGGTCAACCCCCTCCACAGCATTAGACATTCGGTTTCTTTTGACACCCCTCGATATTTTCAGCAGGCAAATAGCTGCGACTAAACAGTGGACAAATAATCTTAATACATTAGAAATCATCACAGATAACATCGATTACATCTTACCCGAACTTTGGTTTGAGAAAAACTTCCATGTAAGCTTCCCCTCTAGATCTTTCTGGGAGGAAGATGCTATCATGGAGGACAAGTCAATCCATCTCTACACAGATGGATCTAAAACCGATAGCAGAGTTGGCGGCGGTGTTTTCTTAGATAAGCTAAATCTAAGTCTCTCTTTCCGTCTTCCAAATCACTGTAGCGATTTTGCCGATTAAAGAAGCTCTGTCGTGGCTGAAGAATGGATATCCGCGCTTTTTCGGATAGTCAGGCCGATATCAAGTCCTTGGACTAGGTTTCACTAAATTCTGAAACCGCCCTTGAATACCGATCATCTCTTATGGAGATGGTTGAACTGGGTGCCGGGCCACAGAGACATTCCGGGGAACTGTAGGGCCGATAAACTCGCCAAAATTGGAACTACTCTACCTATTCTACCGGAAAAGGGTAGCATAGGTATCCCAATCGCTGCGTGCAAAATAACATTAAAGCTGGATGCCAATAAAAGAAAAGACCTTAGGTGGACTGTTGGACCAACATGTCTAGCGACCAAACAGATCTGGCCAAAACTGGATCTGAATCGCTCTAAGTGTCTGATCCTTCTAAATAAGAAACATCTCAGCGCCATCATAGGTGTCATCACTGGACACTGCTTCATAAGCAGGAACGCAAGAAGGCTTGGCGCCTTCACAAATGATTTCTGCAGAAGCTTCATAGACGAGGAAGAGGAGGAGACAATCCTCCACCTACTCTGTACATGTCCAGCTCTCTCCCAGAGAAGAAGACTTCACTTAGGAGCTTTCTTCTACAACGACTTAAACGATCTAAAAAATATAGACGTAAACAGCCTCCTACGCTTCATCATACGCTCAAACCGGTTCCATTAGTAAGAGGATCATAGATCCACGTGACATCACAATGGGCCAATAGGCCTACCATGGTCGTGACGGGCGTAACACACTTTGAGAAGGAACTAAAAGTTGCTTTTCACCTTCTTATAAGACTTCTACGTCAGAACCCTTTCCACTGTATATGTACCCATTGTAGAATTAGCTAGTTTTCAAACCACACAAGCACATCATTTTCAATTCATATTTAACAGGCTTGTTTGGCATAGACATAACAAGAAACGGTTGTCCTCTGAATGCAATCAAAATTTCATCGATTGTTACGTATTCACCAACATTGTACAGACACTGATAATTTTTCAAGAACTTGTCGACGATATTTGAAACAGCGGCAAATTTATAAATACTTTTTTTGGAGCCTCTATCATCTGGATTATCAAATCTCATACAACGGAGCAAGTTTAGAAATTTATTCTTTGACATTACACATCGGGAAATCTCACGGCCTATTCTATCTGTTTCAAAAATATAATCTGCATTTTCATGATTTGATTTGAAGACGGCTGTATAGCTAAAAATCCAATGAAAACTAGAAGTTCTGACGAATCTACGAGGGCGGGTCAATAAGTCCGTGACCGTGACTGCTCCTGTCAACAGGCATCAGTCAGTTGACTCCTGTCAAAATTTAAACTTGCTGCGTCAGTTAGTTTGTGTTTGACAGCTATTTTTATCAGACTACTCACTAATTTGAGGAGAAAATGGAAAAAAGTGTGCTTATTAAGCATTATTTCTTGCGAAAAAAAACCATTACCGAGACCAAGGCTAAGCTTGATAAATACTATGGGGACTCTGCACCATCGATTTCAATGGTAAAAAAGTGGTTTACTGAATTTCGTTGTGGCCGTACAAGCACTGAAGATGATGATGCCGAACGTCCTGGACGCCCAGTTGAGGTCGCTACACCCGAAACAATCGAAAAAATTCACGATATGGTGTTGGCCGACTGAAGATTGAAAGTGCGAGAGATTGTGGAAGCCGTAGGGATCTCGCATGGCTCAGTGGTTTCAATTTTCAATGATCACTTGGGCATGAGAAAGCTTTCCGCAAGATGGGTGCCGCGTTTGCTCACAGTCGACCACAAACGCAATCGTGTAACAACTTCCCAGGAAGGTTTGGCGTTGTTTAATCGCAATATGGAGGAGTTTTTGCGCCGTTTTGTAACCGTGGACGAAACATGGATCCATCACAACACACCAGAGAACAAACAACAGTCAAAACAGTGGGTTTCTAAGGGTGAATCGGCGCCAAAGAAGGCCAAGGTGGGTTTGTCAGCCAATAAAGTTATGGCGACTGTTTTTTGGGATGCACGCGGGATAATCCACATTGACTACCTTCAAAAGGGAAGAACAATCAATGGGGAATATTATGCCAACTTATTGGACCGATTCAATGACGATTTCAAAAAAAAACGACCTCATTTGGCCAAGAAAAAAGTTCTTTTCCACCAAGACAATGCAAGGGTGCACACATGTGCAGTTGCCATGGCAAAAATCCATGAATTGGGCTATGAATTGCTCCCTCATCCACCCTATTCTCCAGATTTGGCTCCGAGCGACTACTTCTTGTTCCCAAACCTGAAGAAATGGCTTGGTGGAAAAAGATTTGACTCCAATGATGAAGTCATCTCGCAAACAAAGGCCTATTTTGAGGACCTCGACAAATCATTTTTTTTGGAAGGGATAAAAAAATTGGAGAAGCGTTGGACAAAGTGTATAGAGCTCAAGGGAGACTACGTTGAAAAATAATATTATTTTTTTATCAAAAAATCTGTGTTTTAATGAAAAAGTCACGGACTTATTCACCCGCCCTCGTATATCTTGCGATTCTGCCCTATTTTCTTTAGCATGTTGAGATCTAACCTCAGTTAACTTTACATTAGTCCAAGTAAGGATTTCTCTTATAATCTCACTATCTATAAGTTTTTTTCCAAATAGATAAAGGGTCATTTCCATCATTATTTGTAAGACTAGTAGGTCGTTGACGGTGGACAGTATTATGTGCTTGAGTTCGCACAGCTCGATTTGGAGCTGTTTTGCACCATTTATCTCTATTTTTTCCATAGAAATACCCTATCTGAGACAATGGCATTTCATCACCATCGTATAGTTTCTAGGTTCATCTGCTAATTGAATATCCTGATAAACGTGTTCACCTAAATAAGAGCCATTTGTTTCACTATTAGTGTCATGGTCACTTTGCTGTGGCACATAGTCCTCACCAACGTCACCGACCTATCACCCATTATTATCCCCGTTGAGCCAAGACTCCAACACATCAGCTAGACGTGAATCTGACACAGCTAATCTCTTGTTAAGAAGGTTCTTAGTTTCTTTTCGTAGGTCGTGATGCCCCAGGATTTGACATTTTTACGTAAAATTAGTTTTCAAACAAAAAAAAAACAATTTAGAATCACAGTTCAAAAAAAATTACGACTCCGACGCGTGGCCACTCAGACGGCGATTGAATTGAAATTCCTCAACAAAATTGCTCCCGCTGATGCAACCACTACTGGCCACGTCATGAGCGCAACTGACCACGAAGGTACTGAGACGTACGTGCAACAAGAGAGCGGGGAACAGTAAAATCTAACGGTTATAAAAACCTCAGCGGTCTCAGAGACCGCACGTCGGTGGTTGAAGGATATGATACCTTAGGTTCTTAATAAAAGACCGGAAACGGATACGCGGACGACCCAGAATGCATATTCGTCACCTACAAGAATATTTAAGAAGCCTTAGCATTGATGCAAAAAGAATTAAACGCAATAACAGATTGGGTAGACTATCCAAAGTTGACCAACTCATTTCACAATAATTGAATTCAAAATCAAATTTTAAGCCAATCGCTGTTTGCATTTAGGCAGGGACTACAAGAGATTATGATAGGAACTTGTATATTATGAAATATGTTAGTACATACATTGCGTCAGCATCTGGGTGCTTTTGGGGACTACAGCTTGAATGGAGCTCATATGAAGTGTAATGTGAGAGTTGTCCTTTAGAACTAGTTATATTACACATAACTGGTGGGTGTATGTACCTCATGACGTATCTCAAAACAAAAAACATTTCGTGCCGAAATGATAGTATTAAAAAAGAATTATTGAAACGGTGTAAGGGTTATTGTATGTTTGATCTGGCATAGATGGTAGAGCTATCAAATGGGATGCCCTCTTCACATGTATAGTTTCAATACATGCGGGATCACACCATGCTACAAATGTCTCTGTGTTTATCTTCATAACCCCTAACGTACTAATTGATTTCTTACCACACCGATACCTTTCTCATCACATCTCTATATGTCTTCTTGGTATCTTAGATCATCTCAAAGAATAAAAAGTTTATCTGAGCTCTCTAAACAAAATCCATTTATTTATCCAATACAAAAAATTACATTATCAATGTATTTGTAACTAATTAATTTAAATACAGTTACTAACTGGTTTTGGTATACAAAAGAAAAATTTAAATGTGTTTCTTTACACACTCCTAAGGTTTAAGGTGCGCACCCTATCTGCTTATCTCACAAGAGAATAAATCTATGTATAGCAAATTTTAGGTTATAAATTTGTAGGTAGAAAATATAAACTTGTGGTTGTAATTTTAAATTCAAAAAACAATTTTGAACCACCTTCTACAGAATAAATTAACATAGTTCATTTATTTATTTATTATTCAGAATAAATTGAATTTCATCATCCTATATAATTATTATTATTATTTTTTATTTTTTTGAAAAAGAAAATCCTTGCGCTTATGGGGTAACAAATACCAAAATAAAGCTCTAAAATTGTTAAGACAGCTTTAGAATAGATACTTCTATTTTATGTTAGATTTGTGTATGATTATGTGTATGTTAGATTTTGTTGTTTTTGTTCTCTTTCTTTAAACTTTTATCTCATTTGATTCTTTCTGTTATGTTTGTGTTGTTTTAATTGCTTTTATTGATTTTGTTTATAGATTAGATACTATATTACTTCATAACAACGTTTTTTTTGTGTTCTCAAAGTAGATTCTCTAGATTAGTCATTTATTTAGTAATTTTTTTTATTGTTTTGTTTTGTTTTTTTTTAAAGAATCCGGGCTTACATATAATTTAGAACTTAACTTTCACTTCCATTTTGTTTCTTGTTTTTTTTGAGATAGACTATCGTACTTAATTACGTTTTCAAGTTTTGGTTATTTGTCTCTTTGTTTTTTTTTATATTGAATTCATCATTTGAAAGATAACTATTAATAGTTGCAAATGATTTTTATCCATTTTTAATTTTTTTTTCAAGATCAAACTTTATTTAGTCGACATCGCGCACAGGCCACTCCTTCTCTCGTGGTAGCAAACATGATAAAGAAAGAAATTAAAGCCTTAAAAGGATGAAGTTGGCCGCTCTACTCATCACACACGGGTGATCACATGGTATGCTGCATGCTACAGAAGGTACTAGTCAAGATAGTGAGTCAAGTGATATATGCTCTCTGAGCAACTTTCGCCTATTCAAAATACTTAGCAAATTCTTTTCCGCCTGGTTGAAACACATTAAGGATACTTGCAAGCGAGACAATTGCAATCTCTATAAATACTACAAGCAAACATACCCGAAATGCGAATGCAAGAAAAAATAACAAGGATCAGGAAATTCAACACCAGGAAACGATAACAACAACAATATATTATTCCGAGATTCTGCGACAAGAATGCTTGTACGAGTATGCTGCAACGGCTGTAGGAAAATGGTCATAAATAGCGGTGAGATTGGTGTGGTTGGGTTTTTCGGCTCTGTATAGGACCATTATATCATCTTCAACAAAGAGTAGTCCCCTGGATATTCACTACTATTGATCAACCCATAGTAGTGATCTATACAATCAACGATTTTATGTACCGGACAATATAAAAGTCCTTGATATTACCGACAAAACACAATGGCATTATTAGGATTCCAAGCATAATTGACTGAGAATTTACAAATAGACTAAATACGGCTGAGGTTGGAAATATTTTCTGACTTGTCTTAGATTAAACTACCACTCGGACTGCTGGAACTGTGCCATATCTTAAAATACGAAACTCCAACTAAGTAGAGTTATTTCAATGGTCAAGACCGATTTGACCAAAGGTGAATCAGAAAAGAACGGAGAAAAGACTGTCTATATAGTCTATATAGTCCGGTCAATGGTTCCAATGCAAACTTACTTTGAAATAGGAGGACAGGAAAGGCCAGAGTTAACTTGTGATTCTACCACCAGCTCCCTTCATTTAGCACGGTATCTCATTAGTCGCCTGCAGTTTGGTGACGTGCATTCCAATCGAGCTCGCAACCTAAAGCCAGGTCTTCTTTTACTGCGTTGTCCCTTCCGATATACTTATTCCAGACCGACAAGATGGTATTCATTCACTCAAGTTAACCTAGCCATCGAAGTCGATTATTTTAAGTCCCAATTACGATAAGTAGCCCATACAGTTCAGTGTCAAATTGCGTTGATGTAGACGTGAGCGAAAATTGCACGAATATTTAGTCTGTCAAAGCAAATAAAGATGATCCCATCCTCTTTAGATAAAGTGCATGCTTTTAAGTATACAGTAGGACCAGGACGATAAGGGTGCTTTCTATGATGTTTCTGAGAAGGGCTTATTCTTAAGTTACCTTCTTATTAACAGTTTGCTCTTATGGGGTACTGTCCGGCGCGTGTTGTTGTTCTTTCCTGTCGACAGCGTGTAACATATAGGTACTTTGTTTTACATTTATATATCACTAAACCTATTTTCACGCTTCTGCTTCTATTGGCATAAGCGCTCCAGTACCACCTCACTGACTTGCAACGTTGTCAATGTCTTCAGCATATGCTAGTAGCTGAAATATCGTGTCTCTCTGTGCCAAGTACCGTGATATCGGACTGTGAGACTCACACAAATCTTTCAATGAGATTTATGTCTCTGTAATTGGTGCTAAGAAGGTCGAAGAAGGTCGTTGACGCTGATGTTTTATTCTCCGGGAAACTGACCGCATATAAGGTGTCCAAAGTAAACAGGCATTTTTAAAAATAATAACAACAAAAAGTAGTTTCGGTAAAACTAATTCATTTTATTCAAAATAGTCTCCTTCCGATTCAATACACCGATTTACATGGTCTACAAGCCTTTTGGATTGCTTTCCTTTCATCGGCAAATGCATTTTTTCGAAAAGCTAAAAATCGCACGGTGCCAAATCAGGAGTGTGCGGGTAGTACTTGACAGTTAAAATGTTGTAAATAAAAATCAGTGGCGAATGTCGATCGATGAGATGTCGTGTAACAAACGCGAACGCGATATTCTGGCCGAATACGATGCACCAAACGCTTAAAAATACAAAAAAACACAATTGTGCATTGACTGTTTGGCCCGGTGGAATGAATTCTTTGTGGATAATGTTCTTGGAATCGTAAAAGCAAATCGAAATTGTCTTCACTTCTGATTTTACGAAATGAGATTTTTCGGGTTTTTGGCGGGTCTAGTGCCTTCCACTTGGCACTTTGGCGCTTGGCTTCCGTCACTTCAGGGGCAAAAACTTCGCTTCTGTTCATCCGAACGTCATGTAATTCTGAATGTATTACGTGCGCAACTCTATAGATAGCTCTAGAAGTAAGTGCTGGTCGATTTTGACATATCCAAAACATCATAAACCAAGCTTAGACATATGGTAAACATACCGTTTTGACACTTTATTGAATTTGTTTTGGCATCATATACTTTTGATTGTGTGAAAATGTCTGATCTTTCGGCGGCTGAAGCACATCGAGAGTTCCAAAAAGTTTACCGAGATGATACTCTACGTGAAACAATGTGCCCTGATTGGTTCCGTCGCTTCAAAGACGGCGATTTCGATGTTGACGACCGTCCGCATGAAGGAAGCCCAAAATCCTTTGAGGTCGCTGAATTGGAGGCATTGCTCGATGAGGATGAATGCGAAACGCAAGGAGTGCTTGTTTCAGCATTAGCCAAACCATTTCCAAGCGATTGCATGCGAAAAACGGCCACAAGACGAGCAGAGGCACGAACACGAAAAAGTGATTCTACAGCATGACAGCGCTCGGCCTCACTTTGCCAAACCCGTTAAAACCTTCCTACAAACGTCCAGCCCCACCGGTAATACTTTCCAGATTTTTCGCCGTCCAGTTATTATTAATTGTTCCGTTTGATGGCACATATTATGGTTGACCAGCAGTTCCGCTCATATGTAGACATCAAAAAATGACGTGATTCGTGGATAGCCTCAAAAGATGAACACTTCTACCGTAAGGGTATTCGAGCTCTGTCAGAAAGATGGGAAAAAGTTGTAGATAGCGATGGGCAATACTCTGAATGATTCATTTGCAACCATTTTTTGACAATAAAGTTGCACTTTCATAAAAAATAACCAAGTTGCGCACCTAATATATCAGTTCAGGATGAAAATGGCCTCACTAGAAATACCAATTTTTAAAAAAGTCTTGCTTACTTTGGAAAGGACTTCGTATAACAGATGATGTATGCTCTGCACCAAATCAAACACCGCTGCTTTATATAATTCTTCAAGTAGTCCGTCTGCTTCTGGTTTTTGTATCTGGTCTGGCCTAGTCTTTAGTATGTCCCTACACTGCCCACTTTTCGGTTGTTATCCCCTTCGGTGGTTCTTTTTACCTACCGGTGAAATGTTAGTTATGTTCGCCATTAAAGGGTCTGGATAAATAATTTTTCAGCACCTACTGTGACTGTACGTTTTTTGTTTCCATCCTTATCCTGAGTACTTTTGTATCCTTGGCAAGTTATTTGAATATTTTTTTTTTATTTTTCATTCTCGTTCTTTGCAGCAACACTTTGTATAGCTCTTGGCTCGCTGCATCTACTTGGCGGCATTTTTGGGCAAACCAGTTGTTTTGTTGGGGCAATCGGGTGAAACCTGAAACATTAGAAGCGGGGTCGTCACTTATGGCTTCTCAACAGGTATATGGGGACTCCATCAGAAAAGACGTCTGTAACCCCTCGACGTCAAATTTCTTTATCTGTAATATTTGCATACCCACCACAGCAAGATAGTGGTCTAGGCCGATGTTATAATAAGTCCTCGAAACGTTTGGACATCCAGAATACTAGATCTTGCGTAGATCTAGTTGAGGTCAGTTCCCTTTAGAAACCGCGAAGTTTGGCTTGAGTCCAACTTTTGGCGTTAAAATCACTGATAACGATATTTGCGTAGTGCTTATGACAATGCTTATATACCTCGTCGAGGTATATATATTAATAGGGCGAAAGCCGCTGTCTATAGTAATAGTAATCAGCATATAAGATCTCACAGCAGTTTCTATTTTTTTTTTTTTTTATTATAGCGCGCCCTGAAGTGGTTAAGGTAACCTTAAAATGTTTGAACACAGCGTGGGCGAAGGAAAATTTTTCTTTTGTTCTTATCACACTTCTGGGATGGCTTCCGCTAATTGATCCGGTCGGTAACTTTATCCATATGCAAGGCCGTATGTTGCTTCACAGCATATAGATATAATGTTTTATGTGATCAGGCAGTTAATTCAAGGGCAAAACACCCAATACGGAGGGCCGGATCCTCCAGAAGATAATAGAAATAGCGCATCACAGCAGTTCGGCCACTGCGTTGGTTTGCTTGAAACTCTTCCTTCACCATCTTTATTTTAACAACCTAGCAATACGTCGAAAAATCCCCATATGAATCATCATGAAGTAGAGTTCCTTCTCCGTATTGTGCCTTGGCTGGATCATGCATATGCAGTTGAGTTCACTAATCTAACGTATATCTGTTCAGTTCTAAGGAAAAGCCCTTTCACCCCCGAAGATTTCCAGACATGTTTTGAAAACAACAGTGTGATGCAGCAAATGCAGGAATTCATGAAATTTTTTTTCTTTATTTTTATGAGTCTCCTTGTCCCGTGATCGCATTGGTATAATTAATTGCGCGACGTTCGTAAAGATACTATAAGTGTGACACCCACGCCTTTCGGACACACAACTGCCCCAGCAAGAGACACAAAAGTGGATCATTACCATCATCTTTATCTCTAGTGATGCATTTAATTCTTGGCCAACAATGACACTTCAGTTGTCATTAAAATAACCAAATTAGCACCAAACGTTCGATATCTCATTGCGCTAAGGCAGGTCCTTTTGTGGCAGACCGGAGTTGAGCGACGTAGCACCAATATCGTTATTGTTGCTGCGGTTATTTCTTGTTACCACTTTATTGTTATTGTTTTCGGTTTATTGCATATGTTGTGATAGTTTCCCTACATTTCATTGAGCTCTACGAGCGTAATCTAAATCATCCAGCACGACTAGTGCCCACACGCATGGGTTCTTTATTAAAACAGGTGAAGGGCGGGAGCGCGCCGCGGCGGCCGGTCAGCAGCCGGGATCTACCGAAGAACATTGGGCAGCCAACAATTATGGTGAATTAAATTGTAATAAAATGTTTTACTTTATCGCAGAGTACCTCTGCTGTATTTTGAGAGTCCTGCATCCCACTCGAAAAGATGGAATAAAACTCAAACTGCTCGAATAGCTTAGAGTAGCTTGGTTTGGAACCGGGCGGCGTGGCGGATTATTGTGGATTTTTCCCCCATCGAAGCTGTGCTACAATTAGCATCGCCTAGTTATTGAATTTAATTGTAACATAAGACGCGATTGGATGCATAGATCAATGGAATTTATTGTGGCCGAAGACACCCGCTTATTAGCCACTACCGCTACTGGATTTTATACTTTATGTCATGCCTCGGCTCTTATATTACCACAGAAAGGCGGTGCACAAGGAGGAAGAAGAACAGACAGTCGCCGCGAGGTAGGTAAATATTTGTCCATTGAATGAATCTCTTGCTTGACGGTCCAATGATGGTTCTTTACATTCAAATATTTGTGTCGCATCTCTGTGTCATGTTGTAGTAGAGTATGAGCGGTCGCGCGCGCGCAGATTAGTGACAATTTTCATTCTATCGTCCATGGAATTTGAAGAGGTCTTCCTTGTCAAGTGTGTTGCATCCTGTCGTTGAAGGTTCTTAGAACTCTGTCGGTTGCTTTGCTGAAGTTGAAGTGGGGTTGTACACGGTGTAAATATTGACCGTTAGGCATGGTATAATTGACAGGTGTTCAAATGGATGTGTCTTCAAATGAGAGATAGAGTTTGATATGGCTTTGAGTTAGACGGATGTGGTGAGTCTATACTAGTTGCACTTTAGCTTAGAGATGAAAGCAATGAACTACGTACGTGCATCCATCACAATTTGAATAAGATGCTTTTGGTATACCAATCATAGGTAGGTAGTATCTTACATGTGTTTTTCTTGAAATATTTTCTATGCAAATCGAACTGAATACACAATCTGTTTGCTTTTTATAAGGTTTCATCTAAGGTTTTGCAATTCACAAATGTACATAGTATTATATTGAGACGCAGTATTATGATATTATTACGCACTATAAGCCAATAGCCTGAAATTTTAGGGTTGCTTTGGGAAACATCTCATGTTAGTTATACTTATGTTTGGGAAAAATATCGTGAAACATATAACAACATCGCGTAAGCCTTTCTTTTCCTCTTTTTTCGTTGGAATCTTTCAAGTTTCTGTAAATTCCTTAGTCCGTCTGTCTTGAGTTCCATGTTTTCAAATTAAGAGATAACCGTGTACATACGGCAGGATATCATCGACGTTTATACCACAAATGTGTTCCCATTCATCATCCTGTCAGTGGTTACCGCATGTCTACAGTCGCCACTAAGAACTTGTATCTTAAACATGTAATTTTCGGCAACTGTTACTCGTAAGGTTTCGCAAAGCGCGACAGCTACAAGAAGTGATTTACTTGCTGAAATTTGCTCACTTACTCGTAGTTGTACGCCTTGCGTTGGTGTCGGTAACTTGGACGCCCCTTCAGCATGGGAGTTTTCGTCTACTGCTTTTCGTAGCTGGAAGCAACTTATGACGTGGATTGTACCATAGTTTGCATAGTAATTAAATGCTTTTTTCTTCTTCTGCGCTAATGCAAACGTGGAACGGTTGGATCGTGGTAGAGGATGGTATTTCTCCATATTCTTTGACTTCGTGAACCTCGTTAGAAAATTAAAAGAAAAAGGAATATTTGACAGCGGCACCACAAGTGACAGTGGAATTCCTTTTTTGAAGTGCTACGTGGGTTAAGCGTTGGAACTAGAAGTCCCATGGTGGGGTGTATTTTCTTGTTTAGGTCTCTTGGTGGGCTACTGATTGAATGACATTGTGCAGCTTATTAGTGCGGTTCTGCATATTGGAAAAATGTCTATTGCACATGATTTGCATTAGCAATCACCATTTGACGGTTACCTGCCTAATTGGTTATTCAATCAATAGAAAATGATTTGACACCATAAGTGATGTGATAGTTGTTTTTACCTTGTCAGTAAAAGATACTCAATTTCGAAAATTTTACGTTTAAAAATTTATGAGTACAATCTGGTTTATTTTTATCATCCACAATCAGAGTTTTTGGTCTTCAGAATTCTACTACATTGCTCCTATTACCGCTGTTGAATCACTCGCCTAGGCTTTATTGTAAGAATCATGTGAACAGATCATCATTGAAAGCCATTGATTGACGACATAAGGTAAGAGTAGAAAAGCTTCTAAACAAATCAGAGTGAAGACTCATTTTTAAATGTCTGCGTATGCGTATAGGTGTACGGTAGGCGCTCCTACATATCAATTCTGCTTATTTTAGCTTCATGTGGTAACCATCGGGTATGGGTCAATGTCTGTCCGGACTCGACTTTCCTAACTTATAAGCGCGAGTACTGAACAACAGACAAAAATAGCAGCACTACGAACGGGACAGCGGAGAGGATTTCCCCAGATGGAATTCACGGTAGAATAAATTCTCGGAATAAAACAAATAAGACCTAATCTGGGTTGATCCAACATAGCTCAAGTAAGTAAGGACTTCCAAGACTAAGCCAGAGTCTTTGAAAAGGGATGAGCACTTAATGCACCAGCAGCAGCGCTCATATCCCCGAACGGGTTATTGCCTTTGGTCTACCCGGCCCCCCATTCTAGGGGTGTCTATAATGGAATTGGCCCTCCAGGTTTGGGGTTGTGCCGCAGGAGTAACTTCTCGGCCATGCAAAAACAAGCTTAAATTTCGAAGAAACAACAAGCCTCGAATACGGATGATCTACTGTTGACAAACCCCGACAACAAACGAAATAAGGACAACGAACTTCGAATCTGTATGTGGAATGTTAGGTCCCTTAATAGGCTACGTGCAGCCGAACAACCGATGGAGGTCCTGGACTGCTGCAAAGCAGATCTTGCCGTCATCCGAGAAATGCGATGGAATGGGCCTGACAAAAAGAGGATGCAGCACTTCGATATTTACTACGATGATTGGTATTCACTGCAAAGCAGCGCCTATTTGTATGCTGATTTGTTATTGGAGGTAGACTTAGGTAACATAGCTTGAGTTTCCGGCATGTTAACGAGCGACAACATTAGCCTTATATGCGCGCACATCCCCACAGAGAAGAAAGGTGACGACATCAAAGCTGGCTTCTACTTTTGGACAACACTCACGAGCTGTGCCCCAGTTATGATATTAGAATTGTCCTTGGCCTCAATGCAAAGCAAGGAAGAGAGGGAATTTTTGGTAGTACTGTCGGGAAGTATAGCCTGCACGACACAACCTCCGATTACGGATTTAGGCTAATCGACTTTGCGCCGCCGGGCGAAACAGTTCCCGCATCTTGATATTAATACGGGGACTAGGAGATTGCCTGATTAATCAATTGTGAGCCAGATTGACCATTTTGCGATAGATGCAAGATGGTACTGCAGGAATGATATTCGGACGTTTTACCAAAAGATAAAAAGCATATTTCATGGACCCAAATCCCGAACCGAAGCCTGTGTAGATGAATAGTAGTAGAATCTCAGTCATTGCCGGCTGTCAAGCAGAATAAACCTTTCAACCTAGACGTTATTGACCAACAATTCCATCCCCCTGACTAGGAAGAAGTAAAGATAGCCATATTGAAACTTAAGTCCAACACAGGAAGGCGATGACTTGGTAAGCAGCATACACCAAGTCATCTGTTCATCAACAACCTGATTGGATCATATCAGAGTGGCTTCCGTACAGGAAAGTCCACCACCGACCTATTCACCCAATAGCGAATCTTTGAATTTGAGCTCCTAATTGATACACACCAGTTATCGCATATGACAGCATATGGTATATAGAGTCGAGCTATACAAAGCAATGTCTAGTTTTGGCATCCTGCCAAGCTCGTCCGTTTGTGCAGGATGATGATGGAGAACGCACGCTGCTCCATCAAGTTCGGTAAAGAATTCGCCGAGACCTCTGATGACAAAAAAAAATTTGGAGAAGGCGATGCGGTGTCATGTGATTTCTTTAACATAATTCTTGAATGAATAGTGCAACACGCACGCACCAGCACAAGTAGCTGAGAGCTTTGAGATCTACCTATGTTCCGCTATTAATTTAGACAACGACAGCAGCGCTGATACCAAACGAAGAGTAACTCTTGCTAATCGCTGCTTCATTGATCTAAGAAGACAATTGACTAGCAAAACTCAATAATCCCAGTCATGTGCTATAGCGCAGGAGCATGGACTTTATCGTAAATGGATGAAGGTGCTCAAGGCTGGATTAACAGGAAAATTCCTCGGACGATCTTCTGTCCTGTATGCATAGACGGTGAGTGGAGCAGGAGATAAAACGACGAACTGTACAGTGGTCTGTACAGCGACATCGACTCAGCCAAAAGAATGAAGGTCCAGCGTCATAGGTGACTGGGTCAGGCAGTCCAAAAAATCTTCGAATCCACCCCCGACACACTTAACATGTGAAACTGAAGGCCGCTAGCTAAAGATCGAGCTGGATGAAAACACTCACTGGTTGAGGCTCTGGCGCACTCGGGACTGTAGACTGTAGTAAGTAAGTAAATAAGTAAGCATATATTTATAAGCCGAAATGCCACGTAAGGTGAGATCAGAATCTTCAAAGGATTATGGAAAGACCATTACGTGCTTGTTGTTAGGCGGCACTTTCTGTAAACTTTTTCGAAAACGATTGGCTGCTTCCTAGACTCGTGATAACCGAAAGTGAGTCACATGACCGAAGTTTAGCTTCAAGGTTTTTACGGCTGTCTTATCTCAAGGTTTGGCGCCTCATATGGATGCCTGTATAATGCGATTTAATACTTTAAGACTTTATTTTATTTTTTTACAGGTTGCGTGAAGTGAATATTTCGACGAAACATTCTAGGCGCCTTATGTACGATATGTACACACGGACCACTATCCATTTACAGCTAAAGTACGTCTTAGGATATCTCAGATGGCACCGTAGTTACAAGAAATCGAATTAAACCGCCAGATTACTTGGCCACCGCAAGTCTCTCGACCTCTCGCCAGGGCCTTTACAACTTGCCTTAAATGCTGCAGATTACTGTGATCGATGCCAAAAATGCCGAAACTGATGCGTTCATCCCGACCACCGAACATCTTGTTTGATGAAGAGTGCAAGGCAGCACGTGTAGAAAAATAATTTACTCATGAAACGACGCTGCAGTAAAGGATCAGAATAGCTCGTACGATCTGCAAGCAAAGAAAAACATCAAGCCGACAAGATACGAACAGGAACCTATAGAGATGAGCAACGAGATTTTGTATCTGAGTTAGAAAACGTGATAAGGATGTGGGAATACTGTGTCCGCAAATTAATGAATAGCGGGAACGACCAAAATTTCGTTGTCACGAAAAATAAACCATTCAACTTGGGCGGTGAAAGACAAGATAAGAATGATATCAATTGCTAAACTTAAGTATTATAAGGCCTAATGGATAATCTACCTGCCGAGGCAATAAGACATGACTTGGTTGAGTTCATACATTAAGTCATTTCCCACATTTGGTCGATGGAAAGTGTAGCTGACTAAATATGTGATCCAGGAAAAAGAAAACCTTTTAGCCGCGTCGACTCTAGGTAGAAGCATCAGTTTTCTTCAGATCTTATGTGCCCTATCAGTTCGGTGGGGTAAAACTCACATTTGAACAAGAATTGGTACAATGGCAGATCCTAGATAAAACCTAAAGTCCTATATGACAGCATCTCTAGAGGTGAGCTATACAGAACAATGTTTTGTTTTCAATCACTGCCAAGTTCTTCAGAATTTAGATTGTGCGAAATTAGAATGGAGAATGCGAGTCACTCCGTAGATGTCGACAGAAGTGTTATCGATACTGTCGTAAAAGAGCTTATAAATGGTGACACACTGTCTAGTGACGTTTCATACTTGAGAAAATTGTGCGAATTTTCTATAAGTATGTGCATCTACAATACCTGCATACGCTGCTGACTTTGATATTAATGTCAGAACGCAGGGAACTGCCACTAATCCATTTGATAGTACTACAGGAATGGCACAATAGATTTACAAGAAGGGACGCATAGCATCGTGAAATGGGACAGAAAGTCACAAGAATTGGCTTTAGCTTTGATATTGTAATGGATCTTGCCAACTTCGGCTCTGCTATTAGCTCCGATAATGACAGCTCATCAGATATCAAACGAAGGGTTACACTTGCCAATCGCTATTTCTTTGGCCTTAGAAGCTAGAAAGGTAGTAACGTGTTATTTAGAGATACTAAAAGGATTCAATAGAAGACCCTTATTATTCCAGTTCTGCTATAAGCATAAATGCTAAGTGGTACAACTTAATAAAAAAGCAATAGTGTTTTTTAACTTGTGTTAAACATGTTTTCAGACGTTAAATTCAAATGCGCAGTTGACAGTTCACATGTCATTTTTTAGACTGAGATCTGTCATCTTCACACCACAAGCGATGATGGCATTCAGAACTTTTTAGAAAAAGGATGGAACTACAATACATGTTTATAATTATCACACTAGGGAAGGACGATGTGTGATTTTTGGCAGTATTCGAGTTGCCGAGCTTTGCAGCAGGATATATAACAGCGGCATCTACGAGCTGTACTGTGACATCGAGGACAAATGGATATTAACACTTCGGCTCTAAGAGTTTTTGATCCATAGCACAACGTAGTAGAGAAAAACGTCGTTTTAGTTGGTACACACTAGAAGATGGAAACTTCAACCAATTCTGGGCAATTGTAGCTCAAAACCATAAGTTGTTCGAGACACGATTTTAGTTACTAATTGCAAGCAATGGAATGCATGTATCCTTTCTCTTTCCTTAAAACTTTTTCTTCGTTAAACGAAGAATTTAATTTATACATATTATTAAATCTAATTATACATATTTACTAGCTTTGTGACAGACATCCCAGCCACTATCTCCGATGGTGTAGGTCGATCGAAAGCTAAAGGATAAGGACTTAGTGAAAAGGGTCGCCCCATGTCAATTAGGAATTATTTTTAAGTTCTGCCGATTAGGGCTTCAAGTTGCAGTCGCCTACAATAAAGTTTAAATAACAAAATTTGAAAGAGTGGGAGAGGGTAGTACCCCGCTTTGCTAGCAAAAAGTTCTTCCATCTTCCTTGGTTGAAAAATTAAAAGAAATTCCCATGCATAACACCTTGATCAAAATGTTCCCGGGGGACACCACAGTGTGGCGCTCCCATTGTTCCGATTTGAGTTCTGTTTTTTTTTTTGTTCAGTTGGTAAATCTGTTGTTGATATTCTCTCTAAATCTTAGCGTCATAGCTTGACATTTGCAAAACTTACGTAGCCAAGAGTACATCTATTTTTGTGTGTGATGGCGATTTTTTACAATTTTAGAAATGGATTTCAATTTGCAACAACGAACTTGTATTAAATTTTGCGTAAAAAACGGATTTAATGGTGCGCGAACGTTGGAAATGTTGGAAAAGTGTTTCGCCAACTATTCTCTAATGAAATCAGTGGCAGACCATCGACATCGAAAACCGACGAAAACATTGATGAAGTAATCGTAAAAGAAATGTTGGTCAATAACCGCAAACTAACCATCAGAGAGATAACGGAAGATTTGAACATGGAGTATGGATCCGTCCAAGACATTTTGGTTAATGATTTGGGTTTCCGTCGTGTAGCAGCAAAGTTGGTGCCAAAAGACATCAATTTCATGCAAAAAACAGACCGTATTGACGTTGCAAAAAGATGATTGGCGAGGCTTAAACCGATCCCACATTCATCAAAAGGGTCATTACCGAAGACGAGACATGGGTTTATGAGTACGACACGCAATCCAGATATTAGGCAAGTGAATGGCGTTCGCCAAATGAGCCGAGACCAAAAAAACCACGTCGTTTTCAGTCAAAAAAGAAGGCATTGCCTTCTGACAGTTTTCATGGATTACAAAGGTGTAGTGCATCATAAATTTTTGCCAGAAGGTCAGACAGTAAACAACGAGTATTATTTGGACGTCATGAGACGTTTGCGTGAACAATTCGCCGAAAGGGACCAGAATTGTGGGCAGAAAACTCGTGGATTTTGCACCATGATAACGCACCGTAGCACAGTGCCATCATTATTCGTAATTTTTTGACGAAAAATGCAACAAATACCATCCAACAGCCACTGAATTCACCTGATTTGGCTCCCTGTGACTTCTTTCTGTTCAATCGAGTTAAAAAATCACTACTGGGAACGTGTTTCAGCAGCCGAGAGGAAGTAATGGAAAAATCGGAGGAAGCACTGATGGACATACCGAAAACCGGATATAAAAAATGTTTGAAGGATTGGATCAAGCGCTGGCATAAGTGTGTTGCAGTCGATGGGGATTACTTTAAAGGGGAAAATGTAGATTTAGATGAATAAACTTGTATCTCCAATTTTCTAAATATATTTTGAACTTTTTGATCAAGGTAATATGTCCAATGTGACAATAACTTCATAAAGATTAGCCTCTACTACTTATCATTTGTATGAACCAGCTTCATCTTCGCATCACAAAACCCTGAAAATAAGTATCTCGACATAAGGCCCTGAGTTGTCTTAAGATGTCTAAACTAGATTCTACTGTTTCCAACTGGGAATCCAATATCTCTATCCCTGCAGCTTAAATATCCTGATGACACGAATACTTATCCTAAAATACAGATACAAAGTAGGACACGTGCTCACACTTTGCCGTGTGTTCCATTTGTGGAACCCGACCTCTACTTTTATTAGAACTAAAAGAGAATTTCAGGAAATAACCCCGTTCTACAATTTTCCCGCAGTATTCTCAGACCTAAGACGTAGATCTAAAGGTTCTGAGGAACTGCTTTGATAAAAATTAGATTTGAATTAGTCAAAAAGTCTGGTACCTCTTATAAACCCGAGCAGTGTCTTGACTACTTTTCGGACAGTTATTCCAGATACGAAAGCAGTGATCAATGTGAGTTTTCTATCTGTGGGCAGGGTTGGTTGGCAGATTTTCTCCACATAAAGCTTATTCAAAAGCTGTTAAAGGGACCATCTCTTCTGTATGTAGATTCAACAATGGTCAACAATACGCATCATAATGCCTATTATATATAAAGATAATGCCTGACCTTCTTACCTACACTAATACGAGGGTTGTCTGAAACGTTTCCGAACAATGATACAAGACATTTTTTCTCAAAATTTTTTTTTCATTTTTCTGCATGGTCTCTTTGTAACTCTACACACTTCTCCCAGCGATGCTCCCATCTCTCTAACTCCTCCATATAGTACTTGGCGTCTTTCTCTGCAAAATAATTGTTCACGAAGGTGATTGCCTCCTCATTTGACGAAAATCTCTGTCCTCCGAGCGCAGTTTTTAGATGAGGGAACAAAAAGAAGTCGCATGGGTCTAGATCTGGTGAATAAGGCGGATGGTCTAGCAGTTCAAACCGTAATTCATGGATTTTCGCCATGGCAACCGCTGAGGTTTGAGGCGGCGCGTTGTCTTGGTAAAACAGGATTTTCTTTTTCTGCAAATGTGGCCGTTTTTCCGCAATTTCTGCCTTCAGCTTGGCAAGTAATGATGCGTAGTATGCTCCTGTAATGGTTTTTCCTTTTTGAAGATAATCGATTAAGATAACTCCTTCACTACCCCAAAAAAAAGTCGCCATAACTTTCCCAGCCGAAAAAACAGTTTTTGCTTTTTTAGGAGTCGGCTCGCCCTTTGCAGTCCACTGTTTTGAGAGAATTTTTATTTCGGGCGTATAATGGTGTATCCAAATTTCATCTACAGTAATTAATCAGCCCCAAAACTCGGATTTATTGCGCCTAAACTGCGCTAACAGAGTGTTAGAAATGTTCATTCGAACACGTTTTTGGTCTAACTTAAGCAAACGCGGCATCCAACGCGCGGACAGCTTTCTCATGGCTAAGTCTAGATTTAATATGTAACGAACACGTTCTTTGGACATTTTCATAACCCCTACTGTCTCTCTCACTTAAATTCGGCGGTCGTCTAACACCATTTGGTGAACTTTAGCAATGTTATCGTCAGTGGTTGCAGTTTTTGGACGTCCCGAACGTTCATCATCTCCCAAGCTCTTACGGCCACGTTTAAATTCAGCTGCCCAAAATTTCACTGTGGTAAATGATGGTGCATAGTCCCCATATACAGAGTCCAATTCATTTTTGATTTGCGTAGGCGTATTGCCTTTCAGAAACAAGAATTTGATAACAACTCGATACTCAATTTTTTCCATTTTCACAAAAAGCTCTCACATCGACTCACTTAAACGACTGTCAACTAAAACCTGCGAGTCCAAAATGACTGAAACTTCGGTTGGTAATTGTCAAAGGATGCACAACTAGCATTCACTAGCCCTTATTGACGAGTGCCGCGCTATCTTCAGACAACTCTCGTAATGTGCCGTTCATCCGTTTTTGAAAAGTTCGCGTAATTTAATTTTCTATTATTGATTCCTGGAACATACATAGAGTCGGCAAGGAACTGAAGATTTCTGGCACTAATGCTCTTTTTCCTTATTAATGCAATCGATGTTACAGTGTATCTGCGCGGCTTCTATGCGTTGATAAAAGTCTACTTGTTAGAAACAAGATCAAGTCGTATATCTGTCGATCTATTTACGACAATTAATATCCTAGTAAACGTCCTCGTCTTGGAATTCAATTGAGCATTAAGAAAACTCTTTTTTTAAGGCAATTTACCAGCTTTTAATAAATCAATTCGATGAAAGCAATTAGCTCACAGCCTAAACTGTAGGTAGAAAAAAAGCGAAACTGCTTTCTAATTTTTGTTGCAACATCGCGGCATTTATTATTGACAGCGTGCGGACTCCTCTTCAGCCGAGCATTCCATTGAATCCGAACAAAACTTACGCCTCAATTTACTACCGTATGTGTTTTTGTGCTCTGTAAACTTGTTCTTTCTATTCATATTTTGTGTCTGTGTGATGATTGTTATTTACGACAGCCAAAGAAGATGCTTGCTGGGTTGAGTGCAAAAACACTGTTTTTTGGTTCTAGGCACTCACTCAATCGCACCTCAAAGGACCAGTATCTTCTTGCACTTAAGAACGTTGTTCCCCGTGTTCTGAGGCCTGCAGTTCGAGATAATTGCATCCAAAGTCATTTCCAAGGATTTATATGATCTGTATGTGGTCGTCAGATAGGAACTTGATATTCCAATCGATTTATGGGATAAGCCAATGAAAAGAAAAAAAAAAAACAAGCAAAACAAAAACTCGCACGGTTGCCTAAGAGAATAAGAGCGGCATCTAGAACCACTTGATGGAGTTGCAGTAAATTGCTTTTGGCTACTTCCAACTTAGAGCGATGAATGCAACTACAAAGAATCCTATGCAATACAGAACGCATGTGTTTATTATTATATAGCTCCAACCGTTCTCTAAAAAAAAAAGAAAAGCGAAACGAATTGATTGAGGTCCATGTAATTGGTTCAAGTTGGCAAATCTGTTGCTTTATGAGAACCCCGGCCACATGTCTCGTTAGAAAAGTACTTCTAACGCCTACTTGGAGTCATATTCCACTCAAACTAAAATCCCATCTTTGCACCTTTGTTTGAATTATCCTTGGTCAACTTCCGCCTAAGACGTATGTCATTGCCTACCAAGAACATAACTCATCAAAATACACATACGAGTATGGGTACGAATAACGAGTACTTGTAGGATAAAGCGCAAATCTAGCTAGTTTGCAATTTGCTCTTGTCTATTTGGATTAGAGTCAGCCATTCATGGTTCAGCAAGTTCGCTGTAACGTAAATACAAAAATAATATCCTCTTAGGTGATACAAGTACGTACAGACATATGTATGTACGTACGATAGATAACTTTTGGTCGGAAACGTTGATAATCCCGAAAACAATTTAAATTCACAGCTTGAACTAACTCGACGGATGTGACTTTGATTACCAGTCTTCGTTTTTATCCTCGTTCGCGCGATCTGCACTTCTGAGGTAGATAAATTTCTCTTGTGTCGACTGTCGGTTTTCTTCAAGGCGCAGAGAGCAGAGGTTGAATTGGTGAACATATTTTGAGGAAAGACGCCATGTTGTAGACTTACCAAATGTCAGTTCAACTCATTTGATTTCCATTGAGTCAGCTGAGGTTTTCCCTCTAAAATCCATTATCACTTGAATTCATTTAGTTGTTGGACAATCGGCAGTCATCAATTTGCTAATTACAACGATTTGTCAACATATTCTCACTGGTCAATGAATGTAAGTGGTGAAAGTCTGAGGTCGGATTTTTGAAAACGATTAAGCGATACTCAAGTATCAATTAAGTGTGCCCCGACAAAGATGTGTTCCTTATTGCTACTCATTTATCATCCAGATACCCCCATAAGTATCGGAAAGTTTTCTTTTATTGTAAGAAGCCATTACTGGTCGGCATCAAGTATTTTGAAAGGATGTTGGATGATGGGACCTACTTGAACGACATCTGAGTTTGAAAGTTTCAAATTAGGATGTCAAACTTGTTCCTAAAACAACTGCATTAGAAATAATAGTTCGAATACAACTTTATTTCATTTTATTTTGTAAATTTAATGAGAAAGATTGAGTCCTCTAATTTGAATAAACCGATAAAGGTCGGGTTTCTAGCCGCTTTGGTGAGTCCTTTGGTTAATCTACATAAATGCTTTTGATGGAAATATTCTGAAATTGTAATGAATTCTATGATACCTACATTTATTGAGAGCAATTAAAGCACAGGCATTTCTAGTTATGCAGTTCTGAAGCAATTAGTAGTTGTCATAAGCAAATCTTTCTGTAATAAATGTTCACCTTCATCTGCTTGCGCAATATTTTTTTGTGGTAATTGTTTACAATCAATTAACATATTGACTTGTAAACTTTAAAGTACCTCTATAATTTTTCCAGCCACTGGCAAATAATTTTGTTGATAAATTCAGTTGGATAGACCCACAACTTTTGAGCAATGCGCAAAGACTAATGCAAGGATTGTCTTCGGAAATTTTAATTTAACACTTGGAGAGGAGGTTTATTTTGTTTAGCCTGTGTGACAGGAGTTCAGAATATTGTACATAGGTTAATCAATTTTGCGACAAATGAAAACATCATGAAAGCCAGCACGCCAAGAATCACAAGAGGAATTTTCGGATTTCGGATCAGCTAACCGTCAATCAAATTAGTCACATTCCTATGGAATGAGGCTCCGTATTTACGGTATCCGAAACTTCTGAATGGTTACTCGGAACATCACATTGTTGTAGCCAAGGTACGAATACAAATATTTCCATATGAAAGCAGGTGAAAGTAACTTTTCTGGAAAAGCTCTGTGGAAAGAGGTGCAAAGAAGTATAACACAATCTTAAACGCTTAAAAATAAAAAAAATAAATTCATGGTGCAACAATCTGATGATGATGATGACTGATATTATATCTCATTTACACAAGTAAAAGAGGGGACTTATGGTTTTCTTGTTGACTACAAACAGGGAGAAGATCACAAGCTTTTTTGACTTTTGGAAGTTTGCCCATTTCTGTTGAAAAAATAGTTGAGTCCAAAATAAATTCCCTTTTATCTGATTTTATTGAATTGACTGAAATGAAATTTGCAGCCTCTGGTGCATTCTTAATTACTTACTTTGGTGGCGGTACAGTTAGGGGTGAACCTGGGCCTCAACTAAAAAACTTCCCCAATTAGCCTAGTCTTTAGCTAACTACCTCTAGTTGCGCATTGCAATTCCGGTGAGGTCACCCTCTACTTGTGTGCGTTGCCTAATGTGAGATTTTAGTCTGCTGCTTTGTCTTTCAAAGACTCTGTGGGACGAAGCATTGGCGTCCATTCGCTCTACATATCCTAGCAATCTCAGGCGGCTGATGAGCAGTTTTCGGACTAGATCGATGTCACTGTACAGCTCGTATAGTTCGTCGTTGAATCTTCTGATTCAACGCCCGTCATCGCAAAGGGGACTGAATATTTTCCTTAGCATCTTTCTCTCGACACGTCTGAGATCATCTTCATTCGCTTTCGACAGAGTCCATGGCGCCAAACATCAAATATGACTGGGATGACCAAGGTCTTTTATAGGATCTCCTTAGTTAGTAACTCTTCGTTTTATTTTTGCTCAGGTGTTGTGGGCAGAATTTATAGCAGTGCCAATGTAGATAATGTCCTTTACTGCCTCGAAATTATAGCTGTCAATTGCAACGTTCTGTCCACTTTGTCAATGTTGTGCGTTCTTTCCTGTTGACAGCATATACTTGATTTTGTCTTCAATTAACGCTTAACCCATCACACACCGGTGACAACTCGCTGAGCTCTCCCAATTATGTCGATGCCATCGGCGTACGCAAGAACTTGCAAAGACTTTTAAAAGATTGTGCCCCCAGTGTTTGCTTGCGAGTTTCCTCACATAACAGCGCATCACCTTTTTGACATTGAAAGTCTCTGTGAGTTCTTTACCCACCTTGACGGAGCATCGAGCGTTGTCAATCGGCATTCTGCACAGACCGACGAGATTAGTAAGTGCCAAAACTAGACGTGGCTATATAGGCTAGTTTCTATAAATGCTGTCGTATGGGACCTTAAAATCGATGCAGACAAGGTGTGTATCGATTTGGTCTTCTTGAATTTTTTTCCAGTGTCTGCCGGGGTGTAAAAATTTGGTCGATTGCGGACTGATTGGGGTCAATCAGGTTATAGGCGAAGGGTGTCAGACGGTCACACAATATGGCAGATAAGATCTTGACAAACGATTCTATTACTCAGGGATACGTTTTTCCGACTAGATCTGAAAAATGAATTGGTGTATGCTCTGTACAAAGTCATCCCCAGCAGCCGGTACGTCGTCAGATCCAATTGCTTTGTTCCATTAATTCTTGCGTCTCCGATTGCACATTGGCAGCGTTGGCACTGGTCTTCGGTACTTGATGCTGGCAGCATAGGAGTTGTTGATAGATTTCGGGATACGCATTTGGGTAAGATTCTGGCGGTCTCTTTCGATCGCAGCATCTCTACGTTATACCTTCTCATAGTAGTTCTTCTAGTGCAGATCCGAAATTCGTTGCCCTTTAAACGTTTGCAAGGGTCGTTACCAGTAAATCAATTTCTTTCCGACTCCATCAGTCTGTTTGCCACATTTTTTTAATCGTTTCCGTATGCGTTGTGAGCCCTATGAGAGCGCAGGCCAATATTAAGTATTATGCTAATGACCGAACATGCCTTTGCCATTTTAGAAAGGGTTTGCTCATGCAGTTCGCGAGTATCACCACTGGGAGGTAAGGCAAGTACTACCCTGCGAATATCATTGTTGCGCTGCTGGCCTAATCCAAGTTATAGGATAGGACAGTCAGCCGTTTTTGGCAGAAGTGAGCAAATTAAGATTTGTGTAATGACCTCCGTAACGTACAAGCATATCTTATATGGAGAATAAGACCTATGTACTTAGTAAGCTGGAGAAGGATATTCCGATAGGTTATCTTTACTACACTTGAGAATGGACCTTTTGGTTCTATACTGGTAATTTAGCTGGTTCTCTCCCTGTTGAGTGGCTGTCATAAGATCTTAGATACCTTTTGTTCCTTTATGTATATTCACTTTCTTTAGTTCTACCACATTTGGTCAGCTTGTTGTAACGTTATTTAAGATGATCACATAAACCTGCGCACGCCTGCTTATGAACGAAAATCATCTCTTGATTTCACTGTTTTCCTGCCACTTAGTCTACAATATCATGATCGTCTATACCGCAATGTTTGACAACTCAAGACATGCTTATATGGTTGTGCATGTAAAAAGCCTTAAGCTTTGCTGCACAGCATCCAGTTTGAGGATTTTAGGCACAGTCTGACTTTGAGGTAATGTTTAATAAGCCAGATTCAGCTTCAACTAGAGCTAGAGCCTGAATCTGCACACTGAATGTCCAATGCTACCAGCGGAGTTCCAAACATCACAGTCATTCAGGAAGTGCGTCTATTGGGATGCGAAGATTTTGATAGCTCGGACCACTACCTTGTTGCAGCCAAGTACGTCTACGGATATCGCAGGCACCATAACAACGAAGAATACTGCGAGGAGATTTAACGTTGATCGGTTGTAATGGTAACAAACCGCCAGAGTCCTTGCCTATCGCATATCCCTTAACCCCTCGATATGTTCTTTGAGCCTTACGAACAAAATAGACGGGAAAAAAACCAAAACTCCATCGTGAGAGATGTGCTACTCCAGCAAAAAACACTTTTGTATTGTAGACTGTTGAAGATGCGAATAATCCACATTTCCTAAACAGGTAGAATGAATTATTCAACCTGGACGGTGAAAGTCAAGAGATCCGATCAGCCGACCGAAAAAAAAGAGTATAGCAATATCCAAGTTTAAGTACAACAAGAGTATTGATCCCAAAGCCCTACTTACGAGGTTAGGTTCATGTTGCGGATCATGCACCAACTCATTTCAAAGATTTAATCGGCAGAAAATATGTCTAAAGACTGAATAGTTACTACAATATAAAGAGCCATGTCAAGCCATGGTATGCCTTCCAAAGTCATCAAACTGTGTATAATATTATGGGTTGTCATGTTAGTTTTTCAACATCATTACTTACTTATTTACTTAGGTGCTCCGACCTATTATGTCGCTGAAGTTCCGCTTGCGTTGCATAGGCCCGCCACTACTCCTACGCGCCATCTTGTATGGTCTCTGGAGATGTATCTCAGCTCTCTCCAACTCTTCCTCAGTTGTGCTGATTCCTCTTCGACCGTTCTTCCCCAAGTACTTCTAGGTCGGCCCACTCGTCTGCCTTTCTGCGTGAGTGGGTTCCATTGCTTCGCTTGACTCGCAATGCACTCGTAACCTTTACGAAGCGTATGCCCAATCCACTGCCACTTACGTCTTTGTATGATAGAGTTCATGGGTTCCCATGAAGTTTATCATCACGGATACGGTTGGGCCAGAAATTGTTTGGCAGACATCTATTCACGGACGTTTGCAGCTTTCTTGTGACAGCGGGTATAACTTTCCAAGTGCCGTACCCATAAAGAAGCACTGATTCAACATCAGAGCGAAACAGTGGTAGCTTGGTCCTTAGAGTTTTTTCTCCATATTTTGGACAGCATTCCGAACGCAGCCTTTGCTTTCCCGATTCGGCTGATTATATCTAGTTCGGTCCTGCTATCAATGGAGACAATACTGCCAAGATATTGTGAATTCTATACCACCTCTACAGATTGTTCAGAAATCAATTTATCTGGGATGCCCCTCCTGCGCAAAGCAAGCCAGATAAATTTTCTATTGGCACTGTCGAACGCCTTTTTGAAGTCGATGAACAGCAGGTGAAGTGGGGACCGAAATTCAACGCACCGTTCGATGACGATCCGCAAGTTGTTTATGTGATTTACACAGAAATCCTGCTTGTTCGGCCTCGAGTGTGTCTTCGGAGTGGTCTTTTATTCGCTCCGGGACTATTTTTGCTGTTACCTTGCTTCATGCTGGAAAAAATTATGCTTAACTCGCAAGTCAACAAAAAAATGCACCATTTTCAAAAAATCTGTACAACTACTTGCATCCGCTGATGACATTGGTATCATTGGCAGAATTCAGTAAGCAGTCACTGGTGTGTTCGAATTAGGAACAGAAGATGTAGGAATCGGTTTAATCGTAAATGAAGGCAAAACTTAGTATAAGTTGTCAACAAGAACGCGTTCACAATATCGACGAATCAGACAGGAAGTCACTATAGACGGCTATAACTTTGGGTAGTCAAGGACTTTGCGTACCTTGGCTTCACTATTAAATCTGATAATGGCATCTCATCAGAAATCAAGCAAAGGGTTACTCTTGCCAATCGCTGTTTCTTCGGCTTAAGAAGTATGGCAAACGAAGTATGGACAACAATGTCTCGCGATTTGGTTTAATAGGATGATGAGAGGCTATCGTATGCTTAATGGGCAGCTATCTTGTTCCGATGCTGAAATACAAAAGTGACACAAACCAATCAAACTCCATGACAGCCATAACCGTTTTCATAAGCAATGATGTGACATCCCTTCAATAACAAGAAAATTCGTTAGAAGGTAATAACTTATGAATTTGTCGCACTAAGACCGTATGTTTACATTTCCATTTTGAACATGCAAACTCAACTCCAGATATTCGAGTACATATGTATATTTAGAATGAGTCTTAAAATGTAAATATACATATACTTAGGTTCTGCCGTAAACCATTAGGGCAAATACAATGACGATGGCGAACATGGAATTAATATCGGGTGACTTAAATGGTTTGGTCCAAAAGCTTAGTAATGCAAATACCTGTGAAATTTACCCGTACTCGTAAATAGCATTAGATGCAATTATATATATCAACAGTAAATAAAAGAAGTGGAAATCAATTTTTAGAACACTTTCTTAGAAGATAACACTACTTAAAGGGTGTATGTAGGTTTACATTTTCTAGCGTTTGGAATTGTTAGTTTTTCTTTTCATAGTTGTGTCGTATTTGAGATGCTAATTAATTCTGTTTATTTCTGCAAACAAAATACATATAACGGGTGATTTTTTAAGCGTTTGGTTTTTATTTGTCAAAAAATGCACAGGAAAATTGTAAAAGTGTATGCAATTTTTATTTGAGTTACCATTTACTTTTTAAAAATTATTTTAAGTGGTTCATACGGAGAGCTCAATTTTGAATCACTTTTTCGAGCATAATGGCTGGTATCTCGCTAATAACACGTGTCACATTGTCTTCCAAGGCTGCATTTGATGCTGGTTTATCGGGATTGACGACTGATTTGATGTATCCTAATAAAAAATAGTGTAAAGGTGTCAAATCGTACGATCTAGCCGGCCAATTCACCGGTCAAAAACGAGAGATAAATAGCACACCGAACTCATTTCTCGATTGGTCCATCAATGTGCGTGCTATGCGGGTTGAGGCGTCGTCTTCCTGGTACCACATATCCACCAGGTTCAGCTTGTGCATTTTGGATAAAAAGAAGTTCGAAATCATTGAACGATAGCGGGCGCCGTTGACGGTAACGTTGTTCTCACGGTCATGTTTGAAAAAATACGGGCCAATAATTCCGCCGGACCATAAACCGAACCAAACAGTCCATTTTTTCGGGTGCGTTGGCTGCTCTTGTATTGCCTGAGGTTCCTCATCGGACCAGTACGGCAATTTTGTTTATTAACATACCGATTCAACCAGAAATGAGCTCCTTTGCTGCAGACAATTTTTCGACAAAAAAGCGGATGTTTCTCCAGAATTTCGTAAAGTTCTAGACCAAGTACCTTGTGTAAAATCTTCCACTTATTTAAGTAACACAATCCCAATTGCTGCGAACGGAGACGAATGAACAAATCACAGTCTTCATTAACACTGTCGAATACAGCAGCAATATTTTCCTCTGTACGCACTCTACGCATACGGGAAGTTGGCTTGATGTCCAATAGCGTTAAATTGGTGCGAAATTTGGTTATTATGATACATGTCACGAATCACGTGTGGGCTATCAAAAATATGTAGAACACTGAAAAGCCAAACAGCAAAACGCTCACCCTTGACATTGTTTTTTTTTGTATTTTTTGTTTGCGTTGCCATATGTAAAAATTGACATTTGTGATATTTATAGGTACAATAATGTGTTTTATTTTGCAATAATTTTTGTACAATATAGAGAACTAAAACGTTCTTAATTATATTAAAGAAACTAGACTATATGAAGGACGATAAATCTGACAACATTCGCGCTACTTTTTAACGATCTTTCCGTAACTGAAGAATACACACTGGCGATCACTAGGATGAGGCCATACATTTTACAATCGATTTTCACTATTTATATCTGTTTGAAATTTTGTACCCTCATACTCTTATTACCTGTAAACAAGTACATACCACCTTGACCAAAAAGATCCCGACGGACACCACCGTGTGGTGCTCCCATTATTCCGATTTGAGTTCTGTTTTTTTTGTTAAGTTGGTAAATCTGTTGTTGATATTCCTTCTGAATCTTAACATTATAGCCAAGTTACGTAGCCAAGAGTACATCTAACTCTGTGTGTGTTGGCGATTTTTTACAATTTTAAAAATGAATTTAAATTTGCAACACCGAACTTGTACGAGTATTAAATTTTGCGTAAAAAACGGATTTAATGGTGCGCCAAATGAGCCAAGACCAAAAAACCACGTCGTTTTCAGTCAAAAAAGAAGGCAATGCTCACGGTTTTCATGGACTACAATGGTGTAGTGCATCATGAATTTTTGCTAGAAGACCAGACAGTAAACAAAGAGTATTATTTGGACGTCATGAGACGTTTGTGTGAACAATTCGCCGAAAGGGACCAGAATTGTGGGCAGAAAACTCGTGGATTTTGCACCATGATAATGCACCGTAGCACAGGCCATCATTATTCGTAATTTGTTGACGAAAAATGCAACAAATACCATCCAATAGCCACCGAATTCATCTGATTTGGCTCCCTGTGACTTCTTCCTGTTCAATCGAGATAAAAAACCGCTACGGGGAACGCGTTTCAGCAGCCGAGAGGAAGTAATGGAAAAATCGCCCGCAGGAAGCACTAATGGACATACCGAAAACCGAATTTAAAAAATGTTTCGAGAATTGGATCAAGCGCTGGCATAAGTGTGTTGCAGTTGATGAGTATTACTCTGAATGGGACAATATAGTAGATTTAGATGAATAGACTTATATTTCTAATTTTCTGAATACTTACTCGGAACTTTTTGATCAAGGTAGTATTTTCTCAACAGGAAGTCATAAAATTAAAGGTTAAATAAGAAACGACAGTTGGAATTTCCCAAGATCAAACAATGAACTTCTTGGAAAGCGTATAAAAAGATGCGCCACTAGGATGAGACCACATTTAAAATCTTTGAAAGAAAAGAATAAATGAATAAAATGATTACGTTTTATGGTTTTAAAACATTTATTTATTCTGTTTATGTATGCCCACCATTTTTCGATATGACCTCCATAAAATGGTTTGGAATAGAATCATACAGTTTTTTTTTAAATAATCAAGAGAAATTTGGGCCCAGGCATCACGAATAGCTTCGATTAAAATGTCCTTGTCTTCAAATTGTCTGCCGCCTTCATACACTTTACGAGATAACCATGCCCAAACATTTTGGATTATGGTTAAGTCCGGTGAATAGGGCGGTCATGGCAAAAATTCCACGTCTTCTGACTGAATCCAACTTCTAACAACCCTGGAAGTGTGGATGGGGGCATTGTCTTGTTAGAATATCCAAGGCAGGGTCCGAAAATGTTTTTCACTTTTGGGAATGACCGTTCCAGCAAACATTTGTAGTTGTTTCCGTTCATAGTTGTGGACAAAAACTCCAACTGGATTGAGCCATAGTAGGTAATAGCTCCCCACACCATTACACCTGATGTACGGCTGTGGTGTCTTGCCAAAATAAGCTTCTCCTTTCTTAGATCAAGGAAATAAAAGTTGTAACCATCAGGGCCGTCAAGGATAAACTTTTTTTCATCCGAAAAGACAACGCGTTTCCATTCACTGCTCCAAGCGACATGTTCTCCTGCAAAATTCATTCGATGCTACTTGTGTTCAAAACAGGTTTCTTTTTAAGTTTTTTTCTCTGTATCACTTTTTGGTATTATCTTTCGGACCGTTACTATGCTGGCCGATACTCAGCTTTTGGCCCTAATTTTAGCCGCTTTTCTCGCAATTTTGTTGTTTCTGCGTGAGTCCTTTTTGATTTTTCCCATAGTTTTGTGGATCCGCAAGATAACTGTTTACAACAGTCTTATTTCTTTTAAGCCTCTTTGAAATTTCTCGGCCTGAGAGTCCTAACTCATTGAAAGCATCTATTTTTCCTCTTTCTGTCGCTGCAAAGGCTTTCCGGAAAACATTTTTTTTTAACTAAATAAAAATAGTTCTTTTCAACGTTTTTTTTTAAATATTCTTAACAAAACTTTGAAACACATCGCTGATGTGAACTCCTGCACGAAATATTCGCAATGGCTTCATCCTAGTGGCGTCAATCGATTGTAAAATGTATGGCCTCATCCTAGTGATCGCCAGTATATAAGTAGAGAAGACTTCGCAGTAGATGAGCTAGCAGGTATTCCTGATGACGTTTATCCCGTTCAGCTAAAAGCAGGTTATTAAGTCGTTTTGAAGAGTGGTCAACGGAAATGATGCTTCCGAGAGTTCAAATTTGGGGGATGTGTTGCAAAATACGAGGGGCGTTCAAACTATTCTCGGTATCGGGGTGAAGTTGTGGTTATATATATAAATTGACTTATTTATCAAGTAATACTATTATTTTAGTGCATTCATGTAAAATTTCATATAAATGTGATTATTAATTCGCGTTTTATCTCTAGTTAAACGGAATCATAATGGCAACAGAGGCGATGATGGTGAAAATTGAGCATCGCGCTGTAATTAAATTTCTCACTAAGCAAGGAAAAAGTCAAAAAACTATTCATGAAGAGATGGTGGCTGTTTACCAGGGTTCCGCACCTTCATTATCAACTGTGCAAAAGTGGTCAAGTGAGTTCAAGAGAGGCAGAGAGAGCATTGAAGACGACACCCGCTCCGGTGCCCCGGCTACTGCTTGTACTGGAGAAAGCATCAAAGAAGTCGAAAAACTTGTTCTTGAGGATGCCCGAATAAAGGTGAAAATGATGGCAGAGATCACCAAGCTTTCAATTGGTACCATTCACACCATTTTTCATTACCATCTTAACCTTTCAAGGGTCAGTGCAAGGTGGGTGCCACGAATGCTCACAGCGCCTCAGAAAAAAGTGAGAATCGCATGCTGTAGAGAGCGTTTGGAGATGTGTAGTGAGAACGCGGACGGTGATATGGATCGAATTGTTACTGGGGACGAAACATGGGTCCACCACTATGACCCTGAAAGCAAACAAGAGTCCATGCAGTGGCATAAAAAAGGAACAGACCCCCCGAAGAAGTTCAAAGTCACTCCGTCTGCCGGGAAGTTCATGGCCACAGTTTTTTGGGACTCAAAGGGAGTCTTGCTCATTGAGTACAAAAAAAAAAGGTGAAACCATCAACGCCACATCCTACGCTTCCACTTTGCATAATTTGCGGGAGGAAATTAAAAAGAAAAGACGGGGTAAACTCGCAACGGGTGTGTTGCATTTTCTTTCATATCGATACCGAGAATATATTGAACGCCCCTCGTATATTAGGGAGCGCATCTATAAATTTGCTTGCCGATTTGTTAAAAAGCAAAGATGAGCCTGGTTTCCCACCAACAAGAAGTAAGGATTCTAAGACAAGTCGGCACGCCAAAGCAAAATGCACCAATGTTTCGAAATGTGAAAAAAGTGTAAATAACTCAGGTTTTACATAAAATGTTAGGGACGAATTGAGCACCACAATTCACATATTTCCTATTTCCTAATCCTAATTTTAGAGTTTTTCTGAATTTAAATCTACATGAGCAGTTTTCAAAATTGTTTGATGATGAGGAGTTGTTGCAGATTATGATTGACGAGCTATTTTTCGTAAAAAAATTAATCCTAAATTCACTATTAATCTGCGGACGTTTATTTGGATCCTTTTGGTCAACGGCTACAACCGCCATGGAGCAATGAAGGCGATTTGCTAAACAGTCTGCTATGTAATAGCATGCCCAAGAATCGGTTCAACGAAATATTGCAGTATATTTATTTTGAAGACAGCAAATCCCGGCAAAATGTTGAAACTACGGCCACTAACAGACCATTTAAAATCCAAAATGCTGAGGCACTTTCATACCGGTCAGAACTTGTCATACAATGAAAGTTTGATAATTTACTTTGGAAGGCACGGTTGTAAGCAATTCATAAGAGAAAATCTTTAGCTAAGAGGTATGGCCCGTATGCACTCCATCGGATTATTTGATAAACTTTGACATATGAGTATATCAGGGGAAAAATCCACGTTTGGTATCCGAATACCAAATTAAATTTTGGAAGCTTGACCGCTAATCAGTATGATTCACGATTTTTAGGAACATATTCAATCTCTGCCGTTTTATTTCTATTTTTTTTTTTTTATAATTTGAGCCCGCTCAAGGGATTTAAGTACCCTTAAAATGTTTGCACATAGCACGGGCGAAGGAAAATCAAGGAGGACAGAAAGAGAGGCACCGGTGAACGTTGGTCTTAAATGCTTGAAGGTTATAATGACTAGGAAATAAAGAGCTAGGCAGAGCATTCCATAAGCGAGTTGTACGGCTTAGGGACGAATCACGATATTTTAGAGTACGTCCGAAAGTGGGATTGAGGGTATACTGATGAGAATTCATAGCGGGACGGGTGTTAGGGTTAAAGGTTTGAAGGGGCGGAATGCTACTAGCGATTTCTATAGAGCACTTGTGGTAGAAATAGCATAAAACAGAATGAAACACGAGGCATTACGTCGGTGTTCGAGGTGTCCATTTTTTGTGTGGTATCAGTATCACCTATGAGTTTTATCGCACGGTTTTGGATCCTATTTAGCAGGTGCAGAGATGTCTTGGGCGCTCTCGACCAGATGTGGGCATTGTACTCCAATTTCGTGCGGATAAACGCCTTATATATTGAGGCCTGATCAGAGGAAGTGAAGTACTTCTTACATTGCTTGAGGAAATCTAGACATTTCTCAGCGTTTTTGACGACATCGAATATGTGGTCATTCCAACGTAAGTTGTCATTGACACACATACCGAGAATGGAAAGTTTATCGGTTTCGACGATACAAGCGCCATCCATGGATAATGGCTGGGTGTTTAAATTTCGCTTTAACGACAGCAGACAGCATTGTGTTTTGGAAGCATTAAATTCTACTCTATTAGTGGTTCCCCAATTAGTTATGCTGTGAATATCAGAATTTAATGAGCTTAACATACGCTGATATTCACGTTCTACAGCCGAAGAGCAGGGACGTGAGTTCGGGAACGAATATGAAAAGCAGGGAGTACTGTCGTCAGCAAAAGAATATATTGGATTAGATGTAGCAGACCAGAGATCGTTAATGAAAATTAAAAAGAGTGTCGGAGACAGAAGGGAGCCCTGGGGCACACGAGCATTGATTTTATGAATATCAGACATGAAACCATCCAAGACAACTTGAATTGAACGTTAATTTGTTTACCGGGTTCCAAATGCAGGTGTATCTAAAAGCACGAGGTTTCAATGGTACTGGGACAATTCGGCAGAATCGCATTCCAGGTGGCTACCCGCTTGGCAACTACACCACTTGGAACAGTCCAATACAACTGGACTTCAGAAGGCAAATAGCTGCATATTACTGCATTTTGGTTAGATACCACATGCGCCGGGACTTTCCCTAATCCTAGCCGCCATGTCGATGCAAACTCCTTGCAAATAACTCTTCGTTATGATGCAATGGGGGTCATTACGTCATGCATATTGCAAAAAAAAAAATGTTGCGCTGGCGATTTTTGCAAGTCGATTAGTCGCACTAGTTGCGTAAAATGCTACATTCGACTTTGCATGAAATATCTTTTCCATACTATACAAAATAAAACAAAAAAAGTTAAAAAACTGCTAAAATGGACAATGGCTCGCTATAGAAAGGTTTATTCTGTGAATACATGTTTTAATGGTATTATCTATCCAGTTAAAATAAAAAACAAAATGGGGCAGGGTTAAACAATTTTAATTCTGCGTAGAAAATTTCCAGACTAACTAAGTGCATGGCAGCAGGCTTCAATTCTCTAAATCTGTTTTCCACTGACTACCTGTCAATTTACGCCCTTATCTTTTTTCCCGTACCTTCGTTTTCATCTGCCTGCCTTTGGTTTTACTGTCATTTCATAACATAAAATCAGAGGAAGGAAATAAAATGAAAAAGAGAAATATACCACAAGTAACGAAAACGTAAAAAAAAAGTTCTGTTTTTCTCTACACATCTAGACAGATTGGACATATTGTCAACGAGTATAAAGACTTTTAAAAGTCACCCAACAGCTCGGTGACAATGTTTGAAAGATTGACCACTCAACTGGAATTTGTGTAGCATACGTTTCTGTTTCTTCAGTGCTGGCTGTAGTTGCCTGGGCTGACACACCATCGGAGTGCAATTGCACCGAAGGAACATGTCAACTTTACGACATTTGCTACCGCATTGACATCGCGTACAACCATATAAATTGACAAGTGGACGATACATTGATGGCGAGAAAGGTGTATCCATGCTTCAGTCTGTTTGGCTGTCTAGGCGTGAGTTTTTTAAGCAACTTTATTGACAACGAGATGTATGGGGGCTCCCAATAGAATAGCGATGTGATAACCTTGAGGATAGAATTATTTTCCCTAAAATATGGAACTGAGAGTGATTTAAACTTTTGACTGCAGCAAGAAGTGTGGATTTAACTCGTAATATTTACAAATACCTATGTCCGAATGATATCAGTAGATCTGTCCAGCTGACAGATAGAATAAATGCGATTACCACTTTGAAATTGTAGGATTTGAGGTCGGTTTTGTGGGCAATAGAATTTGAATCTGTTCTAGTTTCCGATTGAAGGTCATTTTTCAATTTTTATGTTAGCACGATTTCAGTGATTTTCCCTTTCTCAAAGATTGGTAGGAATTTTGTTGATTTATTTAGGAGTGGTCCCCGAAAGTCGTAATTGATTTGAAGTCATATGTTTTATTTTTTATTCATTTTGTTGTGGGAAGATGTGTGTGAAATAAGCTAGAAAATGAATTTAATTCGATGTGCTGGAGATTACAATTTGTCATTCGTAGAATATAGGAAAATGTATGCATGTCTGTCTACTTAAACTTGACTGATTTAAGTATGTGAAGATTATTGCTTTCTAGTCGATAAGTTAACAAGATGAAAGACCGTTTAGAGATGGGAATTCTTTACAAGAGTACTTCCCAGTTCCTCCCGGTGTTGATATAGCATCAACAAAATCTGTTGCGTCTGGGTTTAAGTTCTCTCCAGGTCATTTTCAGAGCTTGAGATTCCTTCTTACCTGTCTTTATCTATGTCTGCTTAGGGCGCCCTAAGTCATATGAGCCTGCTTGGGTGAGTGGATTCCATAGCATGACAATGTGAATTTTCACAAACCAAAGTGTATATAATTGATGGCCAATCAATTGAAACTGTTTTCTTCGTATTTGGATGTCTATTGGTTTTTGGCCAGTTATTGTATATACGAGAACCTGATCGTTCAATCTTGCGAAGATATCTATTGATTATGGTTTGCAGATTTCTGTAACAGCTCTGGTCACTTCCTTTGTATTATACTTTTAAAGTGGTATGGATTTTTGGTTCTAAGATCATTGGTTTTGGTTTTGGTGCTAAGATAATTGCTTTTTAAATTTTTTGTGACCATGCCGAATACAGCTGTCGACATCCAATTCGGTGTCACTTTTCTTCAAGAAGGTGGTTTCTTGATAGAGAAATTTGTTAACGGAGATTCAGTAAGCTTGAGTTAAGCGATCTCTCTATGTTATAAAATGCTTGGGGCTTTGGTTTGCTCAGTATTTTTTTTTGAACCCGAATTCTGGGTCACCTAATGCAAGTAAGACCATTATCTAGAGTAAATAAAGTACAATGTCATCAATCTCAGATTCATGTTAAGTTCAGATAATTCTGTCTATATGACTGGAAATAACATTGACGAAAGAATACAGCCTTGGTGCATCCTGTCGCCGACCTCGCAGGATGTGACATTTACCAGCTCCTTAGGTCTCCTTCATTATAGCAACTAGTTTTCTTGCTATATATGTATCTCTTATGCAAGGCACTCCATATATGTAACATTTCAATTTAGATCTGATGAATGGAATCTCATAAAAAAGAAGAGTGAACGGACTAACGTATAGAGGTATAAAGTCACCTCAAGATCGGAAACAAGATCTTATCTGCAATATTGTGTGAACGTCTAAAACACATCGTCAACAGCCTGATTGGCCTCTTTCAGTGCGGTTTCAGACCAGGAAAGTTCACAATCGACCAAGTCTTCATACTCCCGCAAATCCTGGAAAAAACACCATCTTTTCACAGATTTTAGTTTCGCATATAACAGCATTTTTAGAGACGAGCTATATACTATATGTAGAGCCATGTATGGTTTTGACATCCTTCCTAAACTCGTCTGTCTGTGCAGAATGATGATTGAGAACGCTCGTTGCTTCGTCGAGGTTGGTAATGATGTATCCGAGACCTTTGATGCCAAAAAAGGTTTTAGACGCGCTGTCATGTGACATCTTTAATATCATACTTGGAAGCATCGTAATGAACTCGCAAGTGAACACTGAAGCCGCAATCTTTCAATCTGTGCGACTATGATGTCGACATAGCTGGGAAAACTCAGAGGGCTATCACCGGTGCATTCGTTACTATTGAAATGGAAGTTGTCAAAGGGGTAAAGCCAAGTACGAGTATATGCTGCCAACAAGAAGGAACACACCACATCGAAGAATTCGATAGAACATTACAGCCGACAGCTTTAATTTCGAGGAAGTAAGTGACTTTGTTTCCCTCGGCTATGCTATATATTCTACCAAGTAGTGGCTAAGAAAGCAATTGGGTAGTAAAGCTCTATCCCGAAAAACTAAAGAATCTCTATATAAGACTTTGATCATCGCAGTCGTAACTTATGGCGCTAAACCGTGAACCCTTTTGAAAGCAGATAAAGATATCCTCAGTCGTGTTGAGAGAAAAATCCTTCGAAAAATATTCGGGCACGTTTGCGCTGATGAGCTTTGCAGGAGAAATTTCAACGACGAACTATACGAGATGTACAGCGACATCAGCCTAATCAGAAAACTATAGATCTGTGCCTGAGATGGATAAGACATGTAGAGCGAATAGATACCAATGTTCCGGAGTCTTGGAATCTAACCCGGAGGGACAACGGAGTAGAGGGAGACCTTACTTTGGGTGGCGCGGGCAAGTAGAACGGGATCTTAACCGGCTTGGAGAGCATAACTGGTGAAAATTACGTAGAGACTACTTGTTAGTTAAGACCCATGTTCATCCCATACTTAGTGCCAGATAAGTATGTAAGTAACTAAGGTAGCTGTCGAAGGCTTTCTTATAATCGATGTAGCGGAGGTATGTACTCGACGCATTCAATGATGTTCAAATGTTTTTGAATTGGCTGCTGCATAGAAAATATCAGTGTCAAGCAATGAACAAGGTTGTTCTTAAATTTAAGGAGACTTTTTGAATGATAGATACTTTTTCCAAAAAAAAAAACTTTTAAAATATTTCTCAAAATAGTCTCGTTTGAGCGAAACAGGCTCTGTCCAACGTTTTTCCAATTTCAATAATACGGTTTTGTGGGTCAAAATAGACGTTTGTGTGAACGAGTTTTTCGATTTAAAATAGGAAATAGCCACTTGGGGCTAAATCTGAGGAATAAGACAGTTGAAGAGCTGATTGGTAGACCGATTCATAAAACTTGGTGACTACACACTTGTGCACTCGTCCATTGTCTTGTTGGAAAACAATTTCTTCTTGGCCCAATGCTATGGTTTTTTGTGTTTTTTTTTTGTAAAACGTAATTGAACTGATCCAGTGATATTCGATATTGCTTGCTTTTTCGCTTTGAAGGTAATAAATATGGATTAAGGCGCGTGCATGATAAAAAAACTGTCGCCATAACTTTGTTGCCGAAAGACCCACCTTGGCCTTCATCGGCGACGATTTAATTGGAATACACCACAGTGTGTGTTGCAGTGGATCCATGTCTCATCCATGGTTATTAAATTTTTTCTTTAATTAGCTCGTGTTCAAGGGGTTAAGTTACTCGTAAAATGAGTAGCGAGGAAAGAGAGATACCGAAGTAGGTTCGTTTTTAATGTTTGAAGGTTATAAGGGTCAGGAAGTAGAGAGCTCGGTAGGGCATTCCATAAGCTTTAGAAAGAATCACGATATTTCAACGTACGTCCGAAAGTGGGCTTGATGGTAAACTGACGAGCGTTTATAGCGAGACAAGTGTTACAGTTTGAAGGGGCATTGGTGGTGAAAATCGCAATAGAGCTAGGTGAGACAGCAGATATTTCATCGGTGTTCCAGGTTGTCAATTGACTGGGGAATATGAGCTTATCACGCTGTTTTGAATTCTATCTAGCGGGTTCAGAGAGATTGTAGGAGCACCTGACCAGATGTGGACATTGTACTCCAATTTTAGGCGGATGAATGCCTAATATATTCAGATTAGAGTGAATGAAGTATTTCTCACATCATTTGAGGAAACAGAGACATTTCGCAGCATTTTTGGCGACATAAAATATGTGGTCCTTTCAAGGTGGGTTTTCATTGACACACATACCGAGAATGGAAAGTTTTTCGGTTTCCACGATCCAAGTGCCATTCATGGATAATGGCTGGAATGTTTGGATTTCACTTTAACAATAGCAGACAACATTGTATTTTGCAAGTATTAAATTCCACTCTGTTGGTTGCTCCCCAGTTGGTGTTGCTGTTTATATCGGAATTTAAAGAACTTAGCATACGCTACCGTCCCCTTCCACAGTCGAAAATCGTGTAAGTGAATCCGGGAACGAATATGAAAAGCAGGGAGTATTGTCATCAGCAAAGGAATATATTGGATTAGAAGTAGCAGACAAGAGATCACTAAAGGAAGGGTCGGAGACATAACGGAGCCCTGGGGCACACCAACATTTATTTTGTGAATGTCAGACTTGAAACTATCCATGAATTGAACGTTCCGAAAGGCAATTTCTAATCCATTGAAGAAGAGAGTCGTCGATCCCAAAAGCACGCATTTTGGACAAAAGAGCCTGATGCCAAACTCTGTTAAATGCCTTAGAAATATAAAGTGCAACTATCCTGCTTTCGCCAGGTTGATGTACACTTTGGTTCCAGTTTTCGGCGAGACATGCCATCAAATCACCAGTGGACCTGTTACTACGAAAGCCGTACAGCCGGCCTTTGAGAAGTTTTCGTATTTCGAGATATTTTATGAGCTGACAGTTTATCAGCGTTTCTATGACCTTGGAAACAAGGGACGTAAGTGCAATGGGTCTGTAGGAGGATATAGAAGAAGATTCGCTTGTTTAGGGACGAGCTGGACAAGTGCTATTTTCCGTCTTTTCAGAAAGAGTCATAAAGAGCAGGATCGACGGAAAAACCTACGCAATGGTTTTGCCAGTATGGAAGGACATCGCTTCAGAAGAAGGGAAAATATACCGTCTAGAATAGCGGATTTGTGAAATTAAGATCTTTAGGAACTTTTGCTACTACAAGAGTGCGAAAGTAGATTCATCGCATTGAAGATTCGATGCACTCAAGTGTAGGCGGAGACAAAGCACAATCTGGAAGTGTTGAGCTGGCCTCAAAGTGCCCAGCAAGTAGATTGGCCTTGTCTAAAGAGCTAACAGCTGAAGTGCCATTGTAAATGAGGATGAGGTAGAATTTCCGATGTTTTTGATGAACGGCCATAAGCTTTCAGCACCTTTGGGACATTTTGAAGAGCTCCAAATTCCTTCGCATGAAATTCAGTTTTTTCTATTTTCGCGAAAATTCACGCGGTTGTCTGTTTCAATGGCTACCACCCACATACTAAATGATATAGTCACCTCAAAATTTTACAGAAATCTTCTGCCATACGTCAGTTAACAGGAGCAGTAAGGCATTTCAAGTTACAATCCACTCTCGTGGTTTCAGATTTTTTTTTTTTTTTTTTTTTTTAAAAAGAACTTAACACTCAAGAGGGTATTACTACTCTTAAAATGCCGGAGCACGTGTTAAGTTTTTCGGAAAATTGGATAGAGAGAGAGAGAAAGATTTTGGGCTCAGTGGTTATTTCGCTCCATGGGTGGCATCCAACATTTAATGGGGAGACTAAATTATTAGTGTAAATTGGACTCAAGTTGTATTTAGGCAACCATTCATCTCACAAGATTTTAGTTGCCTGAAAAAAAGTCTTTCGGTCACGGCTGGTATTGAACCCCGAACCGTCCGATTGGGAAGCCAACACACTACCACTTGAGCCACGGCCACAAGGAAGATTTCTCTTCCTTGTAATTTTGCCAACAATTGAAAGGAAAGACGTCCATAAACGCCTCCTATTAAATAACTTTTGCTTCTAAATTGGAAGCTGGTGAATATAAAAGTGCATTATAAATGTTCTCTCTACACAAAAGTTAACACGTATTTTTTTTGGCATTTCTTTGAATTGGAGTAGACGCAGAAATCTTTCCTTTCATGCATGTTGGGCCGAAAAATAATTTTACTATTGCCATGGCAACAATAGCAAAAGTGTAGGTACCCTCTTTTACTTCTTAATAGGCTCTGATTTACATGTTACTTTCTGTATCACGTCGTAATTCTAAAATAAAGACCGAATGCACTACGTCAATTATGGGCTTTCTTTATAATTTTTTTCCCTGAGTCAAGTCTAAAAATCTAGTTTCCAGTTTTTTTTTCACTTTCAAATTTATTTTCGTTTTGCTAGCAGTACAGCAACAATTTATTGCTGTTTTGTAGTGTTACCTTCATTTTAACATGTTGATTTACTGCCGAAACCATTGTTTGGAAAATGGAGCGCAAATCTGAAACGCTAATTGCATGAGATATGTTGATACAAGTATTATTATCTGGTTCTAAAATCGTATCCGTTTAAAGGTCATCCAAGTAAATATCCGATCACAAGCACTGGTTTTGAAGAGTGGGAATCACCCACTAAATACTCACATATGACGATACGTTTAAATTCATATATCTGTAGGTTTGCTTACTGTTTTTTCAATGGAAATAAAAAAATTTGGAGCTTTGTTTAGGAGGTAAGAAAAAGTTAAAATGCAGTATGTGTATAAAACCTATTTTTGCGAATACGATTCCGCGAGATTCGATTGACGTTAATTCGATTATCTGATTACCAACGTATTCGATTTTATGTGAATACTGCGACTTAAGAAACTATTTTTACTACTACAAGTAAGAGGGATATGTCAAAAAGCTCGATCTAACTCACCTCTGGGTCAACAGCATTTCAATGTCGAAAACGGGTGCATCTAGTTAAACTTGGTTGTTTTAAAAACTCATTCAAGCAGTGAGGTTCTTATATTAAAATGCGACAAGATCTTCAAAACTCACCGAAGAGAAAACATAAGTAGGCAGGAAAATGCCTCAAAATGTTTGGGTCTACAAAATCAGCTTTGTCAAGTTAACTTTCTGATTCCTACTTTATTGCTACATAAACGTTGGTTAACAGTTCATACAAAAAGATAAAACCCTTCTAGTCAAAAATTCTTCCTTCTCTTAAGACCGATTTCGGGATGATACTGTGATATTTGCTTTACTACAGAAAATTGCAAGTAAGTTCTTATAAGAAAGCCTGATAAACTAAACTGCCTCTTCAAATTTCACCTTGTCATAAGCCCACTTTTACTATCCTTAGAATAGTAATCTATATCAACTTCTTACTTTCTTAGTTATTAGGCCTATAACCCAACAAAGGTATCCGCCAGTGCGATGCGATCTTTTGATTCCAGATTCGGTAGTTACTTACATCTTAAACTTTGCTGGGTGCCGGGCCACAGAGACATTCCAGGGAACTGTAGGGCCTGTAAACTCACCAAAATTGGAACTGCTCTACCTATTCTACCGGAAAAGAGTAGCATTGGTATACCAATCGCTACGTGCAAAATAATATTAAAGCTGGATGCCAATAAAAGAACAGACCTTAGGTGGACTGTTGGATCAATATGTTTAGCGACTAAACAGATCTGGCCAAAGCTAGATCTGAAAGCAAGCATGGAAGACGGATTGGCGCTTTTACAAACGATTTCTGTAGAAGCTGCATTGATGAGTAGGAAGAGGAGACAATCCTCCACCTACTCTGTACATGTCCAGCTCTCTCCCAGAGAAGAAAACTTCAATAAGAACGTAAACAGTCTCCTACGCTTCATCGTAAGCTCAAACTGGTTCCATTAGTAAGAGGATAATAGATCCACATGGCATCATAATGGGCCAAAAGGCCTAAGTGGGTTGGTGTTTCCAACAGCCACTCGTACTTACCTACCTAAATGTGAAACTAAACCGGACTAGAGGATTCTCATTCATTCACTCGACATAGCCGAGAGAAATTAGTTGTCGCATCTTAGGCTGTTGGACTACATCCTCATCCTGATATAATAACATAGGTTATAGGGTTGGAAGTTGTGTCGTCTTCTCCAATATCCAATGCTCTTCTCGGTTTTGTACACGGGACCTAGAATGCGATGAAGTACGAGTATTTTCTTAATATCTAATTTTTTTCTATTGACAGAATTAGAATGTCATGAATCATGATCTTGGGCTTTTGATCTGTTGATTCCGCAATGTAGAAACGCTTGCATCAATTTACGTCTAAACTCCTTAATTACTTCGAAGTTATAGTTATCGACAATGATGGTGACGTTTTGCCTCAAACGATGAGCACTTGATTCTCAGTTTGTCAGCAATATGAACTTTACTTTGTCATATGTGTAATTCATTTCTATCTTTAGTTGTTCAATTGAGAGTAGTCGGCCAACTATTCAGGATATATCCTGAATACGTATATTAGTTGTGGTGAAGAATTTTCAAGGCTCACTGTTAACTGAATGTTTTTAATTCAAAAATCATAGTTCCTTGCCAAGATTTGTCGCAGTTCTAGGATATGTAGTCGGATATATCCAGTACAATTTCTTAAGCCACCACCTTTCAGGAAAATCGAAAAGTATTCCTAATATACTCGTATGCAGACCAAATCGACATATGCATAATAATAAAAGTCACATCAAAATATTTCCAAAAGTCGCCCATAAAATGCATTTTACTTCTGCGCGTGTACATTTCCCCCCTAAAAAAGCTTCGAAAATATTGAACGTCAAAGCAAAGGTGCTCCGCAATAACAGTTCTCAGAAGTGTATAAATCATGAAACGAGTTTTTCTTAATTATGCTGCAGTCCTTTATAGTTGTTTTTTACTCGTCCGCCAATTGATGGATGAAGTGCAAGCTGCAAACATACCGCTCTTAAGATAGCTTCCACAGCACTTCCTTTGGCATGACGTGAAATCATCAAAAATCGTAAAAATTCTCCAATGAATTATGTTCACATGGCCGGCCAGTTGTGAATGCATTTGAAGCAGCAGGTGCAAGTCTTTATACTGGCTATATACGAAAAACGGAAAGGACACGTGGATCAAAGCAAACAAAGGTCATTTAAAATTCCATTACACCTTCTTTAATTTTTAATTTTGAACTGAATTCATTTGCTATGCTACTGCAACAAGCTTTCATAACTTAACCGAAATAACACAAAATAGACATTCTGTAAAAATTCCTCGTGAACTGTTGCTATGCTACATACTGCGTTCACTGCCCTGAAAATATTAAAAATATTTGCTGTTGAGTGTTCTGGGGTGGTGCAAGTCCTACTCCTCTTCTGGTAAAATACTTATACATCCCGTGGAAAACGTACTCGTACAAAAGTCACAATGGGACACAATCTCAAGGGTCACTTGAGACTCTCCTGAGGCCCCTATTGAATGGACGGACCACCGTAGGAACCATGACATCGAGTCCCATGTGTTTGTTTTTAAGTTTATGAATTTCAAGAGCTGATGGACATACGAGTATACATGAGTTTCGTTGAATTTTTTTCCACATTTCATACGCGAGTGCATCTTTATGCGTTGTACGAGTATGTATCCTGGCTACATGACCAAATGTGTTCAACCGATTTCCCATCGCACTAATAAGCGCGGTATGTTCCCGCGCATAAACATTATGCATAATCTTTGTCTCTGGCCAATTTGAAGCTGGATACTATCCAGCAGCAGCTGAGGAAGCAGTACCGTATCCACGGATGAATATGATAACTAGGCGCTAGAATCAGAGGACGCACAATAGTAGCATACATAGTAATAGATACAATAAAAAAAAAAACAATTTCCCTGGGAATACGATGTGAACACTATTGCCGGGTTGAATATGAGGACTGGCTGTAATTTCATGGAGGGAAGCTTAAAAACAGCACAACGACAATGGCCCTTATAGTGAATCGGTAGACTTTAATGCATCAGTGAACAGAGATTGTCCTCTGTAACGCAATGTGGACGTGTTGGGGTAAGTGCGTACAGTTGGGCCTCGATCGATAAGCTGCTACAGTAGAGGCTGTCTTTAACTAAACATATACAACACATACGAGTACGTATTGGAGTGTTAAAAAAATATACATTTTTGCAATTTAGTTTAATCATAAAGTTAGATCCTTTTAGTTCCAGATGTGAATAATCAAATTTGCGGAAAATTATAAAATATCCAAGTTATTATTAGTTCAGTTTTGAACTTAAAATAATTGTAGATTTCTTGATTTGAATTAATATGCAGTACCCTCTGATTATAGTTTTCTAAACCAAAGACCTGTAAATAAAAATTTGTTTTCTTTAGAAAACTTTCAGGAGGATATTACAGTGATTGTAGAGTAGTAGCTTTGGCCGTGTGAGATGATACTTTGTGCACCATGGCCTTCGAAGTTGAGTTACAGCAGCTCTGTTGAAGCAAAAAATGCCCTTGATCGTACTATGTCTATTCTTTTTTTTCTGACCCTAAGTTTGATGGTTATATGCCAAACAATGGAAATACAATTCAATGGAGTATAAAAGTAATATACTTACAATACTGTACGTGAAATAAAAATATACGTGGTACATAAACAAAACTTGAAGATATTTAACTAAAAACTCGAAAGTCGCTAGAGGATGCAGTATCAGAAATTCTAGGTGAAATTGTTTGGGTCATAATCAATTGAGAAACTTGAGAAAGCGTGAAAAGGCTTTCTCATTGAGATAAATGCATCGGCTTCCAGATTGTTATGTTACAGAAAACACAAAAAAGAAAATTGAAGAGCTGCTGGCTTGCGCACACCTTCGAAATGTTGGCTTCAATTTTATTCGAATTTTATTCTAAGAAGACGAGGTATACCTTCAAAGAATTAACACCTTCCTTCTAGTCTTGGAGAAATGTGGAGAATATTTTTGAAAATTCGCTTGAAATGGTTATCACAACAAAAACTATAATGTTACTCGTACTTCCAAATCCATATTTTTTTATTTTTTTTTTAAGGTTTCTGATGCCAACTGCGGGGGCACTGCGACTTAAAAGATCTTTTGTACAACAAAATCAGTATTAGCAAGTCAAGAGAGGCTCAACACTTTTGGTATTGTTAAGAATCTCTCTGGGGTAGATTTTGAAAATTTCCCCAGGGACTAAAATTTTTCTAATGAAGTATCGTCTTCTTAGGATACTTAGAGCCATGCATTCACATAAAATGTGTTCCGCGGTTTCATCGTCTCCATGCAAAGACGACATTCAGTTTCCTGAATAAGACCTATTTAAGGTGGCAGTGTCCGGTAAGAAATCCAACCAGTCTTCTAGTATCATCCCTTTTGAATTGCGGCCATTCTATTGATTTTTTTTGAAAGGATTTGATGGCTCTTTTAGTCTGGCAAAGCCTTGGAACGCTATCTCAATGGGATATACATCATTTGTTCTCCCAACTCTACATTGCTTGGTTAATTGCTGAATTTCTAATAATAGAGAACTGCTCAGGGCCGATTAAAGCATCAACCGAACCGCTTCTAGCTAGTTGGGCGGCTATTTCATTTTTGACAATATTTTTATTACCAGGCACCCCCCAAATATGTACTCTGTTCTTATAAGAGAGATCTTGTACTGTATTGCAGCAATGTGTCACTGATTTAGAGTCAATGAGATTAGAGCCTTAGCTCATTATCGAGAATGAGATTGGCGCACACCCGATTGTGGCATGTATTTCCATTTGAAATATGCTAGGCGGCCGTTTACCGCTGAAATCATATCAAGCTCGGCGATTTCCGACAGAAGATTCATTTGATCCATGTGATTTGTATGGTTAATGTATCCTCTTCATAGTAGCCTGACCGTGTTGCAAATTGCCATCTTTTTTATAAAGATATGGAGTGGCGTTGAACCAATAATAGCTGCTGGGGGTATGTCTGCATTCCATCGGTGATGCCGAGGCCTGCTAGTCTTTGAAGCCGCTGCAGCTTTTTTATCGCAGATTTTTCTTTTCTTTTATTACACCATACTATTGGTGAGTAGATGATGGTAGGTCGTATCATCATTGTATATATCCATTGCGTGATCTTTCAGGTTAATCTCCAGGTATTATATTTAATATGTGAACTCCAAATTTAGTTGTTATTATGGAGAACCACTCCAAGTTATTTTACTTCGTTGCAGTACGCAATTTCTGTACCGTTAAGCAAGATGTGGTCAAGGCTTAGATTCCTTTTACGAGTGAAAGGAACAAGTATGGCTTTACTGGGGTGGATTGAGAGATTGCTTGCAACACACTAGTCGCTTACTATCTTTAGGGCAGTCTGCATCTTATAAGCAAACATCTTTAGGGTGAATACCCTTCATTATTATAATTAAGTCGTTGGCATGTCCTATTATTTACAATACTAAGATTACTAAGTTTTACTTATAGGCCGTCAATAACCGCTGACCACAAGAGTGGCGAGTGATCACCTCCGTACGGACAACGGCTGAGACAGAGATTTAAGTCTTACTGGAAGATGTGGAGATTTTCCGATTTACGAGAATCGCTCTAATCCAATGGTTAGTAGGATGGTCAACACCCTTTTTGAGCATGGATTCTGAAACGGATTCATATCAGGGTTTTATCAAAGACATCTTCTATATCTAGGATTGCACATAGTGAAATCTTCTTTGCCTGTAGGCCTGTTAAATCTGTTGCCGGATTTAGTAGAGCGCCTTCCGTGGATATTTCTTTCTTGTATGCGTTTTGATGAGGGTACAGAGGTGAACTTCTGTTGATAAGGTCTCTGATTTGTAAATCGCTAAGTCCTTCTATGGTTTTCAGAAAAAAATGATGTAAGACTTATTGATTGATAAGATTTAGGTCATTCTCTAGGTTTATCTGCTTCGGGGACACAAATTACGTTTACCTCCCTTTATATACTGTCAATGCAAGTACTAGAATCCGTCCATCTGTAAATGACTCTATTTCACAGAGTAAAAAGTGTTAATGTAAGCCTTTAAGATACAGCAAATTTCCACCTCCAATTCAACCAAATTCTTTTAGATATTGGAGTTGCATGTTCACTCAGTAAGAAATAATATACGTTAGGTAATTTCATAGACGCATTGCAATTTTATTGCTTCAAGCATGCTAGTGGACACAATTTCGCTGGTTATGTGATCACGCAGATGAATTGGGCTTATCCACTTACGTACATGATATACATAAATTGATTCACTTCTTAGAATTTCAAACAGTCCTAATGTCTACGGTAAGGCATATGCAAATACCCGTAATGTTGTGCTATTGTAGAAACGGACTTTCAATCAACCGTCTTAAGAAAAAGATTCTCTTCAGAAGAAGAAGGACTGCTCTCACGCATCTACTGCTAACAGACATTAACACTCACCAATTTTAATTTAAAGTTTCTGAGCTAAATACATTTGTCACCGTTACGTTGAGTGGTCCTTTTTTTTGTGGTACAAGGAAGACATTGACAAAGCATGCCTGTGGACTAAGGACGTTCCTTTGGATCTACGAGGCTATGACAAAAAGTTTTCTATCCTATGTGCTATCTGCTGGACATAGTAACCTCCCACATCCCAAAAGTGCCCGACCTAACAATGAAAACACAAAAAAATTGGGGAAAAATATGTTTATTTCTCTACGTAGTCTCCTTTTCGTTCAATAGCTTCGATACCACGTATACCGCCTTGATCAAAAAGTTCTCGGGGGATAGCACGGTGTGGCGCTCCCATTCTTCCGATTTGAGTTCTGTTTTTTTGTTATTGACATTCCCTTTAAATCTTAGCATCATAGCTTGACATTTGCAAAAGTTACGTAGCCAAGAGTACATCTATCTCTGAGTGTGATGGCGATTTTTTACAATTTTAGAAATGGAGTTAAATTTGCAACAACGAACTTGTATTCAATTTTGCGTAAAAAACGGATTTAATTATTGGAAAAGTGTTTCGGCAACGATTCTCTAAAGAAAACGGACGTTTACCAGTCTCACGAGCGGTTCAAAAGTGGTCTTGAGTCAATCGAAGATGATGACCGCAGTGGCGGACCATCGACATCGAAAACCGACGAAAACATTGATGAAGTACTCGTAAAAGAAATGTTGGTCAATAACCGCAAATTAACCATCAGAGAGATAGCGGAGGACTTGAACATTGCCTATGGATTCGTCCAAGACATTTTGGTTAATGATTTGGGTTTCCGTCGTGTAGCAGCAAAGTTGGTGCCAAAAGACTCCAATTTTATGCAAAAAACAGACCGTGTTGACGTCGCAAAAGAGATGATTTGCGAGGCTGAATCCGGTCCCACATTCATCAAAAGGATCATTACTGGAGACGAGACGTGGGTTTATGAGTACGACACGCAATCCAGACATCAGGCAAGTGAATGGCGTTCACCAAATGAGCCGAGACCAAACAAAAACACGTCGTTTTCAGTCAAAAAAGAAGGCAATGCTCATGGGTTTCATGGATTACAACGGTGTAATGCATCATGAATTTTTGCCAGAAGGCCAGACAGTAAACAAAGAGTACGAGTATTATTTGGGCGTTATGAGACGTTTGCGTGAAGCAATTCGCCGAAAGAGACCGGAATTGTGGGCAGAAAACTTGTGGATCTTGCAACATGATAACACACCGTGCCATCATTATTCGTAATTTTTTGACGAAAAATTCAACAAATACGAGTAGCTTCCAACAACCACCGGATTCACCTCATATGGCTCCCTGTGACTTCTTTCTGTTCAATCGAGTTAAAAAACCACTACGGGGAACGCGTTTCAGCGGCCGAGAGAAAGTAATGGAAAAATCGCAGGAAGCACTGTAGGACATACCGAAAACCGAATATAAAAAATGTTTCGAGGATTGGATCAAGCGCTGGCATAAATGTGTTGCAGTCGATGGGGATGACTCTGAAGGGGACAATATAGATTCAGATGAGTAAACTTGTACTTGCAATTTTCTGAAAGCATTCCGGGAGCTTTGATCAAGGTAGTATACTCTGTTTTTACGGACTTCGTTTCTGCATGTGGACCTTTCCTAGTATCCCTGTTCTGTCTTACTTGCTGATGAATCTTCCTTACTTTGATATTTATGTGTGTATATCATGTGTATCTGCCCATCTTTAGAGTATAAAAACGAATAATAGAATTTTGAGTACAGCTCTACAAGTGTCTGTGGCTTTTAAGAATGCTCGGTGTATTGTATATTCATGTAACCTTCAAGTAGAATCGATGAACTTTATCCAAATATTCAGTGTTCAGTCGGGACTCGCCACCATAATTCGCACTATAAAAGAAAGTTGATTCTTGCAAAAGACACATCTAATAAGCATCGAATGGCTCCAAGTTTAAATCAAAATCATTGCCATTTAGAAATTATTGTAACGATCAATACCCAATGATATATAGTGATTGAAATTATATTATATTTGGTCTAGCAGTCTTACTCTAACATTGACTGTTGGATTTAATGTAAATAATTATTCTTCCTTGTAGTGTCGTGCTATCTGATGACAACTGGCTTCAACTTCGACCTTTGATTCAACCGCTGACGTTATGACCATAGAAAATTGAACCCCTGATTATTCATAACATTTTTTATGAACAAGCATACTTGAAGCTAAAGCTCACAAATGTATTCCTATTTCCAAAAATGCATCAATTTATAATCAAAACAAAAGAGTGTAGGTGCGAACTAGGGTATTGGCAATTCTGTCATATTTTTTTCTCCACTACTGTATCTATCGATTGCACTTAATTTTTTTTTTGTTCGTGTGCAAGATCACAACACGCACCATTATTGAACTACATAATTTGGAATTCGCATCTGAAACGGACGAAAGGTATACAATGCGCCTTCAAAGGAGGAAAAATCTCGCGAAAGCGTCCTTCTTGTTGCATTCATTCGCTCTTGTCCCCGATGGCACAATAACAGAACCTAGACATTCTTTTGTGCAGCCCCGATGAACATTTACCAACGAAATGTATACTGGATTTTGCTGTTGGTCGTGTTCCATGGCTAGTCCAATGTCTCTTTGCACAGAACCGAAATCGCAGCCTTAATGAGAATACTGGACATGTTCACAAATATTATTATTATAACCATAAAGGTTGTATGGAAAATTATTCCCGGCGTAGGACATTGTCTTGGTAAGCGATTTCCATCTCCTTTCTGCCAAAGGTAACAGTTTCGACACTGCTTGCAAAAGGCCAAGCGGTGGTATTCCTGTTCTGTTATAATCGTTATCCCCGGTTCATAATCAGTGCTGGCTATGCCATCGTGGTGCGTTATTGGGACAAGACGCACATACGAGTACGATTATGTGCACATCACTACCGCTAGAAGGTATTCGCAAAGTGAAAAGGAGACACACTGCGTTTTCGCGATCTAAGATTTTCCATATTTCCCCATTTGCGGGACGGGAGTTGTTTGTGGGGATGCATCGTTACAACTCGGCAACGTCATGTAGGTGCGCAAATTGTCCATTAGAGATTGTCGCTAGCAGATACAATTTTGCAATTTCCTCTCCTCCTTGGTCGCATGCATGTTTTGACAATTTTTTTTGTATAGCGACAGTGAGTATGGCTTTTTGCAACAGCTGGGGAAGAGCTTCTCCGGATTGGGAATAATGTGTTTATTTATTATCGAGGAAGTATCCTATTGTTTGTTGTTTTGGTGCAAACGGCCAACTGGCTATTGCCCACATGTACATTGCAACTTAGACAAACCAATATGGTTCAGTTTTCCCACCCGCTCGTCCTCATATGAGGGTCAAGAAAATAGAGGCTCGTTAAAACTGTGGGTCGACTTTTGTATCAAATTGCTTATACGAGTACGAGTACTCGTACAGTGTAGTTGCCAATAACGACAATATCATCGCTTAAACCTGCACGTTTTTGACATTTTGCGCAATCGCTTTTGCGTGAGTGTCTACCATATATGGTATTGGCAAGTCATTTGTATTTAATTAGGCTACGTAACTATCCACTAATACGAAGCCAGCTTTTACCACTCCAATTTGGATGACCTATTCCGGCAAAAAGGACTTTGTACTCATATACTACATATACCCTTTGAACCAATCAACCTAACTTAATACAGACCTACGTGTTGTTAATTGCCGCTGGGATGGAATTTTATGTGTTCCTGTTGGTCCGGTAGACTGGTTTGTTAGTGGATGCAGCCACTTTTCACCAATTTGTTGACTGCATGGCAAATACTTCCATAATACTCATGTCATGCAAATTGCCGCCACCACCAACAGAAGCAGTATCAGTATCATGAGTCCTGTGTATCTATTTTATTATGTCGAGATGATGGTTTTGTTGTATCTGCTTGGGGTATTTCCCGGTGTATCTGGAATATTTGTTGAGATGTTGCTATATCTGGGAGCTTTCATTAAACTAGCGTCTGCACGCACAGATCGACTGTGCATGGGCGCATCTACGCATATGCAGTTAATCAAGTTCAAGCTGCATACTATGCCCGAGTACTTGGCTGTGGTTTGACAGCTGAAAATAAATCATCGCCTCCAGGCGTGGCTTAATGTGAACATGCGCGATTCTACTATCTATCCCAGCTACTGTTAGTTAGTTCGGTGATCATCAAGTTGATTGCATCACAATTTGCGAATGTCCCCTTAGCGAAATCTTGAGTTGGTGATCCTGGCCATTTTTGGGACCAATCAGTGTGTTAAATCCACTGGCAATGGAATGTTGCTTACAATGCTTCCGTTTCCTGTTACTAATCACCAAAATACACAGTTGGTAGACTTGTTTTTTGTTTTATCAAACTGAAATCCCTTTTACAAGATGTGCACTATGCCTGCACCAAGTCGGGCAACCATACAGTATACTCCACTTGAACTTGAGTAAATTTATGCTAAATTATGGATACCTTCTCTTGGATTTCTTGAGCTCTGCACTATGAGTGACAGCCGAGTCGGGGAGTACCAGCTGCAAAAGAAATGAGGATGAAAATGTGAAACAATGACAGTGACATGAGTCGCCGGAGAATTGCATTAGAAGTCAGCGACGAATTGGAAGAGGGAAGCTGTAGGAAGTTACAAATTGTGAATTCCTTGCTTTGCATAGTTCAATGTATTTTATGGAATCTCTTATGAATTGTAAATTGGAATACCAGGTTGGGCTGTCATTTTTCGTACTTTATATGTGAATTTTAAAGAGGGACACGAATGGATTTGGTATTTTCTTTACAAAGGAATATCAGTCACATGTCCACCTGCATTATTGCTTTTCATGGCTGGGGTTAAAATGGAACCATGTGTTGACTTATGTAGAGTCAAAGAACTTCTGACTAATAATCACAGTAGAATGGCGAATAAAATCAGACGCAAAGCAATTGATCTCTGGCCAAGGTGCACTTCAAAGGGCAAGTGGTTCAATATTTTTGGAAAAGACTCTCATTACTTTCAGTCGATTTTAAGACTAAAATCCAAAAAGAAACAATATCTCATAATTGTTTCTTTATCACAGCTTCTAGCGACCATTTAATTGGATTTTAGGGCTGGAAATTACTGCGACCTGATTAGCCCTATTGCGATACGAATATACTCGATTTAGAACTCATTCGCGGCCAAAGTCTATGAACGAGTTAGCTGTTATGTCTTCTGATTCACGTTTACATGTTGACATGTTCTGCTTAGGTCGTTACAGTGGCAAAGTATATAGTAAGTTGCATGAAATATAAGGTATTTTCGTGAACTATTCCTATAGCCAAGAGAAGTTCTTTGACTTTGTAACGGAATTCATGCACTCTCTCTATCTGAGCTTTTGGTAGTTCTATGAAGACGCTATGTTCGTTGGAGGAAAAGATTTTGCCCCTATGTTGCCACCAGCTTTTATTCAGTTTTGAAGCACCTTACCTTTCAAACAGCTATTAATGGAGGTTTTTTATAGAGCTGATGGGCATCCCGCAGATTGATATTTCAATACCGCCAAAGCCGCTATGTTTGGTATTCCAATAAACTCTGTGCTGGCTGGTTTTGTCGGCAATGTAGATACACTCTATTGGATGTATCTTAGCTTGAATTACAAATGCTCTACTGTCCACGGTTACATAGAGGAGGACTTTGGTAGTTACCCCTTATACGTCTGCGTCATCTCCTTCCTCCTATTTCAATTCGTCGGTGTATTATAGTGGTGAATCGCATACAGGGATAGGTTTGGTGTGTTCCCAGTTCAGACGTTCTAGAAATATTACTTTTAAGTTGTATCTTTTGCGACAGTCAGTCGTCTGTAAGTGTGATTCTTAGCAAATACCCGCAAGAATTGAATTTTAAGCCATTTGAGTGGCAAAGTGTTGCCTACGAAAAAGAAAACTAAGTGCGATAGCTTATAGTTCACGGTTATTAAAAATGGAGCGCTACACGAAAGCACAAGGCATTTTCATTGCTGAGCAATATTTTAAAAATAGTGAAGGTTTAGCAGCTAGGGTTAGCAATTTTCCTACAAAACATGGTCGGAATAGTGGTTTAACTTCATCAACTGTGATTAATTAAAAAAATCGAGGAGACTGAGTCAATTAGTGGCCTCAGACACTTTAGGCGTCCTTCAACAAGTCATTCCATACAAAATATCGAAGCAGTTGGTGAAAATTTGGGTGAGAGTCCACGAAAATCATCAACTCTCTACAGCGTATTCTCATAAAAGATTTACAAATTCATGCATCATACAAAATGCAATTGACTCAAGAACTGAAGCCTACTGAACACTCACAGGGAAAAGATTTTCTTGAATGGATTATGGAACAACTACCAGCACACGCGGATTTTTCAAGCAAATCATTTTCATAGTTTAGACTCATTTTCATCTTGATGACTTTGTTAATCGTTAAAATTGTGGAATTAGGGGTTGAGAAAATCCTTGAGTGATTGTTGAGAAACAAAAGCATTCACAACGTGTCACGGCTTTGTGCTAATTTTAGGCTGGAGCAACGTCGGATGGATGTGGACTATGTGGTATGTGGTTTTGACAAGACTGTGTCACATGCAATTCCATTATCGCATGAGCCATTTCGTGGTCATGTATTATAATTTCCCGTTTTGGTGATCAGAATTGTCCCCCAGATTTATGCCAACAAACTTACTACACACATTTAACTGTGCAAAACTGTACAAACCTATGTAGATCTTTATTTCGATTTACGACATCAAAGGGGTGCGTCATCAGTGATCATAGATCCATCAATTCCTGTGTACATCCGCAGTGTCCTTTTGTGATTGAGGCTCTAAGTTTTCTCAAGTAGACTTTTGTAGGTTTATAGTGAAATACTGGCCCTGCCGCCATTTTTCTTGATATGGGTATTGCAAGTATGCTTTTGTTATTCCAAAAACTTCATTTCCCTTAAGAATTGTTTAGGTTCTCTCAAAAGTGTTGACTTTTTTATTTTATCCACTTTTTTTCTCTTAGAAAGGCTGTCGCCAGAAAAAGGTGACAGAAAATGCACAAGCGCGATCGCGACACCGCAAAACAAGAGCAGCGTCGGAAGAAGGAAGCAGAAATATCGTTCGTAAAAAGAAACGGGCCTACGCAGTCTCTCAGCTCCAGGATATCAAAGATTCCCGCGATAGAAGCAACATCCGAATGTTTTCCAGGAAATCTAAGCGACTGGCAACTGGCTTCAGCCGGAATGCAGGCTCTTCAGAACAGTGAAGGAAAGACAGTCACCGAAGCGCAGGGAATAGTAGATATGTTTAACCAACACTTCCAGCAGCTATTTAATGGTTCAGCTATCAAAAGATTGCTACATCTCTGATGGTCTACCAGCGGAACTTTTCAAACATGGAAGTGTTTTGGTAGGTTATATGGACCAAAATAACAACCAGAAATGCTGGATGAAGGCATGCCTCATGACTGGACTATCAACTCTATATGCCAGCTCTTTAAGAAATGCGAACCTATGTCATGTAAGAACTATAGAGGCATACCTATCCCTTCGAAAAGTAGTAAATAAGATCCTATCCAATGTACTATGTGAACGTCGCAAGCCTTTCCGCAACAAACTAAACGGCATGATAGACCTATAAAAAACCAACGAATTTCAAGTCGAGACTCACCATCTTTTCATCAACTTCAAATGATGGCCGAATTAAGTATCCCAGCAAAAGTGATCCAGCTGTGTCGTGTGACGTTAGGAAACGCGCTACGCAATTTGCAATTTGAAAACAGTTCCTCCGAACTATTTCACTATTTCACACTTGCACCGTAGATGCAAGGAGATGCACTGTCTAATGTATGCGGATGATCTTGAAATATTTTTAAAAATTAAAAGCCTAGATGATTGAATAAAGATTCAGAAGGACCTTAATAATTTATCGGATTGGTGCATTAATAATTAATTAAAGTTGAACAACTGATTTTCTACAGCTATCCCTTTCACAAGCTTTCAAATGCTACATTCGTTTAATTGTTGTATTGAACTCATGTCTTTAATAAGAGTTAACAAAATTAAGGATCTTGGTGTAATCATCGATGCAAAACTAACTTTTGTTTATGATATTGAACACATAGTTGCGAAGGATAATTCAATAGTTGGGTTCATTAAAAGAGACTTGAAAGATTTCCCTGACCGTCTCATTTTTTTATCGAAATTTATTGCTCTAGTCAGGTCAATACTTAAATATGCCGATCTTGTTTTTATTCCAAACAACAATACTTGTTCTTCACGGATCGCATTGACAAAATACAGTTTTGATAAAATGTGTTGAGATTTTGGGCCTTCTTTTAAAGCTAGATGTCAACTCTTAGGTATAATGACACTCGGTGCAAGAAGGCGGACAAATGACAGAATATTTGTGAGAGACGTCATGTGTTCGCCCAGGTTCTTGGTGACAAGTCAGACTGAACCTCTGTTTTAGGGATTAAGCCATTGCGGACGCCAGAGCGTTTGGATCGAAGGAAGTGGAGGGTTTTTTTTTGTTATAATCAGCGAGCGCTCAAGGGGTTTTTGTACCCTTAAAATGTTTGTACACAGCGCGGGCGAAGGAAATTTAGGGAAGAAGAAAAGACAGGTATCGATGTATATTGTTTTTATATGTTTGTAAGTTATAACGACCAGGAAATACAGAGATCGGCAGGGCATTCCATAATCGAGTTTTACGGCTTAGGAATGAATCACAATATTTCAGAGTACGTCCGAAAGTGGGCTGGAGGGTATTCTGATGAGCATTCATAGCGAGACGTGTGTTACGGCTAAAGGATTGAAGAGGCGGAATGCTACTGGCGATTTCTATGGAGCAGTGGTGGTGGAAATAGCGATAAAATAAAGGAGACAGGAGACATTACGTCGGTGTTCGAGGCTGTCAATTGGTTGACTGATATTAGTATCACCAATAAGTTTTATCGCACTGTTTTGAATCCTATCTAGCGGTGCAGAGATGTTTTAGGAGCACCTGACCAGATGTGGGCATTGTACTGCAATTTTGGGCGGATAAATGCCTTATATATTGTGGCCAGATCAGAGAGGGTAAAATATTTCTTACATCGTTTGAGGAAACTTAGACATTTCGCAGCATTTTTGATGACATCGAATATGTGGTCATTCCAACGTAAGTTGTCATTGACATACATACCGAGAATGGAAAGTTTATCGGTTTCGACGATGCAAGTGCCATCCATGTATGTATAATGGCTGGAGGTTTAAATTTCACTTTAACGACAGCAGACAGTATTGTGTTCTGGAAGCATTAGATTCCATCTGTTGATAGTTCCACAATTGGTTATGCTGCTAATATCAGAATTTAATGAGCTTAACATAGGCTACAGTTCCCGTTCTACAGCCGAAGAGCAGGGACGTGAGTCCGGGAACGAATATGAAAAGCAGAGAGTACTGTCGTCAGCAAAAGAATATATTGGATTAGATGTAGCAGACCAGAGATCGTTAATGAAAATTAAAAAGAGTGTCGGAGACAGAACGGAGCCCAGGGGCACACCAACATTTATTTTATGAATATTAGACTTGAAACCGTCAAGACAACTTGAATTGAGCGTTCCGAAAGGTAATTTCTAATCTAGTGAAGATGTGAGTCATCGATCCTAAATGCACGCATTTTCTACAAAAGAGTCTGATGCCAAATTCTGTCAAATGCCTTAGAAATATCAAGTGCAACTATCTTGCTTTCGACAGATTGATGTACGCTTTGGTTTCACTTTTCGGTGAGACATGCCATCAGGTCACCAGTGGACCTGTTTCTACGAAAACTATACTGTTGCTGCTGTGTCTCAGGCAGAAGCTCTTCACTTACTTACGTTAAGTAAGTAAGGGCATGGTATGGTAATTTTTGTCGCATCTTTGAACACAGAAACCGTCATTACTACGTACGTTCAGAAGCTCATTTAATATAATGGGCTAGAAGTGGAAAAAGAACGCTTCTTCTTAGACATCTTTCGAGTTCAGTGCTACCTAGAGAAGTTTATATTCTTTTTTTGTTGGGCATTTGTTGTTTATAATTTCAATTCAATACCCCCTACTCCTATGTTTAAGTTGCTGAGGGGTGTTGTTTTTTTCGAAAGCACCTTTGATAGCAAGAAAGCTGCCCACTAATCTTGACGGTTAGTACTGAAGACTGCGGGTGGTTGATTTTCCTGGGTTATAAGCGTATCGACTTGATGTAAAAGGGATTCATTTCAAGAACTCCGTCAGTGACATGCTTACCCAGGCATAGAGATTTAGATGCTTGTAAAGCTGGAGGAGTTACTTCCCTTCCAACTTATTTAATGCTTCTGAATCGAAAATGTTATAAAAAGTTAGAGTACTGACCGACACCAAGCCAACTTCCAGTGTATAGAAACGGTGATACTGAAGAGGGAGTTAACTTGGCTAAAGTTGCTTATGTTTTGGTTTCTATTAATATTGTCACCGACACTGTAAACCCTCATAACTTAGTTGTGGAATACAAAAGTCGTGAGTTTTGACGGTTTACAGTTTGAGCTTTCTAAGGCTGGTGCCAATATTTTAGTATGGAATATGCATCAGATCTTTTGCCAAATTTGGGTTAATTAAAGCATTCAGCAACCGGAATATCATCTCTACATGTCTCATCTTAAAAAATAGACTAGAGAGCTGCATACGTCACCAACAAAATGTTCTTCACCAATTGTGTGAAGGTCTTAAACCATTTAGCGCTACATTAATCGACCAGTCTCTGGATGAGTTTCAGATCTGGAAAAATCGATGAATTTCGGGTCTTGATCTACTTCAAAGCATTCTTTGAAGCAAAACTGATGATAATATGTCCGACTCCGGTATGCTGCGAAAACTCATCTTGTTTTAAGGTACAACCCTTATAAAATAAAAACGCGATTCGCTGTACAATTAATAAGCTACAGGTTCCGAACTCTTTCAGACGTCCATCGGATTTCGATAAGGAGATCCGCTGTCGTCCGACTTCTTGAACCTTGTTTTGGACATTAGGAAGGTACGATTTTCTCTAAACAAGTTCACTTGTTAGGACGTTACACATGTTTGAAAATTCCTGCTCGATCCCAGTGCGTTATGTGAGTTCACACGAACGAATTGCATAGCGTTTTAAATAAAATCAGTGGCCACCACTTTGAGATAGTTAAGAAATCTACCTGCCTCGGGGTGGAATGTAAATTTTTCAAATGGAAATTAAGTTCCAATTTTAGCGGAAAATAACAGATAAGCGTTGCTACTTTGGACTTGGTAACCAGGAAGCTGAAAATCCATTTACTGCAGTGGCTCGACCGGATAACTGCCAGTGGTTTCAGAAGCCAAGTAATATCTAATCTCCGTTTCAAAAATCAAGCAATCGCCGGTTTGAGGGAGTTTGCTCTAATAAACTGTAAGCAGTGCGGCTATGGCCGAAAATTATAGTAACTCTTGCTACGAAACTTGTAGGATTACTATAAGTGATATGATAAATAAGAGACCAATCCGTTGTCTATGGTGATGTCTAAAAATTCTTTCCTTGGAATATATGTATTTCGACTGAAAAATTATGATGCGAATTGAAGTACTGATATTAATGAGAATCTGCAGCATGTGTATGATGATTGTGGCCACTTTCAACAATTAATTATAGAAGCAACAGCTCTATGTTGCTTTATGTTTCCGATTATGTACTTTTCCTTTTCCGACTCTGTAGATATTTAAGCTATAGTAGTTCGGTATGTATCAGCGTGTGATAGGCAATAATTTTTTAGTTTGGAAAGCCATTGGTATTCCTTATATTGCAGGGTAGAGCTTTTGTTCCTGCAGTGGTTTTTTTTAAAACTATTTCTTGTTAATTCAACTTCATATTTGTATTTTATAAAATGTAATTCAATGATTCTGAAGGTTTTGGGATTCTAACAAAATGTATTTTACACTTTTCCAAGCAGCTTTGACTGAAACTGTAGTTTCTTCTGGGTCGACTAAGACTTCCATTCAGGATATTTTCTTATTATTGATCAGAACAATCCGCAGACTTCTGGCATACTAGTTCTGATTTACAGCAGTAAATGTTGGATGATAAACTTTTCATATTTCATATCTTCGTAGAGGTCCTTTTCAGTGGACACTGAGGTTTAAATATCCGAAAAGTTTGCATTCATCCATCAAGGAATATGGGTTACAGCTTCAAGCTGCATTCTATTTGAATGTCCTTAAATCGCTTTGAAACAGGAGATTCCTATCGTAATCGAAATCAATTTGCGGTTGCTATGCGTTACAAATACATCAACTACACACTACGCATCTCGACTATCCCATGGGAATCACGGACACTCCACAGCAGCGTCCATCGAAGTCGGACATTATTCTCAGAATTAACATTAATAAAGTCATTAATTTTTAACGTTTCCTTTGGATCTTCGAATAGTAGAGAAAAAGAGAAAATATCCTGAAACCTGAATTGTCACGCACAGCTCCAAGGGACCATCGAGCTCGTCTGTGTCGGCACCACAAACATTTCCCTTTGTACTTCCATAAATCAGTTCTTTCCAAAACAAAAAAAAAACAAAAAAAGTCCGAAAATAGCTTTAATATTCGGTTGTGGACTGTAGTCGCAGTACTCTTTCTCTCTTGTACGAGTATTTGAAACGCCTTACCCAAAACAGGAATACACTCATCATCATCGTTTCCACATACACATTCGTATTACCGTAAAAGAATAGGGAACAGGGAATATACTCGTATTAAAGGAATGAGAAGAAGAAAAATTATGAATGCAAACACGACCGAGAAATGTTAATTTCCTCTGAAGGTGGCGACAGCAGGATCCACTACAGTGGATCAATCCAAACACTGCGAACAGCATGCCCATGCTGAGAGATGTGAGAATTCCCTCCGAAAGGATGGTTCTTCTGAATTTTTCACGACACAACGCCATACGCAAAACAGTTTTTCTGTTTCTCACTCGTAAGAGTGATGATAGCTTTGAGCCCAACGCGAACGGATGCAACACTTTGACCATAATGATGGAAGAATCTCAATCTCATCAAGTGCCGGAGAGCTGGTGCTGTATCTGAAACTGGAGTTGGAGTGTACGCTTGTCCAATTTATAGAGGGTGCTCGGCAATTTACTGCCAATAAGTGGTAAGCATACTCATATCGGACTGAGCTCAATTGTTTAGCAATGGTATTCATATCCACAATGTGGATGTGCGTCTAATCCAGGTAAGTGCTATTGTTCCGATGACTTGGAATTGGGTTCTCAAAATGAGTTTGTACATTGTTGTGCAGTGCCAAAGTGGCTACGCCCAGCAAACAACGCTCAAGACGGCGATCCAGCTCAGGTAAACAATAAGCCAAATTGTTTGCTCTCACCTTTATGTAACCTTCTTTGGGCGGATGATGTTGATGTTGATGTTGTTGGTGGAGATGTTAAAACAGCTCACAGTCACAATGCCTTGCTGCTGAATTTTTCCTCAGATCATGATGATGATGCCGTTGCTGCTACCTGCTCTGTTCTCCTTCGTTGATCGTTATTTGTTTTCTCCGCGATGATCAGGCTGGTTAGGCTAAGCCATTTACATGCAAATGGTCGCACCCAAAAAATTATTTGTGGTCCTCGCGCGTCATGCGATCGAGTTTATCTGGAAATATAAAGAGATATTCACTTGATAATGCCAGCACATCAAAGGGATTAGAAAAGTCTTTATTTGTACTGCTCATGTGAAGTTGACGGATTTACCTGCCAGTCCATGTGCTCTGTCCTCTGTACTACTGCAACCGGTTCCATTCTGCCCTTCTCAAGTGGATTCAATTTTTTCCAGATTTTTTCGGATTTTTTTCTGATTTTCGGATTTTCACATTTTATGGATAATAGGTGAATCGTAAATATGAGAAGGGCAAACAAAAGACCCGCAATCGGCTTTGATTTCTTAATTAAGTATTTAAATTCAATTTTGTGGGCGCTGGAGGAGTTTCAAGGATTTGGTTGTTAATTTCAGTATTCTTGAAACGTAATGCTGGAAATTTATTGCTGTAATACACTTGTGTTGCATAGCGCCAATTCTAACACTTGAATTTATTGTGGATTAGCTGGCATGGTTGTAAAATCGCCTTGGGTCTGTAGGATAAAAAAGAATCTTGTAAAGATGTTTTAATTTATTGGGCAACGTAATTAGATGGTAAAAAGTGATTTGTTCTGGCCGTTTACGATGCTCATGATTAGAGCCAATTGTGAGAAGTGTTGAAATTTTTATCACATTTGGGCGTATGAGAATGGGACAATTAAGAATTTCGATAGTAATTGAAATTTTAAAAATATGTATATTATCCATCTTACTGATAATTTGATTCTATAGAAGTCCGCATTGTGCGCGAAGGAGGATGAGTACGCGGCAAGAGATAACAGCGCGGTGTCTGAGACGTGGCTTAGCACTTCTTTTTCTTATTTATATTTTTTTAACTGAGATATATGTACATATGTACATACAGTATGTATCTCATTCCTCCCGGCATTATTTAATATATCTGAATTTCATTTGATTTTTATTTTATAATACGGAAAGGGCAAGTATACTATGTGTTATAGTTTTCTTCATAAGATGTCTAGAAGAAGGTATATTTTATCGACATGGAAGCAACAGTGGCTGGTATTAATCCCGAGAGGCGATAATACCCTTGAGCCCACATCGTCCTACAGACCACTATATTTGCTGGACGTATTAGGTAAGATACTCGAGAATTTGTTTCTGGAAAATACTGCACTGGTTTAGTGAAGAAGCCACCGGGCTTTCTAGCCGTCAACCTGGCTGGAAATAGAAAAAAAAGCACTACAACTGCGATAGGCTGTTTGCGAATTTGCACTCGAAACCATGACTGAAAAAAGGAGGAAAGTAGCAGGCATTATGTGAAATATCAAAAATGTTGAAAGCTAGAGGTGTATAATAAGAGCAAGAAAGTGCGTTAAAAGGTAGAAATTACCAAATTGCAAATAATGGTCAACTACATCGACGATAGGAGCCTCTTCAATGACATACAATAGATCGAAGGAGAATATCAAAGTAAGAAGAATAAAGTTAAAAGATATCAGCTACCGATAATGGTAAAAGATATTAAAACTATAAATGTACTTATAACCAAAACAAAAAAAAAAACAAAAATTGGGTTCCTTAACGTTCAAGTTAAGGTTGTGCCATTTCGCGACTAATGCCGAACACCAAAGGAGCCATATAGATGCGTTTATATCATGTTCTTGTTGGTAACCGACCGTATAGAACGTTATTTGCATGCATATGCAGATGATGGAGTTGTACTGTCCGTTGGATCAGACAGAGGTATCAGCTCTAAAGAGCAGGCAGCACTAGGAATATTAGTCCATCCCTTTAAAGCTGAGGTCGTTCTCTTAAAGAGAAAGAAGAAATGGTTCATTTAGTGCTTAATTCCATTTCTCTAGCGAAGCTTAATAGTTGGTTGGCCAGGATAACCAACGTCTTTGACCCAAACTTGTGGTCTCGACTTTTCGGCAGTATAAAGTAGCTTTCGGTAAGATAGGGGCTTGTCACCGAGGAGAGTCATCTGAATCTTCACGGATATGATAAGAATACTTATATGCTATGCCTTGATAGTCTTACAAGGCTTCTAAAAGCAGTCTTTGCTGCACAGGGCTTTCCATAATACCAGGCTCTGTTCTGTTCATGAGGTGCACTCTCAAATCAATTTTCCTGTGAAAAAGAAGTGGTTTTGGTACAGCACGCTCTGGCGTTTTGATGACTCCTTGATCCAATAAAGGAATGGACTCAGTTCTATAGGGATGGCTATAAAACTGATCTAAACTGAATTCACTGACTATTGTTTGAGTACCAAGTCACAATGGGATTACGGCAAATGAGATCACCGATGAACTTGCTAGCCTAGGCTCAGAGGGGAGATTCTCAGGATTCGAACATGCGTTAGGGCTGCGTCATCGATTCGGGCTGCTATTGGCAGCCGAACAAATGCTTTCCGATATCTCCGAGAAGTCAGCGACTTTCCTTTTGTCCCGCAGTAATAAAGGCTGTAGACTGCTTACTTCCGTCTTAACAAGGCACTACGCTTTTGCTAATCACCTACATACATAAGTTTGGTGCTCATAAGTATCACAATAAACTGCGACGCATGCTGCGAGTGTGGTGAACACACTGCACATTAATACCTGTTGTGGCGCTGACGTGGTTAGTGCTGGCACTTTAGGCAGCGAATCGTTAACTCATCTTTCTACGAAAGGAACGTAAGCATAAGGAGTGGACTAATTTTTCGTTTAACTGCTCTATTCTGACAGAACAAAATAAAAAAAATGTTTCCTCTGTTAGGTTGAACAAATCTGTAGCGTTGTAAAATGTGTTTTTTTTAGAGGTGTTCAATATGAAATAAAACACTTGACGCTAATATTGATGTATATGATATTAGCTTTATTTAATAGATAATTTTATACCATTAGTGCTTAAATATGATATCGGGCATATGCGCGTCACGGCTAGCTCGAATGAAGTGCAATCGTGAAGTCCAATTTTCGATAACTTTATCGAGCAATTGGGGCCATATATCAGCAATAACACGCCGAATGTTGACTTCCAAATCGTCCAACGTCTCTGGTTTATCGACATAGACTAGTGACTTCACATACCCCCAAAGAAAGTAATCGAAAGGTGTGAGATCACAGGATCGTGGAGGCCAGTTCACAGGTCCTTTACGCGAAATTATGCGCTCAGCAAATGTTTTCGGCAATAAATTGATGGTGTCGCGGGCCGTGTGGAATGTTGAGCCATCTTGTTGAAACCAAAGCTCTGTCACGTCAATGCCATTCAACTGAGGAACGAAGATGTCAGAGCGCTATACTCTCCTTTGATGGTAACATTTTGGCCGGCATCTTCCTTAATGAAGTATGGGCCGATGATTCCACGAGCCCATAAAGCACTCCAAACAGTGAGTTTAAATGGTTGTAAAGGCGTCTTCACAAAGGCTTCTGGGTTTCTCCACTCCAAATTCGACAATCTTGCTTGTTTATATATCCATTTAACCAAAAATGGGCCTCATCGGAGAACAAAATTTCGCATTGAAAATGAGGATCAAGCTGAATCATGTGGCCCATTCACCGAACCTACGAAGCGTATCAGTACAAGCTGGATCTTGTAAGCTTTTAAGCCAAGATCTTTAAATAAAATCTTTCACAAAGTGGATGGGCATAGCTCCAATTGCTGTTCACGATGGCGAATCGACTCATTCGGATTCCCCTTAACACTGCGCTCCACAACGGCAATAACTTCTTCTGTTCGCAATGTTTGTCGGTCGTCTTTGGGGATGCGTATTATCCACTAGAGTGTACGTAGTGCGAGAACGATTCATCGTGTTCCGATGGACGATTATGTCGATCGTAAAATGGACGTACCGCACGATAAGTTCGGCGAACCGAACCATGGTTTTCAAAATAAGTTTGCACAATTTGCACACGTTGTTCTGGCGTTGATGGGCAATGTTTGCGAGCTAATTATCAGGAAAACGGTAGAATTCACCTTTTCCCTTCAAAAATTCTGCCTAAAAATAAATTTAGTAAGAGCATAAGCTACTGTAATGCAAACAAAATGAAGAAGCCAGTCATGTTCTGTCCTAGCCAATTACACATGCTCTAGCACAGAATTGCCAAATACTCTAAAATGATAATCGGTCTATTAGACTTAGTCCTAAACATTTAAAAAAGAGTTTCATTTATTTCATTTTATTTTCATTTCTTTGTTATTGAATACAAATGGGAAGTATTGGGTTAGCAACTAAGAAATTGCCGATTTCCATCATAGATGTTGTTGGCCATATTTTTTAATGACTTCTGTCAATGATATATTTTTTTTCCTTTTGACATTTGTTAGCTGCTAGTCTTACTTTACTTTAGAAGCAAATTGCGCGTATTTTTGTGAAATGATGTTAGCTTTAGTTTTAATATGGAGTGCAAAAACGAGCATTTTCGTCATATTTTACTTTTTTATTTTCGTAAAGGAAAGAACGCAGCCCAAGCTGCTAAAAAGTTACTTGATGTACTGGCATATGGTGAAGAAGGCTTAAAAGAAAGACAGTGCTGGAATTGGTTTGACAAATTTCGTTACTGAGAGTTCTAATTGAGTCGGATCGCCATGTAACTGTACAAGAAAAAAAAATAAAAAGTTTGATACATATTGATCATGTATCCATCTCTGGCGATGAAAAATGAATTGTTTACAGTAACGTCAATCGAAAACGATCATGGTCCAGGTTTTATGAGCCAGCACAATTCACTTCGAAAGTTGATATCCACCAAAAGAAGATTTTGCTCTCAATTTGGTGGGATTGGAAAGGAATGGTGTATTTGCTTGCCAGGAATCAAACGATCAATTCGGATGTTAACAACTGGACAGATTAAATACAGCGATCAACGAAAAACGCCCAGAATTGGTCCACCGAAAAGGTGTCATTTTTCACCAATATAACACCAAGTCACATTCATCTTTGGTCGCTCGCTAAAAATTATTGGAGCTTGTTTGGGAATTGGTGTTTCATCCACCATATAGCCCTGACATTGCTCTATCAGATTACCATTTCAATCTGTATTTGATGACCCTATGAAATCGCACTTGATTCGGTTTTTTGCCGATAAAGATCAGAAGTTCTAGGAACGAAAAGCTATGAAATTACCAGAAAGATGGCAAAGGGTCACCGAACAAAATGGAAAATATATCGTTGATTAAAGTTTATTCGTCGTATTTAAAAAAAATGTGATTTGGGATTTATTTATATGAAAAAATCGGCAATTACTTAGTTGCCAACCGGATGCAATAAGATGGCAAGTACCTAGATGGAGGACCACACGGAAACTCGGTACACTGGGCATAGTACCCCGGCGTAAAACCCCGGACTTAACAAATTTATTTGTATCCATTCTTTGAACAAAAAAAAAATGTTTTTTAGTACTTAGATACAACATAATAGATAACAAAATATTAAAGTAAATTATTTCTTAGGACTAAGATATCTTGCTATATTGCTTAAAATAGGAGGGTTTGGTGGGTGGGTTAGGTTGTTGAGGAGGGAAAGTAAAGCAGGATCACACTTTTAAAGTTTGCATAGTTGAGAACTACTTTGGTTCGCAGTGGGAGTGAATCCCAGTGAAAAATAAACGCGAGGTATTTAGATATTGGCAATGGAAGAGAGTAATATAAATTCTTATTGAATGATTGAAGATGAATTTATTAAACAATTACGTTGGAGATTTGTGTAAAAATAAACAATTTCTGTAGTGTGCAACCCTGTTCAGAGGTATGTTCTACGATGACCGTATATATAGCGAAGTGCATCACTGAATGCTGCTTATAGTTTATAGCTACTGGGAAAATGAATCTATGGCGCTGTAGATAATCTCAACATATGTAATGATGGGCAATGTTAACGTTGGTACCAGGTTATGTCTAGTTTCCACAGGGGTAAAATACGAGTTTGCCACAGCTTACGTAGGCAACCGTAGATGCGAAGAATAACTGTATAAGTGTGATTATAGCCTGAGACATTACGATCAGTACTGAATCCCAAATTAGTGCAGCATTCAACAGCCTTGATTTTGTTATTACAGACTAAGATTTCTAGCAAAGTGCTGAGATCAAAATTTTTTTTTAGATATGAGTATTACCTGTGATTTATTTGGTTTAAGAAGTAAACCATTAGCGACGGGCCGCGCTGATATTTGACTGAGGTTCTCATTAACAAGGAGAGCGAGTTCATCGATTTTGTCAAAAGGCATGCCTGGGTTAAGTTGAACGTCATCAGTGTAAGGATGCACTGAGGTGTGAGTACAGACTGATGAGAGGTCGTTAATAAACATCCAAAATAATATTAGCCCAAGAATTGATCCTTGAGGAACTCCTTGAATTAAATCCTTTAGTGAGGAGAGTATGTTTCCGGAATGTGCCTGACAAATGACTACGAACTAGTTTGATAGCCCTGTCACTGAAGCCGAAGTAGTTATTGAGCTTCCGTCTAAGAATGCCGTGATTCACCTTTGAAAAATCTAGCAAACAGAGGAGACTTACCATATATTACCCTGCCCTTAATCTTGCCTTATTTCCTCAAGCAGGTTGACAATGACTGTAGAGCAACATTGATTTGCTTTGAAACTAGATTGTTTGTTGTACAGTAGAGAATTTGTTTCATCTAGTATCTTTTCGAGGACTTAAGTAAGAAAAGGCGTCTGTTTTGTGTTTGTGCCAAAAAAAATCGGTTCGCTGACAAAGAGTTAAAATTGAATCTCAATTTATCTTTGGTCTTATGGTAAAAAAGAAATACAAATATTATTGTCCTTGATGAGGGAAATCTCACAAATCCTATTAAAATGAAATAGAAAATCGATATGTCGATATTGAAATTATTTTTCAGAAGATAAGAACACAAAACTTACGAATTACTCTTAGTTGGTAAAATGTGGTGCTAGGAAGGCCATTCTCCACATTCCGATGCGAAAAAGCTTCTCATTAAAAAAAAACACTTAATTGATAGTTGATCTACACTGTATTCAATCTAAAAGTCACGGCAACTTACAAATAAACTTTATATTCAAAATGTATAACGCTGCATAACAGAAGCAACGGAACCGTGACAGAAGACTTAACAAAGGAACATGCAGTCGTCGTCGACTGTTAAATATGTTTTTGGAACATCGGTGATTCGGTGCTTCTGAAAGTTTGAGCGTAATGATGTGAAAAAGAGTATCCAGGTTTGGAAATGACTAACCGATATTTTTGAATGGAAGTGTAGTTCTAAATCTCCACATATTTGTTTCCGAATCTGCCCAGAAAAAGGAGGCATTTTGTAAACCACTTGAGAGGGGATATTTTATTTTATCGTATAGGTTTTGCTTTCAACTTTTATATTTGCTATAATAAAACACGAAATATTTGTTGCTTTCTAAATACTAAAAATGTGTAAAATCTTAATTCCTCTAAAAAGGGGCTAATAGAGGTAGAGCTCTTAAATGAAGGTGGCTACGTAAGTCGTGTTATAGACAAACAATTAAAAAAAAAAATTAACACCGATGTGAATAATTATTCGACAAATATGCAAAAAATATGTAAGATTGTATCAGGGAAGCTGTAAGTTACCAGGCATCTTAAAGGTCTTACGCCTTCAACATGTTAAGGTTCACACGATCATGCCAGGTTATCAGGAAAGATCAGGAAAAAAGTTGTGCTTATTAGACCAAAGATGCTTAATTTGGATGAGTTAGGTGACTCTCAGTATTATTTCCATGCTTTCAAAAGAAGAACCATAGTCGATGCTGCACTAGAAATGGGTTTTTAGTTACTTCTATCAAAACTCTGAGCGTTTTCTTCACGAGGGGTACATATGGCTGATGTTAATCATCTAGTATTGAAGTGCGTTGCAATGTGTTGTTTCAATTAAGCTAATTATTATCTATCATATGTCTCATCCTCGATAGCAAGTATTTCGGAAACATTTCCGAAAAATTTATAGACTTCGCTTTGATACTCCAATTAAAAGAATGTATTCATCAATCAATTTGCATTTATTATGATTTTTTTTGATTTTGTTGGATTCATTGAAGTCATTTTGAGCCATTTATGAAATTAGGTACCATTCGAATACCATTTTATATTACATAAAAGCTTTGAAAATTGCAAACTAATGCCTCAGCATAAGTAACCTAACAAAGAACTGACTACAAAACTATTGTGTTCGATCTGGATACTATACCTGTATGAGAAATGCTGTAAGGAACCAGAGGAAGAGTAACTGGGAAACTTATAAAGGCTCTCTGGAAAGCGATTTGGAGCATGTTGACATTACAAAAGTTCCAGCCCCCTATCTAGAGTTATAAAATGCAATAGAGGGCATTAAAAGGCCTTATTTAAAACGTTTTCCTGTATAAGTAAGAGCGGGGATGGAAAAGATGTGTCATGGTGGAGTGAAAATTTGCCAAATTCAAGATCCGAAACACGCTGACTTTTCAATGCGGAAAAGTGTAGCGGAGAATTATAAAGCTGCTCTGTAGCTTCTGAAGCACAATTTAAGAAATAAGAAAAGCTAAAAGACATAACTTTAGGAAATTCTTGTAAGATAACTATGAATCCCCTTGCAATAGCTAGATTGCACAAAGCCCTAAATAAATCAAACAAAAAGGCAAAATGTCTTAAAACAAAAAAAAGGTCTATACCCAGGATAAGGAACAGAGAGAGCTCTTGCTCTTAGAAACTCATTTTTCCGAAGCTTGCTCAGCATCTTAAACGATAACGAGTTTCTTTCAGCTGTTCAAGTCATCAACTGTTTTTGAAGCAAATATTGCACATTATGAAAATATACGAGCGAGATCTAAGCTCCCTGGCAGACAATGCTGCTTTTTTTACGAATTATGTGGTAAAACATTGCGAAGCTTCGAATGATCTGCATATCGTCTTCATCGACTCGGAAAAAAAGTTCCCAGAGATCTTATATGCACGGCGCTAAGACCTCAAAATGTAACCGAAACAAACGTAAGGATGAAACACGATATGCACAGTGATCTTAAAAATCGGACACTTTCAAGTTAAATTTGGAGTACACCAAGGTAATGCACAAAGTCATTTGCTGTTAATATCGTGAAGGATTTTCTATTGAATCAACACGTCCATGGGCCCGGAACAACTTCTGTGCTTTTCACCGATGATATCGACATCCTAGCCGCTGTCTTGACAGTTCTTCAAGTACTCTTAATAATTGGAGAAAAGCGCCAGAAGATTACGGGCTACGAATCAGTTGAAATAAGCCTGAGTATCTCAATGGCGCTTTTTCCGAAACAGCAAGCCCAAATTCTGACATCTATTTAGAAGGAGTCATCGTGTGCGAAAAATTTATATACATGTCGATGTCGCGCATGTAGTCATGTGTGGAGTGCCTTAAATGGTGTAAACGCTCCACTGTATTTTGTAACAGAGAACTGAACAACCTAAGGGTTTGTTATAATGAATGCTACAGCAAGAGGTGTATGACTTGGAAGCCTTATTATTTAATAGTTGGTGCACACCTTGTGACAGATATCATCTCTAAATGTTCGAAAATTACCTTAGGACGCTACACAGTGAAGGAAAAAATCCAAATCGTTCAATTTTATTACGAAAATCCACGTTCAATCGCGGCCAACGGAGCGAAAAATTCGTGCCAAGTTTGCACGTAATCAAGTTTCCGAGAGCTAGGTACGCAATGTAATCAAATTCAATTCAACTCACGAGATGTGCTAAGTACAAGATGTAAAGACGACGAAACGTGTTTGCCCGGAACATTCAATTGAAAATATCGGCGCAGAAAAGCAAATTGTGGAAAATGACCCAAATACCTCCATTCGTCACCGAGAGCTTGACCTCTCAACAGCCACACTGCAGCGAATTCTAACGTAAGATTTGGCTCTCCGTACGTAAAAGGATCAATATTGATTTTTGCAAGAAAATCGTGTTTTCGGATGAGGCCCATTTACACATTGGCGGCTGCGTTAATTAACAAAACTGCCGCACCTGGGTCACCGAAAATCCACGAGCGATTTAGGAGATGACAATCTGTTTGGTGCGATTTATGGACCGGAGGTGTCCTTGAGCCGTATTTTTTCGAAAATGAGACCGGAAAAGCCATTACGATCAATAGATCGCGCTACGAAGACATGATATCTGAAAAATTTTTGCTGCCGGAACTCAGATACGGAAGACCATTAGTTTCAACAGGATGGTGTTACGTGCCGTAAAGGTTGCTAAATAACCGAGTTATTGTGCCCGAATTTTCCCGGCTGTGTAAATTTACGTTTCAGAGAGCAAGTTCTACCTCAACCATCCACAAACAATTCCAACTTTGTAAGCAAACATTGAAGTCGCCATCGCCGAAATAAAGCTTCAATTCCGAGAAAAGGATGAGGATCAGAAAGCAGAACCGATGTGGTCATTTGGCAGATATTGTGTTTCATAAATAATCCACATGCGTGGCAATAAAGGTTTCAGAGATATCTCAACAATTGCTCGTTTAATTCAAAAAAGAAATACTACCCCTCTTGTTGAAATACGTTTTTTATGGCAGAAAAAATAATATGAAGAAAAAATAACAGCGACGGAAATCAAAATGTTACGAATGTCAGCGGGTGCAACGGAACGGGATCATAACATATAAGAAAAAGGCGCATCCGTGGAAGTTTCCAAGTAACCGATTGTAGAAAAACTTCAGTTGGTATTGCCATATCGTCGGAAAATCCGGCCCAAAAAACCAATACGGGGTCAAGTTCCAGCCGAGGTTAAAAAAAATCGCCTAAGGAAAAACAATTATATCACTCAAATGCGTAAACACCAGCAAACTTTTCGACTCACAAACGAGGTGATCCAAAATAGAGTGGCCTGTTGGATGGTCTTATGTTCCACGAATTTAGCCAACCCCTCAAGCTGCTCAGTAACAATGCAGATGGAAGAAATATGTAATATTATATACACGTTACATATTTCAACTGTTAATAAAAGCAAAATGAGAAGATTCCGCAATATTTCGTTCGATCTGGACAAAGCTTAAGGCCAACTGTATTCTTTGGGTAGACTCTTTGGTGAAATTAACTTTCATGTAAATGCATCGAAACTGTTTGCACTGAACTCCAAAGAATGCCTTCTGCACTTTTCATAGCATGTCAGGCCCTTCTCTAATGACAGTAATGAATCTCCTTCCATTGATATTCATATCATGGGCAACACTCGCAAAACAATCACCCAATTAAAAAATTTTATCTTTAGTATCATATAACTCGAACTGTATCTTTAATAACTTTCCGCTCCGAATGTGTGGTGGCCGTGCTTCTTGCCCAGATTTTAGGCTCAGAAAATGACAAACCTGGTGTGTGGTAAGAATCAGGTTCAACATTCCTTCGAAGTGCGAAGTGCGAATGGTTAGATGTTCCTTCTTCACCCTTTCGGCAATTCATTTCCGTATTCAATTGGTGATACTTCGATTTACCTGATTTTGTAAGGACTAATGCCACCCGAACCATGTTAAGTTTCATAAGTCTGCACGTTTATAGTTAGGTTTTTACGAAAGAAAATGATTTCAGGACAAGTAGTAGACAAAATCAAAGTGATTATCTTAAAACCCGACTGAAATGATTGGAGTCATGAACTATGCTACTAGTTGTTCAGGTTTTTCCAAGGATTTCGCCCAACTGCTAACCCAAATATCACACCTTTACTCATACAACTATCACGGGACAATTATACAATTATGCTCAAACATATTTTACCCTTATCTAAAATTTAGAAAATAGTACGAGTAAACCACAACCAAACATCGAAATACAACATTTACAATATAAAAAAATTAAAATTCCGTCGGAGGGAAATTGTCGGGGTAATTTCTTGGAAAGATTACTCAAATTTTTAATAGTTAGCCATGTTGACTGGAATTTTCCTCAGGTATCGTTGAAGAGCACAATAAAACTATTCCTTCCACAAAGTCTTAAACTCAAAGATGCCACAGAAAAATTATGGAATTGATTCAGAAAAATATGGGCATTCGCCACTGTCGTCGCTTCGTGCCTGTTTTGTATTCAATTTGGGGTTCGTGGCCGAGATTGTCATCGGTGATAACGCCGCCACCGCCACTGCCGCCGGCCGGTGGGTATAGATACCTTCCGTCCCTATGCAAGGAGTATTGTGTAAAACATGCCTTTTAGCAAAGTGTTTTGGTGTTTTTGTGTTAAGGTGCGCACGCCTCTTACTCCTTTCGGTACCTTTAAGTACCAATCCGAATACGAACGAGTCAGTGTTATGTTAACAATCGACATCGATCCACGAACAAAATAACATAACACCACAATGGCCAAAAGCAGAGGAACAAACACAAAACAAAAAAAAACAAAAAAACAAAAAAACAAGAAAGAAAACACAGAATAACACAAAAGGACAATAGAATTTCTTGGGTGTGATTTATTTGTCTACCTTTTTACGGTTGTTTAGAGTTGTGACCGTTTATATCCCAGATTCATTGCGCAAAGCATAGGCTCTACACTCTGAAGACAGAGAGGATAGGACCCTATCCAGATACGGTGTTGGGAATTATCGGGAACTCGTTAAACATTTGATTTTGGATTCGGTTTGGGTTTCGGTTTCATATAAAATCGATGACATTCATATACATGTGGAGATGCTCGTATATTCAGGTAATCAGAACGTAGGATACGAAACTGCTCTAGACAGCAGGGGCACTCCAGAAGGTGTCACACAGTAACACCATTTTAATGTCATCCTGTTGGTTGAGTAACGCTGACTACTGTTATTCGGTGATGTTAAGCATTGCAGAGAGATCGTGATTTGGGGAAAAAACTTTTGGCACAATAGTGAAAGTCATTGATGATAAATTGTCAAATTTTGTGCTACCTTCGATCTGAGTTTGTTATAATTTATAGACCTTTTGGATTGCTTTCCATTTTGTCATATTTAGAGTAAGAGTTCAGCCATACAACTGCACAATTTTACATGAACAGAGAGAAATTGCAAATTGTCAACGGAATCGGAATGAATTTAAGAAATTCCATATTCAGAATGTTGAGTCGGACTACACAAATGCAACTGAACACTTGGATCTCGGGGCGAAATGATACAGGCGAAGTACAATATGGATGCTTTGGCGAGGGAACTTTCATGACAGAATCAGAAGCAGATCCAGCGATAACGCAATTTAAGTTATAATACTTTGACATATTTGGGACATTTTTGGGCATCTAATAGAGGTGTGTCGTTTTCGGTTTTTGTGTAAACGAAACGAAACAGTTATTTGAAGAAATATAACTAGTTAACTAGCTAATAAGAAGCACTAACGGGAAATTATAATCATGAACTGCGAGAAAACCAAAAACCATTTTCGTCTCATCCACCCAAATGAAACCGTTGTTTTCAATGTAAAATAAACCCAACTTTTCCTTGTTGATTCCACTCCTGGCTGACCGTAACTACTTTCACGAAACGAACGAAAAAGCGTTTTCATAACTTTTAGTGCAAACTAACAAAAAACGGAAAAAACGCAGAAAAGTTAAACTACTTCCCCGATCGTTATCGTTTTTTTCGTTTTTAACATTTTCTCCGTTTTTTCCGGTTGTTGTTCGTTTGCACTAAAAGATATTTATTTATTTATTTATTGAATAGCTACAAAATAATTAAAATTACAGAGTAGCTTAGTAGCCAGAGCGTCAAGAGCCCTTAGGCTACACTAAAAGATATAAAAACGCTTTTTCGTTCGTCTCGTGAATGTAGTTACTGTCAGCTAAGGGCACTATGTATTAGGGTGGAATCATGTTATTCGTTTTTCTCCTTCATGCGGTTTTCATATTTGCGGAACAGAATTATCCGTTCGCATACCTGAGTTGAATTTTGTGCACGCAAATAGATAAATGTAGTTACTACGTATTGTAAGGTTCACACATTATTGCACATTATTGAAAAAAAAACGCATTTAAATGTGATCCACCGCATTGACCACCCTATGCAATTTCATGATCGGTTATTCTCTCTTCATTTAGCAAACAGTTTAATAATCGAATGATTATGTTTCGTTAAGACAACATTATTTTATGATGTAAATGTACATATTCCAATTATGTTACTCTCACATAAAAGCTTTGTCATGTTTTTTCCAAGTGTCAGTTGTAATAAAGAGTTTATGCGTGAGACATCGCACTGTTGTAGTTCCATTGTTGTTTTTTATGTATATTTATTTAAAAGTCCCCACAGTATATAAACTGTTTTTTTATGAAAATAAAACGGTTACGTCGTTACGAGATGAAAAACTCTTTTGTTAGCTAGTTCGTTTTATTTATACCCTCCCCTAGCATCTAGCAATCCATTCCGGATGATGTCAACGGGAGTCCTCAAACCACCCTAGGTTGCAGTTTGTACCGGGTGTCGTCTCGGATATTTATGAACTTACTGTTGATGACCCCAGCGAACGAAAAACGGACAACGATATTTGGGTATGCCCGAAGTTGTTACACTAAGGATATCCCTGACATCGAAGAACTGCAATAAAGGATGGAAAAGTGTGGGGCCTATTATGGTTGTTGCTAAACTGAGCAGAATCAGCGTTTGTTAGGACGTGAATTCTTCATCAGATGCCTGAAAATATCAAGTGCAACTACCTTGCTTTCGTCAGACTGGAGAACGCTTTGGTTTCACTTTTCGGGAAGAAATGCCGTCAAATCAGCAGTGGACTTGTTGCTACGAAAACCGTGCTGTCGTTCATTGAAAAGTTTTCGTTTTTCGAGATAATTCATTCCATCAGCATGCATGGAGGACTACGTCTTCAGAAGAAGGGGAGATATACCATCTGGACCAGCGGATTTGTGTATGCTAAGACTAGAAAAATCTGGATTTGGTGAGCTGGCCATAAGGTGTACAGCAAGCAGATTGACCTTGTCCAAAGAGCTGACAGCTGCTATGTCATTATAAATGAGCGATGGGATGGAGGATGAGGCAGAATTTCAAAAAGTATTATATTGCCTCGCATTTACACACAGTACACAGTATGCGTATTATGTCCTCAACAGCTAGCAGATCACCGCAGAATCTGCAAATATCTGATAATTTGACAATTTGAATCTACTTCCACAGGAGACAGTGAGGAAGCTATTACTATTACTGTCCTAAGCTTATCAGTGTTTAATTTTATTAACGCCCTAGATCTTTTGCCTTCAAAAAGTGGCCCTTCAAGACTTGACCACCTTAAGTTGGTAGTCTTTGTGATTTTTTCCTCGATAGTGCCCCTTACTCTGCAAAAGGGTGGTTTGATGTTGGCACACTCACTATTATCAAGTAGTACTCCTTTTTTTACAGGCACACCCCCTTGTTCATTTCTTTTTATACCGCCGTGTCTTGGGACCCAGCAGAGTTTCAAAGCACTATGCGACAGCCCCTGACTGTATCAAAATTGATGTTGGTCGATTCCATTGCCTTGAGTGCGGCCTGGATAACGATGTAGATAGCGATATCTCTTTCGGATGCCGATCTCATCTGCTCTAGCTCAGCCATTCTGAGGACAGACAAAAGCCAGATTGGAAGACATTGCTTGCATCCGTTAGTTTTATAGACACTCTTAGTTCTGGGTCTTTTGAGAAGATACCAGAACCTGTTCGTTCCCCTGTTTTCGAGCCATCTGTGAAAGTTGCAATTTCATTTGACCTGATTATTGCATTTTTTTGTCAGTCCTTCCTCTCCGGATATATTATATCATACGGAATGTCGACCAAGGAAGGATTTTCATGCGTTAGAATTGGATCACTTGGCAGTAGCTCCGCTAGGACCGTGCCATGTCCGAAACAACTGCTTTTGAAGCAACCCAGATTAGTGAGTCATATAACACTGTTGCCAGAATGTATTTTGATCTGTAAATCAAGCGGTGTTAGGTGCAGAAAGGTGTCCTATACTGCCGTAGGAGAGGTACGGAGCCCATCTGTAATGGCTATGGAAGCCGATCCTTGAACCGCTGCTAATTTTCGTAAACGTTTTTCTTGTTTGTTGCTTTCCACCATACTAGTGCGAAATATGTAAGTATGGGTCTTACCACCGCCGTATATACCAGATTTTAAGCTTCAAATTTTTTCTACCGTTTATTCCCAGATAAAAAGGGCATTATATGCCTTTTTGATTCCTTCCGCTACGTTAAGATTCCAATCAAGTTTTTTGTCCCGAATCACACCCAGATACTTCGCGGTGTCCGAAAGGGATAATTCCACTCCGTTGAGTTTTGGGAGTGTGAATTGCGGTGTCTTGTACTTTCTGGTGAAAAGAACCAGTTCCGTTTTGGAAGGGTTGGCATTGAAACCACAGCTTTTTGCCCAATTAGTGATCGTATTCAGGGCAACTTCAATAATGTCGCTTAAAATATTTACGTATTTTCCCCATCCCCTTGGTATTTATACCCGTTGTACTAAGCTTTTTGAGGATGTCATCGATAACCAGCACCCACCGGATTGGCGAATTCCTAAAGAATCCATACGTTATTTGTTGTTTTAAATTGTATTTCACAGCGAACATTTCAATACACCGTCCTTTGGGTCCTTTGGGTCCTTTGGGTGTTGCCTTCCCAGAATGTCGATGTTACCCAGGACACACGTATACAATTCTTTGTATGAACAAAGACAGCGTATAGATCTCGTTTAGAGTGGATTTGCTACATCACTACCCACGTAAATGGAGAGATCGCCATGAGAAAGGAATAATGACACTAGTTCGTAGCCAAGTAGCTTCAGGTCAGGGTGATCTGAGTGTACGGGCACGGATCTAACCGTGTCTCACTAATTTCCAAAACAGCTGGATTTTATTCATAGACGTCGACGTACGCAGAAAAGTGTGTACTGTTCAGCCCGCGAATATTTGGTATGCCCACTCTAAATTCCCGAGTCATTACAAAAAAACAAACACAAAAAATACAAATACTTACTGAAAGGTAAGCTAAAATATTGAGCCCTTGCGGTCTCGCCGTTTTGCGGTCGTGCGGTTGCGGTTTTACGATCTCACCGGTTTGATGTTTTTAGATCTAGCTCCCTTTCAGTCTTGGGTCTGGCAGTCTTATGGTCTTACGGTTTAGTGTACAGACGAAGAGCAAACTGATTACCCGCCAAAAACAAAAAGATAAAAACTGTGTCCGGGACTATCTGCATTTGTGTGCATTCTTTTACCGCTCTGAAAGTCTACCATTGAAAAACTAGAGCAGCACAAAAAGAAAATCGGAGTAAAAACTACTGATATAACTATAGTACTTAGTCGAAAATATCAAAATTGGTTGACTGTTCTAGGCAAAATGGAGCAAACTGGCATCGATGAGAGGCAAGAAAATCATAGTTATCCGTCTCTCGATCAGCCATTTCGTCTCCCAACGTCAGAAGCGTTGTGCTTCAGAACCACTGCCCAGTGTGCTATTGTCCTAAGCACCAGAACGTGGGATCTCAGGGTACTTCAATACTTAAGCCGAAAGTCAGAATCTAACAAATATAGAAAAAAATCGCCTTAAGTAGGGTCCAGCATAGATTTCTCGGAATCAATCTCCATAAATGATCGAATCAAGTTCATAACTTTCTAATGGATTATTTGGGAGTCTTTGAATGTTACTGGGGTCCTTTGGACACCTATGTATGAATTCGAAGGAAACAACCTTAATTTTAGTTCATTTAACTCCTTGAAGATTGTTAGATTCCAATGGGTAAACCACGAATTTCTGATGCAAAAATCAACATACATATAATTACATATGTATATTGCACTTACAAAATACATCCAATACCACCGCAATATGCACGCCTTCCATCCAAATCCCGAAGCAAATCCCATCACGTTTCCCTTTTAAACTCTTTTATCACTTCTATCTACATCACTTCTACTGATGAAGATTTCGCAGATACAAGTTTTTGTCTTATTCGTTTTATGTTGATGGTTTTTTTTTTCATATTTTTTCTTCCTTTTCGCTTCCCTTTTTGCAACCTTTTTATCTGTTGGCCTCTTGTTATTGTTACTCCATCTTGTCCGATCAGGCTGCAGATTATTTATGACTCGCCAACATTCTGGTTAGAAAAATACAAAAATGAAATATTCCTTCGCAATAAAGTTGATTCCTGCCTCCCATTCATCAAGAGATTGTTATCGTCGTTTCGTAAAAAAAAAAAAAAATTATAATAAATAAATTTGCAACAAAAAAAAAATTAAGAAAAAAATTTCGGCTCTCGTTTCTCTCCATCATGGCAGACTTGTGTGCTTCATTCCACACAGAGTCATAACCACAAGTATGACTCAATTCCTATCCACCGGCTATTGTAAGCATTCATAATGTGAACCCCATACAGTATTCCGACTCTGGCTCGGACTCCGAAATGACTTGCATAACTTCACACCTTGTGCCACAATACTTAATTAACCAATTTACCCTCCCGCATGAAATTCTCGTCTAAAAGTAAAAGATCATGGGTTCAGGTGGTTTTGCGTCAGCCACCCGGTACTGTGGCGGCATAGGAGAGCTATTACAAAGCAAATATCATTCCATAGTGATTATCATGACATGGGGATTGTGACAAATGATGGAAGAATGATTCACACACCCGCATGCGAGACGACTCTATGTATACGTAATGGTCATCGCGTTAATTTTTCCATTAATAACTCTATTTCAGAAATCCAGAATTCCCTTGAGCATTCCAAAAGGACATGGCATACTAATACATAGGCGGCTGACTGCTTGCAAAGAGAACCCGCACTTAATTTCCATGAATTAGGGAGCAATTGCCATTGTCACTATCCGTATTCGTATATCTGGATAGATGGATGTGTTTTGCTTTATTCCCACATTACTGTGGTTGCTGTCCTCATTAAAATGGAGGCTACCACTGGTCTACGAGTATGTATACATACGAGTATACTCGTACACTAGAACAGGTAAACTCATTGTCAACTGAATTGAAATGCGAGGCACACCGCAGAGGTCCTCAACGAGCAGACTGACAGCAGGTTCCAGCGAAAGTTCTCCTGCAATGTCTCATGGTTAAGTGAAATCGAAATCTTGTGGGGGTAAAGGATGTGGGCAACCTTTGCTAGACAACCAAACAACCAAGCGGTGTAATGTCACTTTGATTAACTATTGTCATTCACAAAACATGTGGGAAAATTAATTGCTTTTGACGTCTAGTCTTGTTGATAGGTGTACCGCATTCGGATTTAAGATCGGGAGTATCATACTCGTATGACTGCTGTGGAATTTACGGATATCTATCTATAGTTGGACTTCAATTGCCTTAGCATTCGCGACGTGTTTCCTTTCTTCGGCTCAATCAGTTCTGTGAGTTTGGTTATGAGCACGCCTTTCTTCAACTCCTTTAGAGAAATCTACAGATCAAGTAGTAAATCATCCACTTAGGCAACCAATTACTAGTTGATACCCAATCATCGATTGCCATTTGCGGTGAAGGAGATTTGCCCGCTGATTATTATCTCAATCAAGGTTCGCAGCATACCTGACTTCTTGTCGGATGGTGAACTTTCTATTGATTTTGTTGTTGCACGCAACAGTTACATTAATTCAGGTGATGAATGATCACAGAAACAGGTGCTAATTTCTGAGGAAGCATTCCACACATGGAATTCTAGTTATCGCAGATCAGTTACTGCAGCTTCTTTTCTGTGAGTGATGGCGTAAGAAGAACTCTTCTAAATGATGTAGTTCGACTGAAAGTAATAATTTGCAGAAATGTCTTGAAGCAGGAATGACAGGAGCTGATTGGACAGCCTGTAGCAGAATGTGCGCAGTTAGACTTCAATTATTCAAATAGCTGCCGGCCTAGAGCTTCCTTACTACCGTGTTTCTTTAAAATCTAAGACAGCAATAATTCTTCTGCTTGTAACTTGCATATGATGATTAAAAATGAAGTGATTAATCATGAAATCCATTTATGTAGCTGTACGAGTATTTAACTCGAGTTCAAAGAATGTACTCCTATTGTTGTTTCTTAAGCAGAGAGGGTCCACTATTAGCTCAAAACCACACTACATTTTGGAAGGATCATCTTGGTTGGAGCATTGTTATCCATTTGTCTGAAAACTTTGCTTTTGGGCTTAATTTTAAACTGTAAGGATCGATCGATAATCGATTTTTTTGAACGAGGTATATTAAGTATACTGGTGACTAAGTTTCTCGCAGAACCTACAGTCTTCCCTTTCTACTAGAAGCTAGTGACGCGTTTGTTTTTTCCAACATTGCAGAACATTCGATACATCGAACCTACATTGATGGCAGTACAGTTTGGGGCAAAGAAGAGGCCTAACCATAAATTTCCAGTTAGCGCGGTCTTTGTTCCATACATACTCCACGATGGTTGAAATTCTCTACCATTAGACTGGGAAACCTAAAGCGACTTTTCTCCTACTTTGTTGTTCCTCTGAGTAGGAAACGGAGACTTTTCGGACCTATCCATTCACTATATATGCTCTAGTCATCTCAGGTGTTTGACGCGCATATTTACTACCAGGTCAGTGTTGATGTTGCGATCGGTGTGAAAAGTCACTGAAAGAATCTTGCTTTCAAAACGACCAAGGATATCTTCATCCACATTTGCTGGTACTGCGGTTTGAGACGATTAAAAATTTATTTTCGTTGCTGCGTGGATAGCACCATGATTAATTTGGTTGATTGCGTTACCGTCAGATATGGTATGCAAACTATGTGCTAGGTACAGTGATATTCCGTACCGCAAGTGAGTCAATTAGCATAAGTCCGTTTCCTTCTGTTTTTTAGCGGTTAAATAATAAGTTGAATTATTGCTCGTTTTATCGGGGAGTTCGTAGAAACAATTCAAGACACCGTGTTCTATCAACAGAGGCGTAAGAATTTGTCGGTCAGATCTTGTCTATGATACGCATCAAGCTCAAGACTTCTTGGCTTAGTCGGACACTTATAACACAGCCGCACCCTAATAGATATTACTCCTGTGTTCCCTATAGCAGTCAAAGCATTATGCTTATAGTTTTCATACCATATACTATATGTACGAGTATGTGCCAGATTTTAATCTCCAATTTTTCGAGGCCATTATAATACTTATGGTGTCTCACATTTGAGTTTGTTGAAGGTTTGAATATTTTATTTGCAGTTGCTCTTTCTTCGTCTTACAATGTTAATAATAACGTGCCGGGTAGTCAATCCAACGGCAAGTTAGAAGGGGGACCCCATGGGAACTCGGTAAAAATACCGCGTGCTGTTAACAACGCCACATGGGGATAGCACCCCGGCGTAAAGTCCCGGACCTTACAAGTAAACTGCTGCGGTACTAGCATCAGCGCCCAGCTCCTGCAGCTTGATGTAAGCGTAGATCGAACATTCATTCATTCATAGAGACAGAGCTGTACAGTTCTGGTTTGATTACATAAGATGACGACATAAGTTTCAGTTCATTTTGTATCAAAGCCCACTTCCCCTTGAACGGGACATACTACATCTAGTTACGAGAGTACAGCTTATGATATGAATATCAAAATGAAGCAGCTTCATCAGTGTGTCTAAAGCTGAACCAGGAGTACTAGGGAAAGCCCCATGCAGCCGAGCCACGTAACTCACTTGGGGGATCTGAGAGTTGCTGATAACCTATTTTAAGTTCATCAACCTCTATCTCTCTTCTACCACACCGCCTACAGTCCTGAAGGATCCATATTGACTCTAGTTTCACATGCATTCAATCAGATTATGGCCGTGTCTCGAATGGCAGTGAACTGGCTTCCAAATTGGGAACCCGCATCCGAAGGGTTTTAGACGTTCACACAATATTACAGATAAAATTTTGTATGCAATGTTGAGGAGATTTATGCTTCTATAGTTGGCGCAGTTGGAGGGGTCTACTTTTTTGGTGATCGGGAAAACGGTGCTCAGATTCCATTCATTAGACATCCATTCTTCTGACCAGATCTGAGAAATGAGCTAGTCTATGCACTCCACAAAGTTATTTTTAGCGGCTCTGAACACCTCGGGTGGTAAGCCATCAGGGCCAGTTGTTTTGTTGGATTTCAGCTTAAAAATTGCTTTCCTTACTTCGCTCTGGTTAGATGGACGGAAGATTTGGCTATCATCGTGTATGTTGAATGGTCTGTTCAGTTGACTATTAGATGGTGAGTTTCTTCGGCATTGTACAGTCTGCTGAAAAAGTTCGCCCATATTCTGAGCGCCGGCTCTACTATTAGGTTTGTGTCTTCAATTCCACAAGTTTTTGTACGGGTCTTCTTGCTTTGACACGTGTTTCTTACATGTGGGTAAAACTCTCGTACGTTATTCCAGTTTATGGGGCTTTTTTTTACAGAACTTAACACTCAAGAGGGTATTAATACTCTAAATTGCCGGAGCACGTGCTAAGTTTTTTGGAAAATTGGATAGAAAGAGAGTGAAAGATGTTTGGGTCCAGTGGTTATATCGCTCCATGGGTGGCATCCAACATTTAATGGGGAGACTAAATTCTTAGTGGGAGTTTGCTTGTTGTCGATTTGAAGTCAACTAACTACTCATCTTATTTAATTTTTGCTAACCGAAAAAATGAATGTCTTTCGGGTGAGGTTGGGATTCGAAGACCGAACCTTCCGATTTGGAACCTAGTCCACTACCACTTGAGCTACGGCCACCCACAATTTCACTGATCGTGGGGCCATAAGTACCACGTCATCCGCGTATGCAATGGCTTTTATACCCTCCCTTTTTAGATTTAGAAGTATTTCATTAACAACTAAGGGGGTGCTATCAAGAGGTGATACCACTCCTCATTGAGGGGTGCCTTTGAGGTGGTGACCCCCAATACAGTCTTACTTAGTGTTGTATTGATATTCCTATTGCGGAGCATACAGGTTATCAGATTCGTTGAACTCAATATCTTCGATAGCGCACTTCTCGTGCTTTTTTTCTTCTCTGGATAAACCGATGTTCTTCCCGTCTCTTTTGTTCTTAGAGCTCATGATCGATTCTCGCCGTCGCGCCGGTTTGCAAGCTTGTACTTGCCCAAATTTTTCATCAAACCAAAAATTCCTTGGCAGTGGTCAGGTAAAACCCAGCACATTAGTTGCAGCGTCTCTGACCGCACGTTGGGAGCATTGCCATTGGTCTTCGGTGTACAGCTGGCGGTATAGGGGTTGCTGAGAGATTTCGGAATATGTATTTGGCGAAGATTCTGGTGGTCCTTTGCGATTGCAGCTTTTCTACGTTATATCTTCTCACGGTAGTTCTCCTTTGTTGTGACGCTTGGGAAATCCGCTTCGCACTTTGACTGCCCGGAATGTTTGGACGTCTAGAACACTATAAGCATGCCTTACGTTTGTCGCATAACGATCAATTTGAATTAGCGTTTGATGATCTGGAGACCACCATATCCCCTTTTGCATATTGAGATGAGGAAATCGTTTGCTACCTACATATAGTCATATTTCGGCCGTCCGGAAAGTTAATAAGTCTAAATCCGTTGCCACACATGGTGCTTTGCTTACCAACTGTCCTACCATACTATATTATACCGGCGTTAAAATCACCTAGTACGATTTTAATGCCATACTTCGGACAATGCTTTTACTCGTATGTCTTGTCGAGGAGCTCGTAGAAACATTCTTTGGTGGCGTTGTCCTTGCCTTTCTCAGGAACATGTGCGTATATTAAGCTTATAGTAGCTAATTTAGCCTTGATGTGGATTGTTATAAGACCCTCGCTTACGAGTCGCAAGCTCAAAACTTCATACCTAAGTCTGCCGCAGATGGCAAAGCCGCATCCAAATAAGCGCTGTTTCTTTTCTATCTTTTGAATAAAGTAGAGCAAATAACATTAGTTGGTGTCGCTGTATATTTTCAAACTGTTTATCAGTTAGTTAGTAGACAGCCTGGACAAAATCCTCCCTCCCTCTGTTCTCATATGGAAGATTTTGTTTCGGCAGCTTGAGGTATATTCCACTCACAAGCGTAACATTCGCTTCAATTGGCCTGAATTACCTCCACGTTATTTCTTTGGTATATTTACTCTTTCTCTGTCATTACAGTTGCTGAGTATCTTTTGGTGTTTATGTTCCTCCATCTTTGAGTATGCCTTCCTTATTATACCACCCCTAAACTTCTTAAGCTATTACCATTTTAAATGGCAAATATATACATGGTCTCTCATTTAGATGGTCTCTGTTCAATCTAGTTCTTCCAGTTGCATTTTTGTTAAAAATATCTTCGTCTATCTTCCATTTTTTTTTAATGAAGTTTCACAGTTTTTCATGAAAATGTAAGTAATAGCTCAGTAACCACTCGTAAGTTACTTAAGTACTAGCAACCAACATATTTCGCAAAGGTAAATACTCTACAGTGTCACCTTCATTTGCACAGCAAATATTTCAGTAGGTGGTTTCACTTATACCTAGCCCATTTAGGTGCTTAGCAGAAACATTTTGAAGAAATATGAAATCAGCTTAAAAATTCTTGCTAAGGGAATCTCGTTGATTTTAAAAAAGTTTAGTCTGTCTACGCCCCATCATGTCAAGTACTCTTGTACTAAATAGAAATGTAATGCCAATGTCTTTACTTAGAAGTCCTCCCCTAGAAAATTCATTGGCGACCTCATTTTCTGATTTTTTTTTATATTTGAGACCTGGTTGCATTTTGCATTAGATTTCTGGTTACGATCGTCCATTAGATCACATTGCATTTTGGACAAAGGATCCATCCGAAAAGCAGTCATGCTCATCCAATGTTCGACTATGCCTTTTGTAAGAAGGATGTCACACTTATACGACTGAAGTCCTTTGCGGTCTTCGGTGTTTATTAAATAGATCTGTGTCACATGCAGCACTTTTCGGAATATTTCTCATATTCTTCTTGCCTTTATCTGTAAGATTATATACTTTTTCCAAATTAGCCTCACTATAGAAGGTGCTATTTACAAGGGATTTCTTGGGAGGACACGTCAGTTTAGGACATTTGGTGGGGCACCGATCATGTTCTTAACAGTTTCCTCTATATTTTTTTGTTCTGAACTCAATCAAAATTTTGAGAGATTTGCCAATCTCTCCCATAAAGAATATCTTGTTGCTTTCTTTCAGATTTTACCCTTTCAGGTTGACGGAATCGTTGGATTCAATCCTACATTGGGAGCTAACATTGTTTATAACCAACCTAGACGACTGCATCAATCGTGATAGGCTTTACGACACATTTGCCACTGCCTCAGATTGTGATCGCTTCCACTGATATACGAAAAAAGTACGATCTACCTAGTGGTGATAGTGAAATTGAATCCTAAAAGAAATGGCAGTCTATGGAACGATGAACGCAGCGGCGAACTTAAGTCATTCCCTGTTCGGTTTATAGCTTCTCAGAACAAATCGGATCGATTTCGGCACAATAAGTTCTCGTCTTTCCAATCGTTCGTCATGGTGAGAAACTTCAATCAGGAAGCGGAAAATAATGCTTCCGATGTAGAGATGTGAACGGGAGCCATACCAAATGGGGGTGGTAGTGATCGCGATAGAAACGTTTTCGAAATCCTCAACGAAAGAATCGGCGACCAGTTTTTGTTTTGCTTGGGAGAATAGATCGGTTCAAACTACGCAATAGCTTACTGCGTAAAATGTTTCATACTAAAGGTACCACTTTGTTACTATCTTGACTTAAAAGAATATTTTCAATAAAACTTCTACAAGCTAATGCGCCTACACGATTATTCCCTGTTGCGGTTTTTTTATCGGGAGTATTGACATTGAACGATTCTATTCCTTATTATAGACTACCGTGATGTAATAACAAAAGTATCTTAAAATATTTGAAACTACTATGCATGAGAAGAAGATCGGTTTCAAATGAAAAGTTCTCATGTTTCGAATTATATTACTTTTTCCGTAGAGTGAAAGATATATTGTACTACGCACAACGCGACCAACTCTAAGAGGTTTACCAACTTCAATGTTAATTGAACATCAGGCCAATAAATTTTAACGGCGATTGTCATTGTGGCTCTTGATTTGTTCAGTCAAATTACAATCTATTCGTACCAATACAAGTTACCAGCTAAGAAGCCTTAATTGGATCAGAATCCTTTCAGATATCTGTCGACTGGTATAATGCAGATGGTGGAAGAATTAACCAATGAATGGCTGCGTAGGTTGCACGTTCGCACAGCGTAGGACGCCAATGATTGAAGTTCCATTTCTTAAGTGAAGTCGCCCTAAAGGCAATTACCTCTTAAAGAAATTCGCCATATAAATCTTCGGATTGATTGTGAAATGCATTCATTTAGATTTTATTAGATAGGTTCGTGATTATAACTCTTTTCGTAAGACTGGCCCTCAATAGGTCATCGTAAGTAACTCTCCACAATAATAAAGAAAAAGAAAAAATTCCCTGGAAATCGTACTCTTACCACCATGGATAACAAAACAAAGCAAAAGCCAAAGCCAGAGAGTTTAAGTACTTTTATTTTTTGATGCTTGCGGTAATCTCTCTGGGCCACATTCATTTCATTGGCCAATTGATAAGACCCTATCGCAACACGGGAACACTTTTAAAAATTGTTCGTCCCATTCGCGTTTGTTTGGCCGCGTTGTGTGCACGCTGGTCGGCATACATAAAAATCCATTCTTTATGAATGCGACGACGACGTCGACGATGAGGATTTCTTCTCTTGGCCAAGGAGCGCATACACACTCATACATATGTGAGGTGCACTCTGCACTCGCTTTTCATATCGCCTCCTTGGTCAGCACTCACGCGTCGCCGATCTACCCCACTGCCTTACCGAACCACACTGTCTTATTCTGGTAGGGTAAAATAACTGCATAGTAATGTGAATTGGGCTCGTTTAAACAGTCTCCTAGCGCAAGAACGTTTGTACGAGTATCTGAACGTCATGGATGTCAGTCAGTTAGGATATGCGATCGTGCAGCGGTTGGTTAAGGCCAGTTATCTGCATAGTGTCTAGCCCCAAAAGGTGGTTGCAGCTGAGCTGAGCAGCTATCTTCTTACTATGGTTTGTGTGGTCTGGACTAATTTACTCACCCATTCGAAGCATTCATTTCGTGTCTAGGACTGCAGACTACTTATCCTGTCACATGTTAGATGCTGCAGACTCGAGGAATGTCTTGGGTGGAAAGATATCATGGCAACAATAAAGCACCGCGGTATTGTTCTAATCTTCCCAGCAATTTGAACTGCAAGCAATTCCCTGAGAGCGGCAGAATCAGAATCAGAAACCGAATCAGAATCACTTTTCTGTGCTCGTATATTAAAATAAAGGTCAAGATGGGTATCCGGTAAATAGTTTGTTGCATTTTAGCATAGCAACATTTCTATGCGAAAACATACATACTCGTATATTTCCAGATTGTGGTGAATTTATCCTCGGCTATGATCACAGTTGCGCCATTTGACAGAAGCAATTTATAACCACACGTCTCCTATCATCTATTTTGCTGTAAAAGTGTTTAACACCAATAAGAGGCGAAGGGAATCCGAACTCAATAGCTGTCTTACTGTCACATCTGTCTCTGTACGAGTCGCCGGGCTTAGTCACAGAGAGCAACTAATCATCACCTACAACACAACACGCGCGGGCTTAGTACCTAGCAGATGACATTTTAGAGCGCAGTTCCTCGATCTTCTTCATCTCTCGAATGAGGATCGCTGTGTAGTCATTCACACCGTTTTATTTGCTTGTTTGCTACCTCTTCAAGCCTTGGACTACTGCTACTGTTCTTGTTCGAAGGTGTAATTCAACTGACAGGCCGACAAGCCGACAAGCCTACAGTCACTATGTCTTACTCCTTTCGTACACGTCCATATTATTTTATTATTGATTTATACCTTTCAGCAATTTACTGCATTTATCATAGTAATTCAGTACATTTATCATTATTTAGATGGTTGGACGGAAGCAGGAAGGGAGATTGTGTCGGTGTCGGTATCGATGCCGATGTCGATGTCGATGTCGATGGTGTCGTTGTCGGTGTCGGTGTCGGTGTCGTAGACGACCAAAAAGTCGTTAGTGTGACTAGCAAGATCGAAGAATGCACACTGGTGTGCTAGCAGAAGTTGTTCAGCTGATGCTTGGCTTGTTCTTTTGGTATTTGAAGATTGCGCTATTCTACGCTGACTCCTGGTTTTGCCTATGCAATAATTGGAAGCCGAAGAAAAGTTATAGATATTTGTAGTGCAGAGATACTCTACAGATACTTTCAATCTCTATTATATTTTGTCATACACGGTAAAATTAAGAAACCCATAAACAGAAGGGTTCTCAACAGTCTCAGAAAATTCTTTCGACATAATTTTCATTGATGCTTGAGTTGCTAATCGTCAGCTTTTTCATTCTTAACGTAAAAATGGTGAATACAAATCTAACACAAATTCATATGTATATATCTAACATGGGATTTACAGAGAATGAGCCTGGACATAACATGGATATACTGAGAGACTTTTACCATTTATCCTAGTGCTTGAAACGTCAGAATCGTGTCATGTATGGGTCGATGTATGCAACAATGTTATGAGATCTCTAGCAGACACTACACTTATACCAACATCCTGGTTATCCTGTTAATGACTCCTCTCATACTGCAACCACTGATGACAGAACTTAAGAGATTACGGGTCTATATTTTCAGCTATCCCTTGAATGATGAAAAAGAAGCCAGCGGACGCAAATGTCTGGCCCTGTAATCTATGATATTTTGGCTCCGAGGGCGAGCAATCTTTGGAATGTAGGAATTAAATGAATCAGGTGTATTTTTTATTACTTGAACTTTAATGTACGTAATATGGAAGCACTTTAAGGTCGTCAAGCATGGAACCCTTCTATCTAGTCTATCTATCTTGTCCAAGTGAATGTTTTTGACGTCAGTTTTCCAATAAGAACTCAATCCATATAAAGCCACCCAAAAAGTGATCGACGACCAAAAATTCAGTAATATGTATACTCACAGCAAAATTCTGAAATCTCTGAAATTCAAAATCGGTTTGGAAGAAGAGCTAAGCATAGCATGAATGCCCTCGAGAAAGCTGTAGAAAGTACACCTTAAAGTTGAAACGCTCTATTAGGATAGTTAAAAATTTAACGAGCAAGCCTTTAGGGAAGCCAAAAAGCAGTCTTGCAGAGACTTCAATCTACGACCTTGATCAAAAATTTTCCGGAATTTATTCAAAAAATTAAAAATACAAGTTTATTCATCTAAATCTATATTGCCCCTTCAAGGTAATCCCCATCGACTGCAACACACTTATGCCAGCGCTTGATCCAATCCTCGAAATTTTTTATATTCGTTTTTCGGTATGTATATCAGTGCTTCCTGCGGTTTTTCCATTACTTCCTCTCGGCTGCTGAAACGCGTTCCCCGTAGTGGGTTTTTAACTCGATTGAACAGAAAGAAGTCACAGGGAGCCATATGAGGTGAATTCGGTGGTTGTTGGAAGCTACTCGTATTTGTTGAATTTTTCGTCAAAAAATTACGAATAATGATGGCACGGTGCGTTATCCTGTTGCAAGATCCACAAGTTTTCTGCCCACAATTCTGGTCTCTTCGGCGAATTGCTTCACGTCTCATAACGCCCAAATAATACTCTTTGTTTACTGTCTGGCCTTCTGGCAAAAATTCATGATGCATTACACCGTTGTAATTCATGAAAACTGTGAGCATTGCCTTTTTTCTTTGACTGAAAACGATGTGGTTTTTTTGGTCTCGGCTCATTTGGTGAACGCCATTCACTTGCCTGATGTCTGGATTGCGTGTCGTACTCATAAACCCACGTCTCGTCTCCAGTAATGATCCTTTTGATGAACGTGGGATCGGATTCAGCCTCGCAAATCATCTCTTTTGCGACGTCAACACGGTCCCTTTTTGGCATGAAATTGCGGTCTTTTGGCACCAACTTTGCTGCTACACAACGAAAACCCAAATCATTAACCAATATGTCTTGGACGAATCCATAGGCAATGTTCAAGTCCTCCGCTATCTCTCTGATGGTTAATTTGCGGTTGTTGACCAACATTTCTGTTACGTCATTAATGTTTTCGTCGCCTTTCGATGTCGATGGTCCGCCACTGGGGTCATCATGCTCGTGCCACTGGTAAACGACCGTTTTCTTTAGAGAATCGTTGCTGAAACACTTTTCCAATATTTCCAACGTTCGCGCACCATTAAATCCGTTTTTTACGAAAAATGGAATACAAGTTCGTTGTTGCAAATTGAAATCCATTTCTAAAATTGTAAAAAAATCGCCAACCCATACAGAGATAGATGTACTCTTGGCTACATAACTTTTGCAAATGTCAAGCTATGATGCTAAGATTTAGAGCGAATGTCAACAATAGATTTTCCAACTTAACAAAAAAAAAACAGAACTCAAATCGGAACAATGAGAGCGCCACACTGTGGTGTGGATGAAGATTTTTTTTTAAAAAAGAACTTAACACTCAAGTGTTATGTCTTTCCGGCGAGGCTGGGATTCGAACACCGAACCTTCCGATTTGGAAGCCAGTCCACTACCACTTGAGCCACGGCCAAGATGAAATAGTCGAGATTTTAACGACCATTCATTCTCCCGAATAACAAAATTGTTGTGCAAGAAGGCTTGCACAGTAAGCGAACAAATATAAGCGAAAATGAAAAGCTGTTAGTCACTTAACCTTGATGTGATTTCACCCACAGTCGTTGTTCGCAGCAACTTGGCATTTGTTCATCCACTATCTGCAAAACTCTGTGTACAGATCTTGATCTCAAGTCTCACAAGATCCAATTGATGACTCACTTTTTTACCGTACAATTTTGTTCAGTGATTTGGCTCATTTTTGATTAAACGGCTACGTAAATAAGCAGAATCGCAATATTTGGAGAGGGAATAATTCAAAAGAAGTTCAGTAGATGGCGTTGTAAGCAGAAAAATACCGTATGGCGCGGATTGTACGCCGGCGGTATCATACGCACTTATATCTTCAATAAATAAGGCTGGAGCACAAATTACTATCAATAGACACCAGTGCAATGCGATGATTCCCGATCATTTGTTCCTAAGTTTAGATGACATCAACGTGGAAGAATTGTGGTTAGATTTTCAGAAATGGACCCGCCAAATGGCCACGAAGATCGTGCAATTGGATGCCATTGTATTATTTTCTGTGGAACTATATCAAGTCACTAGATTATGCCTAAACCTGCAACGATTGACGCTTTGGGGTAAAACATTGTTCGAGTAATGCGTAATATGCGCCCCGACTAGCTCGAAAAAGATCGAAAATTGGATGTCTAAAATGCGCTTTGAATGAGGCAGCCATAGTGGACCTATGCCTAAAACTTTGTATTTTCAAGCATTAAATGGCATGAAATAGTGCTTTAAATGAACTTAATATGTTTTCATCAGGTTAATTTATTTATGTTTATGTGTGAAGCTCTTAAAAAAAACACCTGAAGACAACATACCTTCGTAAATGCGTAGACATAGGAAATGATTCTAAAAACGAGGACACTGAACAAATGGATCATATCCACGGCACACCCTGATGACTTGGAGTAAATCAGAGTGCAACTGATCTGAACAAAACACCGACATATAAGCTTTCTCTACTCAGCCAACATCCATCAACAGTTGGCAAGAGCTTTCTGCAATTGATCAGAATTTCAAGGAAATGGTGGGAACAACTGTCAAAAATTTTTCTATCTAAGTACATTGCTGCTCGCGTAGTAGGTCTTTCTTAATTTAAACATGCCACTTGAGGTAGGCCACTGTCCGTAAAATGGTCTAAATACCATATGTGACATTGAAGCAACTTACATGCCCCTGCGTCTTTTGCGCCTAGACCAACAAATTAAGTACATTCTTTTGCGCTGTGTGGTAAGACTTGAAGGATGTGTCAAAAAACGAAAAGTTTGACTTTATCAAAATTGTGGCATTGAGTTGAAAGTGACAGATGCACAATTTGCAGCTTATTAGCTGGGTCTTCTTTTTCATAGATTTACACAAGAATGTACGAGAATAAGATTTTGTTTCATATGCTTTGAGACTGTTCGTCTAGGGCAGGGGTCGGCAAGTAATTTTAGGTGGGGTCCAGATACGGTTGAAAACTTTTATCGAGGTCCAGAAAAAAAACAATGCAACAATAAGTAATATTAATGAATTTCTCTTGACGGTCTTGAGCCAGTTTTTTTTAAAATTTGGTTCACGCGGGGAACAGCAAATGCGAAGAGTGTCGTCAAGGTCGGCGTCTGATAATCTCCAACGATATTTGTTCTTCAAAAAATTCATTTTTGAGAAAGACGATTCGCATATATATGTTGAGCCAAACATAATAGCCAAGTCGATAACTAGTTTTTTGCAATTTTGATATTTTTCTGAAACGTGTTTGCCCCGAAATTCTTCAACGGATGCAGTTTTTTTGCAAGGAAATATCTTCTTTCAGGTCAATTAATTCCATTTGCAGTTAAGCCTTCGCAGCCACGTCAGTCCATTCTGCTAGTGCAGCGACTTCATAAGGTAATTTAAGGAATTGAGATAGCTGCCCAATCTCTGCAAAGTCTTGGAATCTTACAGCAAATTCGTTTTTAAGATCGGATAAAAACTTCGAAAACACTGCAATGTCTTCTTCTTCAGAGTTCTCCTTTTTACCTTCAAGAATTGTTGGGAATTGAATAAATTCTTGTCTAGCAATATCTTTTTCAAAAACATCCAGCTTACGACGAAAAGCAGATATGCTTTGTATTGTTTTTTGCAGGTATGAGTGTTGAATGTATGAATGGTGGGCTAGTTCTAAAAAAATATATGTGCACAATTGAATTGAATACTTAGTCGGCATATTTAAAAATATTTGAAGGTCCAACAGCTAACCTTTCATTTCCGGACCGTGGTCCGCTTGTTGCTGGCCACTGGTCTAGGGTAAGAACCAACAATCTATCACTAGGCAAATCATCCTTTAGCGAATTCGTCAAAATTTCAGACTTAAAAATTGGCAATTTTGTCAGTTTATACCAAATATTGAATACCAGACCAGGTAAATATTTAAGAGAGCAACAAAAAAAAAATGCTATTACATGCAAAATTTGAATGGCGAGGTAAGCTCTCAATCACTCTATTACTGAGGAGAATTATACCCAAATTATTTTGCTTAAAATCGCCAGAAAAATGTTTTCTCAGTGACCGATATCTCAAACTTCTCCGTTAAATGATTATCAAGCACTCATGATGGGTTCCACAATATGCCACATAAAACCCTGTGTACTTCTCGAGCTATTTTATTGTGCCCTCAGACATCATGGACTCACAGATTATCTTATATCCTAAAGAAGTTCTACGCAGATATCGAAAGCATTTCCTATACATAGTTGAGTAACTACCTCACTGACTAACTGTCAGTGCTAGGTTTGTAGAAAGTTTGGCGCAAAGTTGGCCAAAAATTAACAAGATATCTTCATCTTACTTCTCCAACGTCCATACTCATGCGCAATAGAGCAGGCCTGTAACGATGAAAGTCTAATATAAAGCCTCAATTCTTCAAGCCAAAAAAACAGCGATTTTTAAGTGTAGCTCTTCGTTTGATTTCAGATAGAGTATCATATTTCCGCAGCCATACTTCCATCCTACCAAATCTTCGAACTGAGTTGGTGCACTAAACTCGTCTGATGAACCGCCCGGGCCGGCAATCCTTTCAATTAAAATTAAGGTATTGCAATATTTGATGGTTGGATACTATAGGAATAGAGTATACATTGACTGGCATCAACCTGGCGATGTCCAATTCCTACAATTCAATTGTTCTTATTTTACTTTCAATTGGTAACCATTGGGTACTGATTGTTGTCCACCCGGCTTGCTAAACTTTTAAGCGCGGGTATCGAACAAGAGATAAAAATACCAGCACTATAAATACGGTAGCAGACGAATTCCCCAGGCTGGCGCCATAGTTTAAAATAGAAGCAAAAAGCAATCCTTATTTGGGCTACTTCGACATTTTTGGAGTAGAGGCAGATAAAGATCTCCAAGAATAAGTCGGGTTCTCGGAAAAGAGGTGGTGACGGATGAGCCCGTAATGGGCCAAGGACAGCGCTCACATCGCCGAAGTTGGTTATTGCCAATGATTTTACTCATAGTTAGTTATGAGTAAAACGCCGGCCACGGGTGCCAGCGGACCCCCTCAATTAAGTTTAGGACCCCTAATGTTGGCGACTACGGATTGAAAGTATGCATCTGGAACATACATATCTAAACTGTATATCCCTTGTGCTGTGCCCCCGCTCAAATATCAATGCTTCGCCCATCAATTACGTTGTCTAATAAAAAGCGGGAGCAGAGCATATTACTGGTCTTATCGTAAACATCTTCAGAATACGCCACCGAATGTTGCTACGATTTGATCAGTTGCAAGTTGCCGGCCATAGGTCTTGTTGGTGACAAGACCACCAGTAGTCCCTACTAGGGCTTAAATCACGGTACCATGGGAGTCAGGAGCCCCCCGGATTTCGGTCCGGGCCTGACTTGTTGAGGTAACCGCCATGACGGCTGTGGTTTAAACCCAAAGTCGCGGGAAGGGTCTTCCTGTTGGTTTGACTCAATATAGAGTTGCAATAAGTACTAGATGCTGTGACGCTAACAGCAGCAAAAGGTTTTAGATCGGCCTCGACCCATACCAAGGGTGGAACTTTTGCCTCCAACACAAGTTCTGCTTTGGTATCTTAGGAAGGCGGCAGAGCGTTGGCAAGGCGTATCCATGCTCCCATGGATGTATGGGCATCCCGTAAACTTAAGTCTACACGACAGGTGTTTACGTTAAAAACCTAGACAAGGGGTATGTGCTGCTCAACAACTTGAATCTGTCCTCACGTGGTACAAGGCAGATATTACCGCGATCCAGGACATATGATTATTACAGCCACTACAAAAGGCAGATCAAGTTAGGATGCGGATTCATCCTGGGAGATCGGCTACGGTAAATGGTAATTGACTGCAAACCGATAAGCGATTACCTTGATTATTAGCCCCCACCAAATTTAAATGGGAGTACTATGCCTACGGAACCTGTACAGAGCATGATGCAAAAATTGTACTCGGGAACGTCAATACCAAAATCGGAAAGCACAGCCTCCACGATACAACAACAGCTTTCGATTAGCTTCCGGAAAACGTCAACTCTGACCACTTTCTTGTTGCAGCTAATTCTAGAGATCGCCTATGAAAGAGAAGAAGCTGCGGATCGCCCAGAAAATGAAATTCAACGTTGGGGTGGGAGCTTACACAAATTCAAGTGCAATAATACGTGGAGGTTCCATAATCGAAATTTGGTTTCAGAAACCTTAACACGCCTGGAGTAGCTGGAGTCTAGGCGTCTGCGCGGGAGACTCTCCGCTGTGCATTCACCATCCACAAAGGGCAACAATCTCTGTATCGCGACATGATCAAAGAAGTAGCCGAGACCATCATAGGTTACCAGCCACCACCGAAAAGGAGCCTTTGGTATGTTTATGAGTGCGCACGCCGTTATAAGGTGATAGAAAATTCACACGGGAAACCCTGCAGCGCGGGTAGGATATCGAACCAGAAGAAGGTAGGAGAAGAAGATTTTTTGTAAAAAAAAGGGCATACGCAGTCTTTCAGCTCAAAGTTATCGAAGAGACCCGCTATATTAACAACATCCGGATGTTTTTCGGGAAAGCTAAGCGACTGGCAGCTGGCCTTAAGCCAGTAACCCAGGCTCTTCGAAACAGAGAAAGAAATCTAGTCTCCGCAGGGAATAGTAGATACTCGTATCACCTCCAGAAGGGAAGAAGAGAACCCACATCCAGTCAATGAAGAACAAAACCAAGTACATGTCGTCAACAACCGAAGAAGTATCTGTCCATAGCCCAGGACAAAAGTTCATTGTTCACAACAGTAACTACGAACTGGTTGATAAGTTTACCTTCCTCGGAGTAAACATCAACTCCACGAATGAGGCTCTAGTGGAGACTAAGCGAAGACTTACCCTATGAAATGGGTTCAAAACTCCTAACTAGGAAGATGGAACGCATGCTTTACGAGACATTGATCCTGCCAGTTCTACTCTATGAAGCGGAGTACCGGGCGATAAGCAGACTAGATATTGAACCCTTCCGAGAGAAAAATTCTGGAGGGCGAATGGAGGAGGATATAACCGCGAACTCTGTGAGCTGTATTAAGATGTGGTTGTAATCCAAAAAACTAAAACACGTCGACTACAGTGGCGAATGGACAGAAATGCTCCAGCAAAGAATGTCTTCAAATCAAAGCCGCCAGATTCGAGGTGACAAGGAAGACCGAACGAAGATATTGCGGATGCCAGAGCGCTTGGTCTAGACAACTGGAAGCAGCGTGTCTGGGATCCAGGAGTGAGGGCTACTGCGCCTCGGGCAGAAACTATTCACGGGTCGGGAGCTCATTAAGAAAGTAAGTATGTAGTATTCCTATCTGTACTTCATTTTAGTCAGGTGGACCAAAATCTTGGTTTTTATCGCCAAACAATTATAAATCAGCCTGACTGAGGAGTTCGAATCATCTTCATCATTAGGCAGTCTGCAAAAGTGTTTCTTCAATATTTTCAGCTCTACAACTAAATTCTCCTGCTCATCTCTTCAGGGTTTTGTTTGGGACTTGTTTTCGGATCCTAGTAAAACATGCCAAACTGTCGCCAGGAGTAGCGCTTTTACATATCCTCAGTCACTTGGGTTTTTTTCTTTTGCATGAGCCAATCTAGATCTTCCCTGCGGTGCCATTTTAAAAATTAAATTGGTTTGTACATGTGTCACATCAAATCCGGGGTTACGAGTGCGTAGCCGGGTAAAACCAAAACCAATCAATTTCGGCTTCTTAATATTAATGCCATTTATCTTCACAACGCAATTGCGTTGAAGAGAGGCATCCAAGATATCCATAGAGGTACCCTGGGTGCAACTTGGTAGTTGTCCAAGTCCGCAGTGGTCGCTAAGAACCATTGGACGTCTATAAGACTGGAGGAGCACCATGCGTTGCCGATTTGATTTGATCAAGTGACCGCCATCTTCCGTGGTGTAGGCTCAGCTTTCCAATTGTACTACCGAAGATCTCCTCTTTTGCTATTTCATACTTACGTCTTTACTCGTAGGTTTGTCGAGAAAGTCATAAAATTTTTTTTTCAAAAGCACCTCCTATTTCTTGTGCGGAGGCATGAGCGAACATCGGGCTAATAAGCGAACGATAGTCGTTCAGCTACATCTGGCCTGTTCAGGGATCAAAAATTCCAAGATCTCAACGACACTGCTCGGTATAAAGCTCTTAAAAAAATTTAGCTACAATCGAATAACACAATTGGCACCATTGTTCTGAGCAAATTAAGTACTGAGCCGCTAGAAACGTGTTGACCTTTGCTACCAGTCCAACCTGAGTTTTCCCTTTTTCAAGGAACTTGAAGACAAGAACGTCTTCATTCTCCTACGATGCCTATTCAATTAGTTTAGCGATTCAACTTCGACGATTATGACTGAGTGAGTGGCTCCTACTCCATCAGAAGAATCGTCACCACATCCAATCAACTATCGGATTCCCGATTCTTCACGTTTTTTTTATGCCACCACTCTTCTGAGGCATTGTTAAAAAGTCATGTACGAGTATTTTCCTGCACGTATTCGTTTCCCATTTAATTAGCACACCATAGCTTGCCTTCTCCAGGTATTCGTTTGTATGAAATTAGTAAAAAAAAAATAAATAAATAAAAAACAAAAACAATTCATTCAAACAAACATATGTACATAGGAGTGTAGATATCAACGTCCTTCTTTACGAAAACTAACTAGCAGAGCGCAAATATCAGTTTGCTTTGGTGCTGCATATTCTTGATTACGTTTATTACGAGTATGCATCTCAAGAACGAGCTGAAAGCGAAGAAGAAATGCTTCATCATTTTCTGAGATAACCTAGAGACACCAGAGGTACAGATCTGAGTTTGCTTTCTTTTCTTCGTAGCAAGATGGAAACGAATTGCAACTAAAAATGAAATAAATAAATAAGGAACAGTAGGAATACAATGTTTGGTATTCCATTGTTGTGCCTCATATGGAATTCTGTTGTGGAAATACACTTCTCGGGCTCAACTTGGCAAGCGATGAATATCGTACTTGAGAAATTTTACACAACTTTACCATTTCCTAAAGTTTTCTGAGCACTAAGTGGGAAACTTTGTTCTGTTTTATTTAAGAATTCCCAGTAACAAATGTTTGTGCATTCACGTCCTACAGCCAAAGTATCCGCACAAAGAATTTTACATCTTTTTAAGACTATCTTGTTAATTTTTTATTACTTCAAACCTTGAATAGGCATATAATTAAAGGACACGGGATGAAGACCGACCTATAGTTCTTCTGGCACACGCCTAGAGTGTTTTTTGATACGCTTAACGAGCGTAGTTACAAGAGAGGCAAGGTGAGATGTCTTTATAAAGGATACTAAGCATTTGAACCAAACAATCATTTAACATAAAAGCCTTGGACAGATTCCTTCAGTAAAGGATGTCTTACCGGATTTGATACAAAGCTTTACATCCATGTAATCGTGCGTTATAGTGTTGTATTGGAATTGCGAAAAAAGGTTGCAGTTAGAAAAAGTTGGACAAAAGTAATGTCGTATTGCGAACATACCATAATTTTTGCGAATGGTGTCAAGCGTCAATGTGCTTTGGCATTTATATTGTAGACAGATAGTGAATTAGTCGACAATAAGCAAGTGAACGAACAGTCATTGCATTCCCTCAAAGTGACTATTTGGTGCAGCATTTGCAATGAAAAAGTGATAGAGGACGCCATAACCGTAACCGTAACTGGTGACTACAGACAGAAGTTAAACGAGTTTCTTTTTGCTGCAATTTGCTGAATTAGGTCTGGGGCTTTGTTGGTTCCATTGGGTCGGAACAAGCGTTCACACAGCTGGTGCAACGATGGAGATTTTGAATTTTTTTGAATTTCCAGGATGTGTGATCTCCCGGTTTGGCCCGCCGGATCTGACGGTAGCAGGCGTCTTCCTTTAGGGCTTTTTGAAATCTCGCATTTGCCACAACAAACTACGAACCTTCCAAGTCTTGAAAGCTATATAACCTTTAGGTGAAAACCGAGCCCATTTTTTTTTTTTTATTTTTAACAACATCGCAGTCAATTCACATTATGACATTACTTTTGCCCCACCTTGTATTTTGCGCTGCCACACATGATCTTAATAGCTTGCTCCTGGATATTATGCTTCAAGAGTCACTCTATTGAATTGTGATCTATAGACTACGCAGGCCATTGATGCTAGTCAATAACATTTTGGCCATATTATCTCAAAGAGCAAACTTTTAGCAGGTAGGGTTTCTTGATACAATTTGACAATAAGATATTCATGTTACCGAAATGCATCTTGGTTTCCATGACCTTTATGGATGGAACAGATGTGTTGCTTCACGACATATACTCTAGAATAACCGAATAACAACAGTCGCTAACATCACATCGGACGTGACCTACCAAAATTATAAGCGTGGGTGTTGAGCAAAATAAAAGCAACCACAGTAATTAGCGGTCAGAAATGATTGAACCTAAGAAGGAGTACGTACGGAGACTAAACTTACGTCATTGAATCAACGGTGCCTTCAACAGTCAGTATGGCAGATACTTTACTCGTATATGGGCTACTTCAACTTATTTGGAGCTGAGGTCAAAGATTTTCAGGACTGCCAGCTGTGCGTGGGGTTACCTACCCGGCTCACTGTTGCGAAACAACCAAAAGCCTCGGATCTACTGTTAACGACCTTGGTAAACAAGAAAAGGACACTGACGTTCGATTTTGCACATGGGATGTTCGAACATTGAACAGACTGTCGACTGTTATAAATATACTACGCCAATAACTACAGAGAAAAAAACAGAGTCTATTTGGGTGCAGATTTGTTGTAAGAGGCAGACTTTGGTAAGAAGCTTAAAGATTTCGAAACGAAGCGAAGGACTTATAACAATTCGCATCAAGCCACCCTACCAAAGAATGTTGCTACGAGCTCTTCCACAACACTTACAAGTAATGTCCGAAGCACGACCTTAAAATCGCCGTTGGTGATTTTAACGCCAAAACGGAAAGGTAAGACCTTTTCGGGGGCACAGTGTTAAAGCAAGGTTGCACGACACCAAGTCTGGAAACGAACTAAGGTTTTGCTGTGGAGGGAAATATCACAGCGCTGGCACACGGTTTCCCTATAATACTATTTACGTACATATATAAAGAGACATGCGGTCACCTTATCACGAAACCGTGAACCAAATTGGTTTGGTTGCGATCAAGGTAAGACACTGCTGCAGTATTATAGATGTCCGATTGTCACAAGTGGCGAATATGAGACTCTAACAGCTGCCTCGTCCCAAACTTTTACGTATATCTCAGACACCACTACAACAAAGAAATACTCTCAGCAGATTTAATGTTGGTCAGCTGAAGTCGCAACAAACCGCCAGAGTCCTTGCTGATTACGTATCCCTCAACCGTTTGTTATGTTCTTTGCAGCCATCACCAAGTGCTGATGAGCAGTGGCATTGATGCTCCTTAGCATGGCCTCGAAGTACGAAAGCAGTCTGTGTGCCCTACAACCAAAAGAGGAGGGAAGAACATTAGTAGAATCACAGTTGGTTCTGAGAATATGAAAAAACCACTTCTCCAGAAATTGTGAGGGAAACCAAAATTCCGCTGTCAGCAGAATGAACTATTCAATCTGGGCGGTGGAAGTCAAGGAACCACTCAACCAAAATGAAATGAGCATAGCAATATCCAAGCTTAAGAACAATTAGGCTGCTGCACATAAAGGCATACGTGTCGAACTATTTCGATACATGATTTGATAGAGCGCATGCAACAACTAAATTCCAAGATTTGGCATGCAGAAAGCATGCCTGAGGAATGAAACCCAGGCACCAGGTGCCCGGTCCACAGTCAAGGACATCCTCTTATGTACACCAATACTGAGGCATCGATCACCGTAACACCGCATATAAGATCCGTCCTGTGTGAATGCCTGAACCCATTTATCAATGACCTGATTGGCCCCTATCAGTGCGGTTACCAGTACGACAGAAAAAATGATCACCCTAGAAAGCTAAGCAATAGAAGTAAAACTTCACAAAGCTTGATAAATATATAGTTAAAATGAGGATGCTTACCTAAGATTGCAAGTATGTAAAAAAAAACCTTTTCTCTGATAAAAGACGCCATTTACCTTAAAGAGGAATTTTTTAGGGAGTACTTCTCACTATATATACATATAAAGTCGATAAATAACAAATACTGCACGACTGTGTCATCAGTGCTAGGGATACTCTACAACATACTCGTAGACAATTCCCATGTTAATCCTTTTGTATATGTTCAGCCCTTACAAGTAAAACACAACTATTTGAATAATGTCTTTTTCCTTCAAGGTCTCTCACGCGACAACGTTTTACAATGAAGAGTTGATAGTCAACAGTTAACAATTATTTTGTTTTGCTTGCATTGCTACTACCGCTATTCCCAAACTTTGGTGCTTTTCGTATTGCTGGTAGGTACTTTGACGGTGCTAAGCATGATGACGATGCTGATATTGTTGCTATGCACATAACTCATGCATCGTGCACTCACCCACGACGCTCCTCTTACCGCTCATAGCTCACTCCGACCGAATTAGCACCCCACCACGCGCGTGACCTCCTCTATTTTGGTTCCCTACTCCTCGTCTGCCACCTTTTCGTTCCTCTCCAATGTCTCATTCTGTTCAAGCTACCATAAAACGCGCGCTACCCGCTCCCGTTTTCTATCGAATTTTTAGAATTCATAACGAGATGGGTGTTAAGGAGTGTTTGAAATGGAATAGCTTAATTGACTACGGAGGAACACTACCGGTTGAAATAGTGATACAACATCGTGGAGTTGCGATGCATTCTTGTTGGATAATGGGTCATTTAGAAGTATTATTGCACGGTTTTCAACGCCGTCTAGTGGGTGGGAAAGGGACTAAGAATTGTTTTCATCGGAGTTCGGAGCCACTTAATTTCGCTTTTTCGTTTCATCAGAATTCAGAATCACTTTATGTCGCTTTTTCGTTTCATCGGATTTCGGAATTACTGCCCAGCGAACGAAAAATCCCAAGAAGCCCGCATAGAACAGCACCTAAGTAATAGAAACGAGCTAAATAAAATACCACATTGTGCAGAATGACGATGGAGGATGCTCGTCCGTCTCAAAAAGGATTTAGACTAGGCGATCTGCTGTCATGAGGAAGGGGTTTTACGGCGAACGGCGACACTTATAATGATATTGACTTGGTCCCCTAAGGCAGCTAGCGCGACCGAGCTAGAGAGAATGACCACTAATGCTCCAGCCAGACATCACCTCAACCAACTGCGCTAAGTAAAGAGGCCTATTGGTTGAGATCCAAGTCCACTCCGCATTGTAGCGCAATCTAAGTAAGTGATAAGAAAATCCGGATGTACTATTGATACAAAGCCTTTTGAGTAGGATAGATACAGCTAACAGAACCCTAGAAATGTTAATAAAAGCATTCGTTTCATAACTTAAATTACTTTGTGGCATTGATATGAAAATCATTTGAATTTCTGAAAACACGCTTTTAACGTACGGTTTCAGCTTCTGTCTGTTGGAGGGCCATGGGACCGATGCCTCTGATCAAAATAGATAAAACACTAAAGTTTTTGGGAACATGGTAGCTACAGCAAATGGTAAGCAACATGACTATGAAGGTGCGTATTTTATTTAAGCTTGGCAGTCAAAAAACAGAATACCACCATGATCAAAAAAATTTCGGAATTTATTCAGAAAATTAAAAATGTTCAAAAAAATGTCCCCTTCAAAGTAATACCCATCGAATGCAACACAATTATGCCAGCGCTTGATCCAATCCTCGAAACATTTTTTATATTCGGTTTTCGCTATGTCCATCAGTGCTTCCTGCGATTTTTCCATTGCTTCCTCTCAGCTGCTGAAACGCGTTCCCTGTGGTGGTTTTTTAACTCGATTGACCAGAAAGAAGTCTTAGGGAGCCAAATCAGGTGAATTTGGTGGCTGATGGATGGTATTTGTTGCATTTTTCGCCAACAACTTACGATTAATGATGGCACTGTGCGACGGTGCATTATCATGGTGCAAAATCCACGAGTTTTCTGCCCACAATTCTGGTCTCTTTCGGCGAATTGCTTCACACAAACGTCTCTTAACGCCCAAATAATGCTCTTTGTTTACTGTTCGGCCTTCTGGCAAAAATTCATGATGCACTACACCATTGTAATCCATGAAAACCGTGAGCATTGCCTTCTTTTTTGGCTGAAAACGAGGTGGTTTTTTTGGTCTCGGCTCATTTGGTGAACGCCATTCACTTGTCTGATGTCTGGATTGCGTGTCGTACTCATAAACCCAGTAATGATCCTTTTGATGAATGTGGGATCGGATTCAGCCTCGCAAATCATCTCTTTTACGACGTCAACACGGTCTCTTTTTTGCATGAAATTGAGGTCTTTTGGCACCAACTTTGCTGCTACACGACGGAAACCCAAATCATTAACCAAACTGTCTTGGACAGATCCATAGGCAATGTTCAAGTACTCCGCTATCTCTCTGATGGTTAATTTGCGGTTATTGACCAACATTTCTTTTACTCGTACTTCATCAATGTTTTCGTCGGTTTTCGATGTCGATGATCTGCCACTGCGTTCATCAACTTCGATTGACTCACGACCAATTTTGAACCGCTCGTGCCACTGGTAAACGACCGTCAATAAAAAATCGCTAACATACACAGGTTTAGATGTACTCTTGGCTACGTAACTTTTGCACATGTCAAGCTATGATGCTAAGATTTAGAGGGAATGTCAACAACAGATTTACCAACTTAAAAAAAAACAGAACTCAAATCGGTACAATGGGAGCGCCACACGGTGGTATCCCCCGGGAACTTTTTGATCAAGGTTGTATCAATTGTTGTCTACGGCTTTGTACACAGTGATCTGAAGGTTAGTGCTGGAGATCTTGGAGTCTGCCAAGTTGGTAATTTGTAATTTGAAAAGTTATTACTGTGGACCTTTTAATAGCAAGATGAAACTGTCGTATTACGAAAATGAAATTTTGAAAAGCAACTGGCACAGTAAGTGAAACAGAACTTTCCAAATTAGAAAATTGACAAGCATCATATCTCGGTAGCAAAAATATTCAAGCAAACTAAAAAAAAATTACAGTGCAGCAAACTAAATGTCTGCTAAGGATGAATTCCACAATAAAGCACTTCAAGAACCAAGTAAAATACATCCGAAGCGTATTGGTCAGATTAATGTGTTGGCCTCCCCACAAAGCATAACTCAAATCTTCGCCTGTTTGTAACAATTCATTTGTTTTTTCGCCTCATTCTACTAAATAAACGAATGTTGATGAAGTCACGATTCTTTTTCGAATGAAAACTGAGCCCACTGAAATCAAGGGGGACCACCACGCCATCGCTACTACTTCAGCTCAGCCTCCTGCCACAGCAATTCTGTTTCTGTTCCGCTAAATGAAGATATCACTGAGAACGGACGTCGAAAAAATAAACAGCAACAGCCGCACAGTCGCAAGTTCGCAGATTGCGACAAGAAAGCCGTGCCGTTTCAGAGTACCATCGAGTAGGTACGAGTATCTCATTTTCATCCTTCACACATATGAGCAGCAACATAATCGGCAGCAGCGGTGTAGTTTCTGCATCTGCATCTCAACCTGAAAACGTAGAACAGATTGACTCTGCTACTGTTGCTGTTGCTTTTGCTTTTGCTGTTGTAGGTAAAAAAGACATCCAGCAATTCTAGAAATTTAAGAAATGACAAACAACTGTCGCGTTGTGCTACAGGTATCTCTGTTCTGTTCGTCTTCTTCATTCTCCATTGCATTGCCTGCCACCGCGCCGTCTGAATTGGATGATGTTACTTCTGGCTCTGACTGGGAGCCTCAAATTAGTATGAAAGGCCTCAGTGTGTGCCTCTATGCCTATTGGAGGTTTTAGGGAATTAGAGAATCTTCTAATCGCATCTATCTGTGCAAAGACCTCCATAGCGAGATCGCATATCCTCTTCGTCCTCATCATTGAGCAGTGAACACACATTTCGCATTCCTAATTCTCATTTAAAGATACGAATACGTAGGTACTGGTAGTTTCGTTTTTCATAGTCAGTCACTAAGCGCGACGTGTGTGTAGGACGTACGAATACAGAGCGTCTAACTACGAGTAGTTGTAGTGTAGAGGGAAAACAGACGGCAGGTAGCACAGCAGCCACAACATAACATATCCGAGTAACTAATGCAATATCAAGCAATTTACGTTTGCATTCAATTAAAAGCGGAATTGTGGCATCGTTTCTACTCGTACAAACACACATTCTGGCTATCCCCAACCAGACTAGACCGGAGGAGGGTTCTAGTTATGTCTATAGTAATGTTAGAATGGAAATAGCACATTTTACAGAGCGGTAGATTTGCGAGCACTGTTGGCGATGTTGATGACAGTTCAAGGAATCGACATGCTGCAGGGATGTGCCAGTCTAGCTTCCTTCTTCCTTTATTCCTCCATAGGGGAGGCGGAAAGCTATGGTCATGGGACATAAGTCAAGTTAATTTATTGGTTCATTCCACTACCGCCGCCGTTACCGCTACTGCCGCCGCAGGGGAAAAATGAAAATAAATTAGCATGTATGTCTCAGAGAGATAGAGGAGTAGGTATGTTACATCTGCAATGATTTAATCGGTGGGGTGGGAAAGAGGGCCGTAGTGCTCATCGAATCGGATTACCTATAGTGAGTAGCATTTAGCCAGCGCGATAGAGTTGTGAAATCCGATCGATTGTTCCAGTTGGTAATTGATCAGATAATTTTGCTTGACATTAGCAAACTGATTGAAGTGGAATCTCCCTCTTTGATGGGGTTCCTGTACTTTGGGATTTTCTTCTTGATTCGATGACGGCAATTAAAATGGAAATGTGACTGAAAATACACAATAGCTTAAACGGTTGTTCGTGACAGGTGTTTGTTAGCACAGTGACAACATTGGACGGCATACGGGTAAGTTGGCAGCATCCATCCATTACGATCACTGGCTTGTATAGTATGTACGAGTATATTGTGCATCAAACTCACTTTGGATTAGATTGCGTTTCTTTATAGACTTGTCGGGATCAAGAGACATTATGTATTGACTTTGCCACCAAGAAATAGACGGATGCCTCAGAGCTGCTTACTATCTTAGGTACTTATTCACTTAAATTTAGTTAAACTAACTTCTATTCTTTGTCTAGAAATTTAGGCTCTTCTGTTGGTCGGGAAGTTTGCACAAATATAAAGTTGAGAAAATCATATAACAGTGCGTGATCTTTCCGCAATTCTTTTCTAAAACTAAGGACCTCTTGTAGTTGCTAACTTGTATGGGGCATAGAGCACGTTATCCTGCTAGCAGGAATACTAATATCAGTCCATATACGAGTATTAAGTTCATCTCTATGAATTTTGCCATATAAGACCCTAAAATCAACAAGAAATTGATGGATGTCGCATCGAAATTGTTGAATAATTTCAAAATGTTCCATAGGTTAATATCGGGGTGATTGTAGATTTACTGAGCCTAAAATCGCGTGGAAAATTCTTTAAGAATTATAGCGCTCTGTACGGTCTATGAATTCGCCTCGATTGGAAGGGGACCTCAACCAACTTAGCGTGCGAAACTGGAGGAAGCTAGCTAAAGATCGGGCTGGCTGGAGACGCTTGTTGGTTCCGGCCCAGATCTACCCCGGACTACCTTGTTCAAGTACGGTCTATTTGTCTTTAACCAGTTCATTTTAGCTTTTGGCTCCCAAACATTATTTCTGCATTAGACTCCCTCCACGGATTAGACCAAGTGTTTCTCTAACACTTTCTTTAAATTTTGGGAGAGAAATTGTGCCTTATGTCTCCTTTGGTTGTAGAGTACGCAGAGTCTGGAGTATCTCCTTAAGGTGAAAGCCGCTGATTCTCGGTAGTACTATATTCACTAAACCGTGTGTTTGGTAACGTGTCCATAGGCTCCCTCTATGTCTAGGAAGGAGGCCCGGGTATGTTCTTTGTAATGAATGGTTTTTCCGACTGTTCGCACTAACTCGTGTTGAGCCGTGGAACATCTCTGGAGGTATGCGTGATATGATTTGGATAGGGATGATTCTTCTAGAATGCTTTGCATGTGGATGTTCAAGACACGTTCTAGGGTTTAAGTACGAGTACAAAGAAAGTTAAACTAATTGGCTTGAAATCCTGTGAGGACTCGAGCCCGGGTTTATCTATTCTGTATAAACACCACTCGAGCGCGATTGAGGCTGGCCGAGGTATTTTTAGGTCTTTCGTTTTTTGTAGCATGATGAGTAGTATGCCGTCAGGGCCCAGAGACTTGAACGGCTGTTAATAGAGAAGCTGTTAACAGCCCATGAAATCCTTTCCTCGCAGATGATTGGATTGATGCTGCTATGGGATACAAGATGTACTTGCCGAGACCTCCCGGATTCCGTAGTAATATCACTGCATCCAGGAAAGTTTGTGTTCACTAGGAGTTCCATGGTATCCCCAGAGGATTTTGTCCATCCTCGGTATGACTTTCTTCGAAATGAGGGGATGGTGTGTTTTTTGGACAGAATTTTGCTAAGTATTGCGGAGTCCTATTAAGATAAAGACAACGACTTAAAGAGCCCTCTGGTTATGTTCATTCCACCATGGGGGAAGTGTTTTTGTTTTACTACTTTTAGCTGACCACGAGACTTTATATGCAAAGTCCATTGCTTTTCAAAAGTCTTTACATTTTCCTCCAGTTCTTGGACTGCTGCGGAGTTTTGTCTTAATGACTTGGCCATATTTGGCAAAACTAACTCCATTAGGGTTTCTAAATGGTTTAGTGGTCTCTTCCTCAAGCCTCAAATCTGTGGTTTGAGAATGACTTCAGATTGGAAACTCTCCAATTTTCGGCCCCAAAGTTCTCATTGTTTGTTTTGAGGGCAATATTTACAACTTCTTCTCATCCCCTGTAAGTTTCGGTACTAGGAAAGAAAATGCTTGGGGTCGTGCCATTATTGCAAACAGCTAAGTTAGTGGTTAGAAGAAAATCGGGTTGTACAGTTTATCTTTAAACCCTTTATGACCGAGTCTCTCACCCAGGGCCCCTGGATTATGTCGATGTCAATATATTCCTCCCGTAGGAAAACTAGTAGATTATGTGGGACACACCTAGAGTGCCACCGATTAGTTTGTACGAGGATTGTCTGACAAGTTTCCGACCGCAATGTAAAGACTGACGGCACTCGTCAATAAAAGCTAGTGAATGTTAGTTGTGCATCTTTTGACAGTTATTTAGTTGACAGTCGTTTGAGTGAGTCGATGTGAGTGTTTTTTGTGAAAATGAAAAAAATTGAGTATCGAGTTGTTATTAAATTTTTGTTTTTAAAAGCCAATACGCCTACGCAAATCAAAAATGAGTTGGACTCTGTATATTGTGTATGAGGACTCTGCACCGTTCGGGACGTCCAAAAACTGCAACCACTCACGATAACATTGCTAAGGTTCACCAAATGGTGTTAGACTACCGCCGAATTAAAGTGAGAGAGATACTAGAGGTTATGAAAATGTCCAAAGAACGTGTTTGTTACATATTAAATCAAGATTTAGGCATGAGAAAGCTGTCCGCGCGTTGGGTGCCGCGTTTGCTTACGTTAGACCAAAAACGTGTTCGAATGAACATTTCCAACGCTCTGTTGGCGCAGTTTAGGCGCAATAAATCCGAGTTTTTGCGCCGATTAATTACTGTAAATGAAACTTGGATACACCATTATACGCCCGAAACAAAAATTTAGTCAAAACAGTGCACTGCAAAGGGCGAGCCGGCTCCAAAAAAAGCAAAAACTGTTTTTTCGGCTGTGAAAGTGATGGCGACTGTTTCTTGGGATAGTAAAGGAGTTATCTTAATCGATTATCTTCAAAAAGGAAAAACCATTACGGGAGCATACTACGCATCATTACTTGCCAAGCTGAAGGCAGAAATTGCGGAAAAACGGCCACATTTGCAGAAAAAGAAAATCCTGTTCCACCAAGACAACGCGCTGTTTCACACTTCAGCAGTTGCCATGGCGAAAATCCATGAATTACGGTTTGAACTGCTTGACTATCTGCCTTATTCACCAGATCTAGCCCCAAGCGACTTCTTTTTGTTCCTCATATAAAAACTTCCCTCGGAGGACAGAGATTTTCGTCAAATGAGGGGGCAATCACCTTCGTGAACAATTATTTTGTAGAGAAAAACGCCAAGTACTATTTGGACGGGTTAGAGAGATGGGAGCATCGCTGAGAGAAGTGTGTAGAGTTACAAGGAGACTATGTAGAAAAATAAAAAAAAAATTTGAGAAAGAATGTCTTATATCATTGTTCGGAAACTTTTCAGACAACTCTCGTATGACTTCCAGCACTATCCGTTTTATTGGCGATTACCAGATCCGTCGGTTTCGAAGATGTCCACATCGTCTTAGGGACTCAACCTTAAGCTTGACGTGCCTGATGCCAAACATAAGTTTATGGTTTATATTCTTTAGATCAGGAAGGACTTGGTGTTCTTATGGGGTTTTTCTGCTTTCCAGTCATCCAATAGAACCGCTGAGTTGTAGAGTTTCAGGCATTGGAGAAGCCTTCCCCCATCGTCGCTTTCGGACAGCACTGACCAACGGCGTGGCTGGTTTGGTTGTGGTTTTGGCACCCGTACCTATGACAACCTAGGTTTTATTCGGAGCTGGGCTTATTCTTCAGGTATTCGCTGTACTCGTCAACGATCACCTGGTAAGTATTTCACCTTGTCCCCTTTTTCTCATTCTTTGACTTTTCCGGCCGCTTCATTTTTGGCAGTTTGCCTAAATGCAAATGCAGCTAGTCCTTTTTTATGTTGGTCCTTATCTCCTTTTGTCGATCCATATTTTAGTTTTCTAGTTTTGTTCCCACGAATGGGACCAGAAGGCGGGGTCTATCCTGGATTAGCCGACTTACCAGGACAAGCACTGGTACAACCGACCTTACCTGGGAATCGGAGGGAAACGGTTACGACCAGTTACAATATTTATTTACTGGCCATATTGCCGTCAACACTAGTGCCTCAACACTTTGGCTTAATTCTAGAAACAATTGAGTGACTGAAGGCATTCAGCTATTGGTCTTGCAACTGGCCTCCTAATGCTTTCGCTTCCCATATGACCCGTAGACTTACTGCAAGCTCTTCCGCCTACACAAGCCTGCAACCCAACGGAAGGGTTGAACGTTGGTACTAAAGAATCATATGAATATGCTATTAGAGTCGCCATCTATATGTCAGTCCCGGGACTTTTCGAACCACCTAATAGGTTGAAAGTGAAAGTGATCAAAATATGAACAGCTCCTAGCTTTTAGCATCAGACTCTAGCTACAAGATATTGATTTAAATTAGACAAAGAGTAGTAAAAGAAAATAGGAGCTACCAATGCGTACCCGAATTCAACAGCCCTCCGCGATTTTCGTTAAAAAACTCGATAATAGACTTTTCTCTGCTAACTTTGCCTCCTTGAAAGAAAGTTCAACAATAATGTAAGTGTTACGCTCTGTATCCATCTCGTCTCTAATAAGTCCGATAGAAATGATAAATCTGATCTGTCTTGACGAAAGTATCAGAATCTGAGGGTTGTCCACGAAACTATTTATGAAATGGTTCACAAATGGTTCTACTAGATGCTCTCTTAAGGTTTATTTCAGCTTCGCTTAAAATGGTGCCCTTAAAGATAAGCGTGGGGTTTTTTGAACTGAGGTCCAAAGTGACCATTATTCATCTACATTGCCAAGAAAAATTCCAAATACTCCAAAAATTGTCATGTCTCTGGCCTCGACCAGGATTTTTCGTTAGCGAACGTGAACATAAATTGCTAACCAAACTTATCTATTGCATTTTATTGTTCTGGCTTTAGTGGCATTTACGGCTGCATTTACTGAGCCGGAAATGATGACTATGGTTCCTCTATTAAGTTGCAAAAAGAAAAATTTGAATATGAGCCGTTGCAGCTGCTCTTTTCGTGTCATCGGCTTAGACATGTAGTTCGGCATGTCCGCCTCATAATGTCGATGATGAAGTTTTCGCTGCTAGTTTGTCTATTCTCGTGATTTCTTTCGCATGGCTAATTAAAGCTCATCGAAGATACGAGTAGATAGAGGAGACTTTCGGTTGAAATACCTACACCGCACACGCGTATTCTCCGGATTCCAGTACCCTAGCATAAGAAACAACTGTTTTACGCTGATGACGACAAGGACAGTGGATGTTGGATACCGGACTCTACCAGGAAACCTGATTCTGGTCGGGAATTTAATTCTACTTGACTCAATGAACCGCAATGCATTCGTTTGATCGGTTTTCTCTATCTTGGTCTTCTAGTCCCGGTTGCTGCTGCCAAAGAAGTAGCCTAAGATGTTGCCACTGCTTTGTGCACATCCATTCCAGAGATCGATGATGGTCTATAGTGATAGATGTTTGTGTATCAACGCGATGACCATGCCACCAGCTTTCAAGCAGCCGTTCCTTCAGTCACCATCGATGGTAGATGTGCATATCGTCGTTGCCAGTGCCAGTGCCAGTGCCGTTGTCGTTGTCGTTGTCGTTGTCGTCCTCATCTTGTAATTGTCGTAGTAGTGGTAGTAGTACGAGCAGTGGTTTTCCTCGTCCTCATCGACATACATCAGCATCAGCAAAGTCTTCGTTGTTCACTGCTTGTGGCTGAATTTAACTCCATAGCTGCTGCTTAATTATTGAAAATGCTTAAGGAAGGAGGGATCACCAGGAACATGACAGCTCACCGTGCTGTACATCATCATGCATCGCATCGGGTGCCTCGAGGACAAAAACGTACCTCGGGAAAATGCAATTTTTCTAGTTTTTTTCCTCTTTTACCCTCCGCCCCTTCCTGTGCCTTTATTCCGCCATTCTTTCCCGTTTTTATTCACTCTATTAATTTACCTTTGATGTGGTCCTTCGCGTGTTGGCCAGCAGCGCTTACTTTAGAATCAGCGTCAGCGTCAGCATCAGCACCAGCCTCCGCCTCAACCGCAGCCTTAAACGTAAACGAAGCAGAAGCTGAAAAATGTGGAGCAAAAAACTTGTCTATGAAAGGAAAAATTAGTTATTGTCGATTCGTACATGACGCGGGGAGTTTTTCTTAAGCCCTGGCATCGAGTGGCCGACCGACGGGAGCTTTGTGCTAGGTAACTTGCTACCTTTAGCTGATGCCACAAGAGACGAGGTGAGTGGAAGCCTTGTAATTAGTGTGGTTGCGGAAGAATTGCGAATAACATTTTATGCCTATTTGGGTGTTAATATAATTATGTGTGTGCGAAAGGCATGAACGCATGGACTTTGAGGGGGCAGGAGTACTGGAAATGTGGAAATGAGAGAGCACTTTAAGTAAGGTACCCACCGGCCGCTACACTGTATCGTACCCTAATTAAAAATTCACATCATTAATGGATAGAAATAGCAAGAGATTATTTAACGCGTCGTATTCTTTGGTGGCAGGCGGAGTGCATGTAATTGATATCCGATTTTCCCACGAAGTAATGTGGCACAGTGCGGTGCGGTGTGGTGCGGTGCGGCTCAGTACTGTGATTCACTGATGTTAAGGTGGCTCATTAATTGAATCGTCCGGGACGTGATGTGTACGAGAAACGTACATACATATGAGCGTCGGGAATAAGGTTTTAAGGAGTTCTGACTGACGTTTGACGGTGTGTACCCTTGGTGGAGGAAATGACGTTGTTTAAGGGTGAAAACATCTCCATTAGGAAGCCCAAAACGACCACTTCCATTGGTGAGACAAGGTTTTTTGTATGCTGGGTATAGTGTACATATATATTCCATGACTCACACAGAACATTTTAACGTCTAGAAATCAGATTAGTATTTTTGTAGTTTTTTGATCGATATTGTGCCTTGAATATTGAATTTCGAGCTGAAAAAATCAGAATTTTAGCTGTTGCTAAGTAAGTTATTGGGAAATACACTTCCGGTAAATGTGTATTCTTCTCTTATTTTTTTTTTTTTTTATAAAATAGATTCTCTATGTGTTTTGAATATACAATGTTGGTATGTATAATGTTCCCATCAACTGGCGGTTGATAGCTCATGTTAGTTCAATGAACATTTTGTACCTAATTTATATTAGAAACAAGGAAGAGTTCAGTCATAAATGCAGAATAATGAGTCCAGCTAAGGTTACTGGTCAATTGGCACTTGCAGCACTGACGTTTTTCAGGGTAAGGAATATCCAGATCATTTAGGAGTGGCTTAGTAAGACTGTTACTGTATGGACGCAAGCTCTGATCGAGTCTCACAGTTGGAAATTTATTTTTTTTGTAGAACGTTATAAAGTTGTTAACATTTCCGGATACTACAACTAGTATAACCTAATGAGCGGTTTTAATTTGAAAAAATGAGAAATATTAATTTTATACAGTGTACGTATTAAGGGTTTTGAAGGGTTTACAATTATTGTAGTTGTGGTTTTGCAGTTTTAAAATTAATAAGTTTATACGTGTTAAATCGGAAAACTGATTGAGCAAAATCAGAGGAATACTGTCAGAAACGCCATCTTCTCAACAAGCAAGTCCCCCCCGTGACGAATCCCTCAAATTATACAAAAAAGAACTGAGGAAGGCAAAGCGACAATCCTGGAGGTCATTCTGCGACAAAATCACAGAAACCTCTGAGGCATCGCTGTTGAGAAAAATCCTCTCTACAAATCTTATTATACCTAGCTGTTTGAAAAAAAACCGATGACTTCTGGGCAACCTCAAGTGATTAATCCCCCAACCTGCTACTGGACACCCACTTTCCAGGTAGCTCCCAATTCGCGACCAGTAGCAACCCAAACAGGACTTATGCAACCGTGATCAAAATCCATGGTCTGATCACAAGAGACAAACTGCTCTGGGTGCTGCACAGAGTCAAACCATACAAGTCTGCTGGTCCGCACGGTACTCATATAATAACTGCCGAGCTGGAAAAGTCTCCAGATATTATCCTTCTTACACTAGAATAGAATATCATGAGGAGTTGTGTAGAACTGATCCACATTTCACTGTCGTGGAGAGAAGTCAATGTAGTTTTCATTCCCATGGCCGGAAAATGTTATCATGTTGTCCCAAAGGACCTCAGACTTATAAGTCTATCATTTTTCCTTCTGAAAACTGTAGAACGACTGATTGATATCCATATACGAGCTAAAATTGATCCAAGACTTTTGTCAACGACTCAACATGCCTACTGTAAAGGAAAGTCGGTGGAAACGGCTCTGCATTCACTGACTAGCCACATCGAACGATCCCTACAGTATAGAGAGTACACAATGGTTGCTTTCCTGGACATACAGGATGCCTTTAACAACGTCAACACATCCACAGTCACGAATCCGCTGTCAGCTCTACAGGTAAACGACTCACTTGAGGAGTTGATTAGTCTTATGCTAAATAGCAAGCTAATCAACTCTAAACTGTGTGGGGCTTCTGCTAAAAGATATGTCATCAGAGGTACTTCGCAAGGCGGTGTCCTCTCTCCCCTTCTCTGGAACTTAGTGGTTAATGAACTGCTGATGATTGGCTGATTGCCTATGCGGATGACGTTGTTATAGCACCCTCAAGTAAGCATCTTAATGCCATTAAGGAACTCCCTCAACTAAGGTTTAGCAGATTAATCCGTTGGGCAGATCGCCATAAAACTGAATTGTCCTCATTTTACGGAAATACAAAATTCCAATTATAGACCCTCCCTCAATAAACGGTACCAGTTTAGTCTTTTCCGATGCAGATAAAATCTCTGGGTCACAATTTTGACAGGAAACTACACTGGAAACCAAACATTGGGTATAAATGGGGCCTTCAACCCCGCATAACCCACGGGTTATACATCTCGGTGATAAGACCGATACTCTCTTACGAGGTTGTTGTCTGGCGGACGGCCTTAGACAATGCAGTCAACTGCGGCAAACTAAGGTGAGTCCAAAGAACAGCATGTCTATGCATAAGCGGAGCCTTATGGTTTACTCCCTTTGCGGCATTAAATATTCTGTTTCACTTGATACCCTTAGACATCTTGAGCAGGCATGTAGCTGCGACTGCGACTACTACTACATAGTGGACAAATAATTCAATTGGAAACGCTAACACTTTTAATACATAAGGAATCCTCACAAAGAACATCGATTACACCATACCTCAACCTTTGTTTGACAAAGACTTCCATGTAAACACATGAAGATGCTTCATGTGGAGCAATTCAATCCACTTTTACACAGATGGATTTACAACTGATAGCGGGGTTGGTGTCGGTGTTATCTCAGAGAAGCTATCCTCCACTCTATACACATCCAGCTCTCTCCCAGAGAAGAAAACTTCACTTTGGAGCTTTCTTCTACAATGACCAAAGCAATCTAAACAAGATAGATGTAAACAGACTCGTACGCTTCTTTGTTAGATCAAACTGGTTCGTTCCATGAGTAAGAGGATCATAGATCCACGAGGCATCATAATGGGCCAATAGGCCTAAATGGGTTGGTGTTTCCAACAGCCACTTTTACGTGCCTACCTTTTTTTTTATAATTTGCGCGCGCTCAAGGGATTTAAGTACCCGTAAAATGTTTGCACACAGCGCGGGCGGAGGAAAATCCGGGAGGATGGAAAGAGAGGTACCAGTGAACGTTGGTTTTAAATGTTTGAAGGTTATAATGACTGGGAAATAAAGAGCTAGGTAGGGCATTACATAAGCCAGTTGTACGGCTTAGGAACCAATCACGATATTTTAGAGTACGTCCGAAAGTGGGTTTGTGGGTATACTGATGAGCATTCATAGCGAGACGGGTGTTACGGTTAAAAGTATGAAGGGGCGATTTCTATGGAGCAATGGTGGTGGAAATAGCGATAAAACAGAGTGAGACACGAGATATTACGTCAGTGTTCGCGGGTGTCCATTGTTTGAGTTATATTAGTATCACCTATGAGTTTTATCGCACGGGTTTGGATCCTATCAAGCAGATGCAGAGATGTTTTGGGCGCACCCGACTAGATGTGGACATTGTACTCCAATTTCGGGCGGATAAATGCCTTATACATATATTGAGGCCAGATCAAAGGGGGTAAAGTATTTCTTACATCGCTTGAGGAAAGCTAGACATTTCCCAGCATTTTTGACGACACTGAATATGTGGTCATTCCAACGTAAGTTGTCATTGACATATATACAGAGAATGGAAAGTTTATTGGTTTCGACGATGCAAGTGCAATTCATGGATAATGGCTGGGTGTTCAAATTTTGCTTTACATACGCTGCCCTTCCCGTTCTACAGCCGAAGAGCAGGTACGTGAGTTCGGAAACGAATATGAAAAGCAGAGAGTACTGACGTCAGCAAAGGAATATATTGGATTAGAAGTAGCAGACAAGAGATCGTTGAGCCCTGGGGCATATCAGAATTTATTTTATGAATATGAGGAAACCATCCAACACAACTTGAATTGAACGTTCCGAAAGGTAATTTTTGATCCATTGACCAAGAGAGTCATCGATCTCAAAAGCACGCATTTTCGACAAAAGAGCCTGATGCCAAACTCTGTCAAATGCCTTAGAAATATCAAGGGCAACTATCTTGCTTTCGCCAGATTGATGTACGCTTTGGTTTCACTTTTCGTTGAGACATGCCATCAGATCACCAGTGGACATGATGCTCCGAAAACCGTACTGCCGGTCATTAAGAAGTTTTCGTGTTTCGAGATATTTCATTAACTGACGGTTTATCAGCGTTTCCATGACTGTGGAAAAAAGGGACGTAAGTGCAATAGGTCTGTAATAGGAGAGACAGAAAGATTTGCCTTTTTTAGGGACGGGCTGGATAAATTCTGTTTTCCATCTTCTCGGAAAGAGTCCTAAGGAGTAGGATTGATTGATATATATTGAGATCTTTAAGTACTCTTGCTACTACACGAGTGCGAAAGTGGATTCGTCCCATTGTAGATTCTACACACTCAAGTGTAGGCGGGGACAAAGCACAGATTGGCCTTGTCCAAAGGGCTGACAGCTGGAATGTTATTGTAAATGAGCGTTGTGACGGATTAGAGGCAGAATTTGTAATGTTTTTGACGAATGACCAACAATTTTTACTGTCTTTGAAACATTGCAGTATTTTTTGCCTCAGTTTTTGGTCGTATTGGGATTTTACACGTTTACACCTACGTGTTTAAGTTTAAAACGTCAAGCTAGCCACAAAGCCGGTGTAGTTTGATATGTTTAAGTCTTCGGGTCAGTCCAGTTGTATCACTCAGAATTGCTGCTTCTGGGTTTTCGTATTATTTCAGCCAATTTAAGCGCATTCTCGCATATTCCTATGTATTTGACGATAGTCTTTTCCACTGTTTCGATGTTAAGGTCGCGGTATAAGAAGGCATTTCTTACATACCAGGGTGCATTGACGGTGTGGCGATTTCCTGCCAATGAGCCAGTTAAGCTTTTTGTTTCGTTAGAAATTGAGTTTTTCTTTTTTCCTTTTAACGTGCTCCTTCCGTTTAAGCTTGTCAAGAATCAATCGCAGATATTTGCCTGAATTAGAGTAGGAAACTTGAGCTCCAGAACTAAATATAGGGAATTGATGGATTTATTTATTTGTAAAGTTTACATTCCCGAATTTAGAGCTATTCCAGTAAATTTGGTCCATCTGAGAATACTATGAAGGTTTTCAGTTGACTTTGCAACTGTAAGTATAGCTGAGTCATCAGCAAACATAGCTATTGTGAAATTTAAAAGCGTTGGTATTTCGTTGATGAAGAGCAGATCCAAAACTAGACATAGTATAATTCTTCGTCTAACTCCAGCCTTAATTTCTCTGAGTTCTGAGTAGGAATTATATTGTATTATGGTAAAGTATCTATTTGCAAGATATAACTCTAAGGCTTCCATATATTCAAATGGAAAGAATGGTTTTATTGCTTTAAGAAGACCAAATAGGGCTGAGCAAACCATTTTGCTTTCCAGAGCTTTTTCGATGGCGTTAGTAATCCAATGTACTTGATCTGTGGTAGAATGTTTATCTCTGAAATCATATTTCTGCCAGTTATGAATAGTCTCATTCTCTTTAGGAAAACCTTTTCGAAAAGTTTAGATAAAATGGGTAAAAGAGAGATTGGTCTGTAAGATGATGGTTCATGTGGGTCTTTTCCTGGTTTGGGGGTCATTATCACGTCAGAAACTTTCCAGTGACTGAAAATACATATGTAGGACCTCGGCAGTTATTACATCGTACCCAGGTTATTTTGTGCGTTTGAGATCGTTTAGTCTGATTTAATCTAGTTCCGAATATTCAAAACTTATTGGTTCCAAAAAGCAAAGTGAGTAGATGGACTTAATCGAGCTCTGCACTGGAATGTGCTGCCAAAAATACAAGTAAGTGTCTGTTTAGCAAGCTAGTGAATTTGATTTTTAAATATTCTCTTAGCATGGTTTCCTTCAATCCCGTACAGCAAGTGTTTTTGTCCTTTTGTTTTACTTCCAAAGTCATTTGCGAAATCAAACTGGAATGTATGGCAAAAAGTTATTTCGATTAAGTATAATATGGAATACACTGGCCTACAATCAGCAGAAATTGCAATACCTGAACAGTCCGGCTCTGGAAGACTTGTAAACTTGTAGATCAAATCGACCCCGGGAATTGAAAATAAATGTTAACGCCGTACGTGTTCGGCGGAAGACGGAAATTGTTGGTCAAAGTAAGTAATTTAATTAAAGCTACGTTTAAAATGAGTGGAGGAGGTGCCAACAATTGTTGCATTCACCCTCAGATTGGCGTCACTGAAAACGAAATTGAATTCTTTATACCACGGACCAAAAAAAAACCGACTACAACTTCTCGTATCAAGGAACTTTTCGGTAAATTTGAGAATCCCATCAAGAAGTAATTCCAACGCTAAGTACTGCTGTTATCAGACATGAATGACAAGCTGCCACCTCAATAACTTCACCAAGGTGCAAAGGGTAGCATGTGTTATTACGATTCTTCAAGCCACTCTCGAGCAGGGACCTATGGAGAATCTGTAGACCGCTCCCATACATATCGATTTCTTTAAAACAGACACGAAAGTGGGAGCAGGTGTCTGCTATGATTACAAGAGCTAGAACTACAACTAGAGCACATCTGTAAAACCCATGTTCCATATCTATAGTCGGTAAGGATATTCCAATGGCAATAATGTTCAAATGAGCATGACTGGCTGCTATTAGAAGAAGGTAGACGCCAGGTCTCATCAGTCTGCCGGTGTTTAGGGTTTTACTTACGTAAATGCATCAATTTTTCTAAAAGTGGTAGCGATCAGATGTTGGTGACTACTAAAGACATGGAGGCAAACTGCAGCGCTTTTACCCGAATAATTTTACTGACGGGTTGGGGTTGCACTATCAAGATAACTTCCTTTTCACGTAAAAAAAACAAAAAAAAAAACAAACATAAAGTTGTGAAACAGACACTAGGTTCGGATACAAATAGATCCGTTTCTAAAAGGTTATGACTAGGGGCAAACAAAAAGATTAACCTGCGAGTGTGCACTTACAAAGTGTGTAGTTTGTAAGTTGGATACACAAAATGAGATAAATTAGGACATCATCATGTAACAGTGCAACAGAACTCTGCATAAGTGAGGACACGGATTCGTCGTGAGAATTCGGATAGATGTAATCCGAATCAGAAATATATTTAAAAATATCGGCTTACAGGTAAAGCCCCGTTTATAGATATGCTCGCCTCTAGCATTCTGAACGCTCACACTTTTGAGCAAAAACGCGAACCCCGATCATTACACCGCCGTAGACAAATTCACACTCTGACTGTCAAATGAAAAAAAGCTTCCGAAAAGAAAAAGACAATGATGGACCTAAGGGTCTGGAATTACCGGACTACACAGAGTAGCTGGGTAAAAGACTTTCCGCTATGCACTCACCCTCACCATAAAACAGTGAATCTAGCAGTGATCGCAGTTCCCAAAGCATTTGATTCAGAGAACTTGAAACAGCTTGTCAAGGATCGACAAGGATAAAAGGTTGCCGTGGCTCAGACAGTGACAGTGTATTAGTCCGGAGCCATCTAAGTAAGTTATCTTTGTTTCGAAGCTTAGGATAGGCCGAATGGATAAATCAACATTTAAAAAACTGATTAAAGCAATTATGAACAACAAATATTTATAAATAAAATCAATAACTTCATAAATGATTCAAAAATTAAAGATTCGCTTCTCTGAGCTATGTGAGGTCCACATAGAGTGTATCAAAATGTGTTCATATTAAACCTAGTGTGACTAGAAGGTATTTCTCTCTTCAGTGAGCCTGTATAGTCTAACTTGGTTTAATAAGTTGACATCCGCCAAAAAAGATACTTAAAGCTTGTGATCCTGCCCTCAAGTTAAACTCTAATGACGCTGGTGCTCATCTGCAAAACCTGTTCAAGTTTTTTGAAAAAAACTTTTACATTGATTAGCCGCATCCTGTTCTGAACGGCTACAATTGACATCCGTACTTCCTGCTTCAAGGTGATAATTACTATGAACACAATGAAATTCATCAACATTCCACCTTCCAAATGATTGATCCTTGTTAAACAAATTACAATCTAATTGCCATTCAACGTTTGTACATAAAGTTGGTGCAAAAAAATATATTTTGCCCCTCCGGCCAGCATCTGATTACAGTGCGTGCCTTTCCCTAATGAGATTTTAATTAAACACAAGCATTGAAATTCACCTTGCCTAGTCCTGGAGAACCAGTCCTAACATTTATTGCAATCAAAAAAAGTGTTAAAGCCATTTTAGCCAACCGTATCTTCAAAGCTTACAATGTCCTTGTCACTGATGTAATTACATATACAATACATATACACGTGTATATATCGATAAATATCAAGATATACTCGTATGCAGATGAATTAATGGCCATCACCATGTCAATTAATTTAGTTCAAGAGCTCGTAGAACAGTGCCATTGTCCCAGCATCTAATCACTTTATAATGAAAGAAACTCGTAGTAATCGCTTGAACACATGCGTGCGATTAAGTGGAAAGTAAACCTTATTAAGTTATGGCCTAAAGGTTTTATTGAATAAGGTTTATTCAATACTGTTTTACTGCATGCACAATTGAAGCAGTGTAGAACCAAATATGTTACTTTATTTTGGAATCATAAAAAATTAAAGTTAATTGCTGCAACTAACTAACATAAGTTGAATTTATTTTGTATTTAATTTGGGATACGGTGGAGAACCGTGTCTTTGTTAATCCATTCAGGAAGTGACTCATTTGTAACCTAATGCTTTGAAATCCTTGGCGAATGAATGAAACGACATTGTTTTTGTAATATTTGAATATTACTTCAGCTTTAATGGAAACCTATCTATACTTTGCATTGTCATTAAGTACGAATGTATGAATCAGCAACAACTTACACTAAGGTATGCTTATTTTAGTTAGTATTTAATCGTCCAAAATGTCCTCCCAATATCGCTTTTGGAGTAAACATATCGCTCTAAAGACAAGTCCATGTCCACGATGAAAATAATAATAAAAAAGAAGAGTGGGTTATTTGAACACGTCACAGTGGTGATCTCCTCTTCAGACTCCTCTTCAGATACCGTCCTTTTCTTGGATACTCGATCCATGTCATGCTTCTGCCATCCGCGATAGCTGCTTCTTAAAATTCTTTTACCGGATGTGATAAGATCTAATCGTTCAAGTTCATAGAGTACGCAGTGGTGTGTTATGTATTCTCCTCCATTTGTTACGCCCACACGACATAAGATATTGTTTTTCCTTCAAAGGACATCACGTTGCGAGGTTAGCCTGGCGATACCCGATGCTCCAGATATGACTACGTATCGATTGTCCTTATTTTACCTCGTTGAGGTATTTTACCGGGTATTAGTCCGCATTTTTCATATCCAAGAAGCGGGTTTAAGGGGAAATATGTCATGCCTTTTGGGGTTTCATAAAGGGGCTTGCCTCCAAGTTGGGGTTTGTGCATGTTATTATCGTGCGATAAATGCAAGAAGTGTTGAAGTTTCAGCTTTTAAGCGAAGGTATTGTTACAATATTTGCTTTATTTGCCAACATCAGCCAGATATGCGATAGACTATATCCCTGAAGACAGGTCCGCCAAACGCCAAAATAGGAAACTATAACAACTTTGGTAGCACTGTTCTAAAACGGACTTTGCTTAACTAAATTTTCTACGGAATATTACTTAGCTAGCACATGGTTTCCAAATATCAGCATTCACCAAGAAACATGGCATGGTCGACGTAAGGTACTGTTCTAATTGGTTGTACCACATGAAATGTCCGATTTTATAGTAAAAACTTAAAAGCCATTATTATTTTAACGTACATTTTTATTCAATCAATCCTTTGGCATATATGACATTCTTCCAACGTGATACAAGGTCAAATATTCTTTTTTCGTAGAAGTGCTGACTTTTTGAGGCAATGAAATCTTCAAAGGCTTTTATGACCTCTACTCGGTTCGGGAAGACTTTCTGCCGACAAAATGAATCCAGATTGAGGAAAATATGGTAATCTGTTGGGGAAATATCAGGAGAGTACGGTGGATGCGGAAGAATTTCAAATCCCAACTGCAACAGCTTTTGCACCGTTACTTGTAAAAGGATCGGACCGTGCCTATTGACCAACGCAGGTTGCTTTTCAGCTAATTTGGCATGCAAGACGTCGATTCCCTCACAATATTTGATAGCGTTTAACGTTTCTTCTGGTTGAAGAAATGAAAAGTGGGTTGGTCCTTTTGATGTCCACCAAATTGTCAACATAACTTTTTTTTTGGGTCAAAATCGGGCTTGGGGATGTGTTTTGGTTTTTCATCTGCATCTAACACTGCCCAGATCTTTTACGATTATCATACGGTATCCAGTTTTCATCACAGATGACTATACGGTGCAAAAAGCCGTTCAGTTTGGTTTCTTAATGTAAGCGATTCGCAGATTTCCAGGCGTCATAGTTTTTGCGATTAGTTCAGTTCATGTGGTACCCACTTATCGACTTATTGTCATTGGGATGCTCCCATGCTTTGTGCAATCTCCCGCACCGATTTCGTTTGGACCGGCATCCAGCGTTGCTCTTAAAACATCGTCATCAACTAAGGTTTCCGGTTTCCTATGTGGTTCATTTCCGAGGCTGAAATCTCCCGAACGGAACGGAAACCGTATAGTGAGTTCGTTTACCGCTACCTCCTCAAATGCATCATAATGTTTTCATTGCCAATGACGCATTATGTCCCATTTTATGTAAATTCGTAAAGGGAGAGGGTTCGAATTTGAACTGCCGATAGCATGGTAAATAATTCCTAGAAAAAAAATCGGTGCTTGTAACGAACCCTACAATTCGCACACGTCAAGCACACGTACCACTTTATTTTATAGAAAAAGAAAATTTAGCGTTCTGGCAAAGATGTCCACTCGAGAACTTCTTATTTCCGACTGAGCGAAAGTCGAACATTTCATGTGGTAGAAGCCAATAGATTTATAGATGTCCGAGCATTCCCAGCAGCTAATATTGAAAGGCCCTCTGACCAGTTGCAGCCAAGATACGTCTGTGAATACCTCATAGGCCGCAACAGTGGAAATTGTACTCATAATAAACCGTCAGAATCTTTATCGAGTGAGCATCCCTGAATCTCTCGGACCGAGAAGTTGTCCTGAGTTTCATTCGACCATCAACAAAGAAACTTCTGATTTAATGAAGAGTGCATTAAACCATTTGTAGCAAGTGAAGTTGCGATGCTGATTAAAGCATAAATGTAAAAAAAGGAGGTGTCAGCCCAACGTCTCTTCTGCAAACTGTTAAAATGCTAGGACGACTCAAACTTCGCTGCCAGACAAATCGAACCATTCACCTTGGAGGATAATTTGTAATTTATAATTTATTATTTATAAGATAAAGGCCTAATAATGGTTGATCTTGTAAGCCTTTGGTTTTTAATTGGCGAAAAGTACACAGGAAAATTACAAAAGTGTATAGAATTTTTATTTGAGCTGATAAGTCAGTACTTGCCATTTGCTTTTCAAAGATTATTGTAAGTGGTCCATACGTGGAGTCCAATTTTGAATCATTTTTTCGAGTATATTGGCTGGTATCTCGCTTATAACACGTGTAATGTGGTCTTCCAAGGCAGCAATTGATGCTTTTTTTATCGGCATAGACGAGTGATTTGATGTATTCCCATAAAAAGTAGTTTAAAGGTGTCAAATTGCACGATCTAGCCGGCCATTTTAACGATATAAAACGAGAGATAAATTGCTCACCGAACTCATTTCTCAATTAGTCCATCGATTCGCATGCTGTATGGCATGTAGCGCCGTCTAACTGGAACCACATGTCGACCAGGTTCAGCTCGTACAATTTGGGTAAAAAAAAAGTTCGAAATCATTGAACGGTAGCGGATGCTATTGACGGTAACATTGGTCTCACTGTCATCTTTGAAAAAATACTGGCCAATGAATCCGCCGGCCCATTAACTGCACCAAACACGCATTTTTGCGGGTGCATTGGGAACTCTGGTATTGCCTAAGGTTGCTCATCGGACCAAATAGGTCAGTTTTGTCTACTAACAAACCCGTTCAATCAAAAATGAGCTTCCTCGCTGAAGGCAATTTTTCGGTAAAAAAAGCGGATCTACCTCCTGCAACTCTAAGGTCCACTTACCGAAAATTCGACGTTATGACAGATCGTTCGGCTACAATCCTTACACGAGCTGTATTTTGTAAAGTTTTACACCAAGATCCTAGTGTAACCCAGGAAAACAAACGACGAATGGACAAATCACGATCTTCATTAATACTGGTGGATACAGCAGCAATATTTTCTGGTATAGCGTGAAACTGGTGCGAAATTTGGTCACTATGGCCTGAATTGCTAGCTCAGTACGTCGATTATGACGAACGAATTTTGATGATAGAATTCAATAAATTGTAAGCGTTGTTGGGGTGTAAGTCTTTCCACGATGAAATGGCAATGCTAATTGAGCATGTCTGACTTTGACACATGTTAGGAATCACGCGTGAGCTGTCCAAAATAGAACACTGAAAAGCCAAACAGCAAAAAAATCATCCTTTAATATAAGAAGGCTCGCAAACAGGGCGAAATACCCGCCGAGATACTTTAAGCAGCTGGAGATATCTTAGTAGAAAGTATACACACCAACTTATTTCCAGAATTCTGTTGGAGAAAAGTATGTCTGACGAATGGAACTTCGACATGGTTTGGTCGATTTACATGAACGAGGACCTTCTACACTGCTCCAACTATGGAAGCATCAGCCTCATTAGCATGATCTTACAGATTAGTCGACCAAATATTTACACTCTGTTAGAGATTACAAAGAAAAATTAACTAGTCCAGATCGAAACTCATCGATTTCTAGTCCGAAAAATGTTGAACAAAAAATTATACTTCGCTCTTTCTTTGGCAAACATAAGGCTTTGTCAAGAAACACTAAGGAGCCTGCATCAATAAAAGGCCCCTATAAGTTTTCCCCTATGGCGGATAATATCCTTAACCGTTTTGAACGTAAGATTCTTCGAGTAATTTTTGGTTCATTTCGAGTTGCAGATCTTTGAAGGAAAAGATATAAAAGCGAGCCCTACGAGTCAGATAGCAACATTGATTCGCTCAGAAAAGTGATCTCAATCATGTGTGATGCTACTTCATGTAGAGCAAATAAATATCAAAACTCCGTTCCAAAGAATTTTCGGGTACTACCCGGGGTAACATCGGAGTAGAAAATTTTGCCATAGGGGCCGAGTAGGAGTTGGATTAGACTTCAACTGGAGTTGGCCATGGACACATAACGATGTAGATGATGTGCAGACATTCGGACGGTGAATGTTTATTAATTTGGAATTCAATAGAGATAAAGATTTTGTCCATAGTCGAATTACCAAGAATCATGACAATGTTTGGCGATGATTTCGTGCGCTGACGGGTTATAGATGTTCATACTGTTTCCTTGATAAGGTTTCTTATTCGGCTTTTAACAGGAATACGCCATACATGAGACACACGATTTTCATGAAGATGGATCCCATACTAGATCCAGGGTACTGGAAGATATTTCGTTAAGATCACGGATAGCTTCTGTTATAAGCTTAAAGCCAGCTGCATGGTATTCTACTCCTTTTCCTTTACTCATATGCCAGTGCTTTGTCATATTACTGATTGGCAGCCCAAAGTTTTATCTGCTCCTTTCTTAATGATTGTGCGGCGCGGTATTCCCGTTTTTTGAGAGCGATGACAAACTGAAGGAATTGTAGAAGTATTCAAATATACAATTTTTATTTTGCACAAGACTCTCCTTTGAACAATCCTGTGGTGACCAAAAAGGTTAAAACTTGATATTTGTATCGTCGAAGGTGCGTACCTAACATATTATACGTTCAGAATGTTGTAGGTATGCCTTTCATTCATCTATCTTGGATTTTTGGACAAGCTTTCATAACCGGCTATTCCGGTGCGGACTCGAGTAAAATCGGTCCTGAACGAGCAACACTTTCTTGTTTTCCACATCTAAGGTAAATATGTTTTTAGTTGATTTAGGTCTCTAATTTAGTCCCCTTCATTTCAACTCTCCTTAAAGTGGGTTTGGTATAATGAAGGTCTTTTGCAGAGTGTCTTTTGTTCTTTCTTGCTCAGTCGCTATTTTAACTCAATCAGTTGTCAAGTAACAAGTTTTGTTTTTCATTTGCAATCCGACGATGTAAATTTAAGAGGTTAAAGCAATGGTTTATTTCAATACATAATTTAAAAATCTGTTCTTTTCTTAATTGAACAAATCGGCTTTGGGCACTTTGTGCACCTTTATATCAGCGACACTTCCCATACACCAAAATAACAACATATTACAAAAGAAGTTCATGCTTCTAAGCTTTGCAGTGTGTTTTTCTTTAAAAACAAACCATTTCAGCTGACTATAGTTATAGGAAACCCACTCAAACAATCTCTTAATACAAAAAGAAACCCACTTTCGTATCAGGACTTCCCTATCAATTACACTCCGCGCTCTTACATTCAAATTGCATTTTTATTGCACCCAGCCAATTCAATTCATCTAGACATCCTTGCCCACGTAGATCAGCCCAATATAAATTAAATTTACTGCCAATCTGGAAGCAGAATCAGAAAATCACTCAACAAAGTTCCTGATCCTGAGCTCACCTCATCTGGATAGATGTCATTAGATAGAAAACTTCACAGAACCATATTCGTCATTTTCGCCTTCTGTCAGTGCCATGAAAGAAATATGATGGAGCTGTGATGAGTTTTTGGTGTGGTTGGTGTGTTCAGTTTCCACGTCTTTACGTCTTTACCGCATGGGTGCGACACTCTAAAAATTGTGCCTCTTCACCTCAAGTCTCAAGTCATGGGCCATCGGCAGCAGAAGCTGAGGAAAACATTGCAATGTGGGTTCGCGGAGTCATCATCACCTTATTTCGATGGATATTATTATTATGCAGCCACTAGGAGAGAATAGCAGTGGCAGCAGCTGCTGTTGCAGAGGTGATATGTCGTTTGCTTAGAATTGCAAAATAATTGAGTGAGCTGGGCGAACCCATAAAGAGAGTAAGCACAGAATTTTCTTTATTTTTTTGTTGTTTATCAGTGGATCTAGGGTCAGGAGGTGAGTCCGACGACAATAGATTCGAAAATGTTTTGCATTTGCAAATGAAAAGAAACCATCTGCCTCTGACTTTGATTCCAAGTTTGCGGTGGTAGTAGAAAACTAAAAATGAAATTGAAAAGAATTGACGAAGTGGTGATGCATTACAACAGCGCAAAATAATAAAAATGCATAAAATGTATCTCGGGAAAGCAGTTCTTAAATAACAGAAAAGGCATTGCACTCATGGCAATAAAGAAGCGATACCAATAAAAAAATATAAATCTTTTTGTAAACCAAAATGGAAATTTTATTCAACAAAGAGATTGCTTTTATTACTCTCCAAAGGTATTTCCTGCAGTTTCCATTAAGGTAAATTATTTTTGAAATTTCCTTTTGTTACAGGCATGTGGTATACTCGTAGGTACATGATGTAGTCTAAACTCGCTTGAAGGTGGATTAAGATGTGTATAGACCTCAGCTGAGTTTAAAAGAAGTTGTGATCTAACGATGCGGGACGAGTTGAAATTTTTGCTCTGCTTTTCAACTGACCCATGTATTATGTATAATTGGTAAATTTTAGGTTCTACCACTTGAAATGTCCGATTTTGAGGTAAAAATTGAAAAGCCAATATTTTTTTTATAATTTTTATAGAAGGCTTGAATGTTGGACGCTATTTTTCCATGTCAAGAGAGAACGGCGGATGCGGAAGAATTTTAAATCACGGCTGTAGCAGTTTTTGCAACGTTATGCGTGAGCAATAGGATCGGACCATGCCTATTTGCCAACGCAGGTTGCTTTTCGCCAATTTCGTATGCCACTATGTCGATTTCCTTACAATATTTGACTGCATTTATAGCGTCCCCTGGTTGAGGAAATGAAAAATGATTTAGTCTTTTCGATGCCCACCAGATTGCCACCATAACGTCATGAAATCCCAGAGTTCCACGACAAAGGTGCGCGTCGTATTTGACGCATCTTAAAAAACTACCACCAAGGTGTCTTTAAATTATATTTTGATGACTGGGCCCACAGTACAGTTAGACTTGTTCGCAGTCATTGTTTCTTTTCGCGCATACCGGTTCGTATTCACTGCTGACGTGAGACAAATGTTTCGTCAAATTGAAGTCAACGCCTTTGACCGCCCATTTCAAATGATCGTTTGGAGAAGAAACCCAAATGAAAACATACGTTACTATGAGCTGAACACAGTTAGATATGGCACGTCAGTTGCACCATATTTAGCTACACGTTGCCTTAAGCAAGCAGCTATCGAAAAAGAAGCGAAATTTCCAAGAGCATCATCTGCTGTGCAAAATAAGACCGACGTAGGTCTCATGACATCATGATGCGATCATGTTTCAAGAAAACTTAATACAGATGCTAAATAAATCGCTCTTTGAACTTCGTAAGTTTTGCTCCAATGAATCACCGTTACAGAATAAAATTGCTGAAGAACACAGGGAACCCTGTCTTAAGATATTGTCAAAACGATATTGCGAAAACTCTTGAGCTTGCCTGGGAACATACGGCAGATGCTTTCGTATTCCACATTTCCGTTACCCGTCACTACGCGGAGTGTCCTATCAGATGTAGGCAAGGTACTTGATCCTCAGGGCTTGATCGGTCCAGTGGTAGTACTAGGTAAAATCTTTCTGCAGGGGTTATGGAAATTATGTCCATCAGTTACATTTACTCAGCGACTTCAAAATTTATCGCCATTGACTTCCTGATGCAGAGCCAAAAACAATTGAAATTCATTAATTCTCTGATAGCAGCGAATTAGCATATGGAGCCTGTTGTTACCTACGCAGCGAGGATAGTAATGGAAACATCACAATTCAGTTGATTTGCTCTAAGTCAAGTGTAGCCCCCACTAAGTTCATTTCACTTCCACGTCTGGAGCTGTGTGCTGCGCTTCTAATGTCTGAATTAGTTGAATGAATTCTTCGGATTTTACCTATAAAGATTCGGAAGAAATTTTATTACAGCGATTCTAAGGTAACACTAGCTTGGATTTCGAGGCCTTCATATTCCTGACAAACCTTTGTCGCTAACCGTGTGGCAAAAATTCAATAGTTAACAGCATCTGACGAAAGCACGAAAGAAAATCCAGCTGATCTAATGTCACGAGGGGTATTACCTGAAGTCCTACTGCAGTCAGTACTCTGTAGCAATGAACCAGCATTTTTCAAGTTTCCATCGGATCGTTGGACACAATAGTCAGCTTCAATAGACATTGCCGAAGTACCTGGTCAATCGTTAGTCGATCTACTTTCTTCGGTTCCTCATAAAGGATCACTGCAGAGGCTAGAATGCATTTACGCATATTGCTACAGATTCCTAAATAACGAAAGGTCCCCTGAATCCAATCGGTTTTACGGTCCTTTAACTATTCCTGAGCTCAATTCAGCACTTACAGGAATTTTGCGCAATAATCAACATGTATATACAACATTTAACCAAGGACTAGAAGGAAGTCATGTTTTCAGTTACCCATTTTTGTAATACGATTGAACAACAAACATGTGTTACTGTATGGTAAACGACTCCATGACTAAAATTGCAACAGATTGAAGGACATCCGTAGAAAAAGATCAACCACATTGAATTCAGTGAATGACATTAATTGACAGCCAACCTCCAGAACATCTGCTGGCTCACCTTTTACATATGGGCATACTACCTGGAGGTTATAGGTAAAAACGTATATTGATTAAAATTGAGGAATGTTGCTACCGAGTATTATATGCTTATTAGATATGTTACATGTTTATTCAACATATTGGGTGGAAATCTAGGACCTTTAAAAATATTCATATTGTTTGCCAGCAGGGAAACTTCTACATCTAGAAGCCAATTGATTTAATGCCCGGTTTGACCATCTTCCTTTTCAAAGGCGCATTGGACATAGTCTAAATCTCTTGATTTAGTTACCACGCAAAATTTTTTGAAACATTTTCCCAAACAAGGAAATTATGACTACATGCCATGTAAATTATTCATTTAAGTTTCGAGTTAGGGCGTATAATAAAAAGTTCCCGGCGACCGGGGTTGACTAAAATAGGAACACCTAAACTCTGCCGATTAACTAGTATTTTTGCTTACAAATATCGGTGATTTCTGAGTCCTTAAAAAAATTCAAAATATTACCACTGCCATTGGAAGGATAGCTGTCTTCTGTTTATAGAGTTGAACGTCCATTTCTTACATCCAAAACTCAAAACAAAAGACACCTCAAATGAGAACTTTATTTCGACAAATTTTCTTTTACATCAAACAATTGAAATCAGAATCTCTCCATTGTGCGGGTACTTGTCATCTTCACTTCATATTAAACCTCTAAGCAACAATCTCAATTCAGATCAGAGTACCGAAATATTTTAATTAAAATATCAAACCCAGAAACAGGAGAGGTAAAGTAACATGTACCTGTGTATCGTAAGAGCACAGGTATGGATCGATTTTATTTTGAAAACTGACTCAACTACAGGTAGAATACGAGTAAATGTTTGATATGTAGTAAGACGCTTGCCTTGCAGGTCCTGCGGTGTAATTTCATGGACAATGACAGTGAGGACCAAGCTGTAGGTGTAGATTACACAATTCTTCTCAAATGTCTCATGCAGTCATCAAAATATCTGGTTCATTGTACCGGTGGTGTATCCATGGCACGCTAAAGACATCAGGACCATGCTATGAAACTGACACCAGAATTGTGTAGCAAGTTTCTGTTTTTTTTTTTTTTTTTTTTTTTTTTTATTTCAGTTTCAAGTGTACTCGTCAGTGAGTTGCATATGGTCCCGACTTGACGCTACGAGTATGTACGAGTATTTGTACACTTGCACAAATTTAAAAAAAAAAAAAAAAAACACGGCAACGGCACACATCATTAAAGGTGAATGGACGAACATTTTTCGTTAGCTGGAACCCTTTTTCTCGCTCTCTCGGCGTCCAAGTATCTTGCCGTCTTTCCTTTCTGACGTTTTTCTTATTCTCAAATTATAATTAGCTCTCGGGTGTAATTTGCAAATTAAGTCGTTAAAGGAAAAATACACTACGGACACCGAGCATGCTACGAGGTTCACATACTTTACGGTGCCCACAGACAGCATATAAGGAAAGCCAAGCGGGATCATGGATGGATGGGTTGAGTTTGGAGCCCTATGCAAGAGGTGCAATCTTAGCAAATGGTGCATCAACACTGAGTTGGTTTTGACTGATTTTCTCGCATAGCGAGGTCTGCTGGGAGGCATGCAGATATCTATACCAGTTGGTATAAATATACGAGTATCTGTGTACATACATTTTTTTCTTTAGTTCCGGCAGCGTTGTTTGGATTTGGCTTATTTCATCTGTTTGGTTGACGATGATTGGTACCTTAAGTGTGAGTTAGGACAGACAGCAGAAGAATAAGTTGCTATTTGGCCTTGCATCCACAACAAAGTGTAAAATAAAGGAGTAGGGTACTTCTTTGGTAGTTTGCCTTTTTTTTGTGATTTGCTGCATTTTATTTGCATGAAAGGTAGGAATGCAGGGTGGTGTAAAATAATGTAATCTTCACATTTATGCAGTAAGTTAAATCAAATGGATAAGTCAAGTAGATGGAAGTGAGTTCTGATAATATTGTCCAGGGGAAGGTGCAACCACAGCAAGTAAATTTGATCTATTGGAAAACTTATGAAAAGGAGAAATCTGATAGCATCTGCTATTTTACCTGCAGCAGTAGAGAACTGATTGGAAATCAGGCAATTCGGTTTATCCAAGCAGACATACATTTCGATTATATAATAAACAAAAACTAAGTAGATTAAGCATATTAGTTGAGTGAACACATTATTGTCTAAATCACCCATTTGTATTGCATTCAAGCTCTTCCAGCCAGAGGGGTTTGCCCTTTCAAGAGCAAACTCAAATCAAAATAATTTCTCTAGAATTTAATTAAAAGGGTTCATTTCATCAATATTCGCTTAGGATTCGCTTACTCTAATTGCATTAGCTCGGCTACATTTCATAAAATTTTAATATCATCGAAGGACTTATAATAATTGGTAATTGGTATGTAACGCCCTTTGTACAATCTCATACGGAGAAATTCAATATCGTCTATTGAACAATGCACTCTCATGTTTATTCTGAAATTTGAGATTAAGCATCCATTCAGAATTCGGCGTTGTATAGCAGTTGATTCATGAGACATCTAGCCATCATTTTGTTTGCTTTTCAAGTTGGGGTTCCACTTTCCAATCCTTGTCCCGATACGCTCGCAATTGACACCAAGTGATTCATTTTGACTATTCTTAAAAAAGTACGTCCCGAGAGCATCATTTGTGGATTTTCGTTTCCGTTAAGACAACAGGTATCTCTGCATATTTATCTAGCTATCACAAAGATGATTGTCTTGGCATAATCGATATCCTTGCTCAAGCCTAAGCTCCATAGTTGTTAAAGTATGAAAATGCTTTCAAAGCATGATCCATTTCGTAAAAAAAGAACACTAAGTAAAATATTAACATTCGTTCTAGGAAATTTAGTAAAAAACGTGATAGGTTAAGGAATATAGCATTAAAAACTTGTGGATGAGAGTTGGCTTGCTTTTAAATTGAATATCCGTTTTCAAATATGGTGAGCTGTAGGCTCTGTTTTGCAACTGTTCTACAGCAGATGCCTATTTTTTGTATTTTTGCTTTAAAGTTGCCCACCATTCTTGTATTTCGACTAATATGATGCTGGTGGCCAAGAAAGGTTCGCTTAGGTGAAGAAGACAAAGAAATTGGTTCTTAGGTGAATCCACGATTAAGTAGATCCCACTGTGTATTAAGGTCATGGAAGGTTGTCCACAATGACAATGGCGAGCGGTTAGTCTATTTTTGCAACGCCGGCCATCTACAATAGCTATCGGAGGTTTGTGTTTGAACACAGCTCCTGCCACAAATTCAGGTGGATCTCATCTGATAAGCATCAAATCAGATAGATCACATGGCTATTAACAACATTGCTAATATTCTCACTATGCCCAGGTACAGACAGGCTTCAGGCGGAAACAATTCAGGGAACATCTGAACATAGGAGCGGTAACAATTAACAGATCTGAGCAAACAACTGTGGATGAACCAGTGAACATTTGTGCAATATATTTTCACATCCGAAAAACCATTGTACGTGGTTATCAACTGATTCCTGGAGACGAATCGAGGAGCGTATTTCACTAAAAGTTCATATTACATCAGCCCCAGCAGCCAGAAAAATCTGAACTTGAAGCGCAGAGCCGCGTGAAATGAAAGAAAAGGAAGCGTAGTGTAAGGCGCGATAAGGTCAACAACATCAATGAGCTAGTTTCACAAGCCAAAGGCGAATCATGGAATATAGAGGAGGTTGCAGCACCGAACAGTATCCTGTAAAAAATGTGAACTGTTCCCTTTTGATAGCCGATGAGGACCAGCTCAGAAGATAGAGGAAGTACCTCGTGATGGTACTTAACCATATAGGTCACAGCACGAATGTCCCGATCCAAAATGAACCGTCTGGAGTAGCAAACTCCCGAATTCGCAATAGCCCCCCTAGCAGGACCCCGACTCAATTATTAGAACTACCCGGACTTCGGTCCGGGCCTGATTTGAAAGAAATAGGCCCCCTAGTGGGAGCGTTATGGGGGCTGTGGTTTAAGCTTAAAGTCACAGGAAAGGAAGTCTTCCACGTTTAACTGAATCGATGTAGTGTTGCAATAAATACTGGGTGCCGTGACCGTAAGATCAAGAAGTTTTATCGTTGGCCAGGCGTATCCTGGCCCCATGGATACTTGGACATCTCGTAAACTTAAGTCTACACGACAGGTGTTCACGAAAAACAGAGAAACTGGCCTCCTAGTAACACAGAGATTGTCACCACGAGAAAGGCCCTCAAGAAAACCAAAGCGGTAGGCATCGATGGAATTCCCGCGGAATTTTTCCAACCTGCGCCCAACACATTGATGGAGCTACTGAGGCCTATCATAAACAATGCATTGAAAAATGATCATTTTCCGGAGGATTGGAATTAGGGTATGATTGTCAAGTTGCCGAAAAAGCCCAACCTGATGGATTGCGGAAATTGCCGGGGGGTACCATATGCGTAACGAAAACGTAATAATAACGAAAATAAAATGGACAGGATAAAAGTATATTTTGACTCACCTCTCAATATCGAACCATCTGGCTTTCGCTCAGGATCCTCCTGCACAGATCATATAAACACCTTGCGGATCATCGTAGCACGATACGCCATTCTACCTGCTTTTTATCGATTTCAAGAAGGCTTTTGATAGCGTGAACCGGTAGAATATACGGAGAGCGTTGCGCAGGGGTATTTATCTTAAATCGTTGCTATTATTAAGCAAATTTGCTTTATATTGTCTACACACAAAGGTGCAAAATATCGTGTTCTACACATCATTATCAGAAGCCTTTGAAGTCCAAAGTGGAGTTTGACAGGGTTGATGTTATCCACGCAGCACTGTTCAAGAAAAGCAGAGGTGCTCAATGGACAATGACATCTTACCTGAAACATCTTTTTTTTTAAGAACTTAGCACTCTAATGGATATGAGTATACTTATGCCTCAACATGTGTTAAGTGTTTTGGAAAGTGTGATAATGATATCTTCTTGCTTTTACAGGGGTTTCTGATCTATAGCTCAGATCAGACTGTGACTATCACCATTTTTGACTTTTCTTATGCTGAAACATCCTAAGTAAATTTAATCATACAAATTTAAAACCAAGTTAAATATGATATATACTCGTATGTAATTATAATTCGGATCCCTAATTCCAGAAGATGCTCCAAACTGTTACATAGGCAAATGTTTTATACAAATTCATTAGACCTTACAAATTTTGTCGAAACTGTTTGTGTAATCTGTCCATTTCCTCTGTTGTAATTACTACTTTCCCTGCATGGTATTGACATTAATCCGCAATATAGAGTCTTCTATCTGTGGCTTCAATCCAAGTCATAAAACCGGTGGTGAAAGTATTTACGTTATTTTATTAAAAATAAACTGTTGCAGCACTGTCTGCAAGCTCTTATTAATAGTATTTTGTCTATCGCTGGCACTGGATATATTTCTCAATGATTAGAAGACGTCCTTATCTTTAAATCTGGCCCTTAATGTCCTCAAATACTATAGAGCTATTTATAAGCTTTTCGAACCCATTGTAAGATGTAAATTAGATTTTCTAGAAAAACAACAACATTTTGGAATAGAATTTTTAACGAAGACTTTCGCAAAGTAATATTCCCTCGGCTGTTGTATCTACACGACGAAGGAATTAAGTTAACGAAACAGTAAAGCATGTGAAGCGTTGTGAGAGGTGATCCAACCGGTGGAGAGAGAGAAAGTTTTCTGATTCTACTCTATAAAGGCAAAGGCGACACGAAAAATTGTAACATCTCCCGACTAGTGATGAATATCTGAAAGAGTTCTAGTCAGTCAACAAAGCAACATTATTAATCTCCATGACATGTAGCTTTGTGGAAGGCAAGTATAACACTTCGAAAAATATGCACTTGGAAAAGGTATTCGATAGATTTCCCGGAGATCTTATATGGATAATGCTTTAATATCGAATCTATCCCGCAATGTATGTAAATACGTAAGAACGCATGATAAGTTAAAATGAAGGTTAAACTTGCAGCGGAAATAACAGAAGTTAAAATTGGGGTACAAAAGCAACCTATCACTGAAGCCTTTACTCATCTTTCGTCGTAAGACTGAAAGATCCTATTAAAAGGAACTAACAAAGAGTACTATGGACTAGTTCTTTGTCTGAGTGCTCTGTTGCAACAAAAAAAAAACACCAAAGTGTTATCCAAAGCCCTTTGGGAAGACTTTTTATTAGATCGACACATTGGCACATTCGGAACGACTCATAAGGAATGACGTAACAGTCCTTCAGGCAGCTCTTAATAAATTAATGGAGGCGCTTAAATATAAGAGTTCAGAAAACAGTCAGAAAGGTTTCAGTCGGGATTTGAAACAGGGGTCGATTGGATTGTAAATAATTGAATTACTGAAATCCAAAAACATCAGCAAATACTTGACCTTACTGACGTAGTCGCAAGTAGACTAAAGTAGAGCGGACTACAGAATGAAACTTTGGTCCATCACCCCCACAGTCGATGCAGAAGCATTGCAACGGCGTTACATATTCCAACGGATAATACAAAAAAACAATCCTTGTCCAACTTCGATATCTTGTTCATACAAATGAAGTTGAATCTCAAATTGACGTTGTATTTACGAATTTCAGTTTTGCTGAAAACGAAGCTTAATAGATTTGGATTTCATTTAGCAATGTTCAAGTAGATATCCTAATTTTATATTGTTGGTTCCAGAAGGATTGTGTGGCGAAAAATTATTCAATGTTGTCCCCCACACCTTCATAAGGAAGTAATTTAGGACCCCTTCTTTTCATAATAAGTATACATTTATCAATCTTATTACTCAGCAATTTTGTCATTGCTTAGATGGATATGTACGTAAAAACTCCAGATGGGCTGAAAGGATTTATCAATTTGGTGCATTAATAGCTGCTTAAAGTTAAATATTAAAATGTAAAAGGTCTCATGCTAAACATTCGTTTAACTTTTGTTTCGCAGAATTGATTGAGAATCTCGATGCAATTATGGATACAAAACCGACCTTAGGTTCTCATATATATGTAGAATTGCGAAGGCTAATTAACTACTTTGAAAGGCTTTGTTGAAAGAAACTATGTAGTAAGATTGAGTCAGATCAGTTTTCGAACACGATTATGTTAATTGGAATCTAAACAATTTGAGGGGGCTTCACAAAATCCATCGTGATTTTGAGCTTTCTAGTCGTAGATATAGATGTTCATTATTAGGGAGGTCCTTTACCAAATGGGGTATGCTCATACATGCAACAAACGAGGGTCGAAATGACCCAACTTCCAAGATATGTTACTTAGTTTACTTTTAAGCATAATTAATAATTTAATTTTATCTCTCATTTTCTGAATTATTGTTTCAATTTTCTTCTTTATTATATTTATTGTAATAAAATTTTAATTCGTAAGCTCAGCTTAATCTTACGTTAATGAAAATAAAGGAACCTGGCACATACGGAAGTGTGAACATATGTGTATCTACTCGACAACCAATGACTTAACATTCATCCAAAGCATTCCAACAGACAGCCAGCAACATTTTTCAACATCCATCGAATTATTGTACACTGAATATAACTCCAAGGAAGTCCTCGTTCATATAAGAGAGTTCCAATTAGACTCCATTGATATAGTCAATCAAAATTAATGAATTAGCATCATCGCAGCAGTCATCATCTCCAGAAACTCAGTCTCTTCAGAGTTACGGGCACAGGTAAATTAATTGGCTCTTACACCACACTTACCTTAACTTGGTGTATATTGGTTTGGCTTGGAAGGCGCACAGGTAAAGTATCATACTATACCTCTACCTGGGTAAGGTATTTCATATCTCTCTTGAGAGGTTTCGAACCTTTTCACTCAATCCAGGTGTGCAATCCGGAATTCAACCAATTGGAATACTGGAATACAAGTATAAAAACAGGTAAACTACTTGAGTGCATCTGGTTATTTTGAGTTGCTTTACGAATGTCCGTCGACTTAAATGGGTGCTTTACAGGTGAGACTAGCTGAAGTTTGAGCTGAATTCAGCTCGAAGAATAGAAAAGAATGCTTACCACCTGAATATTGGAAGGCTTCTCTTTGAGTGGTGCCATTGTTTCATACTTTTCCGTTCCTACCAAAAGAAATCCACTCTTTTGCAGCACTACTCAAACGACCAGCGCCTCTTTGAAAACTAGGCACATCTCTTCTTGCCATTCGGGAATTTGTATCTAGAACGCATGCCTGGTTTTCTTCGATTCGCCTCTTCGGTATTTTTCGCTCGATTCGATTTTGGTTCCTTGTCAATTTGGTGGAGCTTTCCATTCGATTGAGTTAACGACCATAGGAGTGTAATGGTCATCGCTAGGTCCATCTATCGGAGTCAGAGACCAAGGGGCCTCTTTTACTGCCAAAGACATTGAGTGCGATTCAGTATTTGAGACCGGTTCAAGTTGTACGAGGCGATTATTGTGTATTCACGGACAGCACTACGGTTTAAATTGTTTTAAATCGAAATTGCTAGCTAGCTTATTTTTGTGGTATACAACATTTAAAAAAAAAATTAAATAAAAAACGGATATACCACAGTGAGATGGAATAATATTTCAAAATAAAAAATTTATGAATATTTTAAGAAATAACACTTAATATGTGCAACTTCAAATGTCTTCTAAGTAATTTGCCCCGGGGTTGGTTGAAATAATTCAAGTTTTTTTCAAATTTCAAATTTGAAATAAAGAAAAAAATCGTTTTGATGTTTTTAGTGTTACAAATAAATGGTGTGAAAGTATAAAAAAGTATACAAAGTAAAGTGTGTCAGAGATCTTGAGATTTTCACCCCCTCCCGACTCTAAACGAATAAAATCGGAATTTTTCTGTTTGTTTATCTTTAAGTGGATGGTGCGCGTTGTAGAGTTTTTTTTTCTTGGTTTTGTTTATTTATTGTGCATACACATACTCATGGGATCGATATAGGGCTATTCTTTGTTTTGAAAATTGAGGATTATTACCACCTGGATTTTTCAACAACAACACAATCGTATAGATTGTATAATTGGAAAGAACAACAAGGTGAGTGTGAAGTCTTTAATGGGATGCTTGACTAAAATGTTTGATCTGTAGAGAACTTTTTAAATTCGGCTAAAGAGATTGTTTTGGAGCATGCGAGTAGATGGGAATGTTATTTGATTTGATGGTTTCGAAATTAAATCACGGAATAATTTAAGAAGTCTTAAGTCACTCCTTAATGGTTTTTTTTTTTTTCTATTTATTTAGTTTGTTTCTAGTTTAGGGGCGGTTCATTTGAAGGACCGTACCCGTTGAACTCGAACAGAACTGAGTTGAAATTTTGTTTTCATTTTTTGTTTTCATTGTATAAATATGCGATAACGTATCTGGTAAGAAAAAACAAAAGCATGATAGTTGTATCGAAAAGTAATTGATTTGACCATGTCGGATAATTGTAAAGGTTAAAAGGACAAGGAAACATTCCATAGCGCAAGGAGATCAAATTGGAAGGTTTTTTTTCGAGTTCGGTCATTCTTTGGGTTACTTTTGTTATGGCAACATGCATAGGTACTCTTTAATGTAAATACACTTCGATTGCATGTCATTTAATGATTTCAATATAGTGAAAGAAAAGCAAAGCATTTTGCTGGGGTACCATTATATTATTAAGAAATCAATAACCGAAACGTACATATAATTTTGAATTTGTGATACCAAATGGGGGCTGGCTTATTAGAACTTTATATATATATACGGATCTTCAAGTAAAGAAAAAAATAAATCCATTGGATATGAGCGACTACTCCGCAATTGGCGGGAATATTGTAGGTGGAAAGTAGGAAACATCGGTTACCATGCCTTAACCACTTACTATCCAATCGTAATTTGAATTAAATTTTTGACACCCAAGAGTGCATGTGAGGGACAACCTAGCTTACTACAGAAATTGAAGCTTTTTTTACTTTTCCATAAAATTTGGAAACATGCACATTTCAGCTTAAACTATCAAAGTTTGACTTAGATTGGATCAGAAATTTGTTAGTTCTAAATTGATTTTATTTCATTTGATTTCTGTCCGAATATGACTTGAGATTGATTCATCAATTTTCCAGAAGGATAACATTGTTGACATTTAAGCGGTGGAAAAATGTTTCTTGCCACTTTACTGTCGTAATCTATCAGAATTATTGATTTAAGTTTACAAAAATATTTGTTTCTAACAATAGGTTAGCATTGGTTGAACTGTCAAATAAATCGTTTGAAAGAATATCATTGCATCAATAAGTTACAACCTAAGACTTGAATACCGTGTTTACTAACGAATACGATATTTTTACGAAAAAAATAATATGAACTGGAAACGTGTTTCATAAGACTTACGTTAAAGCTTATTTCCTACTTCGCTTCGCAGGTATTACAACAGTTCTGAGCCCCTCTTTTATAGTATTCAACTGCAGAGCGGAATGGTTTAAGTTTAGTCGCATAATATCATATTCTAAAACCTTTAAAAAAAATCTCGACACGACGACAGTAACTGCTCTCATTTTGATAGTTGAGGTTGATTTGGAGTTAACTCAGGGATAAAGATATTGAAAAATAAGTGAAGAAACAATTTTAAAATAACTTCCTTGCGTTCAGCAAAAATAGCTATACCATTCCAAAAGCTATCTCAAATGTGTACAAATTGACTAGTAGGGAAAGAACTTATTACTTTTAGTACTAAGCACATGCAACGACCTTATGGTATATCCCTCGTAAAACCTTCGTGTTCATTCTTTAGAGAAAAACACAGGTTAAGTTAGGCCGAAGAATTAACTGTTCTTCCTGTACTAAACCTTCGGTGAAAAAAGAGGTCTCTTGATTTTTGATGGGCATAAACCTTGTTGTTAATTAGCTTTCAGAAGAAGCTTAAAGATGTCATTGAAACTCCATAACATTCAAAAGAGGAAACACTTTGGAGTGATTTGCACCATGACCATCTGTCCTTATTTTTCAAAAACTGAGGCAGGAGATCGCTCATCATTACCGAGCCATTTTGGATGACAGTAATTCGAACAAAACGTGGATTGTTCAGAATGGCGGTAGGTACGAGTATCATACTCGTACTTACCATACTTCAATTCATACCACCGATGGATTGGAAACTTAAATGCAAAACGAACCTTCCACTTGGTCTTCGAAATCGTGCGACTTGACGCCTCTCGTCGGTTTTCTTTTATGAGGAAAATATTGTTATTTAGTTGAAAAACGATCAAAAGGGTACGAATGTCTAAAAAAAAATGTCATATATGTTATGTACAATAGATAGTACAGTACTGTGCAAAACCTACGAGATGGAGTGAAAAGTAACCTCCTTGGGAATGAAAAAAAAAATTTTTTTTAAATGTTTTTTTTATTTTATTCAATATAGTGATGATTTCCTCGCGTGAGCTGAATTTTTTATTGATGAGCTATCTTTTGAGGTTTGGGAAGAGATAATAGTCCGAGGAATCCAAAGCCAGTTACAAATCGACGCCAAAAGTCCGCCCGATTCCTCATCAGTAAGTCCAAACACTCTTTCGAAGTGCTCTCGCCTTCGTGTTTTTGTTCATTCGCGGCATCCAGCGGCAGGATAACTTTTTCATATGCAGAATATTGCCCAAAATATGGCGTGTGTGCTCAGTACTAATCTTTGTGGTATCTGCTCACTCGCGCACCTTCACTTTCCGGTCAGCCAACACCATTTCTTGTATTTTTTTGACATTGTCCTCTGTAACCGCATCGGAGGGCCTGCCGCGGCGGACTTGATCGGTAGTGGAGTTGCGGCCACCTCGAAACTCTCGAAACCAATATTTGACGGTGTAATCTGACGGAGCATTAGCCCCATAATATTGCTTTTGTTTCCTTCGCCGTTTTACCTCTCTAAAAATAATGTTTTATGAGAGAACGAAAATCGTTTTTGTCCATACTCAACATGATGCCAAACACGTCAACAACAATCAGCTGTCAAAACAAAACTAAGGACAGTATCGCACTGAAATTTGGCATGTTTGCCTAAATTTGAACGGACTTCAAGGCACCATAACCTTTTTTTGCAGTAGCAGCGCATTCTGGAAAATTTTTTAAAATTTCTGCTACACTAAATAAAAAGAAATGAATGTGGAGTGATGTATATAAGAGTATATGTATTTTGAAATTTATAACTTTTTGAGAAAATAATAGTACTTAAAAATTAAAACAAAAACAAGAAAATAAAAAAAATAGCTAAATCTAGCTGTATAAAACCCTAGCAACTTCGTAATCCAATGTAAAAAGGAAAGATCTAACAGTACTTTTCCAGCCAGGTCAGACATAAAATGTTATAAGCTCTTTGTCTTTGATCTTGTCGCATTGTCTTTGATCAGTTTTCTATTAACTTAGATGCGTAATTGGTGAGATTTAATAATGTCGCGACAAATATACTCCAACTGTTTTAAACTAAAGATTATTGATGAATTTAAGTCTGGAGACTTTCAGACAATATTAGCTAAAAGATATAAAAGGAGTAAATCCAGTATTTCACGTCTAATAAAAACATATGGGAGTCGTTGAAAATTTAAATCTCGGTGGTAGGCCGCGTAAGACAACAAGTCGAACAGATAGAAACATTTGTGGTATAATTAAAAAGCAACCATTTATAAGTTCAAATGAAATTGAAAATTATTAAATTTCAATATTGATGCTAGAACGGTCCGTAGACGTGCTATTGAGAAAAAAATGGATTTAATGAACAGGATGTGCAATTAAATCATTTAAACATAATTCAAACTTAACTCTTTTCATATTAGGCTAAATTTTGAAAGAAAACATCAACACTGGGCCCCTGAAAAATGGAAAACAGTTCTTTTTAGCGATAATTTTAAGTTTAATTTATTTCATTCTGATGGGATGTGTAATGTCAGACATTGCAAAGGCCAACGACCTAATCCTACATTCTGCATACCCACTGTTAAGCATGGTGGTGGTAGTTTGATGGTACGGATGTGTTTTTCAGCAGGAAGTGTATGTCCATTCCACGAAACCGAAGGAATTATGGACCGATTCAAATACAAATCGATTCTACATCCAGTAATGCTACCACATGCACAGTAGGAAATGCCACTTCGTTGGATGTTTCAACATTATAACGATCCGAAACACACATCGAAGGGGTGGACAAACAATAGTGAGATTTAAGCCCTTGATTGGTCGGCCCAATCACCTGACTTTAATCCCATCGATAACCTGTTTGGCATTCTTAAAAGCCGGAAAAAGTTTTTCCAACAAGATAGAGCTGTACAGTGCTTTGAAAAGTGATTGGGAAAATATATCCCAGGCTACAATTTCAAAGCTAATTGCTTCTATGCGTCGTCGTTGCACCGAAGTTATTCACAATAAAGGATATTACATCAAATATTAAAAAAGTTGCTTAGGTTTTGCACAGCAGAATTTGGCTATATTTTTCATTATCGGATTTGTTTTTAATTTTCATGTGTTATTATTTTCTTATAAAGTTGTGAATTTCAAAATATACTCTTAAATGCATAATTCGATATTCATTTGTTTTTATTTGGCGTGGTAAAAGTTTTAACAAATTTACTGTGAAATGTCGATTTCAGATGGTTGCTTAAGTTTTGCACAACACTGTATATATTCTAAATTATAACTGAACACATTTGCAGTATTACCGCTTATAGAAATCATTGAGTTTTCAAATTCTTGTCATTAAATATTCTACGACAATATTTTCCATTTGTTGGTTTGTTTGAAATCCCTTCCGTGCGTCGTTTAGAAACTGCTTTGTGCCTACTTCGGTCTTTCTCAATTAAGAGGAATTTCTGTACTAATGAATTAACTTACTTTTTTTTTGTTTTCAAAAATAACTCTAGGATTTTCAAAAAATCTATTTTTTATTCAATGGTCCCTTGGGACCTCAAAAATAATATCTCAAAAGATTATGGCCCGGAAATATCTCGAAGTACTTGTTTTTCAAAGTATAGTACAAGGCCGCAGAGTAGGCCTTCTATAACTTAAAATTTTAAACCCGTTTAACTCAGAACTGCATTCTTCCAGTTGGCCGCACCCATAACTCGAAAAATTTTCAACCGATTCCTTTAAAATTTGAACTAGATCTTTAAAAATATATTATCTAAATAAGTTCGGCGATTTTTCTGTGAATTTCGCAAGTTTGACTTTGGAAGTGCGCCATCCAGCCAAAAAAGAAATACTACGTACTTCCCTAGCTGTTATTATGTACAAAAAAAAATTTAGTGACTTATCATAATTCAAAATTTACTGAGCTGTTGGTACGGCCGTAGATCCTTCCAAAAAAGAGAGGTGATCAGAGAAACGCTGCACAGCCGCTATTTTTAAAAAAATAATTTCATAAAAATTATGTTTTACAGCCAATCTTATGTACAATAAACTTCTACCTTTTTAAACTCGATTTATTTTATATTTTTCCTGAAAAAAAAATCACAGTAAAGCCTGTTTTCAGGCCTCAAGAGGATATGACTACTCTCAAAATGCTTGAGCACGCGTTAGGTTTTAAGGTAAATGCGTCGCTGATGACGAACTAGTTAAGTTTTGCAAACTGTTTTGATTTAAGGAAATTGTTTTTTTGTCTTGATTTTAAGTTGATGAAGTAAGGCGTTCTGCAGCTATTAACTAATCGCCTCCTACACGAGAACAGAGGGTTCCAACTGTTGTAGACGGTACATCAGAAAAAAATCCTTCAACACTATCAATCTCTTGGCAGATAATATTGTAGTAATAGTAAAAAATCAATTATGTCTGCCTATGATTAATTCTCATACTATTTCAATATTCGGGGTCAGCAAAAAAGCTATGTATCTTCTTATCTAAGCACAAAACGGTGCGAAAGAATGACAAAATGTAAGAGGCTTGGTATATCGTGATCCCCACGGTACGGTCGCTCTATCCATTTTTTTATTTATATTTGATAGGTTTATTTCATATTAAAAGAAACTATATCTACATTAATGCATACGATACTTTCGCACAGATAGTTTATCTTGAGAGATCCCACAAACATCAATATAACCAATGTCAATTAAGCGAGTATGATATTTCTGGTGTGGTATCTTTTTCCCTACCAATCATTAATCAGGATATCTTATCTGATTGTTGAAGTGGTTAATTGTACAGAAGCAGTGATGTACTACACTCAACAACAAACTAATGAAAGGAAACCACCCACTTCAGATCAGACTAAATGTGTACAAATTCCATTTTAATAAATGATTATTATGGGAATTATTGGCTGTGTATAATATTTACATATGCATACACATATTCGTATACCAATATTTTTTACTATTATTAATTGTGACTTTGGAATAAAAAAAGCTGAACTTTCATTTCATCAGATATTTCAAGAGAAACATTTTTGCCAATACTGAAACAAATTTTTTTTATTTATTATACTAATATAATTTTTTTAGTGAAATGGTTATCGAAACATTTAAATGCGTTGGTATTACTAAGATTTATAACAAATCTGTGTCGTGTTGAGTATCCCATTATGGATGAAATATGTACCATTCAATAGTTGTACACTTTTAAATGTTGAACACTTCTTAGAATTATAATATGAATATTGGTCATATGTAAAACACATATAGAGTTTCGCTGTTGCACCGTTTAAAAATGTTTCGAAAATCCTGCATATCGTGTCGTATGTAGCTGCAGGTTACTATGGTTTTTATAATTTTCGAAATGAAATTTGCCTTCAAGATTACAAGTTTTTGGGTGAAATAACTATCTTTTGTATACTTGTCTATTTGTAGACTACCCTTTTTTGTTTGAACTTTGCAGTGTTTACTCATCTTACTTGCTTATATTTTCTTTCTGTGGACTGTTGTCGAGCCTGGGCATACCTTTTATTTGGCGCTCCGATTGAGGTTTATAATTTTTATGGATGTCCTTAAACTCTGTCAGAAACTGTATCAAAATACCTGATTCGTATAAAAGAGACACATTGATAACATAAAAGAATCAACATTTAAGAAAGGAATTGACACGTTTGTCAATTTTATTTTTTTTCACATGGTGTTGAGTGTAATTTTAGCAGATATGAATATGTATCTGTCTTGAATAATAGCGCCGATAGGTTTCTGATGTGAGGAAGGCTTAAAATGCTAAAGGATGTCATTCAAATGTCCAATGCTTTTGCATTCTACAAAGTCCATTCCAAAGTAAACAGGATTCTTTAAAAATAAGTATCTCCCCATTGGAAATTACAAGCCCAAATGTAGACCATTGTCATTGTCATTGCTACAAAAATGACTGACGACCAAAAATTGCTCAGAATTCAACATTCGAAGGACATCAAGAAGAAAGCCAAAAAAGAACAAAAATCGGTTTAACAACATTGTGACTGGTGATGAAACGTGGTGTTTTCAATATGATCCAGAAACCAAGCCCCAGAGTGCCGATTGGAAGGCGCTAGACTAAGATCTCGTTTGAAGGAATCAAAAGTGAAGATAATGTTGATTTGCTTTTACGATTCCAAGGGCACTATCCGCAAAGAATTCCTTCCACGCACCGGGCCAAACAGTTAATGCACAATTCGATCTTTTTATTTTAAAGCGTTTGGTGCATCGTATTCGTGGATGGATCTAAACCCGATAGCGGAATTGGTGGCGGTGCTTTCTCAGATAAACTAAATCTAAGCCTCTCTTTCCATCTTCCAAATCACTGTAGTGTGTTCCATGCGGAAATTTTGACGATTAAAGAAGCTCTGTCCTGGCTGAAGAAAAACGTGGTATCTGCAAATGATATCCGCATCTTTTCGGATATCCAGGCCGCTATCAAGTCCCTGGACTCAGTCTCATTAAATTCTAAAACCGCCCTTGAATGCCAATCATCTCACATGGACATGGCAGAGCAGTTCAACCTTCACCTTTGTTGGGTGCCAGGCCACCCAGGGAACTGTAGAGCCGATGAACTCGGAAAAGGTTAGCATAGGTATACCAATCGCTACGTGCAAACTAACATTAAAGCTGGATGCCAATAAAAGAACAGACCTAAGGTGGACTGTTGGACCAATATGTCTAGCGACTAAACAGATCTGGCCAAAACTGGATCTTAATCGCTCTAAGTATCTGATCCTTCTAAATAAGAAACATCTCAGAACCATCATAGGTGTCATCACTTGACACTGCCTCATAGGCAATCACGCAAGAAGGCTTGGCTCCTTCATAAACGATTTCTACAGAAGCTGCATGGACGAGGAAGAGGAGGAGACAATCCTCCACCTACTCTGTACATGTCCAGCTCTCTCCCGGAAAAGAAAACTTCACTTAGGAGCTTTCTTCTACAACGACCTAAACGATCTAAAAAATATAGACGTATACAGTCTCTTACGCTTCATCATAAGCTCAAACTGGTTCCATTAGTAAGAGGATCAAAGATCCACGTGGTATCACAATGGGCTAATAGGCCTAAGTATTCGTCGTATTCGCCTCTCGCAGAAGGAAGTTGGTGTTTGCTGCACTATAATGCGCCATCTCATCGATCGACACTTGTGAACGATTTGTTGGCTTAAAATTGCATTTTAACTGTTAACCATTCCCCGTATTCACCTAATTTGATGCCGTGCAGCTTTTACTTTTTGGAAAAAATGCATTTCCCGACAAAAAGAAACGAAAGTCAGCGAAAGGGTCTGTACCAACATCTTGAAGGAAATCCCAGCCGAACGATCTAAAACACTCATTCGACAGCTTTTAGACCGTGGAAATCCTTGTCTTGATTCGGAAGGGGACTCTTTTGAACAAAATATATCGGTTTTGCCAAGAAAAAAACATTTTGTTGTTATTATTTTTGAAAAGTCCTGTTTACTATAGAATGCACCTTGTATGCTCCATAAATCCAAAAGGCATAATTCTCAACTTTGCGCCTAAAAATCGAAACACGGTTTTGGATTGTTCATCATTAGCTGAAGAGTTACAGAATTGGGGCTGCAGGAATGCCATGAAGTAGATATCCTTCATTTTTCGCAAATTTAAAAAATCTTCTCTCTACTTCACTTATATTTTAATTTCCCATAATCTACTTCATTTTCGAAATTGTAATCCTTTTATTTATCTCGCTTAAGAATTAATTGAAAAAGTGAATAATTATGGTATATACATAAGCCATCTTATATCTGAAGTTAGTGATCTTTTCCTTCTTTCCGTCGTTGTTGTTAGTTCGGTTGGAAGTTTGTTTAGTTCTGCTTAAGATAAAAAATAAGTCTATTATATTTCTAATTAAAATCACCAAAAACAACTGCGTTATATCTAATATGTAAGTGTTAAAAGAAATATGTAGTTGCTTTCTTGAAATCTTCAGTTTTCTTGAATCTGCTTCGCTTTTTGAGCCAATTCTACTCCAGAAATATTTGCATCGCTGGCTGGGAGATTTATGAGATCGCCAGCATACGATTAAATTTTCACAGACAAATCAAAAATTCAGTATCTCCGCATTTTCAGATATTTCTGTTGATCATTAAAAAGCAGTGGAGAAATTAAAAAGTTCGAGACTTATCCCTTTGGCAAGCCAGTTCATGTTATGAAAAGGCTCAACAAAACATCATCATTCCAACAAACATCAGAAATATTCTTGTTAGTGAAGTGAGTGTATTTAGTCCACTATCGAAAATCTGTAGATAAAAGCAGCCTTTAATAGTTCTAGGGCATAAGACAATTTTTTCAAGTGAATAACTAATTTTATTTAGTTGAATATGGTATACTCTTTTACAAGTATGCAGTTACAAAGTTTTCCTTATACAAAGTGACCTACATTATGACCCCGGAAAGTTCCATAGATTTTATAAATTGCGTCCAATGTCAATTCGATTTTCACGTTTGTGATGCAAACAGAATTAGAATTTGTGTGAATAAGCAATGGGAATGATATACTCCTGAAGAACGCGAAATAATCGTCACGATGTTTTTGATGAACAATTCGTCAATGATTTTGGCGCAACGTGCATTTCGTGCCCATTTTCCTGGTCGATCGGCTTCTACTGGCGTTTAGTCACACGAGTCTTAGAGACTGGAACAACACGCGATATGGCAAGCCCTGGAAGGCCTCGATCAGTCAATGTGCCATGCAATTCGCCATTCCACGAAGGTCTTTGAGGCGCATTTTGGTGAAAGGCTTCAAGACGATTCCTTACAAAGTGCAGACAGTCCATCAGCTGATGGGTGTTGATCGTGAATCGCGTTTTACCTACGTTCAAGCCCTCCGGAATCTCAACAACGAAGTGGACGATTTTGAGTCAAAAATAATCATGAGTAACGAGGCCCATTGAATACGGTCAAACAAAATTTGGGGTTCTGGGGGACTGAAAGTCCGCGAATAATGTACGAAGAGCCATGACATCCACTCAAAGTCATTGCATGGTGTGCTGTTTACGCACATTTTTTTTTTCAGAACGGCGCGGACCAAACGGTCATTGTGAATAGCAAGCGCTACAGGGCCATGATCAATAAATTTTTCATTCCTCAATTCCTGAATTGGGTCTGGAGGGCATGTTGTTCCAGCATGACGGAGCAACGAGGCATACTGCTCGAGACATAACCGACATTCCAAAGTATGGTCATACACTATGGCCCACCTGTACTACGACAATATTGCTTCAAAATATCAGAGAAATATTTGCGACACTTCTGAAAAATTTGCTCCATACTGCAGTTTCAAAAGCCTTTTTAGAGCAAGAATTTCTGAGGCGATGAAAATATGAACGTGCTCTCTCTATACACAAATGTGATCGGTAGAACCCTTGTTTTGGCCGATAGTGGTCTTGAGGTAAGAAAAAGTTTCTGAATAGTTCACATTGAAAGCAATAACATGTAGCATTTTTATCAAACAATTATCTTAAAATATCTGCGGTCCTCTTCTTCTTTTATTAGCCGTTGAAATATTTAGCTCGTTTAAATACAATTAACACATACATTGTACCATTGTACCATTTTGCAGGTCAGTCTAGTCTCGATGAATTCATCAGCGAGGCTAAAACTTTGCTGATGTTTCTGCACTTGAGTAATTCAGTCATTCACTTTTCAGCCTGTTCAATAAACCTCGACTGGAATTTCTCTCTTTACCTCTGTGGAATTTTTGACCGGATTTTCCTACGACCTTTATTGAATATACTCGTAGCTAAGCCAATTTTGTTCAGTTTGATAAATGACAATAAAAAAAATGTAGAAAGAGCACCGTAACACGAGAGATGTTTAATAGTAAAACCTGAAAAACATCTATTAGGCCTTGCAACTTGCAGTAAACCAGATTTTTAGCAGATGGATTTGACGATTCAAATAATTATACTAAACCTGTATCAGATTTATGGGTTACTGATCTAAATATGTTGCCTAAATTATCGGCAAAATCCACGATGCATCCTACAGACAAGGCTTGCCAACAAGTTAATAAGAAAAACGAAGTAGGACCTAGCACAGATTTTATGTGGCAGACCCTGAGGGTTACTTAAAAAATCTTCATATATACATATGATGAGAAATAATTTAAGATATAGTAAGGCACAGATTGAAATAGATATTTAATTGAGGGTTTTCTGTTTTCTGTTTCAATTTAAATTTAAATAAAATTGTTTTGCTTTTTTTAAGACCTCGACTTTTGATAGGTTTCGAAGTTCATTTGGCAGTCCATTAAGGGTAGTTGGTATAGTGATTGCCTCCTCTTTCCGTACTCGGTCCAGATCCTCGGAATTGTATAATGTTGTTATTGACTCCTCCTGGTGTTGTGTGTCTGTTGAATTGGTATCAGGTAAGTATTGCCGTTATAGAATTGTCTTAATATTTCCAGTTTATGCGGCTGTGAGATGTTATGTGTAGATGGTATGTTAGTAGTTATTTGGTGCATTTCTTTGTTCTGCTTTAATGCCACTTCGTCAATCTTATTTTCTGTATCGTTAGCTTCTGAAGTGGTTGCATTCATGTCGCTCTTCCTCGTGCCGGTATTCCATATCTAAGATGAAATTCAACCAATCCGATATATCACTGCTGAAGCTATAGACGAAGCAGAGATTCCTTAAATGGACGATAGCATATGTGACTTTCCGCAGCTTATTGTTCAGTTCCTCTCTATGGTAGCTTTACTTTAGGTTGTAGTCCACGGTTACCCCAAGGTATTTGTATTTTGATACATTTTCAATATACTGCGAAGAATTATCCTCGGCTGTTATCACCTCGTGACCTCACCTTCTGTGTAAGCAAGGCACATCGTGAAAGTTGATTTTAAGTTCTGTTTTGTACATATATGTGCGTAGGTCAGATATGCATCGCCTTTGGTTTTTGTGCGTTGATGACTAAACCATGGCCTTGACAACAGGATGTTACTGTGTTCAATTCTTTTTGCATCATGTCTATAGTATCTTCCACAATTTTTGTGACTGACGATAATGGCTGTATCGTCCGCGTAAGCGTAACCGGTACTTTTTTTTCAGAACCGTGGGTAAGTCGTTGACATATACTAAAAAAAGAAGCGGACCCAATTTTCATCCATCTGCAACACCATATTCAATGCTCTCTTCGCTGCTATTTTTACCTTAAAGTTCCTGTTTTTAAGGTAGCTCTCAAACCATACTCAAATGTGACCGCGCATACCTAGGTGTCTTAAAATATGCTGCTGATTGCACGCAGCGCGGGTGAAGGAAATTTAGGGAGGAAGAAACGAATAGGTACTGATGTACGTTGGTCTTAAATGTTTGCAAGTTATAACGACCAGGAAATAGCGAGTTGTACGGTTTAGGAACGAATCATGATATTTTAGAGTACGGCTTGAGGGCATACTGATGAGCACTCATAGTGCGACGGGTGTTACGGTTGAAGATGTGAAGGGGCGGAATGCTACTGGTGATTTCAATGAAGCACTGGTGGTGGTGTTCAATACTTATATTGATGAGTCTAGTCATTGTCGGGTCTAGTCATTGTTTCTGAATTAAATTGTAGATCTTTGGGTCTTATTCCATCTATACCTGCTGACTTGTCAATCTCCAGTGAGCTAAGACTATACCTCACTTTTGCTACGGATGCTTCCTCCATATAAATTAAACATTCGGTGCTATTTGGAGATTGGATATATGAGTATATTTGCTCTTCACACTCGTGTATTGTTTTCAAAATGTCGGATGAAAGTGCTTTCGCATATTAAGGTCATTTGGAAAAGTGCTCTTGAGGTCGTCACCTATAACGGTTGAAGACAACTGGAAGTGACAAATCTTTATCACTGAAAGAATTCAGGATTGCGGTGGCAACTGGGCTAGTCGGATGAATGTAAATGATATTCGTAGAGGTCGCCCTTCAACTTCAGAATCAGCAAAAATTAACTTCAAACCGAATATTTCATTCAAAAGGAGATATGACCGGTGTGCCCGCTTGCCAACATACGCTACTTTAAGACGGTGAACTTCATCGTTCCAGATGGTGCTACCCAGCCTGTCAAAGAGCATTATGTTTGTCAGGGAAGAAAAATTGTTTTGTCAAATATCACACTAAAAAATGTGTTGTTTCATATTGTTCCTTAAAAAAAAATGCTTTGCTTTATTTTGGTCTTTAAATCAACACCTAATATCGTTTGGGTTTAATACATCCCTTCTTGTTGAAGCCAATCAATTTAAAACCTCAAAAACGACCAACACCTTCCTAAAATATAAATTAATTTTATTTGACTATACCATCAGCACCTCGACTACGCCCTAAAAATACAATCATTCGAGCCCCAGCCAAAATTCTACCGCAAGAATGGAACTTATTCCAATGGAACAAAAAAATAGAGAAAGAAAATTTAATCGAAATTTACTTAAAGTATGTATCACAACAAGAATAGTATCTATCCCAGGGATGATTGATTGAATTCCTTTATTATTTTTTTTTTCCAAAAACTTGAATTTCTTGGCCTTCCCTTCGAAATGGGCCTAACTTTGTCTCATTTATGCGGAACAGTATCCGTTAAACATAAAAATGGTTTGGTTTTTTTCGCTGAGCTCAATTTAAATTTGAAGACTTGAGCTATACTCGTACATATAGTTTCCGGCGACTGTTTTGTTCAAAACCCTAGTGGTATAATGATAAATGATTTAGAAAGACACTTGGATTTAGTGGTATGAGTACCTTTCCCATCCACCTTGCATTGTTCCCGTTTGATTTAATCGATTTCAATATCCTTTAGAGCTCATGATTTTTAATGGACACACCGAACCGAATCGTCTTAGCCAGATGAAAAGTTTATTCAGTGATAAGAAAGGAGAATAAAAAATAAAAGGAAAAACAACAACCAAAACCCGTCGTCTGTCGTTCATCATCTTACGATGACTCCCGTGGGAGTTTCGCCTCAATTTTCGTTTTCGTTTTCATTTTCGTTGTCGTTGCTGTTTTGGTATTTGCAGCCCCCATACCGAAGTGGCTTAAAAAAGGGATAAAATCCCATTCATTCGCTTATCACCAATATCCCAGAAATAAAGTGGAAAGTGAAGATGTTGCTGATTCCATTCTCTAACTTCAAATCGCCATTTCCATCTCCAGGCAAGGACCAAAAATTAAGTTGCTGCCGCCACAGTAGTGCTCGTGGCATAGGACATCGTAATTTAGGTTATCTAGTCGTATTCGGTTTTTATGGTGACTTTTGCTATAGAAAAAGGTACCACCCTTCTATGTGTATGTGTGATGTGTAATAATCGTAAATTTTGTATCCACTCCTTTTGGTATGGCCCTTTCTATGTGCCTCCAATCCTTAAGTCTTATCTCTATTTTTCTATTTTTCTATTTGATTTTATTTTTCGTAGCTCCTCTTCGGTTTCTGTGAACGTGATTCTACGAATATTTCTATTGTCTTTCGCTTTTGGATGTTGGTAATTCTTTACGCTCTATTTTTTATTACTACGAGTAGTAGTTCGAAAATCCTTTCTGGGCATCTAAAAACCATGCACACATACAGACAGGATGTTGTCCCCCAAACCAATCGGCTTTTTGTGTGTACCACTTTTTGTTCGTGTGATTATCAAATTGCTCACGAAAGGAAAACAAAATTAGATTGTTTTCCACTTGAATTAGTCTCTGTGTACGAGTAGGTTTGTAGAAGTAGGTATAGGATACGAGTATTTGTTATCCTGCGATGGGATTTCGAAAGGGATTTCTACGGAGTAAATGATGATTTGATTCGATGCGGTGTGTGGGAAAACGTAGATGCCAGTAATTGATAGGAAATTTAAGCACGCTTTAAGCTTTCGGACTACTTAACGTCAGTCTACTATCTGCAATTTATCACCTCTCAAAACAGCTTCGAACGATTTTTTCTATCTAATTTTTCGCCCGTGACAAATTGCCCTTTACTCTGAGTAGCCTCCAGAAAGGCGGCCTCTCAAGTGAGAAGACACAGTATGATAACTGACAAAAAAGAGAGGTAGATATTACAAATCCCATTGAATCTTTTACCAGGCACTCTAGATGAGTTTTTTGTTCGTTTTTGGAAGCAGGCTGCCATGCCGCCAAAGCCAGCCGCACCACGGAGAGTAATAATTGTGGCATGGAAAATGAACGAAGATATAATGTATGTACATACATATGTATGCAGGTAGCGCGATGCTACCTGCTACCATGTCAGCACTTTGGTATGTAGGAACACATAAGTCAATTTCGGTTGTCTAGTCGCACTGCTAGCAGCGGCTTAATGACTTAATCAACACGCACTAAAAAGGCCTCTGGAATTTTATTTAAAAAAGGAAAAAAAAAACAAAAATAGTTTTCTTTAGAGGTAAGAATGTATGCTGTATGTATGTATCTGCCGATGGTGGTATGCTCGATAATGACACGAAAAAGCTTTTATCTACGACTAATTAGCTCTCAACGAACAATGACTTAATCGGCCGAACTCATCTTAACAGAGTGTCTGTCCATTTTAGTGTTCCCGTTTTTTTTTTTCAGTTTTTTTTCTTGTAGATAGAAAAATATTCGGATACTACGATCATCAATTTCGAGCAGTTAGGAGATTTGTATCGTGGGATGGTAGCATGTTCACGCTCGACTCGTTTTCTTATGGCCGTAATGATAGTTAATATTTTGGAAGGCGTTGGAGCCGGTTAAACTAATTGTTTGTAATTTGTGGAGGCGGATGCCTGATAGGTAATTTTTAATTTCGCTCTAAGCAAAGGTGTTTGTAGAAGACTAATGCGAAACTCACATCCGAGATGAAAAGGGCCTGAGGAAACCATAAATCCGGTGTTCGGTTTACTGTGCGTTTCTCCTTCTAGAATTGTACAATAACAGACATCAGGGAAACGCTTGAGGAGAAAAACTTGTGTTCCATAAAGAATTTCTTCGATTAAGATCATGTAATAATTATAATACTTCATGGATTACAAGGGGGTTTTAGCTTTGTTTGGAAGGACAGTGGCACAGGATTTGTGTTAAATGCAGAATATGTACTATTTTCCTCTTCCACTTACTTATAATGCACCTCATTGACAATCAACGATGTTGTTAATATCATTCACAACTCCACAAATCAGTCTATGCCGCTGGTATTGGTATCGATAGACAATTTTCGATGATCCTAATAAAGTTCTGAATATGGTGCCACAAAACCTTCGCTAACCTGAATATAGAGAAATGCCACCATGTCTTATTTCCGAAAGCGCTTAACACTTTTCAATCGAACTTGCTATATATATATGTCAACTCAGGATATAGCTTCAATCACCTCACTGCGGGAATTGGGCATTTTTTTAGATATGGAACTCAATTCCATATCATCCATGTTGATTCCATGATCAGAAAAGTCAGCTCAGTGCCGGGCTTTGCTAAACGATGGTTTAGAGAATTCTCTGACATTATCTTTGTTTGGTACACTGGAGTATCTAGCCAGACGGGCTCTCATAGCCTGACTACTATATTTTGCCATCCTATACTGAAAACTGCTCAGTGTACTTTCCTTGGGAAAGCATCGCGAAGAAGCCGATATTCTCCTTATTCACCAGATATTGACCAGAAACATCGAATGCCCCACACTGCTGCCCCAGCTTTGGTTTAATATCATCATACTAACCAACGCAATTTGAGGTCAGATCCAATAATCACCGAACAACATCTGGTGTGATGTGCTACTCGAAGCTAGTAGAACGCATCACGTCTTCGATTTGCATTGCAGGAGATGTACCCTCAGAAACCTCCTCAACAATCACTCTTCCCGACTCTGAACTTTTCTACAATTTAGTTTTGTTTTTTGTTAAAATTCAGTTTGTATTGAACTTAATAAAATAGACGCTGACCCAGGCTTGTTATTTAAATAATGGATTACCTCTTTCTGTTGTAGATTCCAAAACTTTTATTCTGTTTCATGCTATATCCTTCTGCTCTCTCAACTGCAAGTGTAGTTGTCCTCAATTGTCTTGAAACTGTGTAAGTAGTCCACTTCGTCTATCACATAGACGAAAACACCGCATGCTTAAAAATGGTTATAACATCTTAGTTACAGGAGCGGCTATAGTCGTTGTGCTACACCCATATAAAAGCAAAAATTCGATGTAGGAAGAGAACAGTTTTGCTTTGCTGATTAACGTCGCTAATTAGTTTTTGCCTGGGCTGATAATTTTTTCATATCTCATCAAAATTCAGCCCCATCTAACATCAGCTTCTGTCTTCAATCAAAATGCCACGTGGCAGATACTCATTTTCTTATGAGACAGTTACGAGTATCTCACTCCTTGAGTGTGAGTATGATATCTAAATTGAGATACTAGATTTTGCTGAACTACTACTTGCAAACACGATACATACCCAGTTGACATCCCAGCATGTAGAATGTCGTTAATCACCAATAAGACAATATTAGTTTGTAAAAAGTGACACGTTGAGGTCATATAAATTCTCCATTGTTACTGTCGAGGAATGGACACTTTGATTGGTTAGGTTTTGCTTTTCAAATGAACATCTTTGCTAAAATGCTTGACGTCCATTCCATTGTTGCTAACCAAATCATGGAAGTTTTTAGCCTTCTTTATTTAATTGACGCTAGTTGGCTGGCCGTAATCCATTATTTGTTTGTACCTTACATTTCTGATGAACTCAACCAAATATTTTAAGCAGCTCAAACTGACATCCTAGTTGAATTCGGGATAAGCAATGTGCTGTCAGAGCCTTCATTAGACGTTGGCCGGATTATCGATTCCCTCTCGGCGTTTTAGTAAAATTTTAGACGACTCTCTAGATATTTTGCTGAAGAGTTGCATTTTTAACATCGGTCGCCAAGCCGAAGCTCTCTTTTGTGCTGTAACGAAGGTTATCCGGGCCTAAGTCAGGGTCTCGGAAAAGAGATGGAGGCAGATAAGCCACTCATGGACCAATCTCAACGCTCACATCACCGGTCGGGTAACTAGGATAACTATAATGAAACTGCTACGAAGCAACAACAAGCCTCGGATACGGATGGATCTTCTATTGACAACCCCTGAAAACGAATTAAGGATAAAGAACTACGGATCTGTACGTGGAATAGTAAGCCACTCAGTGGACCACGTGCAGTCGAGCAACCAGCGGGGGCTTTGGACTGCTGCAAAGCTGATATTATCGCTATCCAAGAAATGTGATGGGAAAAGAGGATGAAAAACTACGACATTTACTACGGCGATTATTATCGATGGAAAAGCAGCGCCTATTTGGATGCTGATTCATTGTTGGAGGTAGACTTATGCAAGTCTTGAGTTTCCGGCATGTTAACGAGTACCTTATAGCCTTACATGCGCGCACGTCCCACAGAAGAGAAAGATGACAACATCAAAGATAGCTTCTATGAGCTCTTGGACAAGACTTAGGAGCAGTGAACTAGGTATGACATTGAAATCGTCCTCGTCGACTTTAATGCACAGTCAAATCCTTTTCCGATCGAGCCTATCGTAATCTCTTAAGAGCTCCTATGGCGCTAATATCAAGTATCGAAGACCAGTAGCAACATTGCCAAAAGGCCACCAGAGATACAGCCTGTGATGTGCTGGGTTTCACTAGGCCACCACAACGAATCCCATGGTTTGATGACGAGTGCCAACAAGCATATGCAGTTAAGCAAGATGCATACAAATCGGCGCCACATAGAAGGATTAGAACTGCACACGAGCTCTACGAGCTGAAGAAGAGAGACGAACACCGGCTTCTCAGAAAAAAGGAATTGAGAGCTGTTACTCCAGGAATGAGATTCGGAAGTTTTATCAAAAGTTATAAAAAAAACTTGCCACGGAACTATACCCCGAACCAGCAGTATAGTAGTAGAGTCGGTGTTTGGAAAGAGCATTTCTGTAAACTGCATAGCGCCGATGACGAACCAAATACCACTGTCACCAAATACCACATGACGAACCAAATACCACAGAATGATATGGGCGATATAGACCCAAAATTTCGTCCACCCGACCCGGATGAATGAAGATAGCCATATCTAAATTTAAGTCTAACAAAACTGCTGGAGCGGACGGCCTGACCTCCGAGCTCTTCAAAGCGGCAAGCGATGACTTAGTAAGGGGCATACATCAACTCATCTGTAAAATATGGTCGGATGAAAGTATGCCCGATTAATGGAACCTTAACGAGAAGACCCTCAGAACTGCGTCAACTCCAGAGTCATCAGTCTTCTTAAAATCGTCTACAAGATCCTTTCTGCTTTATTGAGTGAAACCCTGAAGCCGTTTGTCAACAACCTGATTGTTCCATATGAATGTGGCTTTAGCCCAGCAAAGTCCACCATAGACCAAATATTCAAGCTAGTGCATATCTGGAATAAGCCCATGAGCTTCAAGCCGATACACACTACCTGTTCATCGATTTTAATGCCGCGTATGACAGCATCTATGGAGAGGAACTATTCAGAGCAATATCTAGTTTTGGCATCCCTGCGAGAACTTGTCCGTTTGTGCAGGATTATGATAGAGAACGCTCGCTTCTCCGTTGAGGTCGGTAACCTTTGATGTAAAAAAAGGGCTTAGACAAGGTGACGCTCTGTCATGTGACTTCGTGAACATCTTACTTGAAAGAATTGTGCGGAACTCACAAGTGAACACTGAAGTCACAATCTTTCAAAAGTCCATCCAATTACTTGCATACGGCAGTGATATTGACGTAATCTGAAGAAATCCGCTTGATGTCAGTGTCCCTTTCGCGGGATGGGTTTAATGGTCAATGAGGGCAAGCCCAAGTATATGCTGTCAACAATGTTGTCTCGAACAGAACGTCACACTCGCCAGATATAACCTTGAGGTAGTTAAGGACTTTGTCTACCTAGGCTCCGCTGTTAATTAATCAGCGCTAGTCCCGATCTAAGGCGCAGAGGCCATTTCAGAAATGTATGAGGTTGAGAGGAAAATCCTTTGGGTGATTTTCAGTCCCGTCTTCATAGACGGTGAATGGAGGGGGAGATACAACAACGAACCGTACTTGCTGTATAGCAACATCGGCTTAGCCGGAATAACAGTGACGGCTGAGGTGGTTGGATCATGTAGAGCGGATAAACAGCCCCGAGAGACAGTAGAGAAAGACCATGATTGAGGCGGCGTATGTAAGTAGAAGAGGCCCTTAATCACCTTAGCGTGTGAAACTGGAGGCAGCTAGGTAACGATCGAGCTGACGGGAGATGCTTATTGGTTGAGGCCCAGGTCTACCCCTGACTGTAGCGCTACCTTACGTTAGTAAGTAAGCAATAAGTGATATTTACTTTTGCTATTACTCTAATGACTAAAATACGAATAATTTTTTTTGGGGTACCTAAAGTTTATTTTAATTATTCGTCCAGCTCAGATTCCAATTAGCAACGTATCAATGCTTTATATCATACTCTGTTGAACGTACCCGTCTCGCCATAATGGTTTTCGAAAAAGTAAGGCCACTGACTCTTTCAGAATACACACCGCAATGTAATACAGCTTATTAAATTAATTTTGCGCTTTGAGTGCCCCAAAAAGCGACTATTTTACGTGCTAATGCTTTCACACAGCGTAAAACGAGCTTCATTGGACATGATCACACTGTCTCAAAAATCAGGTTCCGCAACAACGACGTTTTGCATATTTCGGACGTATTGAACATAATTTTTGAGCTATTTACGTCTTGTGTGGAAAATTATACAAATAAACCTCTAAAATCTTCCACCTAGTCGTTGGATGCAAGCAAAAATGCTGAGTTTCTGGATGTTCGTCAAAATCGGCTTTTAACGCATCAATGGTCTTATTATTACTTCGACGTGGACGGGGTTTAATTGTTGTCTTCGATGTTGCCATCCTATTAGAATGTTGATTTGAGAGTGCCTATCATTTTTAACATCGTCTATTTTAACATAAAGATATCGTCGTGCATAGATCCACCCCTGGGTACCTTAGACAAATATTCGGTAGGACACATTCCAAGCCCCGCAAAATAACTAATGAAGAGCTTATTGCACAGTAGTGTACAATCTGCCCTCGCATTAAACGATTATTTAATTATTTATATGTATTTAAATTTGAAAGCTTCTTCTAAGGAGTTTTGTGGTTTTAACTTCCCACCTTGTTTTCATTTATTTAAATTATGCTCCCTGTTCATATCGAGATTGATAAGCTAGTTGTTTTTATTTCTTCCAAGTATTTTCAAACTTTTACTTAAATTAAGCTCTAAAACAGAACAACTGCTTTGCCTTCTATCAAGTTTTAAATTATTTTCCAGGAAATCTTATTCTCATGACGAAGGCCGTTGTACCCTTATTACGTATTACACACCTACACTAAGCCAACGTCCTACCCACGCATAATAATTGTATGAAAAACAGTAGGCAAAGAGGATAATGGATTCTTATATCTTTGCTCCCTCTGTGTAAGGCAAAACAGCCGGGAGGTTTATTCCTTATTGTGGTCCCCCTTGGTCTATCATTTTGCCAACTAGAGCAAGAACTATAAGCAAAGTTTGTGTAACGTCTCAAGATACCACTTACCTATGATAAACGAATCGTTCTAAGAGATTTCTCAACATTGTCAGACGTCATGCCCCATTAGTTGCAGATTCGTATTCTGTACGAGTATAAGCAATTGAAACGAACACAAAGAACACACTGGCTTGTATTCGTATTTGGTATAGTGCAACAGAATTGTTGCTGGCATGTTTGTTCTACTAAATTCATTTCCCATTAAGATGACTATGAATACGAGTACATACAAGTACTCGAAACTGGAGTACATTTGTGAGGAAATTTGCATTTTTATTTGGAGTAATGTGATCCAACTTTTCGACAGATATGTAGGAAGGAGAGGTAAGTGATTAAACACACATGAGACATTTACAACTTGAAGAAATGATATGACTTTGGAAGATATGACATTATCAAGCTGCTTCATGTTAGCTTATGTGTTCATATACCATAAGGCATTTAAGAAAGGAAATTGTCATTTTTAAACAGTTCTTCCCTGGGATTTATGTTAAAAGAAATTGGTTTTGATCAGATCCACTTGATCCTTTAAAGAACTTGTTCTGTGAAACAGGGCTGATGCATTAGATCAGGAATATTTGAAAGTGGCTTCTGAATAACTTTCGAAAATTTAAATCACCTTGTTCCGGATGCATCTTCAAACAATATTCATTGAAGGCAAAAAAATAATTAAAATTCGGAAACCTATTGACCGGAAGTTCCAGATGAATATTGAGTCTCTGGTTTCAAGATCAAGCAATCCTAGATACTTTGCAATTCAGTTTTATAAACTGCAACCAGGGGAGTAGAGTATAATTTAGGCTTAATGTCTTCTTTCTTGGCCTGTTCCCTAGCCTTTGCTTTCTATAATATTTCATTGTCTAAAGGTGCTTCACGCATCGGGCCGATGCGAAGATTTTTAAAATCCAAAATGTCTACTTAGAGAGAATTCATTTCATTTCATTTATTATTCATAGATTAACAAGCTGAATCACTAAAAGTATAGCTAACAAAAAGTTTAACTAAGAATAGTTAGTGCTATTTAAATTCAAAAAAATAGTGTTGAGGTCACTTCAAAAATTATTATTTACAGTGTGGTGAACAATGTTTCATATCAAGAACGCGTTTGATAATTTTAAATAAAATAATTAACACAAATAGTTATTTTTTAGTTATAAATGACTTTTATTTCATTTTAAGTAGTTTACAAAAAAACAATAATTTCTAAGTCTCTTTTTTTGTCATGGCTGATAGCCATCTACCAGATTCACAATTATTTGTATATCAATAGACTATAAAATTAATACAAAAAAAAAACAAAAAAAAAACATAAAAAAAACATAAACTCTACGAGTATTATGTTTTTTTTTTATTTTTCTACATAGTCTCCTTGTAACTCTACACACTTCTCCCAGCGATGCTCCCATCTCTCCAATCCGTCCAAATAGTACTTGGCGTTTTTCTCTGCAAAAGAATTGTTCACGAAGGTGATTGCCTCCTCATTTGACGAAAATCTCCGTCCCCTGAGCGCAGTTTTTAGATGAGGGAACAAAAAGAAGTCCCTTGGGGCTAGATCTGGTGAATAAGGCGGATGGTCAAGCAGTTTAAACCGTAATTCATGGATTTTCCCCATGGCAACCGCTGAGGTGTGAGACGGCGCGTTGTCTTGGTGAAATAGGATTTTCTTTTTCTGCAAATTTGGCCGTTTTTCCGCAATTTCTGTCTTCAGCTTGGCAAGTAATGATGCGTAGTATGCTCCTGTAATGGTTTTTCTTTTTGAAGATAATCGATTAAGATAACTCCCTTACTATCCCAAAAAGCAGTCGCCATCACTTACCCAACCGAAAATACAGTTTTTGCTTTTTTTTGGCGCCGGCTCGCCCTTTCCAGTCCCCTGTTTTGACTGAATTTTTGTTTCGGGCGTATAATGGTGTATCCCAGTTTCATCTACAGTAAGCAATCGGCGCCAAAACTCGGATTTATTGCGCCTAAACTGCGCCAACAGAGCGTTGGAAATGTTCATTCGAACACGTTTTTGGTCTAACGTAAGCAAACGCGGCACCCAACTCGCGGACTGCTTTCTCATGACTAAATCTTGATTTAATATGTAACAGACACGTTCTTTAGACATTTTCATAACCTCTACTATCTCTCTCACTTTAATTCGGCGGTAGTCTAACACCATTTGGTGAACTTTAGCAATGTTATCGTCAATGGTTGCAGTTTTTTTACATCCCGAACGTTCATCATCTCCCAAGCTCTTGCGGCCACGTTTCAATTCAGCTGCCCAAAATTTCACTTTGGTAAATGATGGTGCATAGTCCCCATACACAGAGTCCAAGTCATTTTTGATTTGCGTAGGCGTATTGCGTTTGCGTATTGTATAATAAATCCCATCCTTGCTGTCCATATAAAATGCGGATTGCTTCTTCTTCATCCATGATGCTTGCACCAAAGAATTTTAAGCGGAATTCCCTTAAAATGGGACAGATGGCAAGAAAATGAAAAATATTTTCTCTTACGATTAGGTTGCACATATATTGCACGGGATTGGTAGTTCTGGGCGGTGTGGTAAAAAATTCAGACTTATCAGCTCTCCTCTCAAATTAAATACTGTGCTTATTTTATCCGCCGAGTAGGAATTTAAAAAATATGTACTTTCTTGCAGATAATATTTTAATTTACTATAATACATTCTGTACTCAGATGATTGGGCTTCATTCGCAAATTTGTCATACAAGTTTTTAGCAGTTTCTTTAAGTAAAGATGCAAGTTAAGTTCTTATTAAATCAGACTCCAAATTGGCTGTAATTTCAAGGCTAAGGCCACACTCTGATGCTAGATTCCGCCACTCATTCACGAAAATAGCTCCTGTTGCAATAATGCGTGTAAGAACGATTTTCGGCAACCTTTTTCCATCCAGTGACATTACTTTGACTACATAGTCAAAGTGTAATTTAAGAGTCTCTAAGAATAAAGGATGCATTCCAGTTTCCAAATATAGCATATAGTTTGGTGTATTACATGGTCTACTGCTGGAAAATAACGGTATTTCCAAACTTGAGCCCCATATAGCAGTATTGTCGTAGTGGTTGCACGAAACAGTTTATATTTTGAACTATGAGACACATAGTGATTCGAAATGCACCGCCCCCAGACGGAAGAAATTGCTGGTTTAGCATCTGATAACATTGCCTAGAAGTGTTTGTTTAGATTTAAGTTGCTTGTTACCAGAACCCCGAGGTATTTATACCAGCGCACATTGTCAATCATCTCGCTACAGTACGTCCATATTTTACATCTGAAATATCTGCCGCCTCCATTTCCGAATACCATTGTCTTGGACTTCTCTAGATTAACAAGCAAGTTCCAGCATTTACAGTTTTCGCTGAGCCTATTCATCATGAGTTGCATACAATTTGCCGTGTCACCCATTGTTGATGTAAATTCTTCAGATATGGATTCTCCATCCCACACAAACGCAACATTGTTTTCATACATTGCTCTTAGAGTACTAGATGGAGTGAAAAGTGACATCCTTGACCGCCAGAATGCGCTGCTACTGCAAAAAAGGTTATGGTGACTTGAAGTCCGTTCATATTCAGGCAGACATGCCAAATTTCAGTCCGATACTGTCTTTAGTTTCGTTATGACAGCTGATTGTTGTTGACGTGTTTGGCATCATGTTGAGTATGGACAAAAACGATTTTCGTTCTCTCATAAAACATTAGTTTTTGAGAGGTAAAACGGCGAAGGAAACAAAAGAAATATTATGGGGCTAATGCTCCGTCAGATTACACCGTCAAATATTGGTTTCGAGAGTTTCGTGGTGGCCGCAACTCCACTACCGATCAAGTCCGCAGCGGCAGGCCCTCCGATGCGGTTACAGAGGACAATGTCAAAAAAATACATGATATGGTGTTGGCTGACGCCAACAAAGATTAGTACTGAGCGCACACGCCATATTTTGGGCAATATTCTGCATGTGAAAAAGTTATCCTGCCGCTGGATGCCGCGAATGACCAAAAACACGAAGGCGAGAGCACTTCGAAAGAGTGCTTGGACTTACTGATGCGGAATCGGGCGGACTTTTGGCGTCGATTGGTAACTGGATTTGGATTCCTCGGACTATTATATCTTCCCAAACCTCAAAAGATGGCTCATCAATAAAAAATTCAGCTCACGCGAGGAAATCATTGACGCCACGGAGGAGTATTTTGCAGACCTTCCGGAAAATTACTTTTCGGACGGGATCAAGAAGTAGGAAAATCGCCGTAATAAGTGTATCAAGCTAAAAGGGGACTATATTGAATAATATAAAAAAACATTTAAAAAAAAAAATTTTAATTCCCAAGGAGGTCACTTTTCACTCCATCTAGTATGATGAATGACTTTACTCGAGATCCCAATTTTGTACAGTTTGTAAAATAGTGCTTCACGTGATATGGAGTCAAATGCCGCTCAAAAGTCAACAAAAAAGGCGTATGGTTCTTTTTATAAATTTCTGCAATAATAGTGAGAACAAACATTTGGTCGACACTGGAATAGTTTTCTCTGAAGCCTGCGTTTCATTAGGTGCCAAAACAGCTGGTTTGAATATGCAGACGTGGACGTACGCGGAAAAATGATTAGTTTTTAGCTCGCGTATATTTGCTATGTCCACTATAGATTCCCGAGTCATTACAACCTAACAAACACAAAAGACTCAAACACCGACGTTGCTAAGCAGGGCAGCAAAGTGGAAACTCTTACTTTGGTTTACCGACTGGCCAGAACTATGGTATACTGTATACACTATACGAAAAACGAATCTGGTGAGGACACAAGGTTAAGTTTTTTTCTGCAGTTTTTTTACTTTTAGCTTGGCTTCATTGGTGGAAAAGTTGTAGAATATTGGTATATTTCTTATTTTTGTTCTCCTCATCATCAGTAAATTCACGGTTTGAATTTCTCCAACCGAAGCCTTTGACGTAGTAATGCTTGGCTTCATATTGAGATTACATCACATTCTCCTCGAAGAGTATCTTCACTCGTCAGTCTGTGCTCTGGTGTGGAAAGGAAAGCTGGTTATCATGGTATGCATCACTGTTTATAGTTAAGGCAAGAAGGTTACTTTATTAAAAGTGACCGCTCAGTTTATTAGTAATGATATGTAGCTAATCAAATTTTGCTGCAGTTGGCAGTTGGTTGTCTTTTTCGTTACCATCTACTCATACGTACGCGGCAGAAAGAGGGAAGGAATGTTTGATATGTAGGCCACTTCTAATGTCTGTACCCATTATCCCAATTTGTTCATTTTAAAGGCACTGTAATAACTTTCTGTAGCATTTTGGTTGTGGCTTTTTCCAGTAAAGGTTAGCTATTTCGTCTAAACCATGTATTAGCTAAATCAACCATGGTCTCATCGATCTCTATAATTTAAAAAAAAATGTGTAATTGGTACAACTTGGGTCGGAACGTTTCCTATACTCAGAAAAATATTCAGACAGAATTTGAATCAGGACCAGACCAAGGAAGTGGTGCTGACGTCTTTGTGAAGGATAATCTCAAATTTCGCTTGTGTCTCCCTTCCAAGCAGAGATATAGGCAATGAACTACTGTATGTATATGGAATTTAAGCATCTCGGCCTTCAACGATAGCCACACTGCAATGAAAGCTCTACTAAATATTGACTTTGTTCAACATGTCAAGGACACTTTGAGCGTAATTGAAGTGCTAAGTTCATTGAGTCTTGTACGGATCGCTTTTCATAATGGGAAATGAGATCACCGATGATTTGCTTAGAGGAGAACTTCTCAGGATTGGGATGGAAAATATGATACATCATGAATATATAAATCGCTTTCTATAGCTACAACAGTGTCTGTTCAAAATTTTAAGTAGAATACAAATTGAAAATTCAGTATCGGTTCCTTACATTTTCAAAATCTTCACAGCTCTGATTAGTTTGCTTAAACTTCCACTTACGTACGTATATGTATGGTGTGATGTAATCCGAAATAAAAAAATTATGTAGGTATTCAGACAATTGAGAATGAAAGAAACCCTTTAAAATGCCAAAACGCAAAATAAAATTCTGGCTAACGCTATGGCGTTGTCATAATAAAATGCCAAACGAAAGACATAAGCAAAGTACGTGTCGTATGTTAACAAAAAAAAATGCCAAAAATACTCGTACTTGTTCTTGTATTCATAAGCAATACCACATATCTCACGTATTTAAGTAATAGGGGTGCCTCTGTTTGAAGCCCTTGTCCCGGACCGCTCCTCCATATGGCTTAAAACAAAAGCACTTATGTGTGTTATACTTGCACGAGTATGTAGAGTATAGCAGAGGCCCATGGGGAATATAAACGTGGAATTTAATTCAGTCCCAGTGACACTGGTAAAGCGTGAAATTCAATACGCTACCCGACTGTTTGCTATACCAGGATATTGTATCTCGTATACTCACATACTCGTACGAATACTTGCGTTGCTTTACTTAATAAATCCCTGTTTGCGTCGCTTTGACAGAATCAATGGTATCACTGAAACCAGGATAAAGGAATTTTGTCCTCGTCATCGCCATCGTTCGTCGTCATTTCGCGCTCTATCCCAAAACAATCTCTGTTCTGTTTCGGTATTTCTCTAGAGCCAGAGTCCTTTGTGTTGAAGTGCGAAAATGAGGTGTGAGAAGCAAAAACGCAGGTGGCTACAGCTGTTCATACAGCTATATCAACATCAGCAATGACTGACCAACACCTACCAGTGTTGGAAATTTCTCGGATGATTTCGCGTATTGTTCGGGAATTGTGAAGGACCATTGGTTTGTGTATTGTCGTTGTATTTTTGTATCGCCATTGTCCTTTTTCATTATATAAATTTTAATTTTTAATAAATTCACACCTCTTTCATGCCAAGAGAAAAAAGCCAAAAGTTCATCCTTCAGAGACAAAGAATAGTTTCACCGGAAAAAAGTCCCACGACACAGACAAAAAAATTTAATTATTTTTCCTTCCTACGAAATATACGTCAATCTAAGAGTGCTGATACAGATACGACCTAATCCCCAGATCCCTTGAGATGTTCCTGAAAAAATGACTTAAGATGGATATCATCCCGAAGTAAGGGAAAAAGGAACATTCAAACTCAGTCCTTCACAGCACAATAGGAAGAAACTCCAAAAGTTTCTTTTCTTTTCCTTTTATTCTATTTTTACGTTTGTTGGGGTTTCCTGAAGCCCGACCAAAACTTTTGTAACTCAATGCGTCTTGGCTCATAAAATGAAGGAAATAAAATAAGGAGCAAGCACGGCAGTGCCAAGAAGCGAAAACAGTTGAGGACGATATACTCGTACATATACATAAAAGAGGAAAGAAATATAAATAGCAGAACTTGGTCGCTCGTAGTTGCCTCTGTATCTTTGTGTGTTCAATTAAAAGATTAAATTTTATCCTTGTGGTCGGTTTGAAGTTTTAGTAACAAATTTCGATTTTGTTCCGAATGGTGACACTTTGGCCACTAGATTTCGAAGCTTCAAACCATAAATATGTGGACTACTATCATAGGAATTTTGAATCAGGATTTCGAGTCCTCCTTTCTTGGGTTTATCTAAATACGGATATTCATATCTTTCATCGTAGCTCTCTTGAAAACATTACTTGCACGGTCGGTTTGTGTATATTCGTATGAACGAGTAGATATTAAGAAGCAAGTTGAAATCATTTGGAACGACTTTAAGGGGTGACATATCCTTGTGTTGTATCCTTTTAAGCTCCATGTCCCATCCCGAACGTTTGTGGTTTTCCTTTTTTTAGTATTTTTCGTCCTTCCAGTTTCTGTGTTGACTGCTGGTGTTGTCAAAGTGTAAAATATTTTTTTAAGGATTCAGCAAAAGTGTTTTTCTTTTCTCCATCTTCCTCTGCACGAAGAAAAGTTTTCCTTTTCCCTGATTCGCAGTCGTTGATAAAAAGTATTTAAGTTTAAATCGGTTGCATGAATAAGAAACTTTGAAGGGTGACCGTGAGAAAATGGGAATATTTTTAGAAGACTTCTTCCCTCTGAGTTAGATTGATTTCAGTACTCTGCGGGGATGTTTTCGTATATGCTAAGCCGAAAATCTGTGGGAAGAAAATGTGAGTATGGCATCATCTGGGTTGGAGTAATGAGTGGGAGTACTTGCAAATAGGCTGCTGTTGATTTATGATATTTATCGACCGTTTAGAAATGTGCGCTATTAAAATGCTTGGCTTATTGATAACTTTGAAGAATATTTAAAATTCGTAGCATGAGCTAAACAAGAGAATAAGTTCTTCGCAACTACTCAAGTGGTGGGGCTGTGGTCTTAATTTTGAGTTTGATATTGTTTGCGACTAGAAATTATACTAGATTTACAAATACCAATTCATGTGTCCTGAGGTGACGTTTGAAAAGTGTTCATTTCTGCTGCTAGTATTGCTCAGACATATCTTCAACTTATACATAAGCATGCAAATCTTGTCAACCCAATCGACATTGCACTTCTAATATGATACTCTGTCTATCCACCGATGACAGATGATCTTTATTTATTTATCTCATTATTTACAAGTGTTAAAATATTTTTGAAGTCAATGAGACTGAACTCTATTGAAGTGAATGTCAAGAAGACTACTGACTTCGTAAGGCCCTCTAAGGGGTTTGCTTGTGCCATTTTTCGACAAGGAATAGGACATTTTATGGATTAACACGGGATTTTGAGCCAGGGAGTAAATATCTGTCTCCATAATCTATAAAAGTTCCAATGCATTCTATTTAAAATAAATGTGAAACAGTCTAAGATCAGGATTCCAAATGGCAATTGAATACTCAAGACTAAGTCTAATTAATTAAGAGTAAAATGATATGAAAAAAAGGATCAGAAAGCTCTTTGCTATTCCTCTTGATGAAACCTTTTGCTATTGGTATCCAACACAACATCCAAGTCCTTGACCTCACTGATTCGAGATAGATGTGTGGATCCAAACGAATAAACAAAGTCTTTTATGGAGGAGGATTAGGAGAATGAAATCAAATTACATTTGCTTGAATTTAAAGTTAGGGCATAAGTGTACTAAATCTGATCACAACTAATAGCCGTCACGTATATTTCTCATGGTTTTAACAAATTTTGGATCGCTGGCAAACAATATGCAATATCCATGTTTAATCACTTGAACGATATCACGAACAAAGATGATGAAAAGAAGTGGGCTCAAATGACTCCCTTGTGGAGCTCCGGAACCACATGTTCGTTTTATGCATGAAGTTACTGATGTTGGCCTGCTGGACAAATGAGATATGATTAACTGAATCTGAAATCGACATACATACTATCAGCTTGATCCTTATTTCATTTTTTAAGACAACGGGGTAAAACAGTGCTAGATTCGATGTAGATCCTCTTTACTAAGGAATTCAAGCATAGTTTGTATGATGCCTTAAAGTATAATACTTTTAATTGAAATCTTACAAATGCCCCTGCAATTTTCAATATTGCTTCTGATTCCAGATCTATTGCCTCCTTCTGAGAGGCAATAGTTGCAAATTTGATGCAGGGAAATGCAAAGCGATTCAATGCATTTATTTGTTAATCAATAATTTTGGATATACGAATACCATCTGAATCACTGCTTAAAGTAGGTTGCAATGACTGAAATAGATGAAAATATAATTTTGGCTTTAAACCAAGGGTCCGATGCCGATTTAGGGAGTTTGTGGGAAGGGCACACCAAGTTGTTGATAAAACGTTCAACTGAATTTTGAGTTCCTGTTTACTATCTTCTTAAATCGATGAAGTACCAAATTTTAGTCATGATATATATATAATATGATATAATTTCTCAAAGAAATTTATCACGAACATTATAATCATTACGCATCTTACTAAATGTATTATGCGAGTAATCAGAGTGAGAATTGGTTTTTTTGAATGCTTAATAGTGAAATTTTTCAAAATTCATAGATTTACCAATCGCTGATTATGCCAACAAGGCTAATTCTGATTTCAATATCTCGAGTGTCAGTCAGTTAGGAGTTAAATATAAACTAAGGAAGTTTTAACAAGAGGTGCATGATTTGAAAGGCCCATTATTTTGCAGATGATCCAAGCAGTGTTGGGATACGGTGACAGATGTCATCTACAAATTTGGGAAATTTACCATGGAATGCTACACAGTGAAAGTAAAAATCCAAATTGTTGAATTTTATTACGAAAATTCATGTTAAATCGCGGCAACGATGCGAAAAATTCGTGCCAATTTTGTATGTAATCGTATGCGCTCCGAGAAGTGTGTGCTCAACATAATCAAAAAATTCCACGAGGCGCGTTCAGTACAAAATGTGAAGACGCCGGATGTGCAATGTAAAATATCGCCGCAGTAATGGGAAATTGTCGAAAATGCCCCAAACACCTCTATTCTTCACTTTTCTCAGAAGCTTAATTTCTCCACAGCCATAATGCACCGAATTTTGAGGAAAGATTTGGCTCTCCATGCATGCAAGGCCCAAATAACATAAGAACTCAAGTCGACCGATTACCAGGAGCGCCGTGCATTCTCGGGTTGGATCCTAGAGAACATGCATGCTGACATTGATTTTTGCAGAAAATCGTGTTTTCGGATGACGCCCATTTCCACACTGGCGGCTACGTTAATAAGGAAAATTGCCCCATATGTGGCACCGAAAATTCACGAGTGATACAGGAGATGCCAGATACACCCAGAACGAATAACTTTTGGGTGCGGGTTATGGAACGGAAAAGTCCTAGGACCGTAATTTTTCGAAAACGGAAAAGCCTTTACGCTCAATGGAGCGCGCTACAGAGATATGATAAACATTTTTTTTGACTATAGGATATGGATATGAACGACCTCTACTGTCAACGTGAGGGTGCTAGGTGCCATAAAAGTCGCGAAAGAATCGGGCTATTGCGCACGAAGTTTGCTGGTGGCATAATTTCGGGTTTCGGATACACACATTGGCTGCCAAGATCGTGCGACTTAACACCGCTGGACTTCTTTTTTTAGAGCTATGTTAAAAGCAAGGCTTACGCCAACCATCCACAAACAATTCCAACTCCGAAAGCGAACACTGAACCCGTGATCGTTGAGATAGAGCCCAAGTTCATTTTATTTAAAAAACAAATCCTACACCTCTTGTGGAAACATCCTAGTAAAGAGGGACTACTTTCTAATTCACCAAAGTCAAATAAAACATATGAGACATCTGATATTCTCACTAATGTGGGCTTCTATAACATTTAAGCTGTTTGGATATAAGGTCGATGCGAAGTTATTGGCGGGAAGCTTGCTCCGTAAGCCTGAAAGTGTGATCGGTCTGAATTTCAGTGAAATAGAAGAAGGCTCTCATCCCACTATGTCATTTTCTCTGCTAAGAGATTGTCATCCTCGAAGCACTTCGTTTCAAAAATATGAGAAATTGAACTAAGTCCTGCTGTCATTTCCTAAGAGCCTCCGCTCAAGACTACGTCTATCAATGATTAATAATAGACGAGAGTGGAGCAATACTGGTCTTATCGTAAATGTATTCAGATTAACACCACTGAAGGCTGGTTTGATTTAACCAGCAACATTATAACGGGCCGGTCATGAGATGCTGTTGGGTAGCATAACTACCGGTAGTCCCGCCAGGACTTAAAAGTCGCTACTGTGGTAGTAAGACCACTTCCGGACTTCAGTCCGGGTTTGAAAGAGACTACCCCTAGTGGGATCTTCATGGTGGCTGTGGCTTAACCCAAAGCCTCAGGAAGGGTCTTCAACAACGGGGAGTAGCAAATAAGTGCTGGGTGCCATGACGTCAAGATCAGGAAAAGGATTTAGGTCGGCCTCGACTCAAATCAATGGTGGAGCCTACTGCAACACAGGTTTCGACTTTAGTATTATTGAAACACGTAAGCGGTGGACAGAAGTCTATATCCTGGCCCCCATGGATGTATGGACATCCCGCGAAATTAAGTCATTCGTGACACGTGTTCACGTTAAACCATGAAGAGGTTCTGTCATTTCCAAATTATGGATTTATGAACTCACGTAGTCGCATGACCACCGAAATATTTTGGTAACTAACTCACTATACTAGCAAACTTGAATCTTCTGAAAGAAACTTTCATGCGAAACAGTCAAGAGCACTTTGACTCGCCATGCTTCTGGCTCGTAAAACAGGACTCAGAATTAAAAATTTTGCTAATTATATGGCGCAACGCTGCTTAGTTTTTGCGATCAAGTGGGAGCCGGAGAGGCCGTAGACGTATACTACTGTCACGCTGGTAGCTGTTGATAGTGATTTGCAGCCCTTGGCCGAAAGAAGCAGCAATTCCTTACTGATATTGTTGCCAGTGTTCACTGCGCAGTGTAAGTAGGTACTCGTACATAAGGTCTTTTACAACGTCATGACGTCGATTTTTAATAATGTTTCCTTTTTAATTGATATCATGTGTCTTATTTTATTCACAGCTCTAGCAGTAGCAGAATATACAAAATATACAATCAGCTGTTTCGAATTGGAATTATTATGCCACTAGTACTACTACGCCAGTTTCTTATGATCTCTCCGAGAATTCATTTACTCATCCAATAGGTGCATGAAAGGGCATAGCCTTGCCTTGATCGCTCTCTGGCATCGGACAGACATGTGCAGTTGTTGCCGATTTTAATGGAGCAGTGTGCGGCCTTTGGTGGCATTTTGCGCGTCTATTTAAGCTATTATCTGAGTCTAATTTTCCAGACCGTATATCTAATACCAGTGTGACGGAGTCATCAAACGCAAAATGGTCTATCTGAAGCAGTCAAATGATCTGTAGATCGTTATGTATCTTTGGAAATGTTGCAGTGTTGAAACGGGTTGTTCACTACAGGATTTTTTGGTCTTGGATCAGTCACACGACTTCTTTTTGATTTATACGTTTAAATTGCCTAAAAAGACCCTAACGCCGATTTGTTTATAGATATTGTCGAGGAACTTATCATCATTTTCTTTTTCTACGACCTTTACAGCAGTGAGCTTTGCTTTATTGCGGTTGAAGACCTTCGCTGATTGTGTTGCTCCATGCTACTTGCAAAGTGGTCTAACACTTCACGCCCGTTTTTTTAAAATAACGTGCTCTTCTCAGGATATTTGTCTTTCCTATGAACACATTTTCTTGTTTTGGCAATTTTAAGAAAGTGATTTTGTGTTTCTCTGTTCTTGATACTCTTTAACCAGATTCCTCGTTAATAGACATCCAGACCGGAGGGCCATATAAAGGTTCGGTAACTGGTTCAATCATATTTTAGAAAATTAAGTGATTTTCCAAGTCGCAATCTAGTTTATCGTAAGTGAATCACAGATAACTTAGTTTGCTTCCATAACTTTGGAATTAAGGGAATCCTTTCTTGAGTGGTAATTCAAACATATTTAATCTCGATACTTTGATATCGAACTCTGATCCCAAAGAGTTCTTCTTCGGAGATGGCACAATTGCAAAAGTGAACATCAACTAGTAATTCATAAACATTCCAAAAGTTATTATTTGTAAGCCCAAAAGGAGCAGTGGATTACCAAGAATAAAGCTCTGGCAGTCTATTGCAGAATGAATAGGTATTGAGAATCCCTGAAGATATGGATGTCAAGAGATATACTCGTACATAATTGTGTTGGCTTTTGCTTCTAAACTCATATTTTTGGTAATAAAATCGATTCGATGAACTTAAAAGCACTTCTTACTGGTGTGCCAAGCAATCAGTATTCCATCCCTATAGGTGAAACCCTATACATCATAAATATAATTTCCGGTTCTGTAAGTACAAAAATTAAGACCCAATTAATCTGGAAAATTCCAAATTGCAACATAAATCTTCCACTTCTGTGAGCCTTAAACCGATAAAATACTCCCAGTTCATCGTAAGTTCTGTGTAAATATGGGTAAATCCTCTTAAAACAGTTTACTACTAGACTTAGATTTAGTAGATTTCCATTTTCCCATTCCAATTAATCTGCATAGCCTACGTTCGAGTGGCTTCAATCTTTAGCCCGAAAATCATTAAATCGATACAGTGGTTCTTATGGCAACCTCACTTCCATCATTTTAGGCTGCTCTTCAGTTTTGCGGTTATGAATAACAAAACAACGAATCTCCTGCTTCCCACAACCACCCACTCCTTGCCAATTTTCCATTCTCAGGAAACACAATATTATAATAAATACCTAAGAACGATCACAATACACTGAGACGGAGAGGAGAGCCGCCTCATTCCAAAATGAAAAACAGAATAAGAGGAAATAACATTTTAGGGGAGGAAAAGTCATGGCGAGGAAATTCGATTTTCTTATCTTCCCTGGAGCTTCACCCCACCTCTTTGGCAAACATCCCACTCCTGGTGGAGCTGCAAAAGTATCTGTATCTGTATCTGTATCTGTATCTGTGCAAGTGTGTACTTGAATGTACGATTGTTTCTTGTATTTCTCGTATTTCTTCGCATACGTAGAAATTAATTTCCAGATCGTAATTTGTGATTGCGTTGAATGGTTAAGCACTGTAGCTGCTCCACCACCAGACAACGCTATAGCACTCCTTGGATGGAACAACCCAAGATGATGGTGTGTTGAGGAGACCACAAGGGCAAACCGGGCTGAAAGGAGAGATGTGTAAAGTGTGCGATGTAGGAAGTTTATTCAATACGAATACAATCCAACAGGAAAACAAATCAGTAGGAGGAAATCCTTTTGGGGAGAAAGACTATCTACGAATCTAGGCACCTGAAGGTACAGAAACGTGTGTACTAAGGGTACCTTGGATACGCCTCAATTTGATGCCGCGGTTCTTCCATTGAATGGATTTTCAGCTTCAAATGATTAGGAGATCTGTAAACTTGCTGAAACCGAAAGAAATCGGCATAACATAAATTTCGTCCATCCTCCTCGATGCTTATACTATCAGCGAAATAGCAGCCACTCCCTGCCTGTGCAAAGCAATCTCGCTCTCTAATCCTAATTTGCAATACTCGAATACGATATCGTGCTATGCATGTACATATGTGCGGTCTTAATGTTGAAATTACATTTTAGTCGGCATCCAATGGTGATATATCCATTGGGCTTCAAATTTTCAATAAAGTTGGAATGATACAGCTTACAGATGGCACATATGATAGGCTCATGTTACAAGAATACATACGGATAGGTATTGCCAAGTTTGGTAGGTGGGTTTCACAGGTGTTGGGTCCCCCATTCAGTCAGTACCTTTGACCATGCATACATAGGCTTTAAGGTTGAAGGGGATTTCAATTTCGAAAGACAATGACCCGTGTTGCCACTGTTTTAGAATGTTTTAAACATTTAATTCTCATTTTTTTCGAGACGACATTTATGTACTAGGGTTTGTCTGAAAAGTTTCCCACCGAACAATGATACAAGAAATTTTTTTTTTATTTTTCTACACAGTCTACTTGTAACTCTACACACTTCTCCTAGTGATGCTCCCATCTCTCTAACCCGTCCAAATAGTACTTGGCGTTTTTCTCTGCAAAAGAATTGTTCACGAAGGTGATTGCCTCCTCATTTGACGAAAATCTCTGTCCTCCGAGCGCAGTTTTTAGATGAGGGAACAAAAAGAAGTCCCTTGGGGCTAGATCTGGTGAATAAAGTTTAAACTGTAATTCATGGATTTTCGCCATGGCAGCTGCTGAGGTGCGAGACGGTCCGTTATCTTGGTAAAACAGGATTTTCTTTTTCTGCAAATGTGGCCATTTTTGCGCAATTTCTGCCTTCAGCTTGGCAAGTAATGATGCGTAGTATGCTCCTGTAATGGTTTTTCCTTTTTGAAGATAATCGATTAAGATAACTCCTTTACTATCTCAAAAAACAGTCGCCATCACTTTCCCAGCCGAAAAAACAGTTCTTGCTTTTTTTGGAGCCGGCTCGCCCTTTGCAGTCCACTGTTTTGACTGAATTTTTGTTTCGGGCGTATAATGGTGTACCCAAGTTTCATCTACAGTAATTAATCGGCGCAGAAACTCGGATTTATTGCGCCTAAACTGCGCCAACAGAGCGTTGGAAATGTTCATTCGAACACGTTTTTGGTCTAACGTAAGCAAACGCCTTTCAAAAACAAGTATTTAATAACAGCTCGATACTCAATTTTTTTCATTTTCACAAAAAACACTCACATCGACTCACTCAAACGACTGTCAACTAAAAACTGCGCGTCCGAAATGACTGAAACTTCGGTAAGTAACAGTCAAAGGATGCACAACTAGCATTCACTAGCTTTTTTTGACAAGTTCCGCTGTCTTTACGTCGAGGTCGGAAAGTTCCCAATTTGCTCATCGGTCCAACCTAGAAGTTTTGGCTTCCAATAGCAAGTTGATGAAAGCAAAGATATATATGTCTGAGATCAAAACCAGGGAATGTAGTGGACTCCGAGTACTTCAAAAAAGTATATTTGCCTAATTTTGCTGAAAGTAGGCTAGAGATGTGATAACAAACGTTCAACTAATTTCAGGGGTTTGTATCTCAACCAAGAAACACTTTGAACAACCTCAATTGGTCGATAATCATTCCTTGCGTACCCCACATTGCATAAGCACTTCCTGTCATGCTTGGTTTAGATTTAAACCTTCTTTGTCCCGAAGATTTTCTGTCGATGTCTTCTATACATCCAGTCTGAGTATCTATAGTAAATAGTTGTATTGGTACATATTTTACCAGACTCTGTGCATTTAGTTGTTTCACTTGGTTAGACTCTTTAATTTTGAAAGGGTAGTTAATGTAAAATCGAACACATTACATCGTTAAGTTTATTCCAATAGACGCAGTCTTATGCTTCCTAATAAAGGTAAAAACAAGCCGTGTTGTGAACATCTTATTTGCATTTGCGGGCTTTATTCATGTAAGATCGCATCACCAAAGCTTTACGGTGCCACTTAACAACCCTTCTGCGTCAGCTTTGCAGTTTCGTATTAATTTTCCAGCTTGCTAGCTATGGTGCGTTATCATTGTTTCCCCTTTTCAAAGCGAAGGAATGAATGGAATATTGACAGATCCCGCGCAGTGAGTCATAGATATATGTAGCTTAACTCAAAATTAGAAGTCCTAAAATCCAAGTAGTGGGCTTTACACTGTGCGGAAAAATCTGAGATTTTGTTTCATAAAATACGTGAATGGATAGTTTGTTTAGAAACCCAGTCGGTAAACTTGATCGAACAGCAATATACGGTGAGATCCCGCCCTACACTGTTACTAGTATTACCGTATGGGAGCGAATTCTGATCTATGTAGTCGTATAATAGGGACCTGATTTTGTTCGCCTCCGATCAACATTTACTCCTTCGGAGATTTGGTTCTATCTATGCAAGATACTCGTATGTGTGCTTGAGGTAATGTCATTGCGAGTTGAACAAAAAAAATGGTTCAGTGGCTCGACCACGTTTGGTGCTTGGACACGGAAGATGGTTTCAGGTTACCGGGTTCGGGAAGAAAAGTAACATTAAGCCTTCGGTCAAGGATAAACAACTCGGTCTAACAATCTAAAAGACCACTCAAAAATTAACCAGGGTGTGATCCTTTCTCATTAGTGTATTGAATATACTCATCCATATCTGTAAATACATTTATATGTTTGTTGGTGTAACCTAAAGCTGGAAAATGCCATTCACTCATGAAAAGTAAGGTGTGTGAAAGTGTCATTTGAAACCAAAAATTAAAGTGAATAGGAAGTACATTTGACAATACGGCGTAGCTGGTATTTCCTTCGGTTATTGTGACGCATGAGGCCATCATCATCCTTCGATGGCTTCAGGTCGGCTGACACCAATGGCATATGCTACAAAAGGGTATGGACCAGCTGCTGGTAACAGTAAAAAGAAACTTCACTACAGGCCTGACATTAGTAAACATATTGAAATCCTGGCGAACAGTAAGAGATGCTTCAAAAGAGCTTCAAACCTATTAGCCTGACTTCCTTCATGTTGAAGAGAAGGTGTAGCGCAAAACTGCTTTGCGAGTACATCCTCAGATTCAACATGTCTATAACGCGGAAAACCTTGCGAAAGTGTGGTTCAAAATCTGGAAGCCAGAATTGATGGCGCACTTGGCGGGAAGGAATGGCGCTGGTCATTTTCATCGACATTGGCGGTGTTTTCGACAACGCAGGTTTTGATGCCATATGTGACTCTCTAAGACAATACGGAGTCTACGAATCATTAGTTTTGTATATAAAGGCAATGCTGGTGAATAGAACAGGAATATGACACATGAATAGGATACATAGCGGATGCTGACTGCGGCCAATATGTGATGGCGGATTTAAACAGGGGTTGTACACAAGGCGGTGTTCTGTCTTCACTGTTATGGTGTATGTTAGCCGTTAGCCCCGACTCATTGCCTAAAGCTCTCAAAAGTTCTGAAGTTTATGCTCAAGTATATATAGATGATAAAGCTGTACTGTCTGTTGGATCGTGTCTAACGACAATCAGCTTTAAAGTGCAGGCAGCCCTAGACGTGATCGACGGTTGGTGCACTACATAGATATAGGCTTTCAGTCAATCCTTTCAAAACTGAGAAGGAGAAAGCTATCTAGTTTGACTTGTCTCGTAATTAAAGTCATCACTATCCAATTTTCCAAGGAAGCTAAGTATTTTGATGTCATTCTGGATAACAAACTTCTCTGGAGTGAACATGTTACATCGAAAGCCTCTAAGCTGCTGTCGGTCTTCAGTATCTGTAAGTTATCAGTAAGACATGAGGCCTGTCACTGAGGAGGACGCTCTGAATCTACATAGCTACGCTAAGGACAATTATATGCTATGTGTCGGTTGTCTGGTAAAACTAGCTTTCACGAAAACATGTCACTGTTGATTTTAACAGACTCCAAAGATCAGTCTGTCTCTGCTGTGTGGGGGCTTACCCATCATGCGCTAGAGCTTTTATGGCCTTGCTGGCTAACAGGTTTTTGACTCTGGTCTTGTGGATATGCCAGGAATGGTTTCGGCCAGAATATATGACAGAGAAGGAATGTAGTCTTTACGAATGGCTCCAAAACTGACTTACTATGCGATTTCACTCCTCGTTAATAAAACTTGCGTTTGGCTTCCAAGTGGAGATATACGCAAACCAGATGGCAATGAGCTGTATTCTGAAGAATCGAGGCGACAGCCAATCTGGATCCAAAGCCTTGCTGAGCCATCTTACGACTTCCAAGATAGGGCAAAAACTCACTGAACCCAGTCGGAAGGCTGCATTCATTGAGTCCTATCCGGGTCTCAGGTGACAGTTGGAAGACGGGAAATGAAATCACCGATGAACTTGTTAGGCATTGCTCAGATGAAAATTTTTCAAAGGCTGAACCTACGTTAGATCTTCCTACGTCCTCGATTAGGGCTTCCATTGACAGTTGTGTCTCATATGAGCATACCTTCAGATGACTCCTCGTGTTCTTTCCTGGCGTCCCTCAGTAGGAAGGACGGCCGGATGCTTACTGGCATTATGACGGTGCACTACGGTTGTTCTTACCATTTACATGTTGCTCCCGATGAGTAAAATATATCAAAATTTACGTTGATTGGGCGACCAATTATCACATATTTTTCTGTGATAGTCGGATGGCTTCACAAACAACGACAAACGACCTTGAGTAAGGTCCAAGATGTGGTCTGTTTGAGTACTATGCTTACAATGCCAACGTTCGCGATGGAGATGGAGTACAGTTTGCTGCTTAGACCTAACAATAGTCAGCTAAGAACCAATTCGGTACAAGAGGTATTCCATTTAGCTGGTACGATAAATTCTTGTAGGAACTCTAAACTTCTTTCTTTATTTGAGAAATGTTTGTTATTTTGCTCTTTTGGCGAAATAATTTTCAATTTGGACATTTATTTTTGGCTGCTTGCGTTCGCAGACAGTCCTGGACATGAACGAGGATTGAAGCACGATTGTATCGGTTTTTGTCTTTCTTTCGTTTTAGGGAGAACAAGATTCGAATGGGCAGCTATAGTCATGTACTCGTTGGAGATAATAAATATCAACCTTTTCTAGGTGACACTCTCCAATTTCATCAAGTCATTCGTTAAGTCCGTTATCACAAATCAAATGTCTGTTTTTGGTATTTTGTTTGCATCAACTGTTGCATAAATAAAAATCAGCGTACAGCTAGGTACATTCGAAGTTAGCACGACATTTTTCAAATCGAATATATTCAGTTGTAAGCCTATCGATGTAGTTATAATAATTCCTTCATTGTTTACCTCTATACCGGCACCCATAAAGGCATTGTGTTGTCGGAAACATTCTTTTGATGCCGCAAAGTTCTAACCTAACTGAAACCGCATAACACATTCTCAATAAATGCGGCCCACTTTGGAATAAATTCCCCGAATAAAGCTCTCAAAACAAATCAAATTTAATGGAATTTCTAATGCCTTAAATAACTACGAAATTTCCTCTCTTTTATATTCCTCCGTTGTATTCGAAATCGATGTCACGTTCCACCTGATGATGATTACAAGGAAGCCACTATGGGCCACTTACAAACGCCACCACCCAAGTGTGATATAACGGATGGAAATAATCATAAAAAATGCATGGAAGTGCTTAGATCAGAATGTGGCAAGCTGCTGCAGATTGGCCGCTATAAAAGAATCACTTGCCGCTTCCACTGCTAACTCCTACTCCTCACGAATACAACTCTGCGGAGTACCAGTGCTTAAAGAGAATATCTTCATTCACTGTGACTTCTGTTAAGATAGAAAATTTTTCGCTTGCACACGAGTATGCAGATACAAGTTGAGTTAGGATTGCATGCAACTACACATATTCGTATCTATGTATCTATAACTCTGCTGTTGGTCTGTATGCCAGTGGTAGACCGGTACCGGTAGGTACTAGTGAATGGCTGCACACCTTTGAGGTAAACGTGATGAGAATAAATGTGAAGTGAGCTTTCTAAACACGATAAGAAGAAGACCTTAGAACACTGCTCTTCCTGGTGGGCACACAGGTTGATTTTGTCTTATTTCGATGTGTGTATCGGTATCCGTACTCTGCAAATGTTCATAATTATTTTTTCCTTCAGAGTATAAATGACAGGAAATTTGTAAAATAAATTTTATCCAGGGGTGTACTATAATTGACAACGTGCCGAGTGATGTGCGCCTCATTTTTGTACTTCTGTGTGGGAGGTCCAAAATATACATTTTTGTCTTCACACGTTTAGGTGGGAAAAATTTATCGGCAGTAAGTGCTTCCTTAATGAGTGAAAAAAAATCTATTTACCACCACTAGGAAACAGAAATCCACGACTGTGGCACCAATTCAGATTGAAATCGAAAAATTTGATTTGATAAGCAGGCTGCCCTATAAATCATGAAAACTAACTTAATCCGGGCATCTATAAATTATTTACCGTGCACTTATTCCGAAGACAACCCACAAGAGAGGTGTGGACTTCCAACACCCTCAGAGTCTGTATTTTCTACCTTTAATACGGAGCATGTCTGCTTCCATTGAACATAGAAAAAAATCAATTAGCCAGTGAAATTGCGCTCCACAACTTTAAACAGCTGTCGTCCCATCCTGGAATCTCCTAGAATTTACCATCGCCTTACAGGAGTAGGTTAGAACGTAGGTACTCGCGCTTATTCGCCTAGACCGATAATAATTTCATTACGGTATCTAACGTTCTTATCGGAGGTATAACGTAACGTGTTTCAAGATTGGTTCATCTATTCCAAACCTCATCTCATCGTCGCGTCGTCGACCATGTTAGGAACGTCTCTAGGTGCAGCAATAAATAATCCCAACGTCGCTATACAGAGCAACTGGCTTTTATCATCTTGTGCGCCATTCGGGCCCAGTTGTTTTAACTAATTGCGCGCAGTTAAATCACGTGGGCATTGGCTAATTTTCCGAATTAATTTTGCTTATGTTGTGTGCCAGGAGTGTGTAATCTCATCACATGAGATATGATGTTCCGCAGACTGGTATGCAGCAGTGGCTGATCCACCTCTGTGGTCTAATTTATTCGAGATGGGTGTGCTAGATGATAATGCAATGGGAGGACACTTTCAACGGATGGTACAAATATCCGATGCCAAGTCGATCTGTGAACATTTAGTAATATGTTTGACGTCGCCAACTAAAATTGTTTCCTCTTTTTTTCTTAGAGCATTGCATGGAGTTAGTTAAAAATAACTTTGTGTGTACGTATAATATTAATAAGGTTTTGTACAGGCTAATAATTCCGGATTCGCATGAAGTCACTTTATATACTAATTCAAAAAAATAGAAAAAACAATTAAACTATATAATTCATTGGCACGGTGTCACCTAACTGAATGTCTACTGGGTTTACTCTTGATTTTGTATAGAAAAAAGGACATTGAAGCCACTATCAAAATAATGGGGCCGCGCATCTAACTTTAGGGTTTTCTTTTTTTTTTGCGTTGTTTTCCAAGCTATCTGACTAATTCTACACTCGCCCATATACATAGAACAAGTCATTCTGGCAGTTATTGCTCTAAAAATCTCTAGGTGGTTCTCATAGTTGCTGTCACTGAATAGGTGGTAGGTATCGATTTAAGTTGTTTTCTATTCAGCGTTTGTTGCTGACAGTCTAACATTTCTTGAGAGGTTTAATAAGACTTCACGAGTTCTACCCGATTCTGGCGATCAAGTCGAAATACGGATAGTTGGTGTTCGTGGTAGAACATAGTGGTGGCTAGAACTAATGTTAGCTGTTCAGAATGTGCAGATATCGATGACATTGGTTTTAGTTCTTGTGCCAATCACAACGTAAATAATCCGGTTGATGAACATTAATAATGAGCAACAATATCGGCTAATTTACCTGCACGACCTCTGTTGCATTCTTGCAAAACTAGGCCCTTTTTAAAAAATTGTACGTCATATCTATGCACAGTTTGCAGCTCGATTTCATCGATAACATCACAGACTTTGGTTTTGAGTGCTTGAATTTAGTGGAGAACATTAGCATAAGACTCCTCTTTTACATGGCCCCACCCTAAAGACAAAGGTGTCACGGTATTATGCAGCACGATATCTGAGTCGAATTTTGATAATCATTTCGAGAATATCTCGGCTAGAAAACAGAAGAGTAACGGTTTCATCACTTGAAACGCTGTATTGTTGGAAATAAATTTTGCCGAGATTCAAACTTGCGAGTTGCAGCTATCAAAATGTAAGGCCACACCCACTTCATTTTCTATGAAATTGCACCAAAGAGTACCACGTTGTAGGTTGATGCTTCTCGATAATGAGCCTCAGGATTTCGAAGACCTAAATGCTGCAATTCTGCGTATATACTAACAAAGCCTTTAAGACGGAAATTTAACGCTTCGTTCGAAATGATTTCTAGGTTCTATTCGTGATCAATTTCTGGTAATCCCAACTCTCGATTGACAAAGTTTCTACCCTGTTGATGATCAACAGGCCTAAGTTCTTGCGTCAATTTAACCTTACATACTCTATGACCCAAGTTTTTATGCAAAATTCGGTTGAGTGCTGTTTGTGATATGCCTGAGATCGACGTGGAATCGACATACCTGGGCTCTTGATCCCACTTCGAGCTAAAGACACAATATTCTCTGTTGTCTTTGCCCTACTTCAATGTTGTCTTCACATCATTTACTTGCCAAATAGCTCATATTTTTGAATTCAACAATTGCTGGGTGAGATAGTCTTTTACATCGGCCGAGAAATCCTTTAAATTTGTGAATTCTTATCAGCGCAAGTTTCTTCAATTCTTTTAGTGAATTTTAACGATTTCAATTCATACTTGAAGCATGTGGCATTCTATTCTTTATGCAGTGGATCATCATCTGTCAAAAAATAACAACATATTTTTTAACAAACGGCAAACAGCAGTGCATTTGGGATCGATGAATCTCTTCTTTAATATATTTGAAATAACCTTTCAGAACGTTCAATTCAAGTTATCTTAGACTGAAATCTACAAAATAAATTCTGGTCTGCATTGGGCTCCGTTCTGTTTCCGAAGCTCTTTTTAATTTTCATCAATGATCTCTTGTCTTCTACTTCTAATCCAATGTAGTCCCTTGCTGACAACAGTAATCTCTGCTTTTCATATTCGTTCCCGGACTCACATCCCCGCTCTTCGGCTGTAGAACGGGAACAACAGCATATTGATACCTTTCCGGAAGAATATATTAAACGACATTTTTAAAATTTTACAGGAGACAAATAAAACTTCCTGTGTTGGTTATTATTTGTGTATTTTGTAGCGATAAGCATAATTTTTATTTCTCTATAGTTTCTTTTGTATCAATGGTAGAAACCTCAAACCAAGACCAAAACGTGGCGCTTGGAACAAATTTTAAGGGCATGCCAAAAAGTCATTTCCTGAAAAATTGTCGCTTAGAACATTCTTCCAGAAAGGTATCGATATGTTGAGCTTCTTAAATTCCACTATTAACAGCATAACCAATTGGAGAACTACCATCAGAGTGGAATTTAATGCTACCAAAACACAATGCTGTCTGCTGTCGTTAAAGCGAAATTCAAACACCCAGCCATTATCCACGAACGGCACTTTCATCGTCGAAACCGAAAAGCTTTCCATTCTTTTTACGTGTGTCAATGATAAGCTATGTTGGAATGACCACATATTTGCTGTCGCCAAAAATGCTGTGAAATGTCTAGGCTTCTTCAAGCGATGTAAGAAATACTTCATCGCCTCTGATCTGGCCTCAACACATAAAGCATTTTTACTCCCAAAATTGAAGTACAATGCTCATATCTGGTCAGGTGGGCCTAAAACCTCCTTGGACCTGCTAGATAGAATCAAACAGCGTGCGATTAAACTCATAGGTGATGCCAATTACACAGTCAATTGACACATTCGAACACGGAATATATTACCAGTAATATTCCGCCCCTTCAAACCTTCAACCGTAACACTCGTCTTGTTATGAATGCTCATCGGTATACCCTCAAGCCCACTTTCGGACGTACTATAAAATATCGTTATTCGTTCCTAAGCCGTACAACTCGCTTATGGAATGCCCTACCCAGCTCTTTATTTCCTAGTCATTATAAGCTTCAAACATTTAAAACCAACGTCATTGGTACTTCTCTTCCCTTCTTGCCTAATTTTCATTCGCCCGAGCTGTGTGCATGTGTGCATCCATCGCACCTTTTGAACAGCTGAACGGCTGAGCACTCTAAGCTTAACACTTATACTAAAACTATTGCCTTGCAGCATAAAATCCATTCTACGATTAAACTTGTATACAGGGTGTCCCCTAATTCATCAAGGATAATTCTGGAAGTGATTTCTGGGTACGTTCTAAGAAAAAAGTCGTTCCACACCACACCACACCACTCCTTGGTTTTATATGCATGCTAGAGCCCGTTTTTGGATTTCACTGCGAATGTTTATTGATGCTAACTGCTGCCTCACTTTTGATGCCGCTGCGAGAATACGCTCTTGCAATTCACTAAAAGTTGATAATTCTGTTGAAAAAAAAATTCTTTCATTCTTCTCCATACAAAAGCATCCAATACTGGAAGGTCAGGAGATCTTGCAGATCAGTGAACTGGTCCATTTTTTGCTATCCAGTTACTGTACTCTTTATTTAGCCAATTCTTAACATCACGACCATAGTGCGCTGGAGCACCATCCTGTTGGAAATGTGATGAAGTTAGTTGAACTAGTGGAATGTCCTCCAATAGTCCTGATAAATCATTTCGCATAAACTCTAAACAGTTTGTAGAATTCTAGGTGGTAGTTTGAAGGGGCCGATTAACTTGTTTCCGATTACACCTGCCCACATATTGACGCTGAATTTGTTTTAAAATGATCTATGTTTCCTTGTATGTGGATTGTCCGCAGCCCATGTATGAAGATTATGAAAATTTCTGATCCCATCTCTTGTAAATTTATTAGCAAAGAATTTTGCTAATAAACTCGTTGTCAGCAACCAGTTAAAGAACTCAAGTTTTCGGGAAATAGATCTTGCACAGGTGTATGGTGGTATAGATAAAGATTTTCTCCATGCCGTACATTAGAAATTTTATGTTAGGAGACATTGAACCGCAAAGTTGAGCATCTGACGCTGATTGATGCATCAGTTGTAACAGATTGCAGTATTCTTTCATCAGCCGAAATTCGTGTCGCATATTAGAAACTGATCCCGTTTCTCGAAGCCCGCGACAGAATTTCCAAATATTCCCTCACTAGGAAGTCGTCGGTTAGGATAAAGTTCATGGTATCTTTGTCGCCCTCTAGTTGAACTTCCTTTGCACAGCCCATAAAGGTAAATAATGTCTACGTATTCTTGGTTTCATTTCAAATAGCGTTGCTAAGAAACCATGGCGTAAAAAATTAAACTGATGAATTAATTTTTTTTTTCTAATCTTTTATACAATTTTTGTTTGGTAAATTTTCCAAATAGGGCTCCGTACCCCAAACTTTACTCTTTCTGAGAAATTTTAAGAAATAGGGTAAGGGAATGAGGGTTTTGAAAGGTATTGACAATATCAAAAAAATTGTTGGAAAATTATTAATTCTTGGTAAACCACTCTTATTGTCAACTGTTTTTAGAAATTTAAGTAAAAAATCATAAATTCCTTTTTTTACCTGCTGCTGGTTTTGTAAAGTATCATTAAATCTGTGGGTTTTTCTGCAAACTTGTTGTAGATTTTTTTTACTGTTCTTACGTTCATAAGACAAAAATAGTAAAATGTTATGTTTATTACGCATTTTCTGGTGAAAAAGGATCTCAAAGTCAAAAATTAGGATGGACAAGAAATATGGAATAGGCTTTGGAATTGGATATCTGAAGACTCAAATAAGATATCAAATTTATTTAAACGCAGTTGCAAAGGCTGGTATTTTTTTTAAAAAACACAGTCCTAAACGAAGTTTCTACCATTAGCATTAACAGAGCAATTTCCGTTAAAATGGTTCAGGGCACAGCAAAGTAAGACTTTTCTAAAATCCTCGTTAAACGATGACAACGATGTCATTAGAATGTTCCTAGAAATCGTTTCCCAAATTATCCTTGACGAATTAGGGGATACCCTAAATTTTCAAGAAAATTTTTGAAAAAAAACTTGGATTCGTTATCATCATTTTTATTTTTATTTAAAGCTTAATGCTACTCGTACCTTTGCTACTTAGCGTACCTAAACTACTTATATATATTAACTTAAATATAAGCAGTGTGGCGAGCGCTCATTGCCTCTTGCCTCGAGTGGCCACCATCCCAATTGCGAACTCGGTAGCCTGGTATTCGTCAATATCGTCCACATGAGCCGGTGAGACTTAAGTGATACCATGAAGCACGGGTCACTTGCCTGAGGCGATGTCCCATGTCGATGAGCCCTGTCTTTCCGCTATAACACCCTAACCGAAATTTAACTTGAAATCAGGAAACGTATGTTACAATAGTAGCGCCTAGGAGAGCAAATCGATCCTTTCTTCTTCTCTAAGCCACTAAAACTCCACATGCTGTTTTTCATTATCGACCCGGTCTCTGTCCGCAATAGCGGAACTAAAATCGAAGAGCTCCTGATCGTTGGAGTCATACTTGTCGTACATGAGCCGCTTTTTCCTCACACTTCGGTGGCGGTGGTATATTACCGGGATACCGTCTCTACTCTGCACTAACCCTTTACTGCCAGATTGGAGTGTACGTACTCTCATGATACATAACATTGTGGTAATAAGCCCCAAAAACTAGGTTATTGTCGCTGCTCATCGCTCTTGCAACGTGTATTCAAATCACCTTAATCAGGAAATAGTCAATCCTGTTAAGTCGCGCCCCATCGTAAAGGGCCTTGTTGGTATAATGTTACGGGACTACTATGAGCGATGATTCGCCTAGCATATTACCTTTGCCCTGGAATCTAGTTGACTGCTGTGAAACAGTTGAACAAGCATTTATAGATTCGTCAAAATATAAATACTAAACTACGCTTTTCACTGCCAATTGAAAATTTTGGCTGTCCAACGGCAGCCAAAATTCGCCAGTGATTTCTGGTATCCCAAGAAGCCCATCTCGATGGAGTTCTAAACAATTTTGTTTCCGATTTTTAAAAATTTCATTTCAGTTTTCAATCATCGCAATACGCCTTAATAAAATTGAAGTCACTCTGCAGAAAAGTATTGATGAGTTGGATTTTTGGCCCTGATCTGTACGCCACTAAATCGTCTGCTTACATTAAAGCGTGATGATAGAGGTTCTCATCTTCCTCTCTCAATCATCTCAGAGCGGTTGAAAAAGTTTAAAAAATATAAATAATAATCTACCTGTGATTCAAATATTTGTTTTGAGCGCTTCTCTTCATGGCCTGGCTCTTCGAAACAGTGCTAGACAGACAAAATTTCGTTCCCACTAACATATCTCATGCTTTTGTCTCAGAAAGAAATCGAATCTTTTGGATAAGTAGTACGAGTAGTAGTAGTAAATGATGACTTTTGCATTTAAAATTTTATAATTCATAATATAATCGCGGAGGAAAGCTCGATCGAATTATTGGATTTAATCATACAATTTAATTTAAAAACTTTCCTCAATTATATGTTTGCGGTATTTTAGAGCAATCCTTAAATAATTATACAGAACTCTGCAGTTTTGGTCGTTGAGGATTGATTTAATCTGGTTTAGCTATAATTGCTCCCAGTGTGCTCTTCTCATTTCCTTTAGGACGGGGTATATTCCGATGAAACGCCGAAGGTCTTCTCTAAATTGCAGACTGCATAAAGGGCATTCCTCATTACGATCAGCTCTATATGGTGCATAGTTTAAGGGTAGAATTTCGCCACTACCTTTAAAAATTCTGGAAATAGTATTTACACTGTTTTGGTTGTTAAAGTAATTTCTTTCTCCTAACTCATGTTGTAGCATTTGATACGTGTGCCGGGATTGACTTTGCTGTGTTTCAGTTTTGAAGACGTTACCGAAGGAAAGCTCTATTTTAATGAGCAACTCTTGTAGGCTTTCGCTTCAAGATTCCTCATTGTCTTGCAATAGCGAGGCATCATGTTCACTGGATAATCTAGACCATTCCCAGAAGAATTGCAGTCTATAACGGATAAGGGGCATTTTTTTGGGAGCGACAGTGCTTTCGCAATATAGAGGAAATGGAGTCTTAGTGTAGAAATATATTAGAGTGGCAATCCAGTCTCGAGGTGAATCACGTCCTTTGGAGATTTTTCCGGGAATTTAAAAATTTTCTTAACTTCTTTCGATTGAAAAAAATCCCCATACCTGAGCAGCGCAGCCCATAATAGACCTCATCGCCAATTCCTAAATTCTATACTGTGTGCCTAGTGCAATGTTCCAATTGCAGTTTATAGCCGTTTTAACTTCTTCTAGTTTCTCCCGCAAATGCTTCTTAAAAATTAGTTGAGATACCAAGATATTTATGGTCTTTCACTACCTCAAACCTTTCATTGTGAAAAAACCCATTTTTCATCTTCCAGCATCTTGGCGATTTCGGAATACCATTATTATAATTTCACTAGCCCATTGATGAACGATATGCCCTTAGAATTACTTGGGTCTCTACACTCTTCCTTTTTAAATGTTGGGAAAATGATGTTCTTTTTAAAGCTTGCCGGGATCTCACCTACGTCGAAGGTGTAATTGTATTGTATATATACAGCTGTTAGTTATTCGAGGAAGCCATTCGTCGTATATTTGAAGAATTCGTATGGTATGCGGTCTTCTCCTGGTGCCTTATTTAAATTACCTCGGTGTATGGCTCTGTAGATGCCTTGGAGGATAATTTTGCGATCCAATACTTTAGTTTTCACGAATGGCAGGGATGATGCAGTTGAACGGTGTAGATTCAGTAGTTCTTTAAAATTCTCTGACAGTATAGGTACTTCGCGCAAAAGTCAAGCCGTTGAGGGATCTAGCTAATCTCCAAGGTGAACTGCTGTCTCTAATTACATTTAATTTTATCGCTAGACGGTTAGAGTACATCCTTTGTTTAATCATTTTATGTGCCATGTTGGTTTGCTGGTACATAGTTTTCACGATACTGGTGTCTGTTGCTCTTGCTAATCACAAAAAGGCGAATGACTTTTTCCTGGGTGCCAGACATTCACAGTCAAACCATATTTGGTTTCTCTCGCACCTTCTCGAGCTTGGAAAAGGCGTGGCGGCGTCTGAGATACAGGAAGCACGTATATCTGGGCGATGGATGGATTTTAATTGTGTTTAATTTAAAGAGCTGGATTTAGCATTGAGACTAGATTTGTATCTACTTGCAAATGAGTTCTTCCATTGAATTTTTGGTAATTACCGCATTTGTATGGCAGATGGAAGGGGCCATGCTTCACGATTAACTGAGACAGCTGGAGGTTGATATGTAAGTTTATTCACGCTTAAATCAGTTACACATTCTATCAATTTTACGGTCACAAGACATTAATCGTTCGTTGAACAGGCAGAGTCTCTGACAAACATTAAGAGGCCCAATCTGTTAGCTCAATCGACTCACACATTTTTATGAACTTTTTACCATTTGCATCTAATTTAGTGTCGTCTGCACATCTAGTTTCATGGACTGATGCACTTAACAGCCTCTCATCCACTTTCAATAGCTGCGCTTTCCTATACCAACCACCACTATGTCTTCTTTTCCCAATTTCAATCGTTCGGGTGTTTATCTCTCATCTACTTCTGTGCGGAGGCGAATAATGTAAAAAAATTTGTGTAGATATCCACCTTAGTTCTCCTGAATTCAGCTATATGTAATTTTTAATTTAAAATCATATTGTACTCTATGCTACGACACACGTTTCAGCTGTGAGTTTCCGTCGAGTATATTTCTTAAGATTGTCATCATTGCTCAGTCCTACACGAAGTCAATCGTATTAGAAACGTTTGTTTATATATTCTTTTCCCCCAAAGTATGTCGTTTCAAGTTGTTCATAATTCTTTTAATTAACAATCGTCCATCGTTATCATTTCATCTATTCCCAAAGTCACCGGCGCTAGAGCACTTAATATTTCCATAAATATTTCAAAGTCATACAGTATTTCATTTTACTCATAATTACCTCCCTCCAGCGCCAGTCGCATAGTTATGTATTTAGTCGAATGGCTTTCTCTGTTTGTTTCCTTCACCATCACCTCCAACTTTAAATGTATTGTAACTGGGAAAGAGCAAGAGCAAGAGCAAATCAATTTCCTTCATTAAGTAACATTTATAATAACATGTGAGGATAGTTGTACCGTTCCCCTAATTATGCTTTATTGCACCTGACTAACTAGCATCGTTCTATTCATTAAAATCAACAAAACACAGATATACGCGCGACCAGAACAAACCTTGTCTAGGTGCATTTGACAGGTAATAAAATCCCCCCTCTGGGCTAACGAATCCAAATTGCATTGCAGCGCGTCCAGCTGTGCGGCGGCGATTGATTTCCCATAGCCCGATGCCATAGACCAGGTACCCATCCCAGTGAACTGGAAAATCTATTTTGCTTATTAAATTCCTTGGCCTCAGTCTCACTGTCTGCCTCAATGATTGACCACAGCAAGACGAATTTTTCTTTTTCAAACTCGAAAAAATCAAATCAGAGTCAAAAACCCATAAAAACAGTTGTTGGGACGTTATTACAAGCATGGGCTGTTGCACAGTGCTGGTGCCGGATTAATGACCGCATTCACTGAGGGGGGGTTCAGCTCCACACTGAGTCGCCTCTTGACCACCAATGGATACAAAACAAAAAAAATAAAAATAAAACTTAACAAACGCACTAGAGAAATCTCTTGCCACGAGTGTAGTTGGTGTTGTGGTGTGTCTGCAATTGCGACAACGCAACCGATCGATAATCGTCATCATGACTTTGGCAGATCATACATCACTTTTTGTTTTCTCTCATGCGCGAGTCGTGTCCATTTGACACAAGTAGTTGCTTCTGTAGCTGCATTGCGTAAATTTGTATCAATTAAGCTATTAACCATGAGCAGGGGGCTACTTGGTCTCGTAGTTACATGTCCATGTCCATGCACAGGTACTCGTACTCGTACTCGTACTCGTACTCGTACTCGTTACTCGTATATTTGTGTCATGCTTTTACACACGTTACATTTTACGATCACGTTCTGACCGTATAAGGCATATAAAAAGGGAACAAGATTTCTGCCAATGGATTGGCAACATTCTGATTGGCAACAATGTTGCGATTAGTTAATGTCTTAAGTGGTTTAATCACGAAATAAATTGAACGCAGCACAGAGCCGTGCTTGCTGAGAATTATGTGATATGTACGTTCTGCTTTGTCGCTTGTTATAGCGCCTCCTCAAAAATTCCGTAGCAAGCGACCGGTTATTAGTTTGGGAGTAATCGCTTACTTCTTCTAAGGAGGCACACGGGTAGATGACATCTCAATTCGTACCTTCGTGGAGGACTCTAAACAAGTTCTCATTTACGCCATGGTCTTCTAGAAAGTAAGACGACCGAAGCATATTTCTCAGAGCAAACATTGACTCACATAGGTACATTTGCAGTGTCATCCTGTAGATGTATAGACATGCATGCCGGCAGCTGCAGTGATATCAATATGTTCTAGTTGTACCATCTCATTTTGTAGCAATCCAGTATGCTCTTGTTTTCAGTTTTTTCACTATCTTACTTGACTTAACCACCTACGAAAGTGCAGTGACCAGATAGTTGTCGAAAATAGTCAATTTTGTACTATGCAAAATACTGTTACAAGGATACAAGGGGGATATTTCTGTTATTCATTTTTCAGACCATCGGAATTTGCAGAAGCCAATTTATGTAAAAGTATGGGCTGATGAGCGTACACCCCGCAGTGGATATCCGGACTATTCAAAGATATTCAGATAAACCTCGTTAGATCCCATTAGGAGCACCTTAGCATTGACAGCATTCTATTGAATAGGAGACTCATTTGTACCAACATTTTGCCAGCTGAAATTTAGATCTTTTTGACGAATTAAGTTAATAAGATAAATTTTTCATTTCCTAGAAAATGATCCCCTTTCTCGTGCATAGCCTGAGATACTCACCAATTCAAAAAAGCAGAACGAACAGGATCAATGCCTAGAGCAAACGCTTCCCCTTTCTGGTTTTCCAGTTCTAAGCCCTTTCATTTATCAAATCAAAGTGGCAGCGGTTTGTTAGGGTAAATTTTCATCAAATCGCCTCTGGGGTGTCATTCGGAAAGTTTGTATGAAGAGTGCGGACTTCATAGCTATTGCCAACGCTCGTGTTCTGCTTGTCCGGTGGACATATGCTTCCTCGTTTCCTGAATACATTTATGGGTGTCCCGAAAATATTTCAGGAGATAAATTCGAAAATTTCGATTTGAAATTCTTTTTTGCAGGATTTGCTTAGGCAACAGAATTGGAATACGAGATTTTTATTGCAACAGTTCTTACGAAATATAAATAGTAAATTATTTTACATAGATATGTCGTGTAATGCTGATAGTCTACTCATAGATAAAAATGTGCAACTTCTTTCCAATTGATATTTTTTCAACCGCTTTTCTTCTAATTTCTTTAAATTCTGTGACCTGTAATCTGTTGATTTGTCAGTTCTAAAGTCTGCATCTTTTCAGCAACTTTCAATACAACGCAACCATAGACAACATTTAAGGACAATTGGCCCATCTTGCTCTTAGGAATGATTTTGTTACGTGTGGTTCTCTTGAATAAGCGACACTTATTAACTCATGATTAATGCTTCTGAAAGCCAATTTGGAGTCTGCTTATTTAAGAGAGCGAGCTTAATCCAGGTGTTCATGAAGCCTGATTTTATTTCCTTGATTTTGACTTTCTATCTGAAATGCTTACTTACTCAAATGCTGCCTTTTTTGACTGTCTGAGCACGTGTCCATTTTTTTTTTATTGGGACAGAAATAGAAAGAAAAATGTTTTGGGCTCATTGGCTACTTAGCCCCATGGGTTGTATAAAATATATAATAGTGAAACTAAATTATTAGTGTAATTGGCTTTGTTATATTCTAAGCAACCACTCATAAAGTCGTTTTAGTTACATGAAAAAAAGAACTTCTTTCGGGCACGGTTGGGATTGAACGCTGAACTGTGTAGTTTAGAAGCTAATACACCACCACTTGAGCCACGGCCACCCATGTAGAATTTGGTGCAGCATGGAAAAATTCCTCACTTCAAGGGTAACCTCTTTGATTGTAGGGAACGCAGTCTAATTATTTCATAGGTTTGCTTTATGTTCGACCTTTGCAACCAATGTGCGGTAGTATCGCGTTGATACTATGTTTCAAATTCTTGAATCTCCCTCCAGGTGCCTTCTGTTAGCTATACGCGTGAGGATTAATAAGTTCACGTGTTAGGAATGAAAACGCCTTCCAGGTTTTTTATTTTTGAACGTTATCTCATTTCCAACGTTCTTTCCATATTTTTAACCATCTAAGAAATATGATTTGTTCAACTCGCCAATTAACTCCTCGTGAATTTTTTTCCTCCGAGTCACGTTTTCATGTTGTGGGGCAAAATAAAACTCTCAGGGAGCCGGTTCCGCGAGTACGGTAAATGAGCTGCACTTTTTACTTTGAAAAAAAGGACTGCGTCTCTGACAATTTCTTATCAAATAGTTCCATTAACTCACTGCTATGTGATAGCGATTCCTGTTCTCAAAAAGCCTATTCGAGTCCCAAAAATCGGAGCAGATTCATCTTGAAAAATGCATTATTTGGACTATCCCTTGGTCTCTCGATCTAGTTTTGTTGCGACTCAAACCAGTTAGACGTGTTTTTCTTGTTCTCCCTATTCCCCTGTTCAATTTTCAGTTATAAATCTCGTTAAATTGCATTTTCCGGTTAATAACCCCCAGTGCTCGAATTCATTATTTTTTTTTTGTCTACTGGCAGATTTCAGTGCAAATAAAAGCCCCTATCTACAAAAAAAAAAAAATAAATAAAAAAAAAATAACTCGACCTATATCTATACCCTCACTGACCTACACAACCAATTTGAATATGTCTTGCGGAATTGCCAATTGTGTAATCGATGACAGCAATGCTGACTGGGTAGTTTGCAAGGGCATTTGTGGGAACGCCTTTCATGCCGTTTGTGTCGGGTTAAATAAAAGAAACACGGTGTTTATTAAAGAATTTTCCGATAACCTACTTTTCTTCTGTGATGAGTGTAAGAGTATCTCACTTTCACACGTACTTTTGGCAATAAAATGCCTAAGTGATTCAAATGACTCCTACCAGGACGCACTCGCCAAAAAGATTACGGATAAAATTTCGGTAATAGAAAACAGTGTTAAAAGTGTTGAAGAGTTACGTAACTCAGTGCAGAACTCAGCCGATGTAATAAAATCCAAAGTAAAGCACATGGACAAACAAATTGCTGGTCTTATCGAGTTAGACTCCGGGAGATCCAGGAATGAAGAAACTCCCTTACGTCACCTCGATAAAGTGTTGATTGACATTAAAGCTATGTGTTCTGCGCAGGTTATCTCCAACCAAAAAACCTGCGAGATGATAAACTCCCTGCGTGACGACATAGACATTCATTTTCAGTCCTCGTCACACAAACAACTCTCTCCCAAACACTGTGATCCCATGCTCGAAGTTATCTTCGATAAAGTGAACGATGTCGGCGACGAACTTACCGCGACTCGATCCCTCGTATGCGATATTGAACATCACATCGCAACAATAAACAGCAAAATCGTTGATACACAAAACTTGCCGCAGCCTTACCAGAATGTTCCCTACAATACATCACTCATGGCTGAATTAATGGAACCTGAAGTGGATTCACGCTCACCCCCACACATAAGTCATCTGCGGACGGTTCAACCCACTGATTCCTGCGAAGTTTCTTCCAACTTAACAGCAGAAAATATTTCTATGTCAGCTCCTCCAATCGCTGCCCCACGGAAGCTTATCAGTCATTTTAATTCAACTTGGACACCTTCCGAATGGCAACGTAGACTTGATAAGCTTGCTTCGAAGAATCAATTGGTCACTACGCTTCTTATCAAAGGCGCCCCCCCAAACGCTGATGTTGATTGGATCTCAAATTTCTTCGAAAAGAAATATGGCATTACCATTAGCCACTGCAATTTGCTTCCTACATCTCACCACAGAAGCAAGCGCAGCTTCAAGCTCAATCTTCCAACCAAGTACGAATGGTTATTCCATAATCCTGCCAGCAACAATTTCAATCTTGGAAAGATGCGTGTCTGCAAATGGTTGGAAAATACGCCCAAGAAGCAGGATAAAGCCAAGCAGTCCGTTATACCTAAACCAAGAAATAAGTTAGTAAATAAATCCAATTTGCCAAGACCCACCTCCTCTTCCCACTCCAATTGGAGTTTTAAAACAACAATTTTTCCTAATTTTAAGCCGCCCACCCAAACTCCAACTCCCCCTATTCCACCTCAAGTCAAACCCCAACGTCAACTTGTCTCTTTTGACTTAACCCCTACAACTCAAGCTCCTGCCACTCAAACTCCCACCATTCAACCCCTAACACACACGCCTTTCCCTAATTTCGACCTCAGAACTGGAGCTAAGTATCCCAATTTCATCAGTTCTCACATTTTAAACCCTATTTCAGAAAAACCAGCCGTTGCGACACCAAACTCATTAACCACTCCCTCTTCTATTGACCCCCTTTCGCCACCCACTGTTAAATTAACGCAGCAAACTAGCGATACCACCGAATGTCGCTATGCGCTCTCTAGGCTTAGAGATAAAAAGATATATGAGAATATACGTCTATATCTCGCCTATCTGCACGATAAATCCGACTCGGTGTGCTACGAGGGTAAAACAAAAACAAGCGTCATGGTTTCTATCCAGCAGGAAGGCCTCCCTACAGACGTCACCAGTCTCAGGAAACTTTATATAAAGTATCACGAGATTTTCAATACGCCCCCCCAAAAAGTTGCAGACGATCTTGCCGCTCTTCGCCAATATGTACACTCTAAAAGAGTCTCACACCTCCAACGCAGTCGCCTTGACCATGATAAATTTTTTCGACCCTAAAAAGTCATGCAAAAACCTCCCTCTCACCTTCTATTACCAGAACGTAAGAGGACTCCGTTCTAAAACCCACGCTGTTTTCCGCCAATCTCATGCTCTCCCATTTGATATCTATGCTCTGACCGAAACTAATCTTATCCCCAACATAAAAAACCAGGAGTTATTCCCTCCTTCTTTTAATGTTTTTCGGGATGATGATCGCGCACCCCCCTTGATTGAATCCCCTTGTCGAGGTGTCCTACTGGCTATTCACAACAGCTTGGACTCCTCTCTCGTTGCAACATCATCCTCTCCTAAGCTCGACTTTGTGTCGGTTAAAATAACCCTCACTCGCAGATGCTTGTACGTTATGTGTTGTTACATTCTTCCGGCGCAACCTATCGAATCCTACCAACTTGCTATTGCAGCAATTGACAATTTGATCGACTTATCAGAATCGCTTGATGATATCATTATCTTCGGCGATTTTAATCTGCCTCAGCTGAAATGGACTCCATCTGAAGACCTATCTTTTTTCATCGCTTCCAATCCCATTTCTACTAAGGAATGCCTATTCTTAGATCGGCTAACAGACTCTAGTCTATGCCAAGTCAGTGGCGTTTCCAACTATATGGAAAGGCAATTAGACCTTATCTTCACAACTGATCCCATCAACTCCTCAGTATCGTGTTGTCCCCTATCTCTTTCAACTATTGATAACTTTCATCCTCCACTTCTTCTCTCATTTTTCCACAACTCTCCCCTTCAGTCGCCTCCCCCCGCAGTTCTATTTTCTTACAATTTTCACAAAGCTAATTTCCGTAAAATTAATACCTATCTAAGCAGTGCTTCTTTTGAGTTTACCAATCTATCTCTGGTTGATGCCCTCTCCATTTTTTACAGAGAAATATTCAAATCCATCTCCCTTTATGTGCCTTACTCCCGCCATAAAACTTCTTCTACATCCCCTCCTTGGTATAATCGTAGACTTCGCTCTCTACGAAACAAAAGAAACAAGTTATGGGCGGTATTCCTTCGCACCCACTCTTCTTCCGACTATTCAAATTATCTAGGTACATATCTTCATTTCATTGAACTCTATAACTCTCTCTATCAGCGCTACCTGTATAGTGCGCAAACCAATCTCATAAATGACCCCAAGTCCTTTTTTCAATTTGTCAATTGCAAAAGTAAGACCGATGGTTATCCTTCCTCCCTCGCTTTCGAAACCAAAACTTCATGTGATCCTCCTACCATCGCCAACTTTTTTGCTACATTTTTCAAACAATCATTTGCCAACAACTCCTTCGTACCAGATCCCTCTTACTTCAATGATCTACCAAATTTCTCTATTGGTCCCTTTCTCACTCAAAATTTCGATCCTGCAGTTATTGAAGAAAAGTTACAAAATCTTAAGGATGAATTTATACCTGGCCCAGACGGACTCCCCGCCATGTTTCTTAAGAAATGCTCTTGGAACCTGTCTCTACCCCTTTCCTACCTTTTTCGTCTATCGCTCACACAGGGTGAATTTCCCCAGATTTGGAAGACCTCTTTTATAATCCCAATACACAAAAAGGGATCTAAGCATGAAGTTACCAATTATCGTCCCATTGCTAAACTCTCTCATATACCCAAACTCTTTGAAAGCATTTTATACGAAGCGTTAAGCTTCAAATGCAAGCCTTTTATTTCACCCCGACAACATGGTTTTCTAAAAGGTAGATCAACTACCACAAATCTAGTTGAATTCGTGTCTTTTGCACTCTCAGCCTTAGAAAATGGCAAAGAAATCGATGTTATAGCAACAGATTTCACTAAAGCATTTGATAAGATATCTCATAAATTGATCCTTTTCAAATTGTCTGCTCTCGGCTTTGAGCCGCTCTTTTTAAAATGGATTTCTTCTTACCTGGTAAACCGATATTATAGTGTTCGGTTTAGATCCGCCCTTTCTGTTCCATTCCTGGCCTCATCTGGAGTTCCACAAGGCAGTCATCTTGGCCCTCTTCTCTTCATTCTTACTATCAACGATGTTGAGAGTGTCATTAAGCACTCCTCCCTCTCCCTTTACGCTGACGACACAAAATTTTTTAAATCTATTTCCTCTCCCCAGGACTCTGCCCTTCTTCAAGAAGACCTTGATCGGTTTTCAATCTGGTGCCTCAAAAACTGCCTAGAACTTAATATAGCCAAATGTCAATTTATAACCTTCTCACGTAAATACAACCCGTCTCCCCCCCGACTTTATTTTCTCCATGGTCAACCAATTCCCCTGGTTCAGTCTTTTCAAGACCTTGGCATATTATTCGACTGTGAGCTTAATTTCCGTTCACATATCGATAAGATGATCCTCAAAGCCAACTCATCACTTGGCTTTATTAAACGGTGGTCCAAGGAATTTTCCAACCCGTATGTAACCAGATCTCTCTATATTACCTTTGTTCGCCCCCTGCTTGAGTATGCCAGTCAAGCTTGGTCCCCCTTTCACCGGGTTCATGTTTCCCGAATCGAGGGTATTCAACGTCGATTCCTCCGATTTGCCCTCCGTGGCCTGCCATGGAACGACCCTTTAATCTTACCTCCCTATCAAGACCGCCTCAAACTTCTAAATATGAATTCGTTAGAAGAACGTAGGAATATTGCTGACGTTCTTTTCATTCATCGTCTTCTCTCAGGTTCCATCGACTGTGCATCCATTTTGAACTCCATTTCCTTCAATACCAACCCCCGCAATCTACGTTGTCCTCGTCTCTTCTATCTACCGGTCCACCGCACCTCTTATGGCTCCAACGAACCTATTTCCCGAATGCTCCGAAAGGTCAACTCGAACCTCTCCCTTTTTCATTTCCACCTGAGCACTCCTCGTCTCAAACAAGATCTCCTCCATCACTTCCTTGGTCACTAGCTCTTAAGTCTTTCTGTTAGTTTTTAAGTTAGATTAAGCTTGTATTAAGCCAATAAATGGGGGCCTCAGCCCCCACCAAAATTAAATTAAATTTTCCCCGACGGTGGGGACTTGACGCAAAAGCTCCTGCGGTTTTCGCTTAAAGTGTACGAAATTGACAGCCGTACTGCTTGTTGTCTACTGCAAAAATCGTGGCACCCTTCGGGCCGACAAGTTTTTCATGCTTAACTTATCAAGTAAAATGTAGATTGCCGTCTTTCGTTCAGCGACTAGCAAGACCTTTATAACAATTTTCTCAGTTGTTACGTTTTGTCGGGCCAACCAATGTTTCACGGTTGTCATACATGATGAAGATACGAGTAGCATCCAACTTCTCTTTTGCTTTTTTGAAGTTTTTCCACCCAAAAATCAAAATTGAGTTGTGGACCCTTCAAATTTATTTCATTCCCTTCAAAGTAATCTCCTTCGGATAGAATGGACTTTTTTCCAGTCTCTGAAATAATGGATAAAGTCGATTTCCGGTATGGCCTTAAAAACGTTCTTCGATTCGGCTTGAAGCTCTTTAATCGGTTCACAACTATGTCCCCGGAGCGGTTTTTTGACTTTCGAGAATAGCCAGAAGCTAAATTAGATGAAAAGAGCGATTAGGGGACGATATGAATCGAAATTTTTGTCAACTAATAACGTACAACCAACTGTGCGACGGTGAATTATCGCGATGTAAGACCCAAGAATTGTCTGCCCAAAATTCTGGCAGTTTCCGGCGAAAAGCTTCACGCAAATCATGCATAACGCCGAAATAATATTCATTCTTAACCGTTTGGCCCAGCGGAAGGAATTCATCTTGATTTTCGACTTGGTTTGATGTGTACGTCCGGTCTTGGCTTGATTTTCAACGATGTTCACTTGATAGGCTGACTGTTTCCAGGTCATATGCGTATATACATGCCAGTTTTAGTTGGTTTGATGACGTTCTGGTAGTCAAAAATCATTGTTTCAGACATTACCAGGACGTTTTTTTTTGAAAAAAAAGGTTTTTTGTAACCATACGAGAAGTAATGGTTTTTCAAAAACGATGGTTTCGACCCAAGCGATATTTGCGTGATATCCACAAGACTTCTAATTGTTAACTAACGATTCTTGAGCAACAAATCCTTGACTTCCATGACGTAGTACTTCCATTACGTAACGTTCATCGGCAGACGTCGGAGGACGGCCAGAACGAGCAGGACGTTCATCGTCTTCAACGTCTTCTCTCCCAAATTTTCCAACATTTCCAATATTCTGGAAGCCGAAATTCCATTTTTGACGGAAAATTTGATGCATTTGATGATTTGATCTGAAGTTTTTCACTCATTTTAAAAATAAAAAAATTTAGATTTTTAGGTGAAAGTAAACAAGCGTATCCCATTAACTTCTAAATATATTGACACGAAATTTGCAACAAAAATCGGGTGCTACCAATCCACTACTCGATAAGACTGCGATTTATATGGAAAGGTTTTAGTGACATAATTATTGATCAAATCAAAGCTAATCGCTGAATCAATCTGAAATTTTGTATACCCTTATTTCAAGGATGGTAGTGCTCAATAGTAATGGTAACATGCCTTTAAAAACGGGTACTTATTGATGTATTTTTATGATTTCTATATCACTTATCGACATGCATTTACTTATAGGTACGTAGCTCTACCTTTCGATTGGGAAAAAGTTTATCGCAGTTCACAAATGGTCGTCAATATGGTTCCTGAATTATTGGCGAAAGACCGAAGTGTGAGCATGACGAAGTCATATTAACGGATGTAGTACGAAGCTTTGAGCTACTGAAATTAGGTAGTCGCGTTCTATACCGATGTCGGTTCTCACGTCGGAGAAGTGCTATATTGTTCTCAGTACGACATCCTCGCACTTACGTGTATATAGGTTGCCAGCAGCCGCCAATACATTCGATTTATTTTGATGTCAGATACGGAGAAAGGAAACACACCTAAACTTCTTACAGCGCTCAAATATTAAGGTTTCTGTTCCAACAATTCTTACTCTTCTGATGAAAAGATGACGTTATTTTCCAAAATTCGAAATTAAACCTTACTGGTTTTGATACTCGTCGTCATCATATCTGAGGAAGTGCTGCTCAATGACACCTCCATGAAAACCACACCAAATACAGTCGACTCAAGATAATTCGAAACTCGATATTCCGAAATTCTTGATAATTCGAACTGATTGTGAGGTCCCTTGAAAAAACCTTGATAAATGGAACCAAACCTATGTGTTTTGGTACGCTCGTTAATTCGAAGTGATTGTCGAGTCGGGCCGCCAGCAAACACGCTGTAATTCGAAATCAGTAGCTAGTTACCTCTCAGTAACTCGAATTTTATTTTTTGTTCTCTGTTCTCTGCCCAGCTTGCTTTGATGCCGTTAAGAACAAAATTTTTCGCTTCCTTTGGGAATGCGATGTACATACGTTTATATTTCAGCAATAATCAGTCGTAATTATGAGTGCAAAAAAATACAAATGTTTGTCAATCGGTTAAAAAAAAGTATTGAAGCCGTGGAAAGTGGAGTAAAAAAAAGGATGTAACAAACACTTTCAAAATTCCGTATCCCACATTGTCAACGATTCTAAAGCAAAAAAATAACATAGCTGGAAATGCATTACACAGAGGGAGAAAGCAGAACCGGCACGGCGAGTTCCCCGGTCTTGAAGAATGCTTATTGCAATGGTTTAGTCAATGCAGAGAACAAAACGTACCTGTCGAAGGTTCCATGCTTAAAAAGAAAGCTAAGTCTTTCGCTGCTAGTTTAGGTATTGAAGGATTCACCGCCAGTGAAGGATGGCTCTCCAATTTTAAAAAAACGACATAAGATCGTTTTCAAAAAAATATGTGGAGAAAGCGCGAGTGGTGATGTTACTGTTTGTTTTGCATGGAAAAATGACTTAGGCGGGCTGCTGGCAAATTACCATCCACGCAATGTGTTGAATAAGACTGCTCTTTTTTTGAAGTGTCTTCCTGATCGAACGATGACATTTAAAAACGAAAAATGCCACGGGGGAAGCATAGCAAGGAGAGGTTAATATTATTACTCACAGTAAACATGGATGGGGCACAAAAAATAAAACCTCTTATGATAGGGAAAGCTGCTGACCCTAAATATTTCAAGGATATCAAATCCTTGCCTTTATCGCTCCAATAAAAAAGCGTGGATAACCACAGAATTGTTCAATGAGTGGCTGTTGAAATTAGACATCGGCATGAAACGGCAGAAGCGGAAGATTGTACTTTTCCTGGGTAATTGCACAGTTCACAATAATCCACCGGTTCTCAGTAATGTGAATCTTAAATTTTCCCTACTAACATCACTCCTAATTTGCAACCCCTTGACCCCGGACTGATTCAGAATTTTAAAATTTTGTACCGCAAAGAAGTAGTGATGATAGTGCTGGATAGCTTGAACATGGACAGAGATCCAACATAAATGTTTTAACAGCGATGGCCATGGTTGACAAAGCATGGAAAAACGTTAAATCGACAACGATTTCAAACTGTTTCAAGAAGTGCGGATTTATTACAAAGCCAGCGAATCAATTGCAACAGGAGGGAGCAGAACTGGATCATTCTACCTCGCAGGATGGATGGAGCATTCTTCCTAACTTTGATGAATCTGTGACTTTCGATGATTTTGTACATATTAACGATTAGGAGTCTGCGGTCCTCTGTGTGACGACGAAATTTTGGCAGCTTCAAATTCAAGCAACAACAATGAAGTCGAAGATGAAGAAGAATCGGAATCAGAACCAATTCCACCCGTCACATCAAAGGAGGCAAAGTCATTCTTGTGTACATTGCGTCAATATTTACTAAGAACGGAATTGGACGACGACGTATTCTCGGCATTGATTGGCATAGACAATGCTCTTGACCAAAGACGCTGGAAGTTAATGAAGCAAAAGAAAAAAAAATCACTGATTTCTTTATTGTACAATACAAAATAAAAAATTTAAGTAAAAATTGTACGTATGCAATTCAGTGTGTGTTTTGTAATAAAGTGCGTCTAATTATTGTTGCATATGTGCATATATATGTATGTACATACTTGTTTCGGTTTTGTCCTTCGCTCCAAGTCGACAATTTTTCGTTAATTCGAACTCTCGTTAATTCGAATTTTTTGTAAAGTCCCTTGAGTTTCGAATTATCGAGAGTCGACTGTAGTAAATTTTTTAGCATATGCACAATGGGTTTTGTTGAAACACTTCTGGATGTTCTTTTGACTACATGTGGCGATTTTTCCCTCATTTTCAGCACACTCGTAGTCCACTTAACGAAAGTTCGACGAGCTCTATCGCTCAATACGATATTTTATAGTGTACAAAAATACGCTACAGGGATGTTCGAAAGCCGCTCATCTATCAGTCCTTGAGAACGACGTAGAATCCTCTTCCTTTCTGTGGTTTCGTTTTTTCACAGGCATGGCAACATTATGCAGTTTATCGATTGGCACCCTCAATTATTCGCTAATCAGGACAATTAAAATGGACAAACCCTACAGTAACGTAGTTGTAACTGAGCGCGAATTTCGATAAACTATTTGAATTATTTGCGAATCTTGTTAAAGCGTATACCTTTCTGTGATTATATAGTAGACAATCTGGAACACAAATACGAGTATGACATCTGTCAAAAGATGTTATGCATGAGGTCAGAGATTTCTTTTTTGAAAAATGGGATGCATCTTATGAAATGCCATTTATCTTACTTGATAGAAATGATTAAGATTGTTAAAAACGTTCATCAAAAATCTGTAGATGTCGTAAGCACGTCACACAAACATTCCCAGTCGAGTTGTTAAATTGACATTTCGACAACGATAATCTTCAATTCCTGATATACAATTATCACCACTAAACCATAAAGGACATCTGAACCAAACACATCAATATTCTTACCTTTGCCTTCCGGATAGTGGGTGAATTATTATTTTTTTCTTTTTTTTTTTTCCTGCGACCTATATCAATGTCATGTCGCGAGTTGTGGAAATTTAATCCGAACTTGTCAGATTTGTAAAAATTGGAATTCATAATATTTGTTATCATTGTCAAAGCTTCCTTCTGTTCACAGTCGACTTGAGTCGTATTACTTCAACCGACCGACAAGCTAATGGAAATACCAATTTTTTGAACGTTGTTTTTCACTTTGTTGGTGTTTGGACTGTCATATCATCTTCCAAGTTAATGTCAGAAACACATCCATTCTGGACAATGTTTACATTTCCAATATGAAAAGCTGACGACATGCATCCCCTTTTGTGTGGCCCCCTGTTCCAGTTCTCTTTACTTTAGATTCTGGTCTGTCTGGAGATACGTACTTATCCATGTATGTGATTAACTTTTACCTATGGTCATGCACCCACAATGGGTACTCCGGGTACTCGTTGTAATCGGATTAGATGGAATTTTTCAAATCGAAATATAGGAGTGGTTGTGATGGATAGTTCATGCTTAAAAAAAAAGTTGAATGCCAATCATAATTATCTGTCAGACATGGACACAACTTTTTGACACATAGATGACAGCTAATGTGAATTGTTTGAAATTGACAGGTAGCCACATTGAGATGGAACACGAACAGAACTAATGCCGCCGCAGCAGTAGCAATTTAAACTTTAACACCCTTGACTGAAAATCTCATTCGACGAGCTCTAGATTATGGATAAAGTAGGACTCTTACTCGTATGTTACCTTACACTGTTGTGAGAGTGTAGAAATCTGTAGCTATCTGAGATTGGGATATGATTTGGGGTGTGTTCACATCGTTACGTGTGTATACACACATTAATCATCTGACTCAAATGTCAACAGCTCGTGTAGGCCTAGGTACTCGTATTCGTAAGATACCACCTCCAGACTTAAGTAGGTAGCTCATAAATTGTTGTAACAGTGTTGTTGCGGGAATTTTTCTCTACATGAAATCAAAGAATGGGTGCCACACCATGGTCGTAACGTACGCCCTGCTGTGTTGCGTAAGGCTGTGAATTACTTCAAATTTACTACTTTCCTAAAGCCGTAGAATCTATGTATGTTAATTCTAAATTTTTCTCATTTTTTTTTTGTTTTTCCTTCTTATTACAGATAAAGTATCGTCAGGATGACAACATAAAGTGCAACCTCATTCAAGCAAATTCCCAATCCAATCCAATCTGCCCACAAATACCCCCGACAACCACTTTTAGTTTTAATGAAAAATGCCATCACTTGTGACTGTATTAGGAAGTTCGTCCGTAAACACAACATCGTTTAACCTCCGAACGGATATTCCCTCAAATAACAGCGATGGTGGTGGTGCCGGAGGAGATGGCAGTGCTGTCGGATCAATTTTACCAAATTTTCTGTCAGATACGTTTGAGTTGCCTGCCTCATTAAGTCCACCTAGCGTGGCTAATTTGCTGGCATCGAGTTCAAATGCTGTGTATTATGAGGAGAAATCATTTGAATTTTTCGAAGATGCGGCAGAGTTTTTTAATTCACCTTTGCCATTTGATGCTAGTGAAAACGGCCTATTTAATGGACGATTTGTCCCTCCACCACCGAGGCCACCGTTCTTTATGGATGAACCAGTACTTAGTGACGGGTTAACAACGTGTGATTTGTGCTCGTGGGCAATGCCAACTAAGAGCACATTTATATTTGAAGGAACGATAGGTAAGTTTCCAAAAAAAAAAAACAAAAACACCATTTGTACAAATTTAAGATGGATTGTGCACTATAACAAGGACTTGTTTTTATATTTTCAGAAAAAGCATCGGAATTGGGGTGGCCGCTTACCTTAATCATAGTCTCAATACTATCGGCAATATTAGGTGCAATAATCATGATCACAGTAGTCAGATGCAAGAGGTGAGTTTACATTTTTTTTCTGCCAATAAGTTGATTCCCAATGTTTTTTTTAATAAGATATTTAAGTGAAATTTTTGAATTACTTGTGCCAAGTGCTTTATTAAAGGCTTTAAACAGCATTGCATTCCACATTACATACATTACTAGGAATCTGCGTACATGCATATGACTATGTACGCCTATATTTTGCCCTCAATATCTTTTTAATGGTCCTCTCCTACGCTCTTATTTTTTCTTGCCATGGTAGCTGGTTGAAACCAGTCTGGAGACTAGTTAAATTAATGGGATTATGGGGGTTGTTTGACAGGATATCTAAGGGCCTAACCCAAAAATTAGGAGCGACCGTGCAAGGGCTTAATCTGGATCTCATTCATATGTAGGTCAGGTGAGATGGAGATGGTATATAGCCTATTCATATACAGCTGCAGGTGTATTTTATCAACACTTTTTGTGATTTATATTATTAAATAATTATAATTATAAATATATTAAAAACTAAATATTTCGCCGATATAAGGAATTAGTCTTCAACCTAGTCTTGGGATAATGCTGACTAACATAGATGGACAACTTTTCAGGTTTTAGTTCTTCCAAAACGAGTGCGTTGAATCGTTGTAATCACCTATCAATGCCATTAAGGAAAAATGTTAAATGGTTGTGCGAGATTTTTTTTTGCAGTGTACGTATACTTACTTACTTACGGTGGCGCTACAATCCGCTGCCTCAGCCAACAAGCGTCTCCAGCCATTTCGCTCTTTGGCAGCTAGCTGCCTTCAGTTTCGCATGGTAAGTTGGTTAGGTTGGGGCCCCCTTTCACTTACGTGCGCCACCACAGTGGCGGTCTTACTCTACTGAGCTGTCTCTCGGGGCGGATTGGAAGATTTTTCAGACCGAAGAATTGGTGTCCAGCCACATGCGTTCACACAATACGGGAAATAGGACCTTGTAGACGATGTTAAGAAGACTTATGCCTCTGTAGTTGGCCCAGTTTAGAGGGTCCTCTTTCTTCAGTATCGCACATACAATGCTAAGGTTCTATTCATCGGGCAAACGTTCCTCCGACCACTTTTTAAAGATGAGTTGCGGTATGCTCCTTACCGGGTCATATCCTTCCTCCTTGAAGGACTCGGTGATCAGGCCGTCCGCTCCAGCATCTTTATTGTGTTTAAGCTTAGATATGGCTATTTTTATTTCATCCAGGTCGACGGAATAATTGGTCAACATCGTCCAGGTTGAGAGGTTCATTCTGCCTAACAGCGGTATTTGGTTCGTTGTCGTCATGATATACTCTACAGAAATGTTTTTTTTAAAATCCCCAGCATCGTCTGCGACTCTACTACTATGTTTCCTTGTTCGTATCTACAGACCTCGGTTCGCAGTTTGTGTTGGTGGCATGTTTTTTCGAATCTCATTCCTGAAGGAGCATCTCTCAATTTCCTCGAGCGCCCGCTTCTTATGCTCCTTCTTTTTCCTAATTAGAAGCTGGTGTGGGTCTCTTGTCGTAAATTCGTAAAAAGTTCTAGTGCTTCTGTGCAGCGCCGCTTTGTGTATGTGCTCGCCGCACTCGTCGTCAAACCAGATGTTTTGTTGTGGTGGCCGAGTGAAACCCAGCACATCAATGGCTGCATCTCTGATGGCTTTTTGGCAATGTTGCCACTGGTGTTTAATACTTGATGCTTGTGTCATAAGACCTCATAAAAGATTAAGGGAGGCTCAATCGAAAAAGGATTTGGCGATCTCTTGCGATTGTAGCCTTCCGAAGTCAAACTTTCTTACCGTATTAGGTGTGCACATTTACTCTTTTGTAAAAATATAAGCAAAGTTTGCCATCAAACTTAATTTATTTTTGAGGCTGACTGTTAATACCAACATATCTTTGGCATGCGTCGTAGAACCGTATGTCCTTCATCTGTTAGCTCCTTAAATGGAGCGACAGTTTAAGTAGGGCTTGGATCTTAATCCATAGTGTGTTATATTTAGTGTGATCTTGGAACAACTATCTGCTACCTAATATGAGGTTTTCCTTCATCGGTCTATCCGTCCTAGATTGGTTCGAAAAATTTTGCGGGCTGGAGCATTAGTTAATGAAGCTGAAGAACTCAGACACTTTCTATAATTTCACTGTACAGCTCATTTCTATAACTCCATTTCCACGAATGTTCTTAGCTCTACGTGTGTAGGACGAGCTCATGGCCCTAAAAGAAAAATATGGAAAAAGTGATTTTTATTTATTTATCATTTTCTGAGTTTACAGCGACATAGTTGGATAAAGTCAATTTGTTACTGACTTATTTCGGTGGCGTTTGACTTCTGGGTGAACCTGGACCAGTACCAATAAGCCAATCCAGCCTCTTTAGCTCATTGCCTCCAGTTGCGAAGGTTCAGGTCCGTTTCTCTTTGTGCCTGCCCCATATTTTGAAGCCTTTCTCTGCTGCGTTGTCGCTACGGATTAGATTCGAAGACCGAGCCATTGGTGTCCTTTCGCTTAATCTTCTTCTTCAAAGCCCGTCAAAGGACACGAGACCGAAAGCTATATGAAGGATTTTTCCCCCGAGACGACTCGGGATATCTTCTTCCACTTTCGATAGAGTCCATGTGTCAGCGCCATAGAGTAGGGCTGGGATGATCAAGGTCTTAGTGATTAAAATGAATCTTCCTTTTTTTCTGCAGAGGTGTTGTTCGCAGAATTTATAGCAAAGCCTAGATGGACAAAGTCACTTATTACCTCGAAATTATAACTGCCGAATTTGCAGCATATAATTGGCAGCTTCCGCTTCAATACCAGCGAACGTACCGGCGACAACCCGCTGAGTGCTTCCAATTATATCGATATCATCGGCATACGCTAGTAGCTGCACAGACTTTTGAAAGATTGTGCCTCTACTGTTCGCTTGTGAGTTCCGCACAATTCTTTTAAGTATGTTTTAAAGAAGTCACATGACAGGGCTTCACTTTATATACATCCTTTTTCGACACCAACGGTCTCGATTGAGTCATTACCAACTTTAACGGAGCAGCGAGCGTTCTCAGCGAGCGTTCTCAATCCTCATCCTGTACAGACAACGAGTTTGGCAGGGATACCAAAACTAGACGTTCCTCGATATAGCTCGTGTCTATATATGCGGCCTTAAAGTCGATGAATAGGTTGTGTGTACTAATTTGGACTTCTAGAGATTTTTACAGTATCTCCTGGAGTGTGAAGCTTTGATCAGTTATGGACTTTCCTGGTTTGAAACCGCACTGATAGGGCCAATGAGGTTCTTGGCGAAGGGTTTCAGACGTTCACGCAGTATAGCACACAAGATCTTGAATCCGATGTTGAGGAGACTTATACGTCTGGACTACCTTTTTAAAGAGGGCAAATTGTGCTGAGATTTAATTCAACAGGCATATACTCTTCTAACCAAATTTGAGAAACGAGTTGGTGAAGTCATTTCCATCAACTTTGAATACCTCGACCGGTAAGTCGTCAAGTTCCGCTGCTTTGTTTAATTTCAGCTTAGATATTCCTATCTTTACTTTGTTCAGCTGAACGGAAGTTTCGATATTACATTAAATGGTCTACTCTGCCTGACGTCGAGAAATTGGGCTTCTTCGCCTTTATGCAGTCTGCAGAAAAAGTTTTTCCGTATTTTCCATCTCTACAAGCTTCTGTACGGGTCTTCCTGCCTTGACGTGTTTGTTTTACATATTGGTAAAACTTCTGTTCGTTATTCCTGGAGTACAATCTATCAATATCCTTGATCGCGCGCCTCTCGTGCTCTTTTCTCTTTCTCTGAAGAAGCCGATGTTCTCCCCGTCTCTTCTCCTCGTAAACCTTAAGAACAGCTCTCTTCCTTCTTGTTAAGCTGCATATGCTTTCGGCATTGTCCATCAAACCACAAATTTCTGGGTGGTGGTCGGATGAAATCCAACACATCTCTGCCTGATGTCGGGTTGGTATATTTGCCACTGGTCTTCGGTATTTGATGCTGATGGTATAGGAGTTGTTAAGATGTTTCGGGAAACGCGATTAGCGAAGATTCTGGCGATCTGTTGCGATTGCAGCTTTTTACGTTATATCATCTCACGGTAGAAATTCTTCGTTATGGCGCTTGGGAGATCCGAATTTGCAGCTTGGCTGCAATAAGGTGCTGATCCGAGACAGTGTTGGCTGGCCAGAATGTTTGGACGTCCAGAATACTGGAGATATGCCTTAAGTCTATCGCAAAGGATTAGTTTAATTTAGCGTTCAGTTATCCACGCACAGCCATGTCCCATAATATGAGGAAGCAGTGTGTGTGCTATGGTGATATTTCGTCCCGTAGGAAAGCCAGTAAGTCTAACTCCGTTGCCAGATGTGGGCTATTCTTACCAACTGTCCCACCAAAGATATTCTTTTTTCTTGCGTCATACTTCGGACCTTGCTCATATGTCTTGCCGAGGAGCCTGTAAAAATACTTTTGGCAACGTCGTAGGTGCGTATTAGGCTTATATTAGCCAATTTTGCCTTGATGCTGATTGTCTAAAGATGCTCGCTCACGTGTCGGAAGCTCAAGACTTCTTGCCTAAGTCTGTCGCATATGGCAAATCCACATCCAAATAAGCACTGTTTCTTTTCCCCATATCGCAGTTATTATCTTTCTTATGTCCGACCCCTTAAATCGCACATCCTGGATGATGGTTAAATCTGCGTGATAACAGATAAGAGTCTCTGTTAAGTCTGATAAAGTCAATTACCATCTCAATATTATAACGCCCCGTTCGGTGTTCTATTCGAGCCATAAATGAGTGTATTTTCTAATCGCCAGTATACATATTTTTATTCTATTTTCGTTTACCCTTTTTTGTCGTTTCTCATTTAAAAGCCATAGCCGCACCAGGCCGTTGATTTCTTCCCATAATTGGCAGTGGTATTACGGGCTTCTGAAACGCTCCATAAATTTTTAAAGTAAAGAACTGAAACAAGAGTGCAATTTCCATCGCCATCTTGCCGAGATGGACGTGTTTACCACTGATGACAAAGCTAGACATGGTTCTTTGGAGTTCATTTACGCCGTCACAAGCGGAATTTAAATCAATAAGTAGATAACTCCTAGATCTGCCGGGAGGTGAACATTTTCTTAATAGTGGACCATCCTCACTTGTCAGATTTTTGTCATTGGGTTTCAGCCACAGATTCACGCGATATGAGATCCGATGGATGGTATTTCTTCTTGAGAGTTGAGAAGCAATTCTAATAGGACTTAATTTTCCGTTTTAAATATTTCGGCAGAAGGCCCATTTGATCTGGCAGATTTTTTGTCCTCTAGAGTGAATATCGCTATCTAATCCTCTTCTTGACTAAGTGGATGAAATTGCTGCGGAATTATGAAGTGATACCCAGACTGCAAAAGTTGTAGTTCTAGATTTTCAGCATCGACTGTGACCCTCTGTAGTTTTCGCTTTGGCCTATAGGTATTTTCTTCTAACCTTCCAGTAATGCCGTCGAACATCATTTCTTCATGTTCCCAATTATTAGCTTCTTTAACCTGTTTTGGTTTTCTTAAATACACCGGTTGTCTTTGCTCATAGCGTTTACAAATAACTCCTGGCATTCTCATACAACCCACCGTCATTCTGAGCGTGATGCTGGAGGCGCAGGACTTCTTGAAAAGTTTTGGGATCCTTGTAAAAAAGACTACTGCAGTCTTAGGCGACTGCAATGATTCAGTGTCAAATTTTTTTCTGCGCCATATTCTGGCCGAATATCACAAATACGATGCACCAACGCTTCAAAATATGAAGATAGAATTGTGCATTAACTGTTTGGACCGGAATTATCTCTTTGCGGACAATGCCCTTGGATCGTAAAAGCAAATTGACATTGTCTTCACAGTTGATTTTTCCAAACTAAATTTTTTGGGTTTTGGCTCGTCTGCCGCCTTTAACTCGGCACTTTGGGGCTTGGTTTCTTCATCATATTCTATTATCACAGCTTTTTATCATCAGTCACAATGTTTTAGAGGAAGTTTAGTCCAAATGTCAGTACATCAGTGAAGGACGCATGTAATTTCCAATAGACTGATACATGGTAAAAATGGAAAGCTTCATGAATTTCTTTTTTAATTCCAGCTTTACACTTGCTCATCGGTTTTCGCAATCAAGTCGTTGACTTTTGCTTACATTATTTGCTATTGAAATGTTACTAAGAATTGGTCGTTTTGCAACAAGTTCAGACCGAAATTTAGTAAATTAATCGTAAAATATCTGACCCAATAATTTTCTCTGATGTAACACCACTTTACAATTACGGCAGTTTTCGCTTTACGAACTCGTTTGAATTGAAACGAACCTCATCACTCATTTATCTGGTGATGAATTTCTTATTTTGCCATTTCATGTAAACGAAGTGCATAAGCAGCGCGTTGACGAAAATCTCTTGACTTGAAGTCATGCAATTCGGTTCTTAAAACTTTTTACAAGAACCTGTCGGATACATCGAATTGATAAAAGCGCTTATTCATTGTTTCTGTGCAGACTCTCCACAAAACTTGCAAGAATACGTTCACTATTTGCTTCAGTGCGGACAAAGTCATCCAGTTCGAAGAGATCAGTAAGAGCGTTTTGTGAATAAAATCGAGCCATGAAGACGATGGATTTGCACATTGCGACAAAATAATCCAAAAATTATTTGCAAAATAAAATTCAATGAGTCTGTCTTCTCTACAGCGCTGGAGAACCCGATCTATTTTAAGTTTATTTTATGGGTGCCTGAAAAAAACAACGAAAATACGAGGGTTGGCTGAAGCGTTTCCGATAACTTTAGCAATGTTATCGTCAGTGGTTGCAGTTTTTGGAGGTCCCGAACGTTCATCATCTCCCAAGCTCTTACGGCCACGTTTAAGTTCAGCTACCAAAAATTTCACTCTGGTAAATAAGTGCAGAGTCCCCATACACAGAGTCCAACTCATTTTAGATTTGCGTAGGCGTATTGCCTTTCAAAAACAAGAATTTAATAACAGCTCGATACTCAATTTTTTCCATTTTCACAAAAAACACGCACATCGACTCACTCAAACGACTGTCAACTAAAAACTGCGAGTCCAAAATGACTGAAACTTCGGTAAGTAACTGTCAAAAGATGCACAACTAGCATTCACTAACTTTTATTGACGAGTGACGCTACCTTTATGTTGCGGTCGGAAACTTTTCAGCCAACCCTCGTAGAATAGAATTAAAAACGAAAGAGTTATGATTTATCCGATTCTGTCAGTGACTTTCGCGCCACGCTGTTCTATAAATAATTATCACAAATGCTAGAAACAACTTGGTCTAACTTCCGAGGCATAACATATGCCATACATGTATACGTAGATTAGTAGGCATTCAAAAAATTGCTTTTAAAACTGATGATAAATTTCTGGGACACTTTAATTATTATTAAGTTAAACCAATTTTTATTTAATATTATTTCACAGCACATTTTTTTATTAAACACATTTATAAAACACTTGTCAATGCTAGTTTAAAAAAAAACCGATTGTTTGCTTTTGTTTTTTTTGATTTTGCAGAAAAAAATCATCGAACAATCGAAACGGTAAGTGCACGAAACCCCAACAACATCCTCCACTTCCATCAATTTATCGGCTTCCCATCTACTATAATCATAATCCGAATCATAATATCACCTCTGCTACTACTACTACTTGTATCTCTACTACCAATCATATAACCACACGACCTTTACCACCACCACCACCACCTCCAATGAGGCATACATGAATATATATTTTGCAAGCTGCAACGCACAATAATTGTAACAAAAATCAAACCCAACCAAACATTTTTATAGAAACACATGTTCAATGGTGGTCAAGAAACAAACGGCCGAACAACAACAATCATCTTAGGCGAAGCAACATATATACCGCACATCCTGCAGATAGCATTCGTGGCTTACACGGTCAACAACAGCAACCAGTACAGCAGCAACAGCAACAGCAACAACAACAGCAGCATCAGCCGACTCAACAAGCTGCGGTGCACCCTCAAGAGTCTCAGTTGTATCAGCAGCAACAGCAGCAGCATAATCATAATCATTATCCAACACCCCACCAGCAACAGCAACAGCAACAGCAGCAACATCATCACCATCATCATTCCCATCATCATCATCAACAGGAACAGCAGCAGCAGCAGCAGCAGCAGCAGCAGCAACCACAACTACAGCATCAGCAACAGCTTCCACATGAACAGGTTCAATTGCAACACCACAGCAGCGGCTTTGTTCGTACCGATACATGCAATTGGCCAAATATCGCAACCCTTGTTGTGCCCAGCTGAAACAGTGAAACCACAGTTCAACGAACACGTCTTCAGGGGGTGCAAAAACATGAAGTCATTCGTAGCACGTTCGAAACGCGTCCTAAAAGTAATCTTGTCTCCGTGTCATGTTTCCACTCTTCCGCTACAATCCATTGACTGATTCATCACTATCTACTTGTGCAACTTTATTCACATTGCCACCCCGGAAGTGACTGCCGTTTAAATGACCCAAACAGAGATACATTTCTACGGGATGTGGTTGTTGGCGCATGAGAAGGTACCTCACCTCAGGGTATTTTTGCTTTATGTTACTACAAAAAAAAGGAACAAATTTGACATCTACAGCAGAGTAGCCTCGGAAATCTCTTATACAGAAAGGTGATTGCTTGTGGTGTCTACATGATACTGAGGAACTTCCTATACAAGTATACCACTCAGAGGAGCATCGTCACTTCTTGTACACTTCGTATTCTTCCTAAAACTTGATCCTTGATAAACTAAAAAAATAAATTAATAAAATTTAAAATATGTATTGTAGAAATCAGATAAATTGTAATCAGCATTTACAACTTTAAAAAAAAAAATTGTGAAATATCCTCATATCAAATTAAAAATTGTTACAACAAAATTCTTAAAGCCTGGCTTAGTAGTGTTAATTTTTTTTATTTTTTATTTAAGAGAAGAAACTTCCGTACAAGCAGACTTGGTTTTGTAAATAAAACAAAAAAAGATCAAATAAAATTGTAAATTAGTTTGTAAATATTTAAATGTTTGCGGAGAAATTTCAAATTTTTAAAAACAAATCTAATTATATTACATTTAAGATAAAATTTACTGTTAGAATTGAAAATGCATTCCTCTTTAATAATTAAGTTCTTGAAAAATAAATATGCCAAAGATATTGTTTAAGTTTATTGATAGCCTAGTATTGATTGAAACTATGTACTATTTGCAATGACTCCTGTTTGGGGTATAAAAACAATTATAACAACAAGTTACAAATTTAAATGTATCAAACATAAAAATATTCTTAGAAAAGACAAGGAAAATAGATTGAAAAATCTTTAGAAAAAAACAAAACCATTTTGTCATGATCTTGAAATAAAAATACTGAAACACTTCCAGAAATGAGTTCTTTTTATTTTTTTCAAACCGCTTCAAGTGCTTCTGTTTGTTTCACATTGGTGAGTATTGGTCCTTTAAGTTTTGAAGTCTGTAAGTGTGAGGACAAAATTATTTTATTTTCCCTGGCTACCTTGATGCTGTGGTTTGTTTTACAAGATTAGCGGAAGGTTCATGCCATTTTCTTTCCAAAACTTGAAATGAATTTTGAATTTGAATTCAGGTCTCTTCCTCTCAGCCCTAGCAGTCTGTTGTCGTTTCTACCCAAACCATTTGAAGAAATTTGGACTACCCGTCAAGATTTTGGAACCAGTACTTACATATTTAATCAAAGCAAAATTACACTTTTCTGCAGGTAAAAAATCTAAAGAACGACTAGAATTGAATGAAGACTTAAAAGAGAACATATTAAAAATGGAAGTACTAAACATTTTCAAATTAAAACTAAATTATTTGTTAAATGCTCCATTAAGTACCTAAACTGATTTTTAATTTGATATTCCATCAATTTATCAAGTGTCTCGATTCGAAGGTAACACCAAAAATTTGTGAGTTGCCAGGTGATCACGATAAAAAAAAAAGAATGAAGCCAGAATTTAGTTAAAACACAACACAACATCGAAAAGAAACGATTGATTTTTGTTAGCTTTATTAAAACTTCATGGAGGGGGCCTGCGTGGCGATTAATCGCTAAACTGCTGAGTGTCCTATAACTTGGAGCGGTCTAGCAGCTCAATCACCAAGTTTGTAGCGAAGCACTTACCTTACCTCCCAGTGGCGGAATGAGTAAATCATCACTCATGCAGGCTAAAAAAGCAATGGCAGGCCGGGCTATTAGTATTATACTGGCCTATGGGCTCACAACCCTTTACGGAAGAGATTAAAATATGTGTCGAACCAACCAATGGCCTCGAATAAAAATGGACTCACTGTTGAAGACCCTAGCAAACGATTAAAAGACACCGACCTTCGGGTTTGCACATGGAATGTTCGGGTCATAACAAGCCACGTTCAGCTGAACAATTAGCAACGATTCTTGACTGCTATCACGCAGATATCACCGAGACCCTGATGGTGGGACGGAATTGGCCGGAAATAAGGAGGATGCAAAACTGTGATATAACATATATTATGATAACCAGCTATAGGAAAAAGAAAGAGCACTTATTCGGAAGCGGATTTGCCATGTGTCGGATACTAACGCAAGAAGCTTCCGATACGTGAGCGAGCGTCTTATGACAATCCGCATTAAGACTACATTCACTATGGTCCTAATATGCAAGACGACAAGGACGACGCCACCAAAGAATGTCGTGCTTGACTGGACATATGAGCTATGTCCGAAGTACATACCACCTTCATCAAAAGTTCCCGCACCACACCACCGTGTGGCGCTCCCATTATTCCGATTTGAGTTCTGTTTTTTTTGTTACCTTGCTACTACATTCTCTCTAAATCTTAACGTCATAGCTTGACATTTGCAAAGAGCCAAACCAAGAGTACATCTATTTCTGTGTGTGTTGGCGATTTTTTACAATTTTAGAAATGGATGTAAATTGGCAACCACGAACTTGTATTCAATTTTGCGTAAAAAACGGATTTAATGGTGCGTGAACGTTGGAAATATTGGACAAGTGTTTCGGCAACGATTCTCTAAAGAAACCGGTCGTCTACCAGTGGTACGAGCGGTTCAAAAGTGGTCATGAGCCAATCGAAGATGATGAACGCAATATCAGACCATCGACATCGAAAACCGACGAAAACATTGATGAAGTAAAAGGAATTTTGGTCAATAACCGCAAATTAACCATCAGAGAGATAGCGGAGGACTTGAACATTGCCTATGGATCCGTCCAAGACATTTTGGTTAATGATTTGGGTTTCCGTCGTGTAGCAGCAAAGTTGGCGCCAAAATACCTCAATTTCATGCAAAAAAGAGACCGTGTTGAAGTCGCAAATGAGATGATTTGCGAGGCTGAATCCGATCCCACATTCGTCAAAAGGAGGGTTTATGAGTACGACACGCAATCCAGACATCAAGCAAGTGAATGGCGTTCACCAAATGAGCCGAGACCAAAAAAACCACGTCGTTTTCAGTCAAAAAAGGAGGCAATGCTCATGGTTTACAAGGATTACAACGGTGTAGTGCATCAAGAATTTTTGCCAGAAGGTCAGACAGTAAACAAAGAGTATTATTTGGGCATTATGAGACGTTTGCGTGAAGCAATTCGCCCAAAGAGACCAGAATTGTGGGCGGAAAACTCGTGGATTTTGTACCATGATAACGCACCGTCACACAGTGCCATCATTATTCGTAATTTTTTGACGAAAAATGCAACAAATACCATCCAACAGCCACCGAATTCACCTGATTTGGCTCCCTGTGACTTTCAATCGAGTTAAAAAAGCACTACGGGGAGCGCGTTTCAGCAGCCGAGAGGAAGTAATGGAAAAATCGCAAGAAGCACTGATGGACATACCGAAAACCGAATATAAAAAATGTTTGAAGGATTGGATCAAGCGTTGGCATAAGTATGTTACAGTCGATAGGGAATGCTCTGAAGGGGATAATATAGATTTAGATGAATAAACTTGTATTTCCAATTTTGTGAATACATTCCGGGAACGATTTTGACGCAAGGATAGTAAACGAGAACATCTTTGGTAAGACAATTGGTAGTCATAACCTACAAGACACCACATCTGGCAACGGAGTTAGGCTTTTAGACTTTTCGACGGGAATAAATATGACTATAGTAGTAGTAAATAAGCATACGGTTTCATCATCTCAATATACATTAAGGAACATGTCGTCTCCGGATTGTCAATTACTAAATCAAATTGATAACACTTTGATATTTAGTCTCTGGTTTTTAACGTAAGCCACCTGTCATGTAGACTTAAGTTTACGGGATGCCCATACGTCCATGGGAGCAAGGATACGCTTGCCATTGCTCTTTCGCCTTCCTGAAATACCAAAGCAGTTCCACCCTTGGTATAGATCGAGGCCGATCTAAAACCTCTTTCTGTTCTTAGGGTCACAGCACCCAGTACTTATTGCAATTCTACAGTGGGTCAAACCAACAGGAAGACACTTCCCGCGACTTTGGGTTTAAACTACAGCCACCAAGACGCTCCCACAAGGGGGCCTACTTCAACAAGTCAGGCCCGGACCGAAATCCGGTGGGCTCCTAACTCCCATGGTACCACGATTTAAGTCCTGGTAGGGTGGTCCTGCCGCCAACAAGACCTATGACCGGCAACTTGTAACTGATCAAATCGTAGCAACCTTCAATAGCGTCTTCTGATAAGACCAGTAATATACTCTGCTCCCGCTTTTTATTAGACAACGCCATTGATGGGCGAAGCCTTGATAATTGGGCGGGAGCCCTGATTACACTGTGATAGTCGGAAGACAAGACCCCAGTATTCTGGACGTCCGAACATTCTGGGCAGCATATCTCGAAATCACTCAACAATGAACATCAGCGTGAACTGATTGCTGGTTTCACCAACCTCCACCAAGAGATCCCGGTAGTGGTGCCGGCAACCGCATAAAGGTAAACAAGAGCTGTTCGAGGAAAAGGAAACAGAGCACCAGACGCTCACGATTGACGATATTGAGAGGTTGTAGACCAGGAATAACGTACAGAAATTTTACGGATAGGTAAAAAGGACGTATGAAGGCAATAAGGCCCGTAAAGAAGTCACAGTCGGCGCTGTTGAAAAACTTTTTCTGCAGACTGTATAACGGCGAAGAAACCCACCATGGGCCGTCAGGCAGAATATACCATTCAAATTCAATTAAGGATACCAATATCTAAGTTAAAATCCAATAAATCAGCTGGACCTGACGACTTACAGACCGCTGGAAATAACGGCCTCGCCACACTGAAACTCATTTCTCAGATCTGGTTAGAAGAGTATACGCCTGATAAATGGAATGCCCACAAAAAAGGAGATCCTCTCATTTGTGCAAACTACAGAGGTATAAGTCACCTCGACATCCGCAACATTTGCTTTATTGTGTGAATATCTACAACCCATCAGTGCGGTTTCAAACCAGGGAAGTCCAGAATCGATCAAGTCTTTACACTCCGGTAGATCCTGGGAAAAACGTAAGAAATCGGAATTGGTACATACAACCTATTCATCGACTTTAAGGCCGCATCTACAGACACGAGTTGCGCAGACCAATATCTAGTTTTGGCATACCTCCCAAATTAGTCCGTTTGTACAGAATGACGAATGAGAACGTTCGCTGCTCCGTCAAGGCCGGTGATGACTTTACTGAGAGCTTTGATATCATAAAAGGATTTATACAAGGTGACGCGCTGCCGTGTGACTTCTTCAACATCATATTTGAAAGAATTGTACGGAACTCTGAAGTGACAATCTTTCAAAAGTCTGCGCAACTACCGGTGTTCGCCGATGATGTCGACAAAATTGAGAGAACTCAACGGGCTGTCACCGGTGCGTTCGCTAGTATTGAAATGGAAGCTGCCGAAGTCGGTTTAGCGATAAATGCGGGCAAAACTAAGTATATGCTGTCGACAGGAAGGGACACGTTACATTGCAGAATTGGACAGAACATCATAACCAACAACTGAATTCTGCCAACAATACCTCAGCAGAATCATACGAGCTGTATAGCAGCATCGACCTAGTCAGATGCGCATTAGTCGCCAGAGCTGACTGGGACATGTAGAGGAAATTCACACCAACGTTCTGGTCCGCAGAGTCTTCGAATCTAACCCGGCGGTTAATTGTATTGGCGATTATCGCAGAAATTACAAAATAGTACACAATATTATCGGGCTCCACGAGGTCTCACTTATAATACTTACTTACTTACTTAAGGTGGCGGTACAGTCCGGGATGGACCTGGGCCTCAATCAACATGCCTTTCCAGCCAACTCAATCTTTAGCCACCCGCCTCCGGTTTCCCACGCTAAGTTGGTTGAGCTCCCGTTGCACTTGTCTGTGCCACCCGAGTCAAGGACTTTCTCTACTGCGCTGTCCTTAGGTGGCGGATTCGAAAATTGTTCGGACCGGAATGCTAGTGCTCATCCGTTCTATATAACTCAGTCGTTGGACCTTCAATCTTCTGGCTAAGTCTATGTCGATGACGCTGTAAAGCCCGTACAGTTCGTCATTGTATCTCCTCCTCTACTCACTGTCTATATAGACGATGAAGTTTCCTCTCAAAGCAGCCAAAAGCACCCTCATCCATTTTTGATATGGGCTCTGAGCCTTAGAACGGGACTGGGATTATTAAAGTCTTATACATATAAGGTCACTGTTGTTGTTCGACTGAGGGCTTTGTTAGTAAATTGCCTTTTTAGCCCAAAGAAGTGACGATTGGCAAGAGTTATTCTGCGTCGGTTTTGGGTGTTGGGTATCCCTTTTTGCTGACACCATATTATTGGCCTTCCTCTCATTGACCGTTAAATCCATCTTCGTCGCTTCCACCTCAATATACAAGAAAGGGCAGTGACATCACGCTGCTCTCTTCAAATTATTCTGTTGTCAATATCGTCGGCGTATGCGATTAATTGGAGGGATTATTGAAGGATGAAAGAAATCGCCTAGTAGCACATCGCCTTTCTAAATCCATCAAAGGCCTCGGTGCGGTTTTTACGAACCTTGATGGAACAGCGTACGAGTTTGGCAGGGCATCCCTACATAGACTAGACAATAGCTAGACGCAAATAGCTATGCAAGCGTTAAAGCTCATCCGTAAAAGGACTAAGGCAAGAACGTAAAAATTCAAGATATTTAAATAAGATATCCAAATACAAGACAGTAAACCTTAGTTGAGTACCTGTCTTGTATTTAGCCAGCCGAATTCAAAAAGAGGGCAAACACTGCTCACTTCTCGCGCCCTCTTCTTTATGAGTATTCCAATAGGCTATATTCAAGAATAGCCTAATAAATGATGTGGACTAATTTCCACTATAACAAGTATAATAGTACGAGTATTGGTAGTAAAGACGCACACTCTGTGCATGGCTTTATCGGTATGGTTCAAAATCAGTGCTTTCTTAGTAGGTTTCGAATGCAAAATTGACTCAAACTTTGGTCTGAGTAAATAGCACTTGCTAGTCTCATTTAATCCATTTGGCAAACCTAACTCATCTACAACTATGAGGAAATTAAACAAAAACCATTTCATTGTTTTTGAGTGTCAAATGTTCATATAATACGAGTAGGTGCAACAAATGGATCTTGATGAGGTAACATTGCAAAAGATTCTTTCTTTATAAAGTGTTGGAGCTACTGCAGAAGAAACAGAATTCTTTCTAATGTGAAGGGATGGTTTTCTAGCTCACATGGCTCCCCTCTGGTGCAATAGATAGGAAGATCCCTATTATAAGCAAGACGTTGGTCTTTTTCTGAATGTATGGAGAAAAATAAAAAAAAAAACGATATTTACTTCTGAAAAAGTAAAAACTGAAGATTGTTCCTGTTATAACTTTGCTGCTGTGAAGATAGCGCCGCAGTACTCTTACTCATCTCCTTTCTACCACAAATAAGTTGGTACCAGCAACTTATTACTGAAGCGTTATCGGATCTCCGTACGAAGATTGATTAAAACTGTATTAAGACTAATGTTCAAGTTTTAGGAGTAAAATGGACCTTCGATTTATTGGAAGCTTTTGCCATTGCTTTTTTCTTTTGCTCAATAGACATCCGATGGCTGTATTCGTTGAAATTAACACTCTAGAAATCAGCTATCACTTCAGTCTTACTTTTTCAATTGTGAGGAGGATATTATTTCGTCATAATGTCTCCGAGTACCGAAGAAGTATCAACGAAAGGCAGATGAGTATCCAAGGTTTCATTGATACTTAAGTAGATACGTTCTCGAAATTCTAAAGCATTCTACAGTAGCGTGTGGGGCATTTTACAGTGCGATTTCATGCCTCTTAGTTCAGTCCCCCAGTGGTCATATCAGCATTATCTTTTGGTTTCTGTTAATTTCTAGAGCAGGAATTAAACGTTAGTTTCTCTCCTTGCTAGCATATCTATTTTGCGGATATCTTTGCTTTCGTCTTTAGCAGGTGTATGCACGTATTCGCTGTTTATTTAGCTGGTAAAGTAAACCTCACATATCATTAGGCTAGTAGGTCTGCCACTAATTTGTCAAACCCGTGGGACAAGCGATCACAAGGATATGAATTCGAAGTTTTCTTTTTCAACTGATTACACCTATATATTTCTTATTGTCTGCTCTAGATCAACACCCAATTACACCATTCTTCAAACCTGCACAAAGTCTACCATATTCTTTAACTAAAGCATATCAGTCATCGATACACCATATTGGACGCCGTCGCCGATGGAAAGTACTTGCGACCACAGTAGTGTCACTATGTCATAGTGCCTTTAATGTGGAACGACCATTATCGCTAACGTATGCAAAATAGCCTGATGTGACGTGGAGCAACATAGTGCGCTAATGAAGTTATGAAGTGCCACGACATTATTTGTATGCAGCCAGTAGATAGAGATTGCGTGGGCATGCATCCGATGAGGATAGTGGTTTTTGGCACAACAGACAAGTTGTCGTGACTCAAGTGACTTACTGTCACATACTGACATGATTTCCAGTAGTGTCATGCTGTGATCAGTTATCGCAGTTTTGCACACCTAATGATGGCTTATAAAAGTTTTTTTCTTTCCACATTTTGAATGATGAAGTGAGATTCTAGGTCATTGAAGTGCATACAAAAAAGAATAAAAAATTTTATCAGTCGAGTGACTCCCACTAATTGGCTATGTGTGGCAGGTATTATTGCAGATATGTTAGCTATAAATTCTCATATGTAGTGGTCATTTAGAGAAAAGGTGAATCGATTTAACAAAACCCCTTTAAAAATGTAAGGACATTCTTAATAATTAAAATGGTCGGTTGTGTTTGTTTTGTTCATACTCTCTCTACCTGTTAAGAAAGGTGCTTTAGAGATATATGCACATACACTTTTTCCAAATGACGTGCAATTTCATTGGGTGCTATATCCGCCGGCCTAGAACTAGGAGATCACAACCGGAAGTAGGAATATAAAATACCTAAGAGTAATACTTATGCCTCACTTCGACTAACCGGACAAAAAGGCATCAAAACTCCAGGCAAAATTTCTGGAATACTGCTACATATTGGAAGACCCGGATATCCTTGCAAAATCTTAATATTCAAGGTAGTAAACTCAGCCCTTTTTACGCTGCCTCAATTTGGGTGGGGGCCCTAGGGAGAAAGAAAACAAGGGGAAAGTTATCACCTACATATCCACTTAGCGCATTAAGGAAAATCAGTGGCTTTAGAACGATTTCGGACGAAGCTGCTTTTGTTATAGCCGGGATAATGCCCACTGATATCTTTGCGGATGAGATGCAAAAAGCTTATAATAAGAGATGGTAGTCGTCAAAAAGATCAAGGAAGAAGAACGAGCGACTTCAATGACCAGGTGGCAAGATCGGTGGAATACCACTACGAAAGGTAGATGGACCTACAGATTTGTCCCATCCATAGGCCTTTGGACAAACCGAAGGCATAGAAAATGTAACTATCGTCTTACCCAGTTCCTATCTGATCACGGTGGGTATCTAAAGTATATACACCGCTTCGGGCACGATAACGCGCATGAGACGTGCAGATGCACCAAATATAAGAGACATAGCATAGATCGCCGCGAAGTAATGCCAAAGGGCAGATCCGCGGGGAGACTGGTCGAAATGTGTAGGCTATGTTTTAGTAGCAATCAGCCTAGCGAATAGTGCGTGTTGGTAGCCCAGGCTACACCATTACACCAAAGAGTCTGTACAAGCAAAAGAAACATTAAAGACAGCTAATAACATACCGATATCACCAAATTTTCATTATCGATTTTTGGCGTGAATTTGGCGAGAACTTCCCTATCGGAAAGTTAAAATCTCTCTCAAGAAGTATAGAATATTGGCGTTCCTTGATTTCTAGGGTGTTTTAAACAACATTGACATCTTCCTAATCATCGATTCTTTTCAAGAACTGAACATAAATACTTTGTCTGCAGCTTGCTAGACTTCATTCTCAACAGTAGTTATGAATGCAACCTTTGGTCACTTTTCTCCAAAAATGGAAATTACACAGGAAAATAGCCAATATGATATGATAACTTACGCAGATAACGAGAGTTTTTCGCGTAGTGCCAAGCACCTAGATATCTTTCTGAACAGCAAACTGAGGTGGAAAGAAAACGTTGCAAAGCGAAACAAAAAGTATCTACCTCACATATCAAAGTATCTATATCACAAAATCGGAAAACACCCAACCCCCGCCGCACAACAGTTAAAATACTTCAATTTTGGCTGAATTGTTACAAACCGAAACCGAACCATTGCCACATCCCGTGCCGACAAACCAACTTCCAAATTTTCGCACCAGCCCATCGATCCAAAAATTTTGTGATAATATAACTGCTTCAAAGTCAACTCCTCCCGTCACCGCCCCAAGGAAACTTGTTACACAATTTAAAACGACGTGCAACAAACGAATAAACGAATCATACTCGTATGTTCACCACCCTACTCGTCCAAGGTGACCCAAATTACGCAGATGTTACTTGGATTCTTGAATTTTCTAAAGAGAGGTATGGCATCACCATCAGCCAATGCACAATATTGCCAACATCGCACCACAAAAACAACTTATCGGCTCAACCTATCGAATCCTATATCCTTGCTATTAAAGCAATTGACCAACTAATTGACCTAAGTGATTCCATCGACGATATCCTTACCTTTGGTGATTTTAATCTGCCCCTGCTGAAGTGGATTCCATCGGACGATCACTTATTTTTTACCGCGTCAAACGCTAGTTCATACAAAGAATGTCTATTCATTGATAGCACAACCGACTCGAACCTATCCAAGTAAGTGGCGTCGCTAACTCTATCGGTAGACAACTAGACCTTATTTTCACTAGCGATCCCATTAACTCCAGAGTAACGTTTTGTCCCTTTACCCTATCGACTGTTGACAACTTTCACCCTCCTCTTCTTCTTCCATTTTTCTATAACATTTTTCTATAACATTCTTCCATTTTTCTATAACACTCCATCCCACCCCATTTCGTCCCCTCTAACTCTTCTTACAAATTTTATAAAGTTAATTTTCGCAAAATCAATATCTATCTTAGGAAATATTCTTTTGATCTTACCAACCTATCCTTACCTGATGCTGTCTTCATTTTTTGCAATGAAATACTTAATTCCATTTCCCTTTACGTCCCCTCTTCTCAGCATAAAACATCATCTGCTTTCCGTTCCTGGTATAACAGAAAACTTCGTTCTTTGCGAAACAAAAGACATCAATTATGGGCAGTTTTTCTTCGCACCAATTCTTATTATGACTACTCTAACTATCTTGGAACCTACTTCCAATCCACCCAGCTCTATAACTGCCTCTATCAGCGCTTTCAATACAGCGCAGACCAACCTTATCAACGATCCTAAGACACTTTATCAATTCGTCAACTACAAAAGAAAATCAGACGGTTATCCCCCCTCTCTCTCGCTCGATAATATATCGTCGACCGACCCACATACTATTGCCAACTATTTTGCAAACTCTTTCAAACAATCATTTGCTGACAACTTCCTTATACCCGACCCCATATATTTCAAGTACCTTCTCAATTTCTCCAATGGCCCCTCTCTCTCTCAATCTTTTGATTCTACCCTTGTCGAAGAACTATTACAAAATCTCAATGATGAATTTTTACCCGGGCCAGATTCCTCAAAGAGTGTGCCTCCAAACTTTCGCACTCACTTTCCTCCCTATTTCATCTGTCAATCACATAAGGGGAATTCCTCCAAATTTGGAAGACCTCTTTCATAACCACGGTTCACAAAAAGGGATCAAATTGCTAAGCTTTCTCGCATACCTAAAATGTTCGAAGGTTTTTTGTATGAAGTTCTAAGCTTTCAGTGTAATCCGCTTATATCATCCAGTCAGCATGGATTTCTGAAAGGTAGATCAACTACTAAACTACTACAAATTTAGTTAAATTCGTATCCCTTGCGTTTTCAGCCTTAGTAAATGGCAAAGTAATCGATGTTATTGCTACAGATTTCGCTAAGGCCTTCGATAAAATATCACATCAATTGATTCTTTTCAAATTGTCTTCCCTCGGTTTTGAGCCCATATTGCTAAAATGGATATCTTCTTATCTGGAGAACCATTATTATAACGTACGCTTTAGATCAGTCTTCTCAACCCCGTTTTTAGCCAGTTCTGGTGTCTAACAAGGCAATCATCTAGGTCCCCTCTTTTTCATTTTAACTATAACCGACCTTGACAAGATTATTAAACACGGCTCCCTATCCATTTACGAGGACGACACTAAGTTCTCCAAGACTATTTCTTCAGCCCAAGACTCTATTCTCCTTCAAGAAGACCTCGATAGGTTTTCCATTTGGTGTATACAAAATTGCTTTAAGCTCAATGTCTCCAAATGTCAATCTACGACTTTATCTCGTAAGTCCAATCAATCTTCCCCTCGACTGTATTTTCTGCATCTGAACCTGTACCCCAGGTTCAATTCTTTCGCGACCTTGGGATATTATACGATAGAGAGTTAAACTTCCGTTCGCATATAGACGAGATAATCCTTAAAGCCAACTCATCATTCGGTTTTATCAAACGATGGTCTAAGGAATTTTGCAACTTTTTTGTGGCAATATGCCAGCCAAGTTTTGTCCCCCTTTCAGCGAGTTCATATATCCCGAATCGAGAGCCATCGTTTTCTTCGATTTGCCCTTCGTGGACTACCCTGGGATGATCCCTTTGTCTTACCTCCCTACCGTGACCGCCTCAAGCTCCTTAACCTGAATACCCTCAAAAAAAGTAGAGACGTAGCTGACATTCTCTTCATTCATCGACTGCTGTCTGGTTCTGTGAATTCCGCTGCCCTTTACAATTCCATTTCATTCAACACAAACCCTCGTAATTTGCGCTGTCCTCGTCTCTTCTATATTCCAACCCACCGCACATCTTATGGTTCCAACGAACCAATCTCCATCATGCTCCGTAAAATCAACTCAAGCCTCTCCCTTTTTGATTTTAACCTGAGCACTTCTCGTCTTAAACTTGTTCTCATCCTAACAGTTAACTGTTGTTAGTTTTTAAGTCCTAGTTTTTAAGTTAGTGTAAGCTTGCATTAGGCGAAATATATTGGGGGCGTCAGACCCGACCAAATTTACACTTACAAGAAGGTAGTAGGCTCAAAATGGGGTCTACAACTCAAAGTCATGAACCGGGTCTGCACTACGGTTGTGTGACCAATTCTCACTCATGGCAAGACTATCTGGTGGCCTTAACTGGAAAGCCAGGCTAACATCAACCTGTTTGTGAAAACCTAAAACTCCTTTATAAGCACCACTGACCCAACTGGGCCCAAACTCTGGTTCATTTGCTGGATGTGGACTTTCTTCTTCAAACCCTCAGTTAACTGAAATCGACTTCATCATTGATTTCGACCACTTGATTAGAGAAAGGATCGAATGGAAACACTGCGAAGTCTTCCTAGACTGCTCTGAAAAAGATCGAAGGCGTTCTGGAGGAAGTCTTTCCTGTGCACTCTTTATACCATACATCAATCCGTTCCCATATTCTGTACAATCTCTCAATGAAATGGCTAAGAAGCACAAAATTACAATCAGCTGTTTTCTGAGCCACTTGCACATGGAATGGGCAGATTTGGATCCCTAGGAAGAAGAAGTATGCAGTTTGATAACACCAAGCTGTTTGTAAAGTGCACTTCCACGAGGACCCTTCCAACATAAGCTAGCCTATCAGGCGTGACAAGTGTTGTATTGACTGCGAGATCTTTCAAAGCTCTTTCAAAAGGTATGATAGATGTCCATTCCAGAGTCTGGAAAAGAAGACTAACTGTCTTCCAAGTCCAAGGTTATGAAAAGACAGTAAAGTATTTGTAAAAAATCACTGCAATATGATCTATTTGCTTCGATGTTTACTGTCTATCAGATGAGACTGAGCTGATCTTGTAGCAACATTCCCTGAAATCGTCACACTGCTAGAAATCTGTCCTCACGAGGTTTCTACCAGATTTTTGACGCTGCTGATATTAGCGCTGCCTCTCGCTAAAGCTCACGTTTTCATATGGAATGCAGTGAAACCTGTCCCGGATGGTTATCCACCAATGAAGATATACTTGGTGTACACTAAGTTTAGGGAATCTGGCGATCTGAGGATTTTCTTTCTTCGTCGTTTCCGAGGCATTTGTGCTGATTGCAAAGCAATGCGAATCGCATAGTATGAACAAATTTGATTGTTCTTTTCTTCACGACAAATTTAGTTCTTAGAATTATTTTACTTTTTGATTTAAGGACCATAACAACACCAATTAAGCAGGTGGGTTTAACTGTGGGTAACCACGGAAAAGAAACACATACTCATACTGTCTTTGGTCATAATTACACTTTAAATCGATCAAAGTCAAATAAACTTGCTTAAGTTTAAATATCCAAAGCATGCATAAGGCCCAAAGTCCTTCTGACATATCGCCCTTACTGAATTCCTTTTCCAAGACGAGTAGCATTTAGACGTGTTTGAAATATTTTCTGCTAATCATCCGAAAAATCACTTCCTCTTAACCACCCATGACCCCAAAAGAATTTAAAGTTTTGTCTAGACCTTAAACAATCCTGTCTTACACCGCGTGATGTGGAACATTCCACGCCATTATTGACTTTCCAAATTTGGACAAACTAATAACTTTGGACTGCACATGGTACATGCTGTTCAGCACAGCTGCAATACTTTGTATAGATACAACGTTCCTATATAGAGTAAATAAAAAAAATAAAAATTTAAAGAAAACCAACGCGATCTCTTGCCCTGGGTAAGACATCTCGTCGCGGTGGGCACACACTATGTAAACAAAAACCTACCACCACCATCATCGTCATCGTCATCGTCATCATCATCATCATCATCTGGTGTGCTGCTCCTAAACGCTTATCTCGAACGGATGATCAAGAAGTTTGTCTTGCTTCCCCACTTCGACTTTCAGATATCCTTCAACTTGATAGGTAGCCAAGAAGTAGGAGCTGCCCCAAGACAGAAACAACTCGACTTGTTGAGCTCGTAATGCAGCCTTAGAAATGCCCAAAAATGGTAATATACGGCAGGCGATTGTGATAAGCAATCAGAAGTGGTGAATAAATTCACATGATTCAGAGCGAGCGGCTTTTGCAAAGAGGATGCGAATCTGTGAATTTATGTTAGATAACCACCGCGAAGCTAAGTGATTCTACAGATTCCTCTGTTTCGGGAACGGATGGCCTCATAAAGATCCCGTTCAAACGAAGACGCGGAAAAGATGAGGTTCGCATCCTGAAATATGGTTTTGAAAAGATTTCGATAGCCAAAACAAAAGCCATACCAGGGAGCTGCTGTCCAATTGCAGTTGTTGTCCAGTCCACTTCAGTTCAGTTCAGTTCAGTTGTGGCAAATGTTGATGCAGGAAGAGGAAGCAAGTACAAGAATGTGAAGAAGGGCAAATGACTACACATTTCACCTTTTGCTTGTGGGTTGCAATGCGATAGGTAAGACTCTGGACAACAGCGTGTGCTCGAAGGAAATCTTAATGCGCATTGCAAATCAGTTCTTATCTGTAAGATACGAAGTGCGCATTTGCAGTAGAAAGACGTATGTACATATGTACGAACAAATGTATGTACCATACAAATACATATGTTTTGTTTTGATGTCAAATGATGGTGGAAGCCAGTGAAGATAGGACCGATCAAAGTGATTTGCTGTTGTGGCAAGTCGTTATTTTGACCAAAATTGTGGTTCGAAAATACTCGTAGGCGATAGTCGGTATAATTTCGGTGTAGCGTTTTCCTTTCTGAGAAGCTTCGTCTAATGTATCTAAACTTTGTAGGTGTGGTTTAAAAAAAAATCTAAGAAGCGAATTTTTATCAATTTTCTGTATTAAAAATAGTCGGACGTAAAATATCCAACGGCGCACAGATGGATGCGCAGTATTAACATTAAAAGCAACGAAATAAAGGTCTGTTCATATTCCAACCGGACAATTAATTTTTCTTCGGTTAAAAAAATCAGTTACCCTGTTGATTTTTGTGAAAACGCTGACTGACTCTTGGATAGATCGGCACATACTGAGCGGCAGCGGCCTATGATATAATTTTGCTTTTTTTCTAAATTAGCTCGCGATCAGGGGTTAATGTAACCTTAAAATGTTTGTACACAGCGCAGGCGAAGAAAAATTAGGGAGAAAAGGTTTTAAATGTCTAAATGTTGTAATGACTAGGAAATAGAGAGCTCGGCAGGGCACTCTATAAACGAGTTGAGGCGAATCACGATATTTCAGAGTACATCCGAAAGTGCGCTTGATGGTATATTGATGAGCATTCATAGCGAGATGAGTATTATTGTTGACCTAGGGCTAACACATGCGAGCTAAACTAGTAGGGTTTACATGGGTTAGTGTATCTATAGACGAGAGAGCGAACTGGTAGCCAACTAGTAACTTTAATAGCTGAAGAATTTTTTATATTTTTTGAAAAATATAGGCTACTGTTGCCCTGCTAGTAAAAACAGCTAAGCCCATGATATAACCCTACTTGTTTAACTCGCGTGTCTAATACTTAGGTGACGGTTTGAAGGGGCGGAATGCTACTGGCAATTTCAATGGAGAACTGGTATCGGAAATAGCAATAGAACAAAGCGAGAGTGTCTATTGACTGAGTGATATTAGATCACCTATGAGTTTTATCGAACGGTTGCAACAGGTGCTGAGATGTTTGAGGCGCACCGGTCCAGATGTAACCATTGTACTTCAATTTGGGAATATTTGTATTTTTTTTTTTTTGTTGAAACATTATAAAATAGTTAACATATCAGGATACTACAACATACTATACTAACGAATAGTTTTAATTTAAAAACAAAAATAAAGAGTACATTATATCATACAGCGTAGTTATAAGAATGTTTTAGGAAATTATGATTTTTGCAATATTTGTTATTTTGCATTTGATAATTTTATACAAGTTAAGTTAAATAAAGAAAATGTTAAGTTAACCGTAAAGTTCGTGTGGTTTGATACGTTTAAGTCGTCGCGTCATTCCAGTGGTATAACTCAGGATTGTTGCTTCTTGGTTCACATGCTCTCTCAACCGCTTTCTTGCATATTTGGCGATGGTCTCTTCTACCGTTTCGAGGTTAAGGTCGCAGTGCAAGTCGGAATTTCTTGCATACCAGGGTGCCTTGACGATTTCCCTTACGGCTTTATTTTGGAACCGTTAGATTATATCAATATTGGTTTTGGAAGCGCATCCACATAGTTGGATACCTTATGTCCATACTGGTTTTAGTGTCTGTTTATAAATTAAGAGTTTGTTTTCTATTGATAGAGGCAATTTTCTACCGATAAGCCAGTTTAGTTTTCTTAACTTGAAGTTAAGATCTTCTCTTTTCTTTTCAACATGTTTCTTCCATCTAAGCTTGGCGTCTAAGTTTATCCCCAGATATTTAGCTGAATTAGAAGAGGGAATTTCTACTCCATATACAAATATAGGAAGTCGCAAGATTTTTTTATTCGTACAATTTACATGAACTGATTTTGAGCAATTTAAGATAATTGGATTATTTTTGGTCCATCTATCAAATCAATCTGTAGCACGTTGAAGGTATTCAGTCGAATCGCGTTCATTTTTCGCCAATGTAAAAATAGCTGTGTCATCAGCAAAAGTAGCTATCGTACAATTTGAAGGTGTTGGTATGTCGTTGATAAAGAGTAGATACAGAGCTGGACCTAGAATACTTCCTTGTGGAACCCCAGTCTTAATTTCTTTGAGTTCTGAATAGGAACTACCTTGTCTAACCTTTAAGTATCTATTCGTGACATACGACCCTAGCACTTCTATATATTCCCTTGGAAAGAGCGGTTTTATTTTGTTAATAACGCCTTCGTGCCACACTTTGTCGAATGCCTTTCCGATATCCAAAAATACGCCTGAGCAAACCATTTTATTCTCCAGAGCTTTTTCGATGACGTTAGCAATCCGATGTGTTAGAATGTTTTTCTCTAAAACCGAATTGATGTTCTAGAATATGAGACTTGAAACCATCCAAGACAACTTGAATGCGACGTTCCGGTGAAAGGCAGTTTCTAATCCAGTGAAAAAGAGAGTATCAAGTGCGCATACAGGTGGCGCAAAAGTTGTCACCGATGTTCTGTGGCTTTAATTTTTTATGAATGATCGTCCTGCTTTTGGATTATGTTTATTTTATGTCTTAACTTTTTTTCCATTAAATCGAGAAAATGATATTGGCTAAGTGGCCGCCGCCAGAATTGATGACCATTCGGGCCCGATTTGTGGCAATTTCCATCATTTTTGTCACAACTTCTGGCGAATATTCCCTTTGAGGGCTTCAAAAGTCTGAGGCTTGTTGACATAGACTCGTGACTTTAAAAACCCCCACAAAAAGAAGTCTGGAATTGTTAAATCAGACGCTCTTGCCGGCCAGTGCAAATCGCCAAAACGAGAGATTAGGCAACACAAAAATGCAGCCCTTAGAATTTCGGTTGTGGTTCGAGCAGTATGCACCTTTGCTGCATCCTGTTAGAATCACATGTTGTCCACTCCCAATTCATCCAATTGAAGAAGAAGGAAGTCGTAGCATTCGCCGTCCACAGTAGTCGTTTGGCCGGCGACGTTTTCGAAAAAAATAAGACCCGATAACGCCTCCAGCATAAACAGCACATTATGAGTAACTTTGAGAGGGTGTAATGACTTTTCGTGGGTTATACGTAGATTTTCGGTGCCCTGGAAGTGATAATTTTACTTATTCACATATCCACAGAGATGAAAATGAGCCGCGTCGCTCATGATCGATGATATGTTGTCTCCCTCGTAGTCGAAATTCAGGATGACTTGTGTGTAGATTACATGCGCTCTGCGGTCAATAGCTAACACTTTGTAAGGAACACCTTTCACCAAAATTCTTTGTAAAGATCGCCAACAGCTGCGTTATTCTCCGCAGAACTGCTGCTGCAAGGCCGGTCAGATCTGTCAGCATCTCGTGTTGTCCCATACTCTTCTAGGCGAGTGGCTAAATGTCGTAGTCTTTGCCACCTAGTGTCGGACGACCGGGAAATCTGCGCCGGAATTCAAGCTACTCCGACACCACCGAATTTTGTTGAGGATGGTTTAACAAGCGATTTCAGTTTCTTACTATAGGGACAGTCGTTTGTGTCTTATAATTCCTGTACATCGTCCAACATCGCGATGCGTATGTTAAAGCCGTAGTTTCGGAGTTTTCGAGTCTTTTAAGGTAATCCACGCTTGTTCGATGTGCGACAGAGTTTAAGTATTTAAATTTTCACACTTGTTAATAGATGTCAGGAGTTGAGTATCGGCAGTGACAAACGTCATCATATATTCGGCCTTTGGTGCTTGATATGTTAGCTTAGGTTCGTTAAGGTTCACTTACTTACTAAGTCCATTGCCATATCAGTGGGAGAGATTGTGGCAAATGACAGTATGCAGAGGTCCTCAGAAAAGACCTCGCGGGGAAAACTTTCGACTATTTTAGAGCCGTATGTAAAGATCGAAATCGACTCATTGAGAAAGACTTCACGTTGTCTTTATTCGTACGATGCTAAAACGCTGAAATTAATGTCAGTTAATTGATTGGAGAAGGCCACGATCCCGCGTAAGTGAAGGAATGTCCTACATTTGGCCTATTTTATTGCCGAGTGTCTCTCAGCCAGATAATTGTAATCTGTGCGCTGCGATTTGAGAGGTCCTTAACGCATCAGTGATGGTAATACAAGCGTTCAGCGGCTTTTTTTCTGACAGCTTCATGAATAAAACTCGGATGGGGTGTCATTTAACTTGGGCTGTGGGATGATGCGGAATACTTTCATTTTTCTTGTGAGGAGATTTGTGTTGGCCAGATTTACACTAAGGTCACTGCTACATATCCAACGTGAGAATAAGACAGTATCTCTAGATGTTTGCCTGATACTTTAAGAGTGGCATCGGTGGCCTGCGTAAAATACCACACACTATCCCGTGCAGTGTTGTGTACTTGGTGGTAGGAAATTTATTCTATTTTTCTTCTGTTATACGATGATGTTAACGCTGCATTGAAATGATTTCAGGGTTTCTGACGGCGACCTATAGTTGAGGGAAGTCAGATGATCAGGGCGAATTCAATAATAATGAAACGCTATTTTGACAGGTTGACTATTTCAATGTTGTAACTTGGACAATATCAGTCGAATCAGTAGAAAAAAAGAGTTATTTTAAGAGTCTTAGTTTTGTATATTATCGCGGACTAAACACATGTTATTTCCAAAAACCATGAGGAGCTGTGTAGGAAAAATATCGACTGATCCTGTGACTTCTAAGTATTCGAAACAATTAATTAGTAATGCTTGTATCCTCTGGAATACCTCAATTGGTCTATTGTGATACTTGACAGACATCCTTCTTTACTTTTTTTCGTATTGCAAAGAGGATCTCTGCAGGAGCAACATGAACTTATGTAATTTGAGCAGTTAGCCTTGAAAGAGACATGGTGGATAAAAATTGATATGTTGATTTTCGTGTTCAGTGGGCTCCCAAATTTATAGATTTTTACCTGGCCAGGTTTAGCCGAATGCGATGTACACATATGTTTACGAAAAAACTTTTTTTGCCCAGGCGATAGGCAGCATTTCTCGTAATACGAGTACTACAACCATATCTAAATTAGGCTAAATTGGCTTTTTATTTTATTTCTCGGTCTTTTGCTTGTTTAATTTAATAAATATGGTAATACGGAATTCATGAAAAAAACTTTATTAGAGTGTGTTGAATCGCGGACAACAGAGGGACACATTGCAATCAATGCATTCATATCGGACTCTATGGCCGCAACCCTTGCGGCGGTATTTGCTGGCAAACTTTTTGTTTCCTTGGCTTGGCCATGAGGAGTACCGAATAGAGTCACCAACCATTCGCTTCCTCGGCATCTGCTCTGCGGAGTCTCCTGCCCCGTTTGTTACTTATTTTATCGACTCCAGTTAAAGTGTTGACAATCTCCTTTTGAGCTCCAAGAGCTATTTTATGTCTCCAGGATGCTTTTCTTTCCATAACATCCAGGCGTTCACAGCACAGGCGTTCACAGCACAAGCGTTTAATAGAGAATAGAGTGCCACCAGAGACCTATTAACATCTACGCCGTCCATTGACTTATACTCTTTAACAATTTCCGGAAGTACGACTTCAATAAATCATTTGGCTTCGCGCAATAGCGGTTTACTTTTTCAGCTCGCCAAACTCCAGTATCTGTTGTCATACCAATGAACCATCAATACGTTGTTGTTAGAAATGACAATTGCCGACGAACTGCTTTTTACTACGGTTTCTCACTCTTCAGCTTTCGCGTCACTTCATTCATGAGAAGTCCTCAAGGTACCTTCGTAAAATGTGTCGTTCTATTTCAAATACTGGCCGAGGGGGAAACTGATGAACAAATTGTCAGCGTAGATTTTATGCAATTTTCTAAAAACGTCAGAACATAAACGAATAACCACATTTCCACATTTGCTAATGCCAAGAATCTGGGCATTATTAACAGTTATGCATATATCTCCTTTTGTGGTAGTCAGATACCACATTTTAAATACCCATGTTTTTGCTTTCTGTAGCAACTTAACTTTTTAAAAACGAGCGACGTTTGAAGGGAATGAGCATCTCATCGACAAGTGAAGCTTCACCGGTTTCGCAAGCTTCCTTAAAGTTTTCATTCAAACGATCAAGAATCGGGCGAATACGAATAGCTGAATGCAAATAAAGACCACATCGAAAACTAAACACTAAAAAAAAAGAAAGCTCAAAATATATTTATCTTTGTTGTCGATAGGGATTTCATCGTTATATAACATATAAAGTGCAACAAGGATCGAATTTTCTCCAATCGGTGGAGAGGCATGCTGTTGGCGATGACGCTGCAACAAAGTCCAGACTTGGCTTCCAAATACATTCTATTGCGGGGGTACTTTGTGTATGACATTATCAAATTTATACCGAGGAAGATTCGTTTTTCGCCTATATTTGTCAAAAACGAAGAGGTGTGCTCCAATGTTTTCGTTTGTCGGTAATCGTTGACAGCATTTCAAGATCAGAAAGGCTTAAAAAATATTCCATCGGCGTATTCCCCGTCAAGTAAATTTGTTCTCTCCTTTGAACAATTCTATATAGCAGGACACCAAACGAGAGAAGACAAATGCAGAACCACGTCATACAAATTGATGTCCATAGGCACGCCTGGATTCCAATTCAACAATTTCTTCGCCCGCGCATTCGACGCCTTGAACAACTGAAGCTGCCTTCAGTCAATCCAAATCGACGTCCTCATCGCTCAAGTCAAAACTTTCTAGGCAATCGTCGGTGATATCGCATTCATCGTCAGACGGCTCGACTAGCTCCCGCACTTCTATTGGGAACAGCCTTTTCTTGGATATATTCGAACTATTTGAGAAAGTTTGTTATTAGGACTGCGTAAAAAAATTATTATGACTAGAAAATTGGAGAAAAAGAGACAGGAAAAGCGAAAAACGCTTGGATAGCCCTTTAAAAATCACTATGTGCACGTTCAAAAACGTTTCTCCATTCTTCCAATTGTACGCTGATGTGTCCAATCAGTCAAAGACATTCCAAACACTCGGACTTCCACAAAATCTATTTCAATCGACAGTGGGAGGTTTCATTTAAAGCAGATATTTTTTTTATTCACCTTCCTATTACCAAGTATTTTATATAATTTTTTGAAACTTTTGTAAGCGCAAAAAAAAAACCCCAGGTTGTCCCTTTGGGGAAGGGTTTTGATGTTTATGCTTGGGCTGTGATATTTTATCAGAAGTGACAGAGAACAGATTACAATATTGGATTTGTGTAGTTGACATTTGAATGTCAAATTCATTCATACATATGTGTACAAAAACCCTGGCAAGGTTAGGGTGGGCCAAGTGGCGTATTAGTTCTTCTGAGCAGTAGCAAAACCGCAGGATATTTTTCACCGATACCCGGGCTAATGTTTCTACTTTTTTCTTCTGAGAATTCTTTTTCAAAGTTTTCAATGTGTTCTTAAATCCACCTAAAGCTTTAAATAAGACCCCATCACATTAGCTGGCTCAACTACACTTAAAGAACGGCTTGGTTGCCTTTATAAATCCATCTTCAATGCGAGTTGCACTCAAATGCACTTCTCTTAAGCCAGAAAGACTTCCAGATATGTTGGCTTATTTGAAAATGTTTTTGCACCTTTTAGCAAAAGTTAAGTCAATATCAACTTCCTACTTCCCATAAAGAACAAAAGACGCGTTATTACCGCATCAATTATTGAACACAACTAAGGACCTCTGAGCCGAGCGGATAGTCTATCCCAGGGAACTGTAAGAAGGCAAAGCGGCGTTATCCACATAGAACTGGATGTATGTACATAGATAATAGAAAATTTAGGAATGGTGATACAAAAATTCCCTACTGTGCACCATCGCCATCAAACTCACCGTCTATTCTGGGAGTAAACGGCAGCAAAGTTAACTATTTTGTATAAAAAAATAATTATGTATCCAATCCGTTTAGGAAATAGAACTCACAGCAGATGTCAAACGGACTTAAAGGAATAATATATCTGAAAGCGATAGCTAAAGCGTGACATTCTCCTACTACTCCACCATATTTGACAGCATCACTTCAAAGCATAGTAAAACGCTTTAGACTTACGGCCCTGCGTGATATCACATTTTTGTAATAATTCGATCAATAGTTCAACTCTTGATTGCGCTGATCGTAGTTGTCATTAATGTTTGAGTTGCATCATGCAGAGCTTAAAGGCCGTATAGGACTTTAATTATGTGAACCACATCAATGTTTTCAACCACTCCCTTGAAAGTTTTTGCCCAAAATGTGAATAAAAGTCAAATACCCACGTCCTTTGACCCTTTGGTTTGGTAATGTTAAAGTTCTTTTCAAATGTGACCTTTTTACATAAAACATTTTTGAATATATAGCTTTTTGAGAAAACCATAATTTATTACTTTGCTTTGCACTTATGCACTCGTATTCAACTGTGGCGGCAGTATTTCCTCTTTTTTCTCCAGTTCTACGCTCCATGTTTCCACCTAGTTCTCCTTTCATCATTGTGCATCGTATCCCACTTGGAAAACAAAGTGTTTTGCATTTGTATGCCGCCCAAGTAAATTCCAGATTCAAGAATTGTAACACAAAACACAGCAACAAACGAATTATGCTGGCGATCTACGCGAATACCTAGATTGGTGCAACATCCTTACCGCACGAACATCTATTGTGTACACAGAGAAGATTTCTTTGCATTTGGTCGCTTCTGCTTTTGGTGCACTTCCTAAATATTTCGGCTTAGTTCAATCGTTGGAATATTTGCCGGAATGTAGCGACCCAAGGCAGGCCATCTCTGAGCATAAATGGATATTTATTCTGAGACGTTAGATATGCAATTGATATTAATCACGCGTGTAATGCTGTGCGCCGATGCTGTTGCCACTAACGATGCTGCCGGAGAAAAGGCCAAAGTCAAACTCCACAATAGCACCAATGTCGAGGAACAATCTATGGAAGGATTCAACCTAAACCTTACTAACCCCAGCAACTCTTTGGTACGACTAGATTCACACTGCACAGCGAACACTGCATCCAGAGTTATTGTAGGTGCTTACCATTCTCAGCAGCTAGTAATGCAGAGGCATCATGGTACTCTGGCACTATGGTATCCAATAGCCTGGCGTAGATGGTAAGAAATATATTTATGGACATCATGGTTCCATTATTATTGTTATTATTACCAACTTGCCGAATAGGACAACTATTCATCGCAGCAATCTTGTTCGGGTGTGCAGCGGAATCGATGATTCGCCAGTTCGATTTGGTGGATTGTTATCGAATGTATTCCTTTTCTACCCACAAGTGTAGAGTGCCGTCTCTTATGGAACGTTTTCACCTTCGATTATTTATTAGTGATCTTAAGTGTGCAAGTGATTTGTGGAGGTTGTGGATAAGGGCGATGACTGCCGTGCGCATCCAAGACTGGAAACTTACTTTCAGTAAAAACTTGGACATCTGTGAAATCGAAACCAAATATCATACGTGTACAGTGTACGTAGGTCTATATAAGTTGACGAAGAAAAAGGGTAGGCAACATCATTTAAAAAGCAACTAAAAGTCCTGCGGGCCATGATGCTAGTAGTGGGAATATCTAATCAGGAGTGCGGGAAAGGACTGGTGAAAAAATGCAAACAGCTTTACCGCATTTGTTTTTTTCTTATTTCTGTTTGATTTTATAATTTTGAAATAGAAATTCATCCTTCAAACAGAAAATTGGTGTGCGAAATGAAAGAGAATTTAAAATAGATCTGCTTTGGGTGAAGTAGTGTTAAATTTGTAAAAATATGGATGCGCACACTCATAGTAAAACCGTCATAAGTCAGAAAGAACGTAGATAAGAAAAAATTTCAAAGACTGAAGTTGCACTTGTGTGAACGAAGTGTGTTAGCTCCAGGTGTTTGACAACTAGTGTATATATAAGCGACTTATTTGCAAATATTCACAAAGAAGTTTAAGTTGAGGCTTGTAGCAATATACAAATACCAAATGCAATACTAACACCTTCTATGTAAGTTGAATCTGGGACCACTTCCAAATGCATGGCATGGGAGTATACTAGCTGTAAAGTCGAGCACAAAATTATTGCGGCAAGAATAGAAACAAAAGAAAAACCTGGTGAAGTTACAAAGTCAAGAACAAGTGGGAGTAGATTTCCGTACTCCAATCTGACCAAGAAATTTAGTTTAGTGTAGTTTCATTTCATTGACCAACGGACACAAGTCTAAGGGTGCAGAACTTGCCGTATATAGACACTAACATGGTGAATGTTGGCTTCCAATTCGTCTGTTGACTTGTTTACCGACTTTACATATCCCCATAGAAAACAGTCCAATGGTGCTAAATTAAATGAGGCTAATTCACAGATCCATTCTAAAATTATACCCTATTCGAACATTTCCTTCAAAATATTTACAATATCACGCGCTGTGTGGTGTATTGCGCTGCCCTTCTACATTAATACTCTTGGGAAACGAAAGCTCAATAGTCATGGATCGATATCGCTTTCCACCCATAAAGCACTCAATAATAGCCTGCGAATATTGTTTGTCCCAAATGCCGCAATTTTACTTGTTAATATAGCTTTCTAACCAGAATTGAGCCTTATTGCTAAGCAAAATTTCGTGATGGAAAAAGGCAAAGAACTAGTCCATTGTACTCTATGTAAGTTGCTTTTAATGTAATATCTCAGCCTTTCGAAGAAAGACAAGTAAGTGTCGCAGGATATTATATCACTTACTACCAGCATATTAAAGTGCTTAGCATAAGTTTAGTGCCCCGTCACTGCCCAGTCAATAGTAACCGTTCACCACCGATGAATTGCATCTTATATTAACTTGTTCTCTGACTATTTCCACCACCGGCTATCTTATAAAATTGCAAGCTGCATTCCACCCAAATGAAACTTCAACTCCAATGCAATGTGAAGTGTTCATTTTGGCTGACAGCAGTATTTTGATCATCATTACCGCTCTACTCGTACAAATTGCAGGACTAGTCTTTTCGCATTCCCAACACCAACTGCGACTCTACTACTTACTACAGTAGTTGCCTATGTTCATCTTTCCAGGTTTCCATTCTGGGCCTGTAGCCCTTGCATTTTCGTTTTATTCTCTGATAACAGCTTTGAACTTCATTGCTGCCGTAATATCTCTCCAGCCAACAGCTTCTTTAGGAATTTTAACTGGTCGTTATGTTTCCAAGATAACGACTTGGATGCCGCTGCTGATATCATCACAAACACTATTCTCTTTGGAAGCAGATCCTTTATCCCTCATAGGATGAAGAGTATTAAACCAAAAGAAAAGGCATGGTATGATTCGAGCTATAAAGAAAGTTAGAGAAATGTTTTTTCAGTCCTTCAAGACCAACCCGACAGAGGAAAACCGAAAAAGGTTTAAACAACAGGAATGACTACAATGTCTTTCTTAAGCGAGTGAAATTTTAATACGACGTTGAGGCAAAACATTCTACAATTTCCCAAAGGTAGTAAAAGCTTTTGGTCGTTTGTTAAAAACATCAGAAATTCTGCCTCATCCTTCATCCCAAAGCTCATTCACAAGGACATTCCAGCTATCAGGTTTTTAGACAAGGCCAGTCTGCTTGCTGCACACTTTGCGGCCAGCTCAACACTTCTGGATTGTGCTTTGCCTCCGCTTACACTTGAGTGTGTCAAATCTTCAATGGGACGAATTCACGTTTGCACTCGTCTTGTCGCTGGTCCAGATGGTATATCTTCCACTGCGTAAGCTTTTTCATCAATCCTACTCTTTAGGACTCTTTCCGAGCAGATGGAAAACAGCGTTTGTCCAGCCCGCCCCTAAAAAAAGCGTATCTTCCTCTCTCTCCTCCTACAGACCCATTGCACTTACGTCCTTTCTTTCATGGTCATGGAAACGTCAGCTCATGAAATATCTTGAAACACGAAAACTTCTCAATGACTGGCAGTATGGTTTTCGTTGCAACAGATCCACTGGTGATTTGATGACATGTCTTACCGAAAAGTGGAACCAAAGTCTACACCAACCTGAAAGCAAAATAGTTGCATTTGATATTTCCAAGACATTTGACAGAGTCTTTGATCAGGCTCTTTTGTTGCATATGGGATCGATGAATATCTCCTTCAATGGATTAGAAACTACCTTTCGGAATGTTCAATTCAAGTTGTCTTGGATGTCACAAAATAAATGCTGGTGTGTCCCAGGGCTCCGTTCTGTCTCCGACACTTTTTATAATTTTTATCAATGATCTCTTGTCTGCCATTTCTAATCCAATATATGGTATTCCTTTGTTGACGACAGTACTTTCAGGTATTACTTTCCGGATTCACGTCCCTGCTCTTCGGCGGTAGAACGGGAATGGAAACGTGTGTTAAGCTCATTAAATTCTGATATCAACACCATAATCAATTGGGGACTATCAATAGAGTAGAATTTAATGCTTCCAAAACCCAATGCTGTTTGCGGTCGTTAATGCGAAATTTAAATACCCAGCCGTTATTCACGAATGGCACTTGCATCGTTGAAACCGAAAACTTTCCATTCTCGGTCAATGTATGTCAATGACAACTTACGTTGGAATGACTACATATTCGATGTTGCCAAAAATGCTGCGAAATGTTTAGGCTTCCTCAAACGATAGAAGAAATACTTTTCCCCTTCTGATGTGGCCTATATACTCGTATATAAGGCGTTCATCCGCTCAAATTTGGAGTACAATGCTCACATCTGCTCAGGTGCCCCTAAAACATCTCTGCACCTGCTAGATAGGATTCAAAACCATGCGATAAAACTCATAGATGATGCTATCTATCTATATCACCCAGTCAATGGACACTCGCGAACATCGACGAAATGTCTCGTGTTTCTCTATTTCCACTATCAGCGCTCCAATCGCCAATAGCATTCCGCCCCTTCAACCTTTCAACCCTTCAACCCTACTACCCGTCTATGAATGCTCTACAGTATACCCTCAAGCCCACTTTCGGACGTATTCTGAAATATCGTGATTCATTCCTAAGCCGAACAACTGGCTTGTGGAATTCCCTGCCGGGCACTCTATTTCCTAGTCATTACAACATTCAGACATTTAAAACCAACGTACATCGGTACCTATCTTTCTTTCCTCCCTAATTTTCCTTCGACCTCGCTGTGTGCTAACATTTTAAGGGTACGTTAACCCCTGCTTTAAACAAAAATAATTGAACAAATTTCTGGATCGCACGCTTCCCGTGCTCTTTCTTTTTCTTTATAAGAAGCCTGCATCTTGTATGTTCGTAGAGCTGCGCACCTTTATATGCAGGTATGTATCTGCACACATTCATAGTAGGATATTGTATATAAACGGTATTTTATTAGGTACTTTATATCTTTAAATTTAAATAAAGCAAAGTATGTGTGAGATATCTTCAATATTTTTTATTCGTTGCAAAAGCCTATCGACGCCATTATGTATGGAATATAACATCGTTCAAATATCCGCCGCGGCTTCTCTGGGTGGAGCGCATCCGAAATGTCAAATTTTCCATGGCTCTGGCGCATAAATTAGGCTGAATTTCACCGATAGTATGTGTTATGCTGGCTTTGAGGGCCGCTTCGGTCTGTGGCTTATTCGCATAGATCTGCGACTTCAGAAAACTCCACAAGAAAAAGTTTAAGGGGGTTAAATCCCACAATCTCGATGGCCAGTTCACACCACCTCCCTCGAATTGCTGGTGAAGAATTTCCAATGTGGCGTGAGCTGTGTGGCACGTAGCGCCGTCCTGTTGAGACCACATGTCGTTGGTGTCCATATCATCCAATTCAGGCCAAAAGAAGTTGGTAAACATCGACCTATTGCGCTCGCCGTTGACGGTGATGGCCTGATCAACGTCGCTCTCAAAAAAATATGGACCGAGGACGCCGCCAGCCCAAAATTCACACCAAACAGTGACTTGTTCGGGATGCATTGGACGCTCTTAGATCTCATGTGGATTGGTATCGTTCTAAATTCGACAATTTTGTTTGTTGACGTACCCATTCATCCAGAAATAGGCCTCATCGCTGAAGATGATTTTTCGATGAAAATTAGGGCCAATTTCCAACTGCTCCAGAGCCCATTCAGCGAAAACACGCCGTTGTCTATGACCGTCTACCTCCAGCTCCTTGGTCAGTTGAATTTTGTATGGGTGCAGGCCCAAGTCACAATGCAAAATTCGTCAAGTTGTGGTCTGCGAAAGGTCGAGCTCTTGTGAGCGACGCAAAATCGACTGCCTCGGATTCTCCGGCACACTCTCACGGACAACGGCGTTGTTTTTGTCAGTTCGTGCGTTTTGTCGACGAACGGGTGTTGGTTTATCATTTTACTGAACCAGTGGACTCAAATTTGTCCACCACACTGCGAATTGTACTCTCGGTAGGACGATTATGGCGACCGTAAAATCGGCGAAACTCCCTTTGGAAGATTCATTGTACAAGTAAAATATATTGTAATCATATATTAACTTGTACAAGCTAAACCTATGTTTTATAAATTAGATAAAATATTGAATAAAATAAAATAGATGAAAGTTAAATTAAAAAGGAAAGCAGGAAAACCTAAGAGAAAGAGAAAAGATGGAAAGGAAAATTGTAAAAATATAATAAATAAGGGTAGCTCATTCCATTCATTGGTGGAATTATTTTCATTGTTCTTGGATTAGTCGCGAATTTATTTTTTCGAATAAGTAATCCGCTTCTTTGGTTGTTATAAATTTTTGAAATAATTGAATGATTCTATAGTGAACTGTTTGTGAACAGTCTGTTATTTCTTTGGTAAACTCAGAAATGTACATTAAAAATATATCTCTAGCAAATTTTGTATGCTACGATAAACCTCCTTTGCGATGTGTAATCCATGTCGGAATAAATTTCACATCCATAAAGAAATAGCGATAAAATTGAAGCTTTAACAAGCTTAAGCTTAACACTTGTCGGGAGATACTCTGTCGTGGGACTTAGACTACGTAGGGGACCATAAACTTTTGAGACAACTTTGTTTACGTGAATATTCCAACTCAAGTTATTATTAAAGTAAATCCCAAGATTTTTTATGTTATCAACGTACTCAACAGTTGCATCATTAAAAATTATCGGAGGGAACCGATTTTGGATTAGGATATATACATATGGTGTTCGCAGTTCGTTAGACATTTAGGTATGTCAATAATGAAACATGAAAACAGTAAAGGACCCAGTACAGAACCTTAAGGACACCTAAAAAGACTTGAAGAAGCGAAGAACAAATATATATTGAGACCTGTTTACTAGATATGAAGCCATTAAATTGCAGAGAGAGGTTTCAAAGAAAAATTGCCTTTCCAGCTTTTTTCCATAATAGTAAATGATCCACGCTATAAAACGCATTAGGAAAGTCCAGAAACAGTATGAGGCCCAAATTCTCGCTGTCTAAATCGATAGCAAGTATATCTTCGAATACTTTGGGTAGGGCGAGAACCCGAAATGAAATTTTGTGATAAGGTTTCTTCTATTTAAAAACAATTTATTGTAATTTGGCTACTAATAGTAGTTTCAAATACTTTACTTAAAAACGCAAGAATCGTTGTTGTTGCGTCACCACTCTTTTGTACCAAACAAATATTTTAATGCCATGGCAGCTCTGTTTAGTTATCAACTAATAACATTTCAATTACCGCTGAAATATGTAAGTATAAACCGCATGGTAAATTTTGCTTTGTGGTTAACTTCACACTTCGATTTGGGAGTTCTACCAAAGAGGTTTTTTTTTTTTTGTCTATAATTATCATTAAGTAAAGTTATATTGAAGTAAATGGTATTTTAATTAATTTAACCAACAAATTTAACATTGTGGTGACAAGGATTTGCGCAGTATAATGAACCAAGAAGCAGTTCAACAATTGCTGGAGCAGCAACAAACCTGGATGGAACAGAGAATTTATGGAGAATCTCCTAAAGAAGAATACGATAGCTTTAACATCCATGGATAGTTGGGAAAACTTCCTTTTCCAGCTCCAACAACATTATATTGCGAATTCCCTGGTAGAAGAAAATCTTCGGAGATCACATTTCCTGTCAGAGTGGGGTCCAGATGTCAACGAGGTGGTTAGGAAGCTTTTTGAAACGGAAAACATAGGTACACACGCTTTTAAAGAGCTCTCGGAAAAACTGACTTGTAATTTTTTGCGTCACGCTGTAAATTTCTCCGCACAAAAATGACATCTAACCAATCACATGCAGGGTGATCTGCGATCGACTTAAGGGGATTCGCAATAAGTTGAGCGTTTTCTTGCAGTAAAGAGGGTTGCGGTCAGTCGTATGTACATATGATGATGCGAGACACGTTGGTGTTTCACACTCCGCATTATGCCGTCCGCAGGGCAGGTACTCAACGAAAAAATCCTAGATTGGAGGAGATTGAGGGTATTACCACGGATAACGCGTCTACTCAACTAGCGACCGACATTTTAAAGGACACTGGGAAGAACACTTTCTCAGCTGAAGTTAACGTGGTACATTCCAGCCGTATGCAGAAGTGGACGAATGAGAGCCAAGGAAGATGGTCTTGCCTAACGTACACCATGATCGGAACGATAGCCGCCATCTGGATTCAGTGTGTGATCTTTGCGGTAAGAAAGGTCACAGCAAAAGCATATGTTTGTCAGCACAGTGGTCAAAAGGTGGAACTCAATTTAGGAAGGAAAGTCAACGATACAGGTGATCAAAAAATCAGCAGATTCCATTTATCAGTTGAAGGAAAGGACTTCGGATCTTGAAGAAGTTGAAGGGGGTACTCTGCTTTCAGTTCTAGATGAAGTTTCGTCAACTTGGGAAATGGAACGTAGAGAACGAAAAATGCTTATAAGGTTAGAAGTGAACCAAACTCCAGTTACTTTTCAAGTAGACACGGGAGCAACATAGCGGCTTGATGGCTATCGAGAGGTTAATAAACCAAGGTTACACCTCATATCCCGCATTCTTAAGGCGTATGGCAACGTGTCCGTGCCATTAAAAGGGGAAGCAGCTGTGACCATAAGGTGGAGTGACGAGTAGCGGCAGCTGTCATTACTGGTAGTTGAGAGTACCAGTGCTTCTAACATCATGGGTCTTGGTTGTTTCAAAGCGCTCAAATTTGCAGTTAAGTATTCAGAGGTGGCGAAAGTCTTACAGTTACGGATGGATCTAGAGATTAGTTCACAGAACAGGCATATGCCCTTTGTGAAGAATTCCAATCTGTTTTCAGTTCCGAGCTTGGGTGCAGTAAGACTTTCGTTGCCATTTAACGCTGAAATCTGACTACCGTCCACGGTATTTAAAGTACAGACCAGTCCCTTTTGATCAAAAGGAGGCCGTGAGGAGACAGATTGAGCGACTGACAATTTTGTGAATTGTTGAGACAAGCCAGATGGCTGGCCCCATTGTAGTTGAAGAGAAGCAGAATGGTAATCTTCAACTTTGTTTTTTTTTTTTTTTTTTAAAGAACTTAACACTCAAGTGGGTATGAATACACTTATATTGCCTCAGAATAAGATAAGTTTTTTTGGAAAATGGGATAGAGAGAGAAAGAAAGGTTTTGGGCTCAGTGGTTATTTCGCTCCATGGGTGGCATCCAACATTTAATGGGGAGACTAAATTCTTAGTGGGAGTTGGCTTAATGTTGATTTCTAGTCAACTACTCCATTAGTTGTTTTGTTATTGTATATGTACATCAAGATGCAATTCAAACTCATGGAATCACTAAACAATGCCTCCAAATTGATTTTTGAAAAATTGACCTTTCTGTATCTTCATTTACAAAAGCATTTATGTTTATAAATATCAAATCATGATGTGAAAAAGCAAGTGCAAGAAGTTGGTCATAGTGTATTATGGAATCGGGATTTGACATAATGAACACATCTAAAAGCGAGGATCGTCTGTTAGTTAAACCAGAGGTTTCTTTGTGGAGGTACTTTGAAATCAATCACATGAGAAGCAGAACTTTCTTAGTCTTATTTGTCCTAGCCGTGCCTATGATATCCGCATTCGTTCCATGGCTGCACAATGAACGCCCTGCGTTAAGATACAATTTCGCTGTTATAGGTGGGGCACAGAGAAGTTATGTATTCCTCAGCTTTATCCTATGTAGGCTTATATTTTGAAATTTGACTTTGATGTGAATTGTTATAATGCGTTTGATTAAATGCCCAAAAGCTCAAGAATTCTTACAATTTGGTTATAATTGATTTGAGGGGTTCTAACACCCCCATTTATTAGGCTTAATACAAGCTTAAACTGCCTTAAAAATTAAGATTTAAAAGTTTATGAAATAACGGAATGGTGGAGGAGGTCAGGTTTGAGACGAGAAGTGCTTAGCTTGAAATCAAAAAGGAGAAGGTTTGAGTTGATCTTACAGCGCATGCGAGAGATTAGTTCGTTGGAACCATAAGAGGTGCGATGGGTTGGAATATAGAAGAGACGAAGACAGCGTAAATTACGAGGGTTGATGTTGAAGGAAATAGAATTGTAAAGGGAGGCGCAATCCATAGAACCACAGAGCAGTCGATGTCACTCACCGACAATGTCAGCTACATCTCCTATTTTTCGAGTGTATTCAGATTAAAAAGTTTTAAGCGGTCACGATAGGGAGGTAAGATAAAAGGGTTATCTCAGGGTAGTTCTGGAAGGGCAAATCAAAGGAAACGACATTATATTGAACCTGACTTGAAATTAAAGTCAAGGAGAAGATTGATTTGACTTACGTGGCGAAGTCATAGATTGACATTTGGAGATATAAAGCTTTATATAAATTTTTTAGACGCCAAGTGGATAATCTATTGAGGTTTTGGAGAGCTTATGTCTTCGGCATAAATGGATAGGGAGCAGTGTTTAATAATCCTCTCAAAATCGTTTATGGTTAAAATGGAAAAGAGGGGACAAAGATGGCAGCATTGTGGCAAAGTAGAAGTAGCTAAAAACGGGGCTGAGAAGCCTGATCTAAAACGAACGCTATAATAACGGTTCTCCAGATAAGAAGATATCCATTTTTCAACCGTAACACCCGTCTCGCTATGAATGCTCATCAGAATACCGTCAAGCCCATTTTCGGACGTACTTTAAAATATCGTGATTCGTTCGTAAGCCGTACAACTCATTTATGGAATGCCATGTCGATCTCTGTATTTCTTTTTCGTTATAACTTACAAAGATTTTGTACATGTACATCATTTTAAGGGTACAAAAACCCCTTGAGCGTGCGTTTATTATAAAAAAAATTTTAATAATATGGGGTCAAAACCGAGGTAAGGATCAATTGATGAGATATTTTATCGAAGGCGTTGCCAAAATCTGTAGCAATAAAACTGATTTCGTTGCCATTTTCTAGGGCTGAAAGCGCAAAGGATACGTATTCAACTTTTAAAAAACATGTGCTGATTGGAGTATAAAAGAGAGTTGCGTTAAAAACTTAGAATTCCCAATTATGGAGTAATGTAAGAGCTGGAGTTCAAGTCTTCCTCGAATAGCAAATCCACATCCAAATAAGAGTTGTCTTCCTTCTTTCTAGCAGTCGCCGTAGTAGATGCTGTAATTTTTCATCCGCTTTTGCCTTGCCCATTCTATCGTATTTCTTGGACTGTTAAGTGACCAGGTACAAAGCCGAAACTCGTTTTCCCCAAAACATTATATCCGTCCATATCCGCGGCTGTTGGTTGTCTATGGAATATTTCAGTTTTTAAACGATGGGGAAGTTGCCGCACGCGCAACCCCAACCTATGTCAGGTTCTTAATATAAGCCCTGTACAAAGGGTCCGGCTATACAATTCACCAATGCATCAAGTTTAATACCTTAAACTTAAAAAAGCAGTGATGCTGCCATTGATTCGAGGGGGGTATTTCTCTGACACTGTCCCCATGAAAGGTAAGTATACTATTGCGAATAATTTTCCTATTTTTCTCTTCTGCAGCTGCCAATGACGTCCTCCAGGTTTTGTGTACCCACCACTTGGAGGTGAGAGTAGAATTTGATGGGCAGAGGCTTAAGTGTCGACGCTTGTATCTTCATAAAACACTTGACATCCATTGAAAATCCAAGTACTGAAAACACTTTTATTAATTTATAAGATGTTTCGTTGTGTGCGGGACACCCCGCTGTTTGAAAGAATGGGATGACAAAAGGATGAGTGTCTCAGTTTGTCTTAAACCATTTTTGAGGAAGCCGCAAATATTAAATAAAGGGGGGAAATCGTATTTCACCTCTTATATAAGGGTCCAGCACTGACTGCCTTAACGTAGACCTTTTGACCTATTGACATTTTGACGTTTTGATCTACCTTGCAGTAGATATGTTCCATAAAAGGTCAACATCGACGTAAGGTACTCACCAAACATTCAAAATGTACAGATATTTGGAATTTCAACCTTTTGGACTCTAACCGCTTTTTATTTGTGGTACGGTGCAGAGCTCAATTGCCTACTGACAGAAAGGCAATTTAAAGAAAAAATCTTGGCACTCGTAATGCTACGAGTACTATGTAATTCCAACAGTGAAGTTGAATACATACAGATGAGAGAGTCATGCGATTAGGTAAAAAGATAGCAGAAGGAAGAAAAAAGGTCAAAATTTAAGAGGATAATTGCGGAGTAGATGGGCATCAACACTGAAGGTCTTAGAATCTTCGCGTAGGTTTAAAAGTTGGTATGAACAGATGATATCCATGTCATGCCTAATTTCCCGATACCTCTCTTAAGGAGTTAGTTCCGAATACGGACGATCTGTTGGTAACATGAAAAATAGTGACAAAGAATACATATTTCCTGTCGACCAAAACAATTGTATAACTAACATAAGTACCCATTGAGGTAGGATAAGAATTATATGAATCAGACAACCTTTGTTAAAATTCCTACCTTGTCTAAGTATTTGGGGTCATAACTCCTAACATGCAGGTAAGCTTACTGCTGAGCGATCACTAAGGCTGCCTGGACCAAAGTGTTATAAAGGTTGTACGAAGTGACAGTAATAACTACATGAAAATAATTTCAGAGCAAGCAAATATCTTCATACATTTTAGCGCATGCCATAGCTATTCAGCGTCGTTCGCCGCGCAATCTACAATACGAGTATTTAATCGGATCAAAACTAGGGTTCCAGGAACCGGGAAAAAAGTTTCTATGAGGAGTTTGGCTTAGTTCTGCAACCTAATTCGACTAATTGGCGGTGGATAAATTTGCAAAAATCTTCAAACTTCAACATAACTTGTATGCAGGCCGTATAAACACATTTTTGTAGATTTTACAAGATTCATTCCTATTCCCATGCCTTATATTTGATAATAAAATTATACCTTTCTTCATGTGGCATGAACTATGTTGAATACATTCATCAGATTCAATCGCAAAACTATTCCAGTTCGCATGTTTTTCTTCGGTACCTATAATGAAGATACACCTACATATATGCACACGTAACATATTTGTGGAGACGATGTCCCTTCCCTTGAAGCAATTTTCAAATACGAAATTTAATTTTAGACTATCCTAACCCAATCCCTGTATTTTACATGACATTTCAGTATCCTTATGTGCCAGGCGTAAAATCCAAACGACATCGTGTCATGCTGTAAAACTAGTCATGAATCATGATACATGCATTCACCTGCTTACTCGAATGTCTATCTAACAAAATTAGATTTATACCTATCAGGTAACTGCAACAATTTGCGCTCTCACCACTGACTTGTCTCGCTCCGGTGGAAGAGGACAATTTAAGTGCTAAACACTTATATCCGTCCATGGTAAATGCACAGACATTACTTGCCCATACATACGTATCGTATCCACGTATATAAGTACGACGGACGAATATGAGAGTTCGTCTAAAGGAAACGAAGAACCTTTTGCTGTGCAATTCAATTACTTTCAGTGCATCGGAAACCTTCCATTCTCTTCAAACCAGACCATGCAATTGGAATACCAAACTAAGCCAAATACAGAAAACCAAAGAAGGATGTGGAAACGGATATGGATATGGATGGGGATGGGTATGTGAGTGGGGATGTGAATGTGGGCACTCGTGTAGAATGTCCTGTGAACGGAAGGATTACGTTTCATTGTGGCGAAAGCAGCCAAAGCAGCCAAAGCAGCTAAAGCAACAGCAGCAGCGATAGTTAAACAGAACAGAACAGAACAGAATAGAACAACTGAAGGATAATCCGATTTGTAGATTTAGCTTTTGTATCATCGTTGCCAGCATAGGGATTCCCAGATCATGTCCAAGCAAGCACTGGAGATGTCTTTTTCTTCAGCTTGCACGAGAATTTCTTTTCGAGTGTGAGGTCGACTTAATCATCTTAATTGGTGCCAACTGGAGCATCCAACATTATCTTCAACAATGTAAGCTCTCCTCTTCTTCGAGGTTATCCTTGGCAGTAAAATGGTGACCAAAAGTTAAACGATGATAAGGCAACTGGATAAGAAGGATACTTAACATGAAATTTGCTTCTCAGTATCTGCAGTTAATTTGGTCAAAGTCGTTGGTTTCAATGAGACCTTTTGTTATGGTTGGTAAAGTGCACGAATCCGGAAAATACTGGAACTTTATCCACATGTGTACGCGCATGTATTCGTATGTACTTGTGAATTTAACTTGCTCTAGAATAAATTTGGAGGACAATGAGAATGTGTTGTAAATGAATTTGTCCCTTAGGGAATAAACTCGTACATAGTTTATAGTTACAAATCGGTACCTAGAGAGTAGTATTGTGTATGATTCACGCAAGTACATATGTAGAAATGCGCCCCAATCTACGAAAATTCAAGACGTCCCATGAGAAGTTTACCAATTTACCATCGACTAAGATGACAGTCTTTATGATGATGGTTTTCTTTTTATTGTCATCAATTTTCGAGTTCATGGAGGAAAACTATTATTTGAACTGCAATCTATCGTGGATAGGTTGACCCAACATTCTTCTCGTACCTACACACTTGTACATAAATCTCTTGGCTACAGTTTAATTGTTTTTAGGGTTTGGTGGTTTTTATTGATTCCTTTTTTAGTGGAGATGTGATGCAGATCTTAGATGTTCGAAGGTTTTATCTGTCATTGTAATGCAATGGCTTTCTGGCTTTCTTATGACTTTATGTCTTCATGGAAAACTGAAGTGAATTTTAAATAGGTGCAGTAAGAGGTGATCTCTAGGAATACCCTGTATGTATTGTAGTTTTCTTTTATCTTTCTTTTTATAAACATAAAAATGCGTCTTTTTCTACTGAAGTACTTTAATGCACATTTGTACGTGAAAATTGTCACATTTATTGTACTTGTTCCAATTGTTTTGTTTTCTTTTGATTTAAAAAAAAATTCTCTATTATCCTTCTCCTTGATTGTGTTACAATAGGTCTACCAACCCTTACTATTGGTATGGAAAGGTAACCACAAATGAGACCTTTAAATAAGTATCTAATTACTTAATCGTCCCTGTGGTTTTAGCATTTATACCATTTTATAGAAGAGTATTCATTATCTAACCTTTCCGAATAAGGACGTAACAAAGATTAAGATTAATATGCTTGTCCTCCACAAAACGAGGACGACCGTTGTAATGTTTTACCTGATGAAGGTACATACAGAAACACCAACTGTTATGTTACCCGACTTGAAGGTGAGATAGAGCCAATTGAGGTATTCATTAATTTCTTAGATAATAATTGTACAAATTTTGATATCACTGACTGAAGAGCGTTCTTGCGACATGGTGAGATGTATCGTATGAAAGCAAAAGCAAAAGATTCTGGAACTTAACAAAATACAGAAATTAGTTTGCGCAATGCTTTAGAAATCTGGGATTTGCTTTAATAATTTTTATTATTTGTCTAGGGGTATAATTTCAAAACTCTTCTTTTCCATTTTTGAGAGCTTTGAACAAAACGAAAAAAACTGTTAAAAGCTGGTGAAATCATATTAGCTATTGGTTTGCAGGCTAAATTGTAAGTTTGGAATGATCTTTATTTACTTCTTATGGTTCTGAACCTATAATGTTAGCCAAAAAGTTATAAAAATCAATTTAATTTGCAAAAGCAGAGTTTTGAAATTTACGATTGGAAAAAATGCTGCTCAATGCTTTTTGTGGACCGTGGACTCAACCATAAGTTGGTTTTTGACATCTGCATGATATGTTCTTTTAACGATGTACAGATTGAGCAAACATCTGTAGCGGGAGGTTTAAGGCCAATATTGAAAAAAGTGTTAAGCACTTTTCGGAAAAAATACCGTTTGAGTTTAAGAGACGTTATTGTCTCCCCTTGATAGAGTCTGTATATTTTATTTATCGACAAATCTCCATTCAATATTGCCTGCCTGATCTTCCTCGGCAATAATGAATTTTATGGATAGGGAATCGTTTAATGAATTCTTTAACTGAGTCGGGGTGTTCACACAACTTTCCAGACCTACGGTTACCACCACGCTTCTCCTTCGGCGCCTCTCTTTTGAAGAGATTCTTGCAGATCAGTTTTAGTCGAAATGTACTGATTTGGAGGATGCTTGAAAACATTTTTTGGCATAATTTAATAGGGCGACATAGGAAACCGAAATATTTTTTCTAGGCCCTCCTTTCAATCTATCAGTGCGTTTTGGAAGATATGGTTGACAGAATGCCATTAAAAAGCTGTCCTGCTCGTTTTTGGAAATATTTTTGTGAAACATCCGGAAAAACTTGTAGGCATCTGACGACCTAGTTTGTTTGCCATTGAACTTATTACCTCTATGCTTACAGTGTGAAATCTGTGGAAGTTCTTTGGAGGATACCTATACAAATAGTCAGGGGTGTTAATACAGATTTGAAGGAATGTAACGCATGCAATCATTTCTTACTTTTTATTCTTTTCTTCAGCTTTTTTGGCTAAGAAAAAGCGAACTTTTTTTCGCCCTTTTCCCAATGCAACTTCGTTTACAAATTCAGATGGCTCCATGAGCTATTATTGCAATATATTCAATAATTAATTAAAAATAACATTTTAAAACATTATTTTATCTGCGAGCTTACCGAAAATGTTTTCTTCACATGAATTATGGCGACACTAATTAAGTTTAACCCACGAATAACCTCAAAATAATAAAAATTCCCGCCTTTTTTAATGTCAATGTTATACACGAGTTTTGAAAGCGGCTACTTTGATTTGCATAGTAAAAGAAGAGTTTTGGCGCGGAATTTCGTTTAAGTATATGGAAATAAATGAGTTTTGAATCTAACGATTGAGTGGAGTAGTGTAGTTTTGGAAAAAACTTCACTTTTTAAGTACTCAAAAGTATAGGAAGTAACAAGTTTTGGTAAATTTCAACTAAATACTTAGGTGAGGACCCTCCTAGAGGGTATTAACTCATAGTTAATTCATTTTTGAAAAAAATTTAATAGAAGAGTTTTGAATTTCAAATACACCTCTCTCAAAACCTATGGTATGCAAGTAGTTATTGCATATTAAATTGAACTATACCCTGGGTGTTCGACAAATTCCACAATTATCTGAATATGTAAGAAGATGATTTAATCTTCTGGATATTTGGCGTATATCTTTCAGTGGTCTTTCAATACAATAGCATAGCAAAAGTTAGGAACTCCATCATATTTAGATTACTCGTAGAGTTCAAGAAGTTATTGAGCAATAAGTGTGGTTTTATACGTCAAACTTTAATCAAATTCCGAGGTTCAGATTGAAAAATATGACAGAAAATACACATATCTTGCGCCATATTTTCAAATCTGATACAGTTTAAACTTTACAGGATCTCCGTTTTGAAGGTTGGACTAAAACACCCAAGGAACATATAGTGTATTCGAGGTCTAAGTAGCTATAAGTTGTATTACCTTTACTCTTTATGATTGGATAGAAAATGATAATCTTGTATTTGTGGAGCCTTTTTTCGACCGGATAGAGCATTTTAAATAAAGTCATTACCTAACTTTTATATGGTCGCCAAAGGCCTTTGTATTATGACACCGGGCAATTATGTGCTTGTTTCCTTTGTGGTTAATGGGTTTGTCTTGGCATGATCCATATCTGGAGAATTCTAAAGTTGCAATGGAAAAGTCGGATACAAATTCATACATTTACGGAAATAACGAAACAACGCCACATAGATGAAACGATAACAGTATAAATGTACGGCCTTATAGAAATGATAGTATATATTTACACTACACCACAAGACACTTTCTCTACACAGAGGGGATATGATCACTAAGAAATATTCGTGTCAAAGGTCGACGGTTTCCGTGGGAGCAATATGATGCTCTCGAGAAATAAATTACGTATCGTATAACGTCGGCGCATTGGCGTATTGTATTATAGCAAGGTAGTATTGAAAACATTATTTAAAGGAAAAAAGACTTAAATTAGACATTATAATTTAATAAACTCAAGTTTAATATGGTTTGACCCAAGGCCGTACACCAGATTGAAAATTCCTAAGATCTATTTCGCATCCCTATTTTAATACATACGAGTATGTTTATTTTAAGGTCTCCTTCAATAATACGTATTCTGTAATTAAGTGCGGTTGATGTGTATTTATACAAAGCTTCCCAATCAAGTTTACTATTCAAAAAGTTCACGACATCATTTATATCTATTGTAGTTACACAAAAGTAACTCCCACGGAACTCACTTCAGATAGGATATGGTATAAAATGGTATATATCCTTTTTGCAGATTACAGGTCACATAGAATTGGTCGGTCAGGTCGATGTGGGATGTAAAATCGATATAATATGCGTCCAAGCAATCACCTTAACTTACAACCAAATTCGTATAGAACGTATAGGGGAACGTTATGTACCTTGGACCTAGTGTACCTCGGTCCGAGCGTGTTTTCTCTGGTATATTTATATTCTTTCGACAAAAGTCGCATTACAATTTACGTACCATGTCGCAACAAGTTTACTCACTCTACAACTGAAAGTGCGACGCGTCGATCTCGTAAGTAATTTGTTCTGAATATTTTTTGAAGCCAAAAGCAAAAGTTTATGTATTTTTTTGAAGCGTGCTGTAGAAAATACCAAGTCTTTCAACTCCGGATAATTTTTATAGATAAATAATTAATTTAATTTTCAATTTAAGTCAGGTAAATTGGAGTTATTAAAGTGAAAAATAGTTATGATTGTTAAAGTAAATAAAGCGCGCATGGTGTACCTTGGTCCGATACTTTCGGTGTACCATGGACCGGTGTAAGTTACATCTTGATTCTTACTTCAGCTTTATAACCATTTTGATTTTTCTGCCTTTGATTCTACTCTTATTATGCCTCGTAGTAAATTAGGCGTAAAAAGACCTCCGGTCTATAAAACTTCACTGGAGGAGGCTGATTTGCATTTAGTTAATAGTGGGCATACTATGTATCGTGCTTCCAAAACACTTAACATTTCGAAGACAACATTGCTTCGTCATCTCAAATACCATAGAACAGCTGGCAATGATAACTTTGAATATCGCTCAAAAATTGCAGTGAGACAAATTTTTACTAGCGCAGAGAAACTTGCTTTAGTTGATTATTTAACCGCAGTAGCTAAATTACACTATGACCTCTCAAAGTCTGCAACAAGAAAACTGGCCGATAATGAGAAAAGAGTTCCAGATTCATGGACAAGCGAAGAAACTGCTGGAGCTGACTGGATGCATGGCTTTTTAAAACGCCGCCCAGTTTTGTAGCTAAGGAAGCCTGAAGCAACTAGCCTCTCAAGATCAACCAGCTTTAATCGGGTAAACATCACCGCTTTTTTTGACAACTTAAAGGATTGCCTAGTCCACTTTAAATTCAGATCTGATAGTATGTATAATCTTGACGAAACTGGGAATTCGATTGTCCATATTCCAACAAAAGTTTTAAGGCCCAAGGAGGAGAAGCAAATTGGGAGTATGACCTCAGGCGAACGTGGCATTACTGTCACCATGATTGCAGCTATCAATGCTATAGGAAATCATGTGCCGCCCATGTTAATTTTTCCAAGAGTGCATTTCAAGCAAAATATGTTGCATAAAATGCAGCCTCTTGACAGAACTGTTTTTGGATCATATAAGATATATTTCAACAAAGCTGCAAATGAGTGGATGCTAGCGAACCCAGGAAAACCAATGACTATATATACTATTGCTCAAATTTTTGGCAAGGCACATCCGCAAGTATTTGGTCAGCAGAATATTATTAAGGGATTCCAAGTTACTGGTATCCACCCACTCAATGAAAACATCTTTACTGACGAGGAATTTTTGAGCAGCTTTGTTACAGATCGACCATTTTCTGATGAATCAAACAATGTAGTCACTCAAGTTGCTGAGCCGGACAACATGGAATCAAGCAGTTTACCAGGACCATTCAACACCGGGGTCCTCCCTTCAAGTTGCATGTTTATAACACCAGAAGCTATGAAGACCTTTCCACAAGCAGCGCCACATCAGCAGAATATTCGTCGTGGAAAGAGAAAAGGAAAGACAGGGATACTCACAGATACTCCTGAAAAAGATGCCATCATGTCTGCACTATCGAAAAGTCTATTTCAAAAAAACGAAAAGCTGCGAAAAAAGAGTTTTAGATGAATCTTCCGTAGATGCTGAGAATATCATGCTTCCAATGGTTCCTCAAATGCCAAAGCACAGGCAGGTTAAATTCAAAACACTTACAAAGTGTACGTTGGACTTTGAAAACCATGTCCACTTATTTAGGTCCTGAGAAAAATTAACGACCTTTTTGAAAGATTTAATAAAGATTCTACAAAGAATAGTAAACAGGCTATAGTTTTCAGGGTTCATCTCTATGTTGAGATATATCAATTTTTTAAAAATAGGTCCGAAGTACACAACCATCCCCTACTAAAAGATGCTTCAAAAAGAGGTGTAAGATTTGAAAGGCCTATTATTTTACAGCTGCTGCACGTAGGGTTGGCATTATCTTGACAGATGTCATTTATAAATTTGGAATACTTTCCATGAAATGCAACACAGTGGAAAAAATCCAAATCGTTGAATTTTATTACGAAGATTCATGTTCAATTGGGGCAACGCTGCGAAAAACTCATGCCTTCCGTGTGTGTGCAACATAATCAAAAAATTCCAAGAGACCAGCTTAGTGTAAGATGTCGCCTCGGTCGATCAATAGAAAATATCACAGCAGTAAAGGAAACGACCAAAACACCCCCAGTTCTTTGAAGCATGACCACTCCACAGCCAAACCGCACCGAATTCTGATGAAAGATTTGGCTCCCCATACGTACGAAGAGTTCAATTAACGCAAGAACTGAAGCCGGCCGACCACCAGAAGCGCCGTGCCTCCTCGGATTGGGTCCCGAAAAACATGCATATTGACATTGGTTTTTGCAACAAAATCGTGTTTTCATTGTCGGCGCTACGTTAATAAACAAAACTGCCGCATATGGGGTACCGAAATTCCACAGGTAATTCAGGAGGGGCCAACGCACTTCGAACGAGTATCTGTTTTATTGTGGCGTATGGACCGGAAATGTCGTAGAACCGTACTTTTTGAGAAAACAATACCGGAAAAGCCATTAAGTCAATGAACCCCACCACCGAGGTATGATAAATTATTTTTTTCTAGACGGAGCTAGAAGATATGGGGACAGATGACCTAAACTTCCAATAGTGGTGCTATATGGAATACAAGTCAATAAACAATCGAGCTATTGCGCCTGAAGTTTCTTGGTGGCGTAATTTTGGGTCTCGGAGACCTCTCCAGACTTCTTTTTTTGGGCTATAGTAAAAGCAAAGTCTAAGCTACCTATCCGCAAATAATTCCAACTCTGAAAGCCGCCATCGCCGAGATAGGGCCCAAATTATGTGTAATGTGAAATTGCGTGAAAGGAAAAATCAGAGTCGAGGCTGTCATTTGGAAGATATTGTATTTCATAAATAATCCCTATTTTTCTACTTTATAAAGCAATAAAGGATTCAAAGACATCTCAAAAATTGGTCGTTTTATTCAAAAAAACAAATCCTCCACCTCTTGTTGAAACACACTTTATTATGGATAAAATAAGAAGAAGGAACTTTGTAGCTGTCCTTTCTGCTAAAATCCTAATTATGTAAAAAATTAGCGGCTCATGACCATAATAATTGATTACGAAACTGGGAATATTGAAATATTATATCGATATCAGAAAAATAAATATTTTTTCGCGACTGTAGCGAAAATTATGTAAATCGAATGTAAAGGAAGGAAATGCTTGTCATCGAAGGAGATTTAAACGGACACGTTGGTGAATGCGAATGCGAAGGCGATCTTCATCGAGGAAACGGTTTTAGAAGAGAATCTCAGCGGGAAAAGATACACACGTTACACAGTCTGACTATACACAGGGTCCTCGCACAATTATCGGGGCTGCTTCCTTCAATGAAATAATCTAATAAAAAGCGAGGGTAGAGCAAACGGTCTTATTATAACGGTTTCTGCGACTTGAGCAGTTACAAGCTACCTTTTATAAGCCCTGTTGAGTGGCACTCCAGGCAGCTCATACCAGGACTTTAAACACTATACCGCAAGAGTCAGCAGCCCACCAGACTTCGGTCTGGTCGTGACTTGTGGAGGTAAGACAGCCCTTGCGGGAGCATTGTAGTGGCTGTGGCTTAAAACCTAAAACACAGAAAGGGTCTTCCCGTTCGACCCAATGTAGAGTTGAGCTGTACCGTCAACACAGTTCCGCCTTGGTATCTCCGGAAAGCGGCAGAGGGATGGTAAGGCGTCCTCTTGCCTACCTTCCTTCCAGGTAAAGTAGTAAAGTAAGCTAATAATTTGGAGAATGGTTGGCAGCACTTGCGGCAGCATAGTAGGTAACATACTCGTCGATGTTCGCTCTTTTTTTCCTCAACCATAGCCATGGTATGACCCATAAGGATAGCTTGTAAACTATCAAAATTTCTTAATTTCTTTCTTGAACGACCATATAATCGTGAAGGTAATCATGCTGACTATGAAAATATTCGATAGAGTTCTATTCAGTTCTATACCGAGGACTCTTATGAATTCCACTGCAATCAATGCAGCTTTGGAGAGATAGATCAGCTACCGAAGTGATTTTAATTTAGTAGATTGTGATTGAGAAACTTATTGATTTGGAAAATACGTTCCATAGAGTTCCCAGGGATCTTGTATGTGCACCGCAAAGATCTAAAAATACAACCGAGACATAGTTGTATAAGAATGGTACGCGATATAAAGATTTCGTGCTTAGTGCCTCCAATTACGCGATCATACCTTAAGTGTACCTTCTATGCGGAGCGGTCCTATATATTTTCTCAACACTAGCCGATCAACTCGAAAGCTTCTGTTAACGTCAAACTCTGTATGAAATCACATATCAATGTGTCGCTCCTCTCTCTTATTTTGATTATATTCTTATCGAAGAAAAGTTACAGAAACTTAATGATTTTTACCCGGCCCAGGCAATATTTTTCAAAAGGTGTGCCTCAAATCTCCCACAAGGGGAATTTTCTCAACTTTGGAAGAGTACTTTCATAATCCTGTTTCACAAAAAGGGATCAAAGAATGAAAAAACTAAGTACGGTCACATTGCTAAATTTTCCTACAAACTTAAAATGTTCGAAAGTGTTTTATATGAAGCGCTAGGCACAAGTCTCGTTTATACCCCAGTCCACATGGGTTTCCTACAAATTTATCAGCTACTTCTAACTTAGTTGAATTCGTATTCTTTTCCCTTTCAGTGCTAGCAAATGGAGAGGAAGTCGTTGTTATTGCTACAGGTCTTGCTAAAGCCTTCGTTAAAACATCCCATGAATTGATCCTTTTCAAATTGTGTACCCTCGGCTTTGATCCTATATTATTAAAATATACGTATATTTTCTTATCTGGAAAACTATTATTTTAGCGTTTGCTTTAAGTCAGATCTTTCAACACTCTTTTTTGGCCACTTCTGGTGTCCCACAAGGTAGCCATCTAGGTACCCTTCTTGAGATTTGGAGAGAATCATTAAACACTCTCCCTATCCATTAACGTCGACGACACCAAATTTTTCAAAATTATTTCTTCTCCTCAGGACTCTAACACATTGGCTGAAAATTCCGAGCCGTTTCTAAGAGAGGGCACCACTTGAATTAAATCCATACCATTTTCAGTTAGTACCAACCTTCAAAAGATACGTGTATAAATTTGACAGCTGTCAGACGATTAGTTCTCGAGATATAGCGTTGTGAGTGAAGCAACTTTTGTTATTGTGAAAAAAATGGATTCAAAAGAATTTCGTGTGTTGATTTATCATTGCTTTTTGATGGGAAAAAATGCAGCCGATGCAAAGAAATGGCTTGAGAAGTGTTACCCGGACTCTGCACCTTGCGAACGAACCATTCGCAAGTGGATTGAAAAATTTAAAAGTGGTCATACAAGCACCGAAGATGATGAACGCAGTGGACGTCCAAAAGAGGCTGTTTCAGATGAAAACATCAAAAAAGTCCACAAAATGATTACGAATGACTGTAAAGTGAAGTTGATCGAGATAGCTGAGGCTCTGAAGATATCAAAAGAGCGTGTTGGATATATCATACACGAATATTTGGACATGCGAAAGCTCTGTTCAAAGTGGGTGCCGCGTTTGCTCACAGTCGACCAAAAACAACAACGTGTTGATGATTCAGAGGAGTGTTTAAAGCTGTTCAACCGCAATAAAGCCGAATTTTTGCGTCGGTATGCGACAATGGATGAAACTTGGCTCCATCACTTCACACCAGAGTCAAGTCGGCAGTCAGCTGAGTGGCGAGCAGGAGACGAACCTCATCCAAAACGACCAAAAACTCAACAGTCGGCTGTCAAGGTTATGGCATCCATATTTTGGGATGCACATGGAATAGTTTTCATCGACTATCTCCAAAAGGGGCAGACTATCAACAGCGACTATTACGTTGCGTTGTTGGAGCGTTTGAAGGACGAAATCGCAAAAAACCGGCCGCATTTGAAGAAAAAGAAAGTGCTGTTTCATCAAGACAATGCACCGTGTCACAAGTCGATGAAAACGATGGCAAAATTGAATGAATTCGGCTACGAATTGCTTCCCCACCCACCGTTTTCTCCAGATTTGGCCCCCAGCGACTATTTCCTGTTCGCAGACCTCAAAAGAATGCTCGCTGGAAAGAGATTTAAGACCGATGAAGAAGTAATCGCCGAAACAGAGGCCTATTTTGAGGCTAAACCGAAATCGTTCTACAAAACTGGTATCGAAAGATTGAAAAATCGTTTCAATCAGTGTATCGCCCTCGAAGGCAACTATATTGATAAATAAAGTTGAATTTTACAAAAATTTAGTGTTTTTACTATAAAACGGCACGGACTTTTCAGCCAATGTGTTATATGCCTTCAAGAGAACTTTGATAGGTTTTCCACTTGATGCTTATAAAATTGCTTAGAGCTTAATGTCTCCGAATATCACGTAAATGAAATCAATCTTCTCCTCGACTTAATACCCCAGGTTCTACCCCTTGGCGACTTCAGAATAATGTATGGCCGTGGATCAAGTGGTAGTGTGTTGGCTTCCCAATCGGACGGTTCGGGGTTCAATACCAGCCGTGACCGAAAGACTTTTTTTCAGGCAACTAAAATCTTGTGAGATGAATAGTTGCCTAAATATAACATCAAGTCCAATTTACACTAGTAATTTAGTCTCCCCATTAAATGTTGGATGCCACCCATGGAGCGAAATAACCACTGAGCCCAAAAATCTTTCTCTCTCACTCTATCCAATTTTCCGAAAAACTTAACACGTGCTCCGGCATTTTAAGAGTAGTAATACCCTCTTGAGTGTTAAGTTCTTTAAAAAAAAAAAAAAAAAAAATATATATATATGATAGGGAGTTAAAATTCCTTTCGCATATTGATGAGGTATCAGTTGGTTTTATCCAATCATGATCCGAAGAATTATCAAAATTCTAAGAGACGTAGCATTCCTTTGTCAGTTTTTAGGTCTTAGTTTTTAAGCTACTTACATAAAGCTTGTATTAAGCCTAGTAAATGGGATCTATACAGGTAGACAAGTTAAGCAGCAATTCCAAAATTAAGCATTGCTTTGAATGTTTCAATATTATAGCTTTGCAACCGATAAACAGGTAGTTTAGTGCAAATATTGTGTCTTATAGATGCTGTACTTACCAGGCAGACAGGAGGAAATTGTTGTCGATTGTCATTCACGTAGAAAGGTTCTTTTTGTTCAACAGTGAAATTTTTGGCAGCTATTTCCGATCTTATCCTTCCAAATGCTCAGAATCGATAGTATTTTCTCATTTTATTCCTGCAAGCTTCTATTCGGACTTCGTGCCCTTAGCGTTTCACTTCGCTTTCTGGCGAAACTTCTAAACATATGTTCTCATCTTTTCTGCAGCAGATGTAGCTTCTCACTTTTTCCTTTTGGATGAGCTGTTATCCTTTTGTACAATATTATTCAGATCTTTAGCAAAATTGTGTACCAGAGTGCGTGATATAGCTCAACTTTTCTACCAAGCATGTCCTTTCAATACTAGGTCTTAGCTTAAAGAATATATGGCCACAAATTATACCTCAGCCATTAAGTGCCCATCTGAGTCTCACCACGTCAATCATTTCCACGTTGAGAAACATAAATCCGCGTTTATAGCTTCCTCACACCTTCGGCTTTATTTTCCCGTAAAATTCTTTTTGATTCATAATTTTCAATTCATAAATCTGTTTTTAAATAACATTGGTGATGACGCTGCTTGTCTCATAAAATAAACGAATGACTCATATCAGCACAGGTTGGTAAGGTTCCACAACAAGACAACAAAGTGCCAACAAGTTTAATTAAAGTGTTTTTTTGTTGCTAGTTTTTTTTTTTTTTTTTTAATTTTCTTAGTTTATAGTGCTTATCCCTTTCTCTATAAATCACTCGAGCAACGAACCGTTTACCGAGACCGACTACTGGCATCATAAATATTGATTCTCCAGCAGCTGGCCATCAGCTTATCTGGGTATTTACATCTCTTACTCAAGAGCACGGCCACCGCAGGCAGCTATGGCTACATTGGCCCTTCTGGCCTGACCCCTCAAAAGGCAATAGGGGATTTTTTCAGTTCCTTCTTCTCTTCCTTAAAAGTTCCAATTTGTGAAATAATAAATTCCAATTATATTTAAAATGCAAAACGGATAAAAGAAAAATATGAAAGGTATTTTATTAATTAAATGCGATTGGGGTAGATATGTAGATACATCGCAGCGTTCTGGGCACCGAGGGTGTGTTTATTGGATTTAAATATTTACTTTTGTAAATTAGTATTGTATTTTGATAAATGTCGCATAATTAATTTGTTAAAAGGTATACATATATTAACAAACAAATCAACCAATCAAAGATGGTTAGCATTCGGTTTAGGTTACATTTTGAAGTTAATAAACATGTTGGTATTTCTGTTATCGTTTTGTTAGAGTAATTGTAGGTACGAGTATTTGTACAATATCTAGGATTGTTTAATAAATGAATTTCTCAAATTATCCTTGGATCTTCCTCTTTGAGTTCATAGTTATTGTTCTAAAAACGAAAAGCTTGGATGTTTGTTGCCCAGTGGTTTCGCACTTTCATTTCTTCTTTAAGGTGATAACTGAATATCTTTCAAATGACGAGCCAACGACTAATGACGAAATTAAATGAACTATAGCTGGCGCTTAAAAATCTGGTTTTTACAGTCATGGCTACGGAAATTTGGACCTCTCCGGAGTCCTGGAGGAAAATCTAGCCTTCCATTTGATGGTGTAGTCCTATCACTGCCAGGCAATGCAATTAATCCGACCAATACCTCATGTTAAGATGGGAAAACTATTTACCACGCCAAAAAGCTTTAAGGCAGTGGCAATAATTTTGTCACCAACTTCTTTTAACTAGATTTAGTTTTTCTGTAACATAACCGCAGATATTTTTTTGTAAGAGGCAACACAGATTTACGTGTACCACGGATTAAACCGCCAAAATGGATTTTTTTGGCGCGTAGTTTGACATCTATTGGTTGAAACAGCGTAACGAGGTTGAGTATACATAGTATTCTAGCTTTATCCAGTAAAATGTTTTGAATGAGCGAGCAAAATTTTAAGATTTTTTTCCAATTACTTTTGATAATATTCTATATTGTGGAAAATTGTGGTATTTTGTTAATAATTCAAGAAAAAACCATGAAAAGTAGAAAATATTTGATGGCAATATTTATGCCACTACCCTATGTTTACCCTATGTTGGTGGCAATAAATTATCCACTGTCTTGTTACATATGTAAATATGTACGGGACGAAGATATAGGAAAAGAGTTGGAATCTCTATTCGGCTTGGAAAATCCTGACGATTCGGAAGACGAATATGAAGATGATGAGGACTGTTGACTGTTGACAGCAAACAATTGAAAAATCAGGAAAGAAAGACGAACATTCTTTTTGATCTTCTGGTGCGTCTGAATCTGTAGCGTTAGATGCCCAGGCGTCTGATATTATTGATCCCACGCCGTCGTGTTCTTATGAGTTTACAAGTCGAGTACTAAGTGTGCCTGAGTCTGTCGTATCAAAAGCTAATAGCATCGATGATAAAGATACGCCAATAATCCGAAGTCGTCAAAATATGCCAACAGAAATTAAGACTTCTGAATCAGATTCCGATCAAGGTGAAGATGAATGGAAGAAGATAAAGTGGTCTAAGGAGATGCCTAATCCAGAACGTTCTTCTGATGTTTTATACAGCCGTCTGTATATTTTCTTAGTCGCACAAGTCCTTTAGCATACTTCCCTAGATATTTTTCTGACGAAATACTACAAACAATAGAACAACAGACAAATCTATACGCTGTATAGCAAAAATCAAAACACTGGGAACCAGTGACGATGGCAGATATCAAATTAGTACTGGGTATAATTATACTCATGGGATTACATAATATTCCTTCTTGGAATCTGTATTGGTCTAGCGATCCCTTTTTTCGAGTCGATGAAATAGCACGTGTCATGACCTGTAAAAGGTTCAAGAAAATCATGGAAAACTTTCATTTGGCTGATAACTCAAAAATGCCTAGAAGGAATTATCACCAGTACAATAAATTATATAAATTATATTATTTGATGAATAACGCCTGTTCAAGAAAAGCCAAATCCACGATTTCCCAAAGCATTGATGAGGCAATGATCAAATTCAAAGGAATTTCATCTTTGAAACAATATTTACTGCTAAAACCCATAAAACGCGGCTTCAAAGTTTGGGTAAGAGCTGATAGTGCTACTCGATAAGTTTACCAATTTCAAATTTACACAGGAAAAATTAGTAATAACAGTCCTGAACTTGGCTTAGGAGCCAACGTGGTAAAATCCTTGACAAGCGCTCTAATTGAAGAAAAAATTCCTGCACATATTACGAGTACATTTAACAATTTTTTTAATCGTATGCTCTGATGCAGTATCTTTACGATCAAGGTATTCACTCAACTGCAACTATAAATTCCAAAAGAGCAGATTTACCTAGGTTAGACAAAGATAAGAACAAATCTAAGACTAATCAGAAACAACTACTGCGGGGACAATACAAACGGCGAGTGAAAAAGGACGTAGCATTTTTTTGTATGGAAAGACACAAAACTTGTTACTGTTCTTACAACGGCTTTTCACCCAACTTCAGTTACGACGTGCAATAGGACGATGAAAGACGGAATGAGTAAAGAAATAGAGTGCCCTGAAGCCATCAAACAATATACTCAACAAATGGGAGGAGTATATCACTTTGACCAAAAAAGGGGTACCTATGAGGTTAGACGAAAAAGCAAAAAATGGTGGCAACGCATTTTTTATTTTATTATAGACTTGGCAATGACTAATTCATATTTATTACATGAATGTAACTTGAGGGTCCCAAGCCCTATGTCCAACTTTTCATTTCAATTAGCTGTTGCAAGAGGACTGATTAGCAACTGATCAACACGGAAGAGACAAATCGATTCGCTTCCGAATTTTGTAGCGAAAATGAAAAAGGCTAATCCCTCACAGAACTACCAAAAAGCCTTGGGTGTTCCAGATGATGTTAGGTTTACTAATAACGGCGTTCATATGCCAATTGACGGCTACCGCAGGTGTGGCTTGTATAGTACTTGAGTACAAAATAAACGCAGCAAAATAATGTGTACTCATTGTCAGGTACCTCTATGTATTTTCCCATGTTTTGCTGCATTTCACAATAAGTAATTCTTTTTTAAAAATAGTTTATTACAAGTTCCTTATGAAAAGTAATATCTGTAATCATTAGAGAAAAGAAATAAAAATTTTGAAGAAATTTGTCTAATAGTTTGCCTATTTCATTTACTTATTTACTATATTTACACCAAACGGATAGTGGCAAATATGTCGCCACCAAATTTTGCAAACCTGAATGATAATAACTTTCCAATTTGATACTCTTAATTTAATTTATTTACCTATTCACTATTTATTCTTTTTGTTTAACTGTTATATTTATTTAACTATTTTTCATTTATTAGTTATTTATTTATTTACTTATTTATATTTTTATTTTTATATTGAAGGATTTTTCCCGCTTTCCCTTCGTAGAGATACTCGTAATTAACGTCCATTTAATTTCAAATTATATATTCCTAATAATATTACAGATGAAAAATAAAATATGTATCATATCTCGGAACTGTTAAACGTGTGGTAGCGAAACCTTGTAATTTTTCTGCGAAATAAAGAACTATCTATCTGTCTAATTTCCCAATGTTTTTTTTTTAAATTTCATATCAAACTTTTTATTATTGTTACTTTCATAACAAAAAAATTGTAAAACGTTAGGTTAATTAGGGATTTTCTGGAGAAAAGTGACCTCAAAGTCAAAAATTGGATATCAACTTTATTTAAAGGCCGTTACAAAAGCTTGTATTTCTTCTAAAAATAAAGTCCTACACGAAGTTTTTACCATTACTAATAGCAGAACAATTTCCATTAACAAGGGTCAGGGTACATCAAAGTAAGCCTTTTCTTAAATCCTCGGTAAATGATGTCAACATTGGAGATAGACCCTTACTGTAAAACAATTTTTTTTGTTAGAATATGTCCAGAATTCATTTCCCAAATTAACGTCAACGAATTAGGGGACACCCTTGATTTAGCCGGATCCTTCAGCTTTACGATTGCTCAATTTTTCGACCATGAATTTGGTATCTCCTAAGGTTATATACAAGTTTGAGGATGGAGGATTGTTATCAAGATTTTGAATGGATTGGTCCACTAAATTAAATGTTTCGGCGCACAATGGGGCAGAAGACCCCTTTAGCTGGCAGAAATTCAAATTATGATATTTCTCTTGAAGTTACGTTTAATTTCTCTTTGAAATATAATAGAGAATAAGAAATAAGAAAGAGAAAATTCATTAAGATCATGTGATCTCCAGTAAATCGTCACAAGTGGAGCATTATTTTATTTTTTGCTTCGAGTGCAGACGTGTTTTTCGTGTCTTCACTTGCGTTACTAAATTGTCTGTTAATTTTCATCCGTTACTTCAATCTCAATAATTTTTTTTTGTCATGGAATCCGCAAGCTCAGGTTGGTTGTTGAATGTTCATTTATGTATAAAAAAAATTTTTGTTATCTTAGTTGTAAGTTGAATATAGAAAAAATGTAAAAAAAATGTGTTATTTTTACATACAACTGAATCCCGTAAACTATTTGTTTGGTTTATAGCCGTGAGATGCCGTAAAGTTTTTTTGTTGGTAACGTCACCCATAAAAAAAATAAATTTTTTTTTTAATTTACATTATGATAACTTCTTATGCCGAACAACTTCCAAAACCTTGACTATTACAAGGAAAGAACTCTTTAATATAATGAAGAACTCGGATTGCGTAGGACTGGATAGCCAAATCGAGTTTTTAAGGCAAGCAGTTAAAAACCGGGCTAATTGCAATGCGCCTTTTGAACATGGTATCAATAAAAAAAAATTCAGATTTTAAAGCGAAATTCAGATCGCGTTGGGAGAGAGCATATCGCATAGAAGCACGATCCTTAAAAAAACAATTACGGTTGGCTAAAAACACCTGTTTTGTTCACCTACATATGCTCTATAAATTCAAAACGAGGCCGCATTTATTTTGAAGAAGGATCAGAAAGAACGAAACGACAAAAAACGGAACAGTTGAGGAGATCGACAACTCTTTTTGAGTTGGTAAATATTTCTGAAATGAATTTGAGAGCATCTGGGCAATCGGGTTAACAGTTGGAAGTTTGATTACTGTTTAAAAAGAGGTTATTGGTTTGCTAAAGCCCTAAGAATTACAAATTATTAACTTATACTCTAAATGGAGCTTTGATGGTAGCTCTGGTGACAGCTCATATAAGCAAGCTTTTCATGGGTCGAATGCAGATGACTCAGCTGTTTTTATTACATGCCTGTTGCTGAAAAACAAAGAGTTGATAATCAATTTAAGTACCTCCAGCCTAGCATTGTAACGGTAAGTGAGAAAACTGTTTCGATTCAACACAATTTAATGTTTACCATGGTTGATGGAAAAGGTGTGACACAAAAGTGCTATATTTGCGATGCCAAGTTAAAAGAATTTAATTCGGTTGGAGAAATGATAAAAAGGCCAGTTAAAAGTGAAAATTTGCAATTTGGATTATCAGTGCTACACGGATGGATCCATTTTTTTGAATGCCTTCTTTACCTTTCATATAAATTAAAAATAAAACAATGGCGAGCTAGAGGAGAAAAATGTAAATTGTTGGCAAAACAAAAGACGAAATTCAACGGCAATTTCGAAACCCAAGCCAGGCTTTGGAAATTCCAATGACGGAAACACGGCAAGGAGGTTCTTTGAAAATGCAAAAATAACCAAACTTGATTTGGGTTTGATTAAAAAAATGCACACGATAATGATTGTTGTTTCATGCGGTCATGAAATTGATGTCCCGAAATTTAAAGCATTTGCCATGAAACTGCTAAATATTTTGAAGAGAAGTATCCGTTATACTATATGCCACCTACCGTCCACAAATATTTGATCCATTGCTTTATTACCCATTGGTCAGTTAAGTGAAGAAGCGCTAGAGGCCCTCAACAAGGACTTTAAAAAATATAGGGAGTATCACTCCCGTAAAAATAGCCGCGAAAACACGAATGTGGACATATTTCAATTTTTATCGTTGTCATCAGATCCGGTCTTAACAGATTCGGAAAAAGAAAATGCAACATTTTCCGAAAGAAGCCGTAGACTTGCTCAGATTCCCATCTGACCCTTCCCCAAATGAGAGTGGTTATGGCATCATTGAAAGTGATGAAGAATTCTAAATGATTGTATATATGTATATGTGTAAATTGTGCTTATAACAAAGAATAACAATACTACCTTATTTGTTCTTTATTCAGCAAAATGTATTTTACTTAATGAAGTTTATTCATATGTTACTTGCGATAAAAAAACTTATTTTCAAAAAAGTAGACGTTTATTATTATTATTATTATTATTATTATTATTAGCCCGGGTCTACCCCGGACAACTTTATTTAGCTTATTAACAAGCAAAAAACTTAAACCTAGACTTAAAACTAACAAAGATATTCTTAACCTAATATGGGGCGAGGAGAAATGGTGGACGAGGTAGATGTTAAGGGAGTGGCATATTGAGCAGTGCTTTTTTCATTTAGGTGGGTGTGGCCAAAAACAACTTTACACAGTAAATTAACATTAGCACCAAGAGTAAAGATGCAAAATTTCAAATTCCTAACTTTGCAGGTTGATTTAATGCCAACTTTTAAGACATTCTGCCCCACTGTGCGGCGTCACCTAAATTAGAAGATATTTCGTGATTATTGTGAAAGTTTAGAGCATGTACGTTAGCCTTGTCAAGATAGTATCTGAATCCTTAAGAAAGTAAAGCTGTCTATTTTTATTTTTAACCACTTTAACAATATTCTACAAAGGTTTTGAGCTTACGTCTAGAGATCGTAATTTGGTGTTCCACTTCTTATTGTTGTAATCAAAAATAAGTTTGGGGAATAACATTCTAGAGGGGTGAAACTTTATGTTTGTAGAACGGTTGGCGGTATCTTTGCTAATGTCTTCGACAAGCATTTCCAATTTGAATGAGTTCCAGGATGTAATGGGGAAGCTTGATTGCCAAGATTGTTTTAGGGGATTTACGAACACATAATTCAATAGTGTCTAGTACATGTTTGCATCTGAGATAATGGAATCAACATCGTCAGTGGGGGTAATGCTGTCTAGATTACAGGGAAAGTTCCGGAATTTGGAAGTTAGTACTGACCGGAAACGATTCCAATTCGCATTGTTGAGATCTAGCACACATGCGACCTTTTGCACAATTGATTTGCGAAGCCGACAATATACAGGGTTATGATCAGAGCTGTGGTCGTTAATGGAAAATGGTTGGGAAAGGTAACCAGGCATATTAGACAAAAATAAATCAAGCACAGATGGACTACGGTTAGAACTGGGAAAAAAGGTGGGACTAGAATATCACAGGTGCTGGAAAACTTAAGCATAGATCTGACAGGATCGTACCGTAGGTATTTGCTCGTAAGCAACCCCAATCACTATGTCCAGAATTTAATAAATTCAACTTGGAGTGAGAGTAATTTGCTTAGATCATTCTTAAAAGCTATCTGTTTTTCTAATAAGCACAAAAGATTTTAGTTTCTCTCTGGTTATGCAATTTTAAGCTAATTCCAATGTTTTCTATTAACCGCGTTTTCACTACAGGCAAAAGCGAGTGCTGAATAGATCTTCTTCTTAGTATTGCTACTCCACCTCCGTCTCGATCGACTCTTTCGCATCGATAGCATTTGAAGTCGGGTGCGGGCAATCTTAAGTCATGTTTAGGCCATGTTTCAATTACAAGAGCTATGTCGACGTCTCTAGCGTTTAAAAAGTTATCAAACTCAGTGATTTTGCTGCATATACTTCTACTATTCCAAGTAATTATATCTATCATATTATTTAGAGTTATGACACAAAACCTTAGTTGTTAAACGTGTGATAACATTAAAGTATTCCAACTTATTCTTACAAGTAAATCAATTTGTAATAAATCATATAGCGTGAACATTGTTTTGTTGCTGGAAATGTTGCAAGTCCCGCCGGCGGAAACATTCTTGATTGTTGGAAGGGCGACAATTTCCCACATTGTTTTATTAGTGTGAGAGGCGGGAAACAGCTGACGCCGCTGTGGAAGTTGCGGGAACTTTGACAGAGAGTTAATTGCAACCTGATGATGTTTAGTGTGGGGGCGGAATATGTTGTCGGTTGGATGTCTTTGACATAACATATTGTTTATAATTTTCCTTGAGTTTTAAGAATTTTGATCGCCTAACGCATGATGGATCGGTTGATTTGTGCGGTCCGTTGCAATTTGCACATTTTTCAGCGGAAGGATTAGTGCAGACAGAAGTTTTATGTGGGCCGGCACAGTTGGCAAAGAAGGTTTTGACGCGGCAATTTTTTTCACCATGCCCAAACATCTGGTAATTGTGACATTGAGTTAGTTTACCTTTTTGTTTACGTTGGTAATTCCAGCTCCCTTGCGTGTGAAAGATGGAGCGATCATTTTTCTTAAGATCCTGCAATTTTATTGAACCATTTTCTAATGATATAATATAAATTGTGTCTGTGAAATACTCCGATTTTATAATTATTTTTTTAATATTTATGCACTTTAGGCCAATTTTAATCAATTATGTTTTTAGAAGTTTGGGGTCCATTTCGCTCATACCATATAAAACAACTTTGAAAACTTTCTCGCTCTTGGAATCGTGAGAGAAGAATTGACAACTTTTACTTTTTAGTTTTTCTAATATGGCAGAATTGCACGTGATTTTAATGCCTATAGACATCTTTTTAACAAAGTAATCTGTAATGTGGAAAAATTTTGCAAGGTTGTGCACAAATTCACTGGATTTTTGCCATAGTTTGATTGAAGGTAATAACACCTTTTCACTAGAATTGTTTGGCGAAATTATTTCGTCAAAGTCCTCTTCGCTATCTGGAAGGCATTGCAAGGGACTCCAGTAATTATAACTGGGATCGCTTCGCCTTTTTTTTCGGATTTTGCATGTTGGTCACAGAATTTTTTATCCAAGGACAATCGATAGTGTTTGGAAATTGGTTTTGATATAAATTCTGGTTTTGATAGGTCAGATACGGATGACATGCGCAAGTAAAATCTGCGGTTAGACTTGCGGAAAATTAGTAATTCTTGGAAAACCACTCTTACGAGACTCAAACAAGATATCAACTTTATTTAGACGCCATTATAAAGGTCGGCATTTCTTCCAAAAAAAAAAGTCTTTCACGAAGTTTCTACCATTAGTACTAGCAGAGCACTTTCCGTTAACATGGGTCAGGGTATACCAAAGTAAGTCTTTTTTTAAATCCTCGATAAAAGCTGTTAACATTGGAGAGAGACCCTTACAGTAGAACAATTATTTTTGTTTTGAGGCAGCTGGAGAAATTGACGTTGAATTCTGTGTAGACCCAAACGTCCACATACCCATACCGGCATTCTGTTTACAGGCCAATTCCACAAATAATATCTGCGAGCGATATTTCAAACAGTGGGTCTATTTCTCATTCGACACCAATTCATTTTAATCAATCGACTTCTCCACAGGTCCTTCCACTTAGAAGATTCTGATGGAGCAAAAGCAAAGCAGTATTCGTCATGTCACGACTTCTTGCGGATGCAGACTTCAATTAGAGTAATTTTGTTAATTTTTTTTATTATTTAAGTAATAATTAATAAGCATACATATGTATTGCTTATGAATAAAAATATGTTTTCGCCTCAGATGGTGAATTCCTACCCAAAGTTGGCTCCAAATTTAGCAATGGATTTCCAGGAATATCTTCTGCTTAATACTTTACTAGCTTTTTCGGGCGAAAGAGCGATGATAGTATTCATTAGCCAGAACCTTGCTGCCAAAATTCCAAATGCATTTTCTACTTTTACGCTTGCCGAACTGAGCCATTTATTAAATAAATTCTGTGAGGGCGATAAGCCGCTATGTGCATAAGGTTTCATTATGTTTGGACGAAGAGCAAAGGCGTCTTCTGACACAAAAACTAATGGAATCAGTGTTTCACCAGTCTTAGTCCTGGTAAGTTTAATTGGTCTCTTTCAAATTTTGTAAAAAATTTTGTGTTATTTGTGCCAATGTCCACCATCAGAAGTTCGGAGTTGCTGATATTGCATCTCTCGTTATCTTAGCTTTTACCAAGTCCAACAATTTTCCCAATAGGGCATCATCCCATCCATCATCATGTAGTTTTTGTAGTCCGCTGGCTCATTTTCTTTCAGTTCTTTCAGCAGCCTTTCGTTCGAAAATTCGTCTTTTTTTTAAAAGCCAGTTTTTTGACCAAATTTTGTTTTTCTTTTATGGTTGCACCTCATATTCCTCATTTTTGTACAAAAGTTCGTCAATTACAATAATTGCAGTGATCTCACGTATAACGTCACTTATTTCACCAGAGCTACACACAGTACTGAGGTTGCGGCGACAGTCGCCACGTGTGTAGTGAACAAGCAAAACATGTCAGACAAAATATCTAACATCTAGTTAGCCATATTCTTTTCTATCTTGACTAGCAAATTTTGTCGAAACATTTCAATTTGCAGGCAGATTGTTCATGTGACAACTTCCAAATTAGTTCCTCCTTGGCCCTTAAAGCTTGCTCTAACTCTAGGATATATTGCCACTGACAACTCATTAAGATCGTTGGATTTTGATGCGTTTTTTTTTTTAAATGTTGTTTATCCAGAGGTTTATGTCATAAACATATTAAATGTTATTCAAGAAAGTCAATCGACAATTGGTGCACCAGAAATTTGTACTCAGTTAATCCTCCTTCACAAGAAAGATAAGACTTAAGGACATTACGATTCACTTCCCACACGAAGCTAATTATTTAAATGTTATCTTGAATAGTAAACTTCACTTCCCACACGAAGCTAATTATTTAAATGTTATCTTGAATAGTAAACTTATTTGGTCTTACCATGCCACTTCGAAATCTTCCAAAGCGATGTCAGCTTTCGGGCAGTGTCAGAGAGATTTTGAGCCAACACGCACTGATATTTCGTTAGCATCTTATGGTATAAACATCAGAGCCCCCGTTGCTGCGAGAATGCAAAACCGACTTTCCCTATACTCAGGACTTACAGATTCAGAGCCAGGAAAGGAATGCAGTAGGATCTTCACAATGGCGCCAAGACCCAGGATGTGGCATTGGTGTCTTAAGGAAAACGACAGCCGTAGATCTGGTCGTTGCTAGATGTAGCCACTTCATAAGCGATTACTTATCTTCTTTGAAAGACTGGTCAATTTGCTAAAAGGAACATAAACCGAATTCAGAGGACTAATGTAGCAAAATCTCTATTTCGACTGAGAGAAAAAGTATCCACAAACACTTCTAATCAACCAAGCTGGATCTATTTAATGTCAATAACTTATAGCTAACATAACATAACTGAATTTAATTCCAAAACTCTTTTCACTCATAGCGGAGTTCAAAACAATAAATATCAAAGATTGTTCATATTTTAAATGTTAATATACCCATCCTTGGGTACATCAACTTTAATTCGCTTCCAGGTCAATTAAAGTGGAAAATCGAAAATAAGCTAACCAAAAACCAAGAACCAGAAAGCAAATTCTCACTTCAATTTCTTACATCCTTGCGTCTAAGTTTCCAGATTACTGCTTTTCCACCAATCACTTGGTTCTCCTTCGAGGAAACGTCGTTTCAAAATTGGAAATGTAATTAAAAGTCATTCGTTCAGAGGTAATACATATTTTCCCTCAGATTAACTTCTAAACGGAGAGAGAAAAATGTGATTTTCTCCATTCATCCATCCTTCAATCAACCCACCTGTGATCCATATTCATGGCAACACCCAGGATAAAGGAAAGTCCTTTTCATCCTTCCTTCAATGGAGCTTTCGGTTTACGATTTCTTGGATGCTTTGTGTTTTTGTGGAAAGTATCTACATTCAACATTAATTCTTAAGAGCACAGCAGTGCGCTATCTGTAAGGAGTGTCGCGTTGTAAAGCTTTTGGTAAGTAGCTATTACGTTGTAGTTAATAATTTAGGGGAATATTTGATGTAGAGCCTACTGGGAGGATGAACATATACAGTCTCTGAAATGGCAAAAGTTGTCATTTAGTTTGAAATGTGACATTATGTGCCTTTTGAAAATGAGTCACGTAATTCAATACCTTCGGCATGTATGTACTCTACTATTGTTTTGTGGAGGTTTTCGTATAGCACGTTGGTTCGAAGTGTCTAACAAGTGGTGCTTATCTCCGATACTTGTTAATAAAAATTAGTCATCAGTATGAGAGCCTATGGTTCCAAACCCTTTTGTTTAAGGCGAATGAGCTGCAAGGGATGCCAAAACTGGACATGGCTTGGTTCAGTATAGTTCGTCTCCATTGAGTCTTCGTTTTTTTCCCAATCTGCCGTAATGTGGATATTTGATTTATGGTGGCCTTTTCCTGCCTAAAACCATACCGATAATCCTGACAAAGATTCTAAGCTATTCACATAATACGACAGACTGGATTTTATATCCGATGTTGAAGAGACTTATTCTCCTGAAGTTAGCGCAGTTCAGAAGACCACCCTTCTTTAGGATTGAACAAACAATGCTACGGTTCCATTCGTTGGATATACTTTCGTCTACCCAAATTTTAGAGATGAGTTGATGTACGCTCCGTATTCAATCATCATTTGCTGCTTTAAATAGGTCGGCAGTTACGACGTTTGGTTCAGCAATTTTTGTTGGTTCAAAGCTTGAAATTTGCTGTCCTGACTTCATCTTACTCGGGTGGATGAAAATTTTGTCTGTTATCATCCATGTTGTTTGCAATCACCATTTAACAGCTTGCAGAAATAATCTCTCCAGGTTCTCCGCATCAACTTTAGTTACTTATCCATCTTAGCAGTTTTCTTTTGAGGCAATTCGGCGTTGGCATGTTGGTTTTATTTGTTGGTAAAACGTCCAAACTTCATTCTTCCGGTAGTACCTTTCTAAGGACTCGATGGAGCCCTTTCTGTTTTTCTGAGCGGCCTAGATTCTTCCCTTCTTCGTAGATCTCGCGAGCTGGTGTCGTTCTTTCCTACAGGAATCCTCTCTCCAACCGCTGGCTTTGGGCTGTTATGGATATCTGCATCCGAATTTTTGATAGAGCAAGATAATGGTCCGCGTCGATGTTAGCTGTTCAAATCATTCGGACATCTAAAACACAGGAGGAGTGCCTTGCGTCGATCGCAATATGATTTATTTGGTTGATGGTTTGTTGAACAGAAGTCACCAGGGTCCAATGTCAAGGCGGCTATAGTTATATCACGTCTCGCTGCAAAATCTATAAGCCTACGTCCATTTTCGAAGGTGATGTCGTAGTGGTTGTACTTTTCGGCAGTATTACCGAAGATGCATTTTAGCATTGTTCGTAGGTTTTGTTGAGGAGCTCGTAGAAGCAGTCTTTGTTAAGGTCACAAACATACTAATAATAATTGGACATTACTTATTACTACAATCAAGGCTGTTTACCAGACAATCATTTCGTAAGTAAGGAGCGGACTTGGTGAACGAGGCGTATAGTCTGTGAGCTATACGGAATTGGAGACCCTATTTATTCCCAAAACCAATAAGGCAAAGACCTTTGGCGTGGTGTTAAGCAAGATCGTTTGGCAGTGGCACAGGTGCTCGGTTATTGCATTCCAAATCGGACTGTTCAGCGTTTGATTCTCTACCGGGGCCGAAAGGCATTATTTATTTTCAGGGATAGCCAACCAATCGTATATGAGAGGAGAGTACATATTCGATGACTTGAATATCTAAAAGGCTTTGGCACAACTGACACAGGTCTTATAAAAGATAAAGTATTTGAAGTACGAGTATGTATTCACTTTCTACTAACTGATTTTAAGGTCGTATAAGTATTCCTCACCTTAAGCTCATCATTATAATGGAGAACATTTGGAAGCGGGCTACCTCTAATCAAAGAGACTGGAAGAGAAAATCTCCAAGGTAGATACTTTAAAATGTCGGCAGCCATATTAAACAATAAGTATATCCCGTAAGCTAGTCAAAATCCTCAAAAGGGGAAAATCAACTGGGCTGAAATCACTCAGACAATCTGACGGTACCCAATCAGAACCGGCTCATAACCATCTCCTATTAACGAAGCTGCTAGCGAGCTGGATAACACAAATACCAGCTTCGGGGTATATCTCATCGGTTGTGGTGACGGAGGAGGCCATTAAACAAGGTGTTGCTTCCTTTGATGGATACAAGTCGCCTGGCACCGATGGTATATACCCAGATATGTTGCAAAAAAGTACAGATCAGGTGCTGGTGACTCTGAAGAGAAACCACTCCTAGCCTAAAGCTAGAGCTTTAAATCTACAAGTTTGACTTCCTTCATGTTGAAAAGCATGAAGAGAATGGTCGAGATCTATGTGCATAAAACTGCCTTGCGAATTCATCTTCTGTCTGCGATGCTACACGACTACAAACGCGGATTTTTGAATAAAATGCTGGTGAATAAATCATTGATAGCGCATGCTCGCTGTGGCCAATATGTGGTAGTGGGTGTAAACAGGGTTGCCCGCAAGGCGAGGTTTTGTCTTCACTGATATGGTGCATATTAGTTAACTCACCGCTTAATGGGCCCAATAGTTCGCCAAGCATACGCGAATGATGTAGCTGTACTGTCTGTTGGATCGTGTCTAACGACTGTCTGCTGTAAAGCGCAGGCAGCCCTAGACGTGATCGACGATTGGTACACCAGTAATGGGCTTCAGTCAATCCTCTCGAAACTGAGGTTGTTCTCTTTACAAGAAGGAGGAAGCTGCCTGGTCTGACTCATCTAGTGCATAAAGGCAGCAATTTCTAATGAAGCTAAATACATATTTGGATGTCATCCCGGATAGCAAACTTCTATGGACTAAACACGTTACGTCGAAAGCTTGTTAGGTGCTGTCGGCCTTCTGGGAGTGCAAATGAGCTATCGGATAGACATAGAGCCTGTCACTGAGAAGGGTTCTTTAGGTCTACACGGCTATGATAAGGCCGATCATATACTATGCATCGGTTGTCTGGTGAAACAAACTCACACGAAAACACATTATTGTTGCTGTTACCAAACTTCATACCACGGTTTGTCTATGCTGCTTGGGGCTTTCCCTATCACCCCTAGCTCCGCTTCAGACGCATTGATAAATTTCCCTCCTCTTGATATTCAAATTATGGCCCATCCTCTGCTCCAAAAAGTAATGGGCTTTGGAGCAGCACGCACGGGAACTTGACCTTGCCTGTCGACTGTGTTTTGACTCTGGTCTTATGGACATCCCATCAGACGCAATGACACCAGAACTCTTGCTGCGGAAAAAATACGAAACCGACTTTCCAGGAAAGGAATGTTGTCGTGTCCTTATGAATGATCTCCAAAACCGATCCAAAAAGTGGCGCTGGTGTCTTTCTAACGACAACGTTGGATTTCACTCATCTTTAGGAAAACTTGCGTTTGTCTTCCAAGAGGAGACATACGCAATCCTGATGGCAACTTACTATATTGCGAAAAATCAGTAGAGGGGGCGAAGGATTTGCAAGTGTAACAATAGCCAAACTGCGCTTAGAGCCTTCACGCTAGTCATCAATGCAAAACTTCACTGAACGCAGTAGAAAGGCTGAATCCACTGAGTCTCGTCTGTTGATGAAAGCGCTAAGCAAGGGGAGAGTTTTTTACGACCCGAACCTGTTTTCTCGGTTATGGCTTCCACTGGCAGTTAAGTTTCATAGGAGCTTCATTATATTGAACGAGCCATTATATTGAACGCATAGAATGGTATCATTAAACGAATTAGATATGAGCACATCGAACTAGTTTTCAGTATAAGCACCCTATCTGTCAATGCACGAAATATCGTGGGAATGCTGAGTATTCGTAGGATATGTACAAGCTCTATTAAAAGACGTCCGGTGGAAAATTGTCAAGATGAAATTATAATTGCTTAAAAACTAGAAGTCCGAGGTTTGCAGGGGATTTTAAGACCCCATAAGCCCACTGGTCAGGATTCACTGTAGAGTAGTGCATTTCTGCGTCATACCCGTCGTATTTTCTGAACTTATCGACTATCTTTTGCGAACAACATACGGAACAATAAGACTGGAACATTTCCAAATAGCGAGAGTGCTTCGAAACATACTGTTTAGTGACGAAGCATATTTTCATATGGATGGCCGTATGAATAAACAGAAGATGCGTCGTTAGTATCTTAGCAACAATTTGAAAAGGCCATCGAAAATGTCTTACATACTAAAATTTCAATACGGAATTGTACTAATATAAATTTGATTAAGATACGTTGACAAATCCCGTGTATAAGAAAGTAATGCGTGTTTATATTTTTTCACACCCCACATTCAAGGACTACGAGAATGTCCTTAGTTATATCTGTCAACCAATAGCAATCTGATACATTTCCACTTGCACAGCACAGATCATTTGCAAGTCAGTCTTGGGAGCCAGTGCACAGCATAAATTATAGATGTTAATTGCACGTTTAGACTAATAAATTGTCGCCGTAGCGCACTGTCCGCTGTCCAGCATTCAGTGTCCAGTGTCTACAATTCACTGTCCTTGTCCATAAATGGCTGGCACTAGGACCAATTTCATGCAGTTTTCACAACTTATGTTTGCCCAGCACTGTACACTACACTGTAATCATGCATGCAGTTTATGAGAATTTCAGCACCAGGTGATATTTTAATTCGCCTCTGCAGTCAGGACGCTCAAACTGAACTGTAGCCATAGGAGACCGCTGTTTTTTTTGTCGATTTCTTTTCCAATTTTTTGACAGATTTTCCACTGTAAACGGGGCTGAGAAACCAGACTGGCAACAGAAGGCGACGGAAAAGTCAATAGACGTACAAAAATGCACGCCTCCAAACAAGGTGAGCTAGCGCTACTTATTTACACTTCCCGCCAATGGCATATCTATACTCTAGATCGCGCTCAATGAATGATTTTACCTCGTCCTGTCGTTCTTTTTGGAGTTTCGATTTGAATTTTTTCTTTTTGTTTTGTGTCCAAGCAACCAATAAAAGCTTCGGAAAGTGATTCGAAAAGGTTCGTTTTCGGGGGTGAAGTGGAGGTAAACGGGTCGACAAAGTATCCACATGACCGATTACATTGCCTGGCATGGTGTAAGCTCATTTAGAATGCAAATTTACGGCGCTCTTTTAGCATTGTACTTGTAACAGATTTTTATTTCTTCTTTTTTGTTAAACCCATTTGTTAACTGGGACGTGACGTGGATGCCAATTTGCTTGTCGACGTTTTTTCAGCATTAATTACCTTGAATTTATTTGAAAACTATGAGGTGGGTGGAACGGGATGTGATTCATTTGTAAATTAGCAATATGATACAGCTCATCTAGATCTAGGATTAAATAAGGACGACTAGTCACCGATAGAGATGTGATGGGTGACCACTTGATAAATTGTGGAATAAACGGCATATTTTAAGCATATAAAAAGGTGAAGGAGACCAAATAGTTACTAGACATACTAAGCAGAAGCTAGATCTCATTAAAATAAACCACTCTGAGGCCCGTGATTTTCGACGAATTCGTCAACGTGGTCAATTAGTTTTGTACGAGTATTGGAGTTTTAAAATTTGAATTTGTGCAACCAGATCAGTGGTTTTATTTACTGCGGCTGAACCCCCTGTTTACTAATACTACAATGCCACAAACATACCACAGAAATAAAACCAATTGATTTGAAATATATCTGCGATTGGGCTAGTTTTGTAACAAAAATTAGCTTAACCACAATCTGCCTCCAGTTAAGTCCAAGTATCTACAAAGTAAGCTAAAGGAGAATGTACTAAATCCATCCAGATCACACGCAAGAGCCGCACTTCATTATATACTGAAGTAATCTTGAATAAACTTCAAGTGAAAACCAAGATCAACGAACTAAGACCGGCATCGTCTAGGAAATAAACTGGCATAGCTAAGAAACACGGAAACACAGGAATGCCTATAAAATGCAAAATAATCAACTTTAGTAGAAGAGCGAAGAAACAAAGCTTAGATTTTCCACGCGATAGATATGTTAAGAGTTTCTTTAGTGTTTTATTTTATTTACGCAGGCTCGGGTATTCAATACCGTCCGAAATATCTCCCGAGATACTGTCCCTCAAACAATTGAAATATTTTCGCGTTACAAGACACTATGTTCAACTACACAGAGGGACCATAAGCGACGACTGACTTGCTTTCAACCACGCAGCATCTGACCGTTAACCTGGATTTTAGAAAACTGCTACGAAACAATCCTTTTGTCATAATTGTAGCCATCTTGATCCAGTAATAAACTCGATAAGTATGAGTAATATACGTTACTTTTGGTATTCCTCGAAACCTTACTTAATTGAGTCCTTTCCATGATTCTTCTACTCATGTACTCGTAAATATTAATGAGTTGTGAACATATCATTTTACCCTCTTGAAGGCGGTTTCTAATGCCAAGGACATTGCTCGAGGGAAGGTGGCAAAATTGGACAGCAAATTTTTTCTCATTTATACGAGGATTGTCTGAAAAGTTTCCGAACAATGATACAAGACATTTTTTCTCAATTTTTTTTTATTTTTCTACATAGTCTCCTTTTAACTCTACACACTTCTCCCAGCGATGTTTCAATCTCTCTAACCCGTCCAAATAGTAATTGGCGTTTTTCTCTGCAAAATAATTGTTCACGAAGGTGATTGCCTCCTCATTTGAGGAAAATCTCTGTCCTACGAGCGCAGTTTTTAGATAAGGGAACAAAAAGAAGTCGCTTGGGGCTAGATCTGGTGAATAAGGTGGATGGTCAAGCAGCTCGAACCGTAATTCATGGATTTTCGCCATGGCAACCGCTGAGGTTTGAGACGGCGCGTTGTCTTGGTGAAACAGGATTTTCTTTTTCTGCCTTCAGCTTGGCAAGTAATGATGCATAGTATGTTCCTGTAATGATTTTTCCTTTTTGAAGATAATCGATTAAGATAACTCCTTTACTATCCCAAAAAACAGTCGCCATCACTTTCCCAGCCGAAAAAACAGTTTTTGCTTTTTTTGGAGCCGGCTCGGCCTTTGCAGTCTACTGTTTTGATTCAAGTTTTGTTTCGGGCGTATAATGGTGTATCCAAGTTTCATCTACAGTAATGAATCGGCGCCAAAACTCGGATTTATTCAGCCTAAACTGGGCCAACAGAGCGTTGGAAATGTTCATTCGAACACGTTTTTGGTCTAACGTAAGCAAACGCGGCACCCAACGCGCGGACAGCTTTCGCATGCCTAAATCTTGATTTAATATGTAACAAACACGTTCTTTGGACATTTTCATAACCTCTACTATCTCTCTCACTTTGCTCGTAATTCGGCGGTCGTTTAACACCATTTGGTGAACTTTAGCAATGTTATCGTCAGTGGTTGCAGTTTTTGAACGTCCCGAACGTTCATCATCTCCCAAGCTCTTACGGCCACCTTTAAATTCAGCTGCCCACAATTTCACTGTGGTAAACGATATCGGCATGTCCATGCTAAACTTGCAAAATACGGGATTGAAGGTGTTCTTAAAATCACTAAGGCAAGCAGCCTAGCTTAAAAACTTGCTATGAGTTCTAACACCAGTAGTAGATATACATAGACACATTTTTTCCTAGCCAATATGAAATCCGAGGGGATAAATAAACTGTATCAAAACCCTTTCTCCCCTTGCAAATCCCCTAGACTAAACGGAGTCATACCAATCATGCTCCGAAAAACGAAGCAGGCTGTGAAACTCTTTCTACAAAGACTATTCAGCAGTCGCATCAAGTATGGATATTGAAGTAAAAATTGTATTCATTCACAAGTTAAATTCAGCCATACTGATCCAAAAGACTCCAGGCCCATAAGCCTAACATCATTCATCTTAACAACTTTGGGAATACTGGTTGACACTCATATTATAAGTAATCTCCACCCAGAAGACTTAGGCTCAAACTAGCATGCCTATGCAAAAGGTAAAAGCACGGAAACGGCCCTACATAAAGTTGTCAGCACGATAAAAAAAATGTCTTTACGGCAAAGAGCATTTATAGTATTAGCAGTCTTCCAAGACATCGAAAGATCCTAGGAAATGCTGGAGTTCATCCTGCATTAACGAACCTGAAAACCTTTGTGTTCCGCAATAGGAGCATCAATGCAATACTAGGTAACATGAAATTGAGGGTCACCATCTCAAGGCGCACACCTCAAGGAGGAGTGATGTCACCTTTATTGTTGACCTTAGTTGTTAATGACAAATTTCTAAATCTAAAAAGGGAAGGAATAAATGCCACTGCATATGCTGATGATGTAGTTCTTATGGCCACCGGCAAGTTCCACTCCACGATCAGTGAAATTCTAGACTATGTCCTTAGAATCCATAGAGACTGTAACAAGCTCTGTGGGTTGGGAACTAACTCGCAAAAAACAGCGCTTGTTCTATTCATACATTAAAGCCACAATTTGACCCTCCTTCCATAGACAGTACAACCCTCCTACTATTCAACAGTGCTAAATACCTAGGTGTCGTACTAGACAGTAAATTGGGTTGGAAGCTCATTTTCGTAATTCCAGAGAACGTGTAAAGAAAGCAACAATCGCCTTCTATGCGTATATTTGGGAGAAAATGGGATTCTGACCCCAAGACTATTCTATAGATGTACATGGCTTATCGCCAGACCCATCTTAACTTACGGTAGCTTAGTACAGTGGCAATCCACAAATGAATTAGCATAATGATAAAAGTACAGATGATTGTACGTATTTGAACGATTCATGCTATAAGAACGACGCTCAGGGCGGGACTAGGAAATATGTGGGTGGCCGTGACTCAAGTGGTAGTGTAGTGCCGCGCCCGAAAGACATTCCTTTTTTCAGGCAACTAAAATCACGTAAGATGTGTAGTTGACTAGAATACAACAAAAACACCAATTACACTAATAATGTAGTCTCCCAAATAAAAGTTGGATGCCTCCCCATGGAGCAAAATAACCACTGAGCCCAAAAATCTTTCTTTCTCTGTCCCATTTTCCTAAAAACTTAACACGTGTTCAGGCACTTTAAGAAACCACTTGACTGTTAAGTTCTTAAATAAAATAAATAATTGAAAAGCGCTTTAAGTTTGAATCAACTTAATGGGTGGACACCAAACCTCAGTCCTCACCGCCTCAATCCTTACAGGTGAACTGGGTTTATGCTGCAATACGGACTATATAATAGCTGATTTTGAAACACCATTCGGCTGCATTTTGTCAAGCAGAGGGGAATGAGACAGGAACCAAATGGTCTGAACACGATATCCATTTTCACGGATGGATCAGAGATAGAGACAGGAACCGGCGCCTGTATCTTCTCCGATCAATTAAGCTTACGATGCTCACGTGGCCTGCCGGATTAGAACAGTATCTTCCAAGCTGAGATATTGGCTGAAGCAGAAGCAGCCAAACTTGCGGTAATAAAGGCAATATCTCACGACAATATTCCTATATTTATTGACACCCAGGCTGCCATTAAGGCCTTCGCGGCAGTTGAAATCCAATCGAGGCTAGTGAAATGCAGTCGTGAAGATATTAAGGCTCTTTGCGTTCAGCATAAAGTTACGCTATGCTGGGTCTCTGGTCACAAAAGAGTGGCAGGCAATGAACATGCAGATGATCTCCACTCTGCACTCTGAGAATGCGGGTGGAGCGAACGATACAAATAAAAGCCAATGATAGGCAAATATGGTCGGAACTCAGCATGTGTTGGATGACTCACAGGCCATGATGACGACATCTGCAGGGGCTATGGGGACATAGGCTCACGGGAGGATGGCCTTCACTTTTAGTGCCACTGTCCCAGACTCAGTAATTTGAGACAAAGAACTTTATGAAGTTATTACAATACTTCCACGTCTCAAAACTACCTGCTGTTTCACTTACACATCTTTTCAGATTCGCGGATGTAATAAGATGCCTTAGACCCGCTCAGGGACCAAAGCAGAAGTGGAAACCAGAACTATGACCCGCAATCAAGTTCCCATCTTCCTCCAATTTCCCCACCCGAGCGTCACATTGGGTCTACATAAACCAAAGTGTGATGAGGTATAAAGTAGAATGGACTCGGCTCCAGATATCCCATCATGCCGCTAACCTAACCTGAGCTAAGATCCCATTGGTTCTTGAACTCATTTCATTAAGTGCCTGGCCTGAAACCAAAATTATGCGGGATAAAATTGATATCTTGAACTTACTTCGGCAAAGTTCTGTTGCTTATTTCTGCGAATACCAAAAATATACCGGGTGGACCTTCTTGAATTCCTTGTTGGGGTACATTATTCCAAATACTTTTTTTACTTTCTGGTGGACCTGAGGCTCAACCAATAGACTTATTCCGTTGTTTGGCTGACTGAATCCGGATGTAAACTCCAATATGATTGAGGTCCTTTTCCATTTTCCATTTCTTAAGGCGAAGTCTTCCTCTACAGTGTTATCCTTCCATATATGAAGCTAATATTCATTTAGTGGAAATTTTTCTGACGAGGTGTCATTATTAGAGTTACCAGTGTAACGGGAACTGATGTAGACAAAACCTCTAAATATAGCTGTCTTTTGTGTGCCCGTTCTTGTTGACAGGACTTGTACATATTTGGTATGATGTTTAGAACTCACATGACAGCGCGAAACTCTTTTTCGATATCGAAGGTCTCGGTGAAATTGGTTCTGATCTTCACAGAGTTCTGAGTAGGGTCATTCAGCCTGATCTGAAGGGATGCCAACAACTGAGATGGCTCTGTAAATGCTGTCATATGCGGCCTTGAAATTGGTAAAGAGGTGGTGAGTATCGAAGTGAACTTAGATTTTGCACGATATATCATATGATGTAATGTGAATATTTGTATATAGTATGTAGTCCGTTGTGAACTAACCCTAACGATGTTAGGGAGACAGTTGCCCCAATAGTTGGCAGAGGATAAGGGGATTTCTTTTTTTGGATCGTGCAAATGATGCTGAGCTTTTATTCGCTAGGCAAATCTTGGAATGATGGTGTACGTCCTCGATCAAAGTATGTTATATCTTGATGCCCTTAATAATTATTTCGGCAGGTATCCTAAGCCCACGGTTGACTTGTTATGCTTATTTTTTTTAAATTGCTATATTTACTGCATTTTGATGGGTTGGGCAAAAATCTTGGCTCTTATCGCCTTAGTTGAATGTTTCGGTTTGCCTGACTGACGATGTGCTACTTGCCCCTCTTAATATTGTAGTTTGCTGTGGTGATTCTTCCATATCCTCAGCCCCGGCTATGACTCGTTGCTCTACTCGACAGATTTCTATTCAGGTCTAATTGGCTTTACATGTTTTTTTTTTTATATTTCATTATATCTCAATCTCCGGATGGCAGTGATATTTGCTTTACAGCAGTTAATGGTATAGCTTCCGCTATTTATTCGGCTGCTAGTGACCTCTACAAGGTCCGAAAATTCCATCTGATATTTTTCGACTTGCAGGATCGTCTACAGTGAATCCGTTCCAGTCACATTCTGGGGCACCTTTGGCATAAAGATATTTTTCAGGCAGTAGCCCTGCTGCCTGACCCATGCGAAGCTCCTCTCTTACTGACTGAAAGAGCTTCTATAAGCATCTGCCATTCTGACTGGTGACGCATCAGCTGGTTCAGTTAATTGAATGCAAACGCCGTACATCGCGCTTATAAATTTATCAGGTCAAGTCTTTTGGAAAAGAGCAGTACACGGTGGCTACCATGAGCACGTAAAATTATCTCTATTGACACGATTCTGATAAAATGAATTAATCAAGTAAGAAGTGCAGTGGAAATATTTTCTCGTACTAAGGATGCCTCAATACAACATTTGGGATCCTGTCCAGATGCCAGTATCTTTTTATTTTCACTGCCTCCGAGATATTGTGTGAGTTTCATCTTATTTGCCACGTTTACTTTATGGGAATTCTGTGATTTTCGGAGAAGTTCGTTGCGCAGATAGAAAAGATTTCGGAATGCATTGCTTTTAGTGTGGTGGTAAAGATAAACTGAATTCACGTCCAATTAATTCGCTTACTCTTGTGGTTAATGAGAATGAAACAAGCATCCGTTGACAGAGTCTACAATTACTTGGAATGTGTAGTTGTGAAATCATTTACTGAGCATGAATTACCCGAACGTCAATACTGAATGCCAAATGACAGTTCGAACAATTATGCAAAATAAATTCGGAGAGCGATTTTTTACGCATGAGTCCCTATTAATATATTTTGTAATATTTATATACACATTCCAGTTCCTTATTTAAGCCAAGCAAGGTCTCCCAATTGATTTGCGGTGCCAGTAAAGAAAAAGGAAGCTCAGCCAAATGTTACCAAAAACGGAATCCCGCCATTAATCCTTGTGAAGAACAATATCAATGGAAAAAAAATCTCTCCGTAGTAAGAAGGCAACCACGACAAGGACATATTCTATGTCGGTTTGAATTATGTTTGTATACCGATGGTCACACACAAACACACGTTTTTCCCGATTTTGGTCGCAAGTTCAACATTCGTGTCTGCGGTAAAATTTATTGTCATCGCACTTTTGAATGGTTGCAGTTGCCCCAACGACTGTAGCCTAGAAATAGTCGCCACCAGCTTCCTGGCCTTACACACTGTCCGTATAACGAGTACTTCGATTACATACCTACAACATCTCTCTGTATGCATGTTCAGCTGGTAATGTTGCTTCTCCAAGATATCCATTATATACCAATTGATGGCAGCTTAAAGGGTCACACACTGCGAGAATATAAATTAGAAGTCGCTAAGCGAGCGAGAAGGGCGCGACCTAGTATGCAAAATTGTACCAACACTCTCCAGCCTGCCATATGAGAACTGTTGGAATAGACATCCTTGCACTTTTCGTAGGTACGAGCAGTACTCCTATCCCCATCCCCAACCCCATCACCATCACCATCACCATCAGCATCAGCATCAGCGTCGAGTTAAAAATCCCTGCCAGATAAAGCCAAAGTCAAGCATTCTATTTATCAGGCAGGCGGCGATGGTCGCTTTAGCTGCGGCAGGATTGTGATGCCATTTATTATCCCGTGCAACTTGAAGTTTATTACATGCGCATAAATTTCGCGCAAAATTCCACCACATTCGCTTTGAATTTAATTTATTTTGATCTATGAATGGGTATTAGAATGGACATGTTAAGTGGAAATCACTGTGGAGTTGCCGAGCCGAGCTGAGCCTAGCAAAGCCGGGCAGGGCCGGGATAGTCCAGGACATTAATGCAGGAGCATACCCTATATGTTACGTATGTACATATACTAATGCACAAACACATTCGACCAACATGCTGTGTGACATTTCTCACGATAAATTATCGACATCCGTAGAACGATTTTCTTCGCAACGAAATTTATGCGTGTTCTCTGACAACAATGGTGCCACAATGCATGTTGCTGATCGCTTATGCGGCCTGCTACAATCTATCTAATGATGCGTCAGTGGGAGAACAGCACAAATGAAGGTACATACTCCTTGTACTCGTATACCATAGATGACTGTGATGAGCTACGACTCTATGGAAAGACAGTTGCTTAGATAGAGACGTCCATCAGAGTGACTCTATATGCTGGGCTACGTGACGTTTGACTTCGAAATTCAACAAGTCTCTAGGCGGATTGATGCGTTCGTTCATAACCGGGATACGCAACGCAACAACGGGTTTGTCTTCAGGGTAGCCTACCAAGGGAGTTGTTGTAGTGTTAATGCGTAAGAAAGCAACATGACATTAAATCCGCCCAACAACGATCGATACGGTTCGTTGAAATCTACGAGTACTCGTTGGGGGTGTCCAAAATTTAATGATCACATGAATTTCATCATTGGATTTCCAGGTAAGCCGGCCAATCACTCAACCGATGCACTATAAATCAGAAATTGGTTTGCTCCAAGTTCTAAGATGTATACGAGTTTCAATCGAAGTGACACAATATTATGCATGGGCGGTCGTGCAAAGACAATGAAAACTCCCTAAAGAGGGTTCAATTGATTTTCCGGTAGTGAGTGAGTATAGATGGTTATTATCGATATGCAGTTCGATGGTCGTATGCCACTGTACGAATAAAAGTTTAGATACTGTGCACTCGGCCCGCACACATTTTCTCCGGTGTGGTTAGGTTTCCATTGATTTATGACACATCGATCTTGAGGTTGTCACTTAAAATCAGTTTCTGATTTTCGTGATCGTAATTCACTTGTGGATTTCTTGGATCTGAGAAAAAGGTCACCATTGCATGTATCAGATAAGCGCTGACCCTGCATGATTTTGGTGTCACAAGAAACATAAGAAAGCTATTATTGTCCAGATAGATTGGAATTCGTTTGATGTTAACCAACAATATTGGGGTTATTTAATTTATTTGCGTTGGTGTGAGAAAGTGAGTAAGCCTGTAAGGTTCGGATTCTGTTTCTTAGTTAAGGGAGCAAGCGTATCCAGTATGCCAGAAACAAACAAACAATTTTCGTATTTGAGTAGAGATATGTTTGTATTTATTTAAGAATATTAAGTTCAAATATAGCAAAGGCTTTTTAGAGTACTACCAACATAGGGAAATCGAATAAAATTACAAAATAGTACTACTGCGGTACTGAGAAATATTTAAAAATGGTTGTGTTGAAATCTAAAGCTCTCGTCGTTCTTTTTATGTGTTCTGGCATTGGTGCTGGTGAAAAACAGCCACGATGAATTTATTGTTGTTTGAAACGCTTTTTATATCCGAATTACAAAAAATCTTTTTCGGTTTTTTGAATTTATTTTCTAATTATTCTAATAATCCAATAATATCTTTTTCTTTGTTCTTTTTTCTTACTCCCTCATTTTGATCATCAACTAGTCAATCTACACACAGTATACTTTCGGTAGAGTGAAATGGATGAGATGAAAATGGAACCTTATAAATGCTTTCTTGAACATTGGAAGAAGAATTTTCTTATAAGTGGGTTAATCCCGAAACAAAAAGCCATTGCCATAAATAGAAGCCTGCACGGCAACGAATCTGGGTGCAAAAATTTAAAAAGAATTTTGGCGTTCAGCGTCTGAAAATAAACGGGGAAAAATTGTCGTCACAACCAGAATTTGTATGTCCATTTAAGAGGCAACTTAAGAGAAGAGTTCCAGATCTGGATCTTAACAAGTTGCGTGCCACGGCATCACTGGTGATCACGACAAAAGTCATTCCCCATAGGCCACGGCATCAGCGGTGATCACATAAGAAATCTTCCCCCTCACAGGTGATACACCCATAGACCTCTAGAATTTATTTTCTACCGCAATAGTTAAAAAAGTTTAGAAAAATTCAAAAATTTATTTAAAAAGTAAACATATTTCTTTGTGTAAAAAACCAAACAATTAACTTGTAGTATTTAAAATAGAGTTTAAAAAATTCATTGAAAACAAACGGTTTTATGTGCCTCAATGCATTTCCTGAAAATGATTGAGACCAAAAAATGGCTTCTCTGGGCATTCTGAGCAGTAAGTGTAAACAAGTTTTGCCTTCTTTCTCGCGATTGCAGAGGAAGATATGTCTTTAAGGTCGGCATAGCACTTTCTGCAGCGTTGTCTCTTACACCTTCCATCTTTTGTTAGTTCCGTTGATGTGGTGTTGGTGTAATGACTGAATTTTGTTGACCACTTAAGCAAAGTATTATATCTTGTCGAAAGTCAGATATTTGTATATGGGGATTGTTTTCCTTATGTAATATGTATGCATTTATAACAGCTGTATTCAAAAGAACATCAAACGCAACTTTGTGGAACCAACGGATAGTTTTAGGCAGAGGACTAAAATAGCTTGCCAATTGATCCGCTATGTCTATACCTAGATTAAAAAACATTATTTGTTAAATTCATGAAACTTATGCAACATATACAAATGTACCTTGCTTGCATTTGTTGTATTCCAATATTATATCAGGTTTTAAAATATCCGCATTAAGATTGTTCTTTTTTCCTGAAGGCACAAACGCACCAATATTTGTTGTGGACAAAAAACGGACTTCTCTTTTATCTCTCCAGTATCCAATTACTATTTCTGACCTTTCATATGAAATACATTCTCCTTTTTCTAGCTTTCTAGTCAACTTTGGCAAATCTTTTCGGTTCCTCCGTAGTGTTCCCTGTAAATGCGTTTTTTCTATTTAGGCAAATGTTTGCCAATTCGATGGAAGTGTAGAAATTGTCCACTGTTAGAATTCGGCTTTCTCCAAAATAATCTTCCATCAGCTGAACGCAAATATTTGTTGAAAGCGATAAACCAGTTGTTGTGTCCGATTTGCCGGTGTACAATTTCAAATTATAAATATAACCATCAGTAGCTGCTAATTTGAAAACTTTCATACCATACTTATGCGCTTTCCCTGGAAGATATTGTCGGAAACCCAACCGACCCCGGAAAGGGATCATGCTTTCATCTATAAACAAGTATTTACCAGCTTGCCTATTTTTCTTAAATGTTCGGATTACTTCCTGTACAACTTTGTCAACTTTAAAAGATTTAGACGATTTTTCAGATGGTTGGTCGTTATTTCCAAAGTGTATAAACTTTAACAAAATCAGAAAGCGGTTACGAGACATAACATACGGAATGAATGAGTTTTTAAATAATTTTGTTGGTTTCCAATAATCTGCAATGGAGGGGTATTTAACTAGACCCATATACATGACAATGGCAACAAACTGCATGATCTCCTTACGATCAGTGTCTTTCCACTCATTCATTCTACTACTTCTTCAACTACGGGAGACATGTACAAACGAGTTTGCACTTTTATTTGTTTCTTCAACGATTATATCTAAAATCATATCCGTTAAAAATTGTCTGTAATAATAAAACGGAAGACCGCGTTCCTGTTGACTAATTTGGTGCTGCGTGAACGTTTCTGAGAATTTTTGCAAGAATTGTTGCGGGAGAAATCCAGACAAACGAATTTTCTGCATGCGGTTCCTACGTTGTGGTAACAAATTCTGCACCATGGGACTGACGGCTTCCATGTCTATTGCAATAAGAAGTATTATCACTTGACGTATCACAACTGTAATCCGGCAGGTAAAGATCGTCATCATCAGCACTAAAATCTATTGCACTTTCACTGGAGTTATCTATAGTTTCCAACTCCTCAACTATTTGCTCAGAATCCATTTCTATGGATTTTTTTTATAATGTATCAAATGCAATTATAAATATGCTTACACATCCACCCCGAACTAAAATTCTGTATTGAATGACTCTTTCCCCTAGAAGATCACAGGGGATACATGAGCAAAAAAATATTAATTATTTTCTTTTAAACGCAAATGCATCACCGTGGCCTATGGGGAATGTCTTTTGTCGTGATCACCAGTGATGCTGACACGCAACGTGTTAAACCAGGTCAAATTTATAACGCAAATGAATCGGGACTGTATCGGAACGTTCTACCATGGAAACGTATGTGGCATCAGCTGAAAAAACTGCTCCTGGACGAAAAATGGAAAGGCAATGGATAACTTTTTAGGCGTGTACTAATGTCGCAAGTCGGAACAAATTGAAGTCGCTAGTGAGAGGAAAAGCCAAAAACCCTCGCCCATTCAGGAATGTATCCTAACCTATACATTACAGAAGCTCCAAATCTGCTTCCATGACTGCAGTCATTTTCAAAGGCTGGTTCAGTAACTTTTTTGTTCCTGAAGTTACAAATTTTCTTAAAAAAGACGGTTTACCAGTCAAATCTCTATTTGTTTTGCATAATGTGTGGTTATTTCCCGTAAAATGAACTACGAAATTCAAATTAACATAACAATAATTCTATACCTCCAAATGAAGCCCCACTCATTCAACCTAGGCACCAGAATGATATTTGCCTGACTAAACTTTTCTATGGAAAAAGCTTGCTGTTATCGATTGTTACCGCAGAAATAGGACAGATATTCTTTATCATAGACGTGTTATATTTCGTAAAAACAAACACCACAGTATACAATTGCTGACTAGGTGCCTGTATTATAGAATGCCTTACAATTTGCACGCTTGGTAATGTGAACAATCTCGCTCCGATGACCAGACCTGGTTTTTATTAGTTCACCCCATCGGGATGTTTGTGTATATCAAAAGGTAGCTTTCTCAATTTAATGGTGCCATCTTGACACGATTGAAGGACTGAGTTGTAATATTAAAAATTCTTGATAATCTGGCGAAAATGTAGTTAAATATTGTTGCAAGGTACAACCAGATATGTTATTTGCAAAAGGTGAAACATGGTCATATCTGCGCAAGCAATAAACATAGCATACCATATTGTTAAGGGCAACTTGAAGTTTGTTTCTAAATACTGAATCAAACTGACAGTATACTATTTCAAGATAACTATACTTTCCATTAACTGATTTTTTTATTTATTAGAATGCGACTAATCCTGTAGTTATTCTGGTCAAAACAGGACAGCCGAAAATTTATTTTGAAACCTAGACACGTAATATTCGATATTGTTGCATGTTATTTATTGATACATAGGGGAAACTTTTGATTGATTTTTACAAATCAATGTTGAGGTATTTCCTATAGTCCAAATAATAACTGCATGCAGGTCTCCGTTTACACAAGAAAGATCTTTCATTAAGCTTGGTGGTCTCGAAAGGTAGATTTGTGGATCATTTGCATAAAGATGGTAGGATACATTTTGACAACAGCTAGCAATATCATTGATATATGTATATGCAGAAAAGAATTCAACTTGAACATGTTGAACTAGAGATTTAGATTGAGGACAATCTCCACTACTATCAAACAAATAGCTCGACAGGAGTTTTATCGCATTTGGACTAGTCCCAAAATAATAATATCAAATGTCTTAGAGAACGCAAGAAGTAATAAAACCACAAATAATCACCGATCAAATTCTTTTCTGATATCATCTAAACCCACTACGCGGTATTACTCTTCCACTACCAACATCTAGACTTAATATGGGATTCGCGTTTTTGAGTAGGAAACGATCTTTTTTCCAAAACTTTGCAATTCTTTTTTTTTTTATTCAACTCAAATTAACAATCTTAAAAACTAACTAAGAAATATGTCTCCACTAAAAAATTCTACTAAACTTATATTAAATAGAAAATATTATAAAAAAAGGCTCTCCTCAAAACCCGTACTTAAACCCGCGCCCTTGATTTTCGGTGCCTTACGTTGCTTTAAACAATTCGGATAAAACGACCCGCTAATTAACGACCGTTGAAGTTAATTTCATCGCGAAACCGTATCTACGCAAACTTAATAATCTCTACCTATGTATGCATGTCTAGGCGGATATACACTAGCCATGACAAGGATGAGGCCATACATTAAACATTCGATTTTCACTCGTTATACCTGTTTGAAATTTTGTACCCGCAAATGTTTACTACCTGTGAACAAGTACATATTTTCTCAATAGGGAGACATAAAATTAAAGGGTAAATAAGAAACGACCGTTGGAATTTCCTTAGATCAAACAATGAACTTGTTGAAAAGCGTATAAAAAGATGCGTCACTAGGATAAGGCCATTGCGAATATTTCGTTGAAAGAGTTCACATCAGCGATTTTTTTTCAAAGTTTTGTTAAGAATATTTAAAAAAGCGTTGAAAAGAACTGTTTTTATTTAGTTTAAAAAAAAAATTTTTTTTGTCTAGCAAGTAAGAGTAAATTAAGTAATATAAATAGAAATGCATAAAAACTGAAACTGAACTGACACTTATAAGTTTTTTGGAAAATGGGATAGAGAGAGAAAGAAAGATGGATTCCGGAAAGACTTTGACGGAGACAGAAAGTGGACAAATAGATGCTTTTAATGATTTAAGACTCTCAAGCCGAGAAATTGCAAGGAGGTTTAAAAGAAGTAAGACTGTTAAAACAGTTATCTTGCGGATCCACAAAACTATGGGAAAAATCAAAAAGAATGCACGGCGGAAGCAACAACATTGCTAGAAAAGCGGTTAATTCTACGGCGTGCCTAAAATTCTACTCTACCAGCGACTAAAATAAGGGCCAACAGCGGAGTATCAGCCAGCATAACAACGGTCCGAAGGATAATATTGGGTCTACAAGTAAGTTTCTAGCGTTTTTTCCAAAATTTGAAATTTTATTATGAAAACATAGTTACAATGCTTTATTCAAAGTATCGTCCATCGGAAGCTACAACTTTCCCCCATCTTTCTGGCAATTTATGAATTCCGGACCAAAAAAATTTCTCGTCTTTCGAGCCCAAGAACGTACGAGCCAATTTTTGATTTCCTCTACTGAGCTGAAGCGTATTCCCGTAAGAGCGTTCTGCATCGAACGAAACAAGTGATAGTCAGATGGTGCCAAGTCTGGACTGTAAGGCGGGTGAGGCAGAATTTCCCATCCACTATTTTCCAAATAGTTTTTCACCGAAACCGCAACATGTGGCCGAGCGTTGTCGTGATGAAAAATGACGGACTCATGCCTGGTCTCATATTCTGGCCGTTTTTCTTTTAATGCCCGCTTCAAACGAATTAGTTGGGTTCGATATAATAGTCCTTTGATGGTTTCACCACTCGGAAGCAGTTCGTAGTATACGACACCCTTTTGATCCCACCATATGCAGAGCATGACCTTATTCACGTGAATATTTCGTTTCGGCGTCGATTGAGCGGGCTCGCCGGGCTTTGTATACGATTTTCTGCGTTTAGGGTTATCAAATCCATTTCTCATCACCAGTGACAATACGATGCAAAAATGATTTATTTTTATACCGCTGCAGTAACATTTCGGACATGCAAAATCGCCGTTCGACGTCTCTTGGCTTCAATTCGTACGGCACCCAGTTTCCAACCTTTTGAATGAATCCCAGTGCTTTTAGGCGCAGGGAAACGGCTTGTTGCGTGACGCCCAATGATACAGCAAGTTCTTCTTGAATCTGACATGGATCCTCATCCAGTAAAGCGTCCAATTTCTCGTCTTCAAGACTTTTGAACCGTTTGAACCACTCGCGGCGTGTCGATTCACCAAGACATTCCGCCCCATAAGTTTCCGAAAGCAAACGATAGGTCTCAGCCGCACTTTTCTTCATATTAAAGAATAAAAGCAGCAAATGACGTTTATTTGACTGGAAACTTGCCATGATTTTGCTCGATAAAATGTACGACACCGATAGAACTGCTGAAATATAACGCTGCAAAGTTGTTGACAGATACAAAACCTACAAATAAAACACATGGGGTCTGACATTTCTGCCCGGGATCCACTGGTGGCGCCATCTCTGGCAAACGCTGGAAACTTACTTGTAGACCCAATACGAAAAAGTGGTGCAGAGAAAAAAGAAAGAAACCTGTTTTGAGGCAAGAACATAAGGAGCATCGAATGAATTTTGCAGGAGAACATGTCGCTTGGACTAGTGAATGGAAACGTGTTGTCTTTTCGAATGAAAAAAAGTTTAACCTTGACGGCCCCGATGGTTACAACTTTTATTTCCTTGATCTAAGAAAGGAGGAGCTTATTTTGGCAAGACACCACAGCCGTACATCAGGTGTAATTGTGTGGGGAGCTATCTTTTTTATTTTTTCCATAACAATGAACGGAAACAACTACAAATATTTGCTGGAACGGTCATTGCCAAAAGTGAAAAACATTTTCGGACCCCTGCCATAGATATTCCAACAAGACAATGCCCCCACCCACACTTCCAGGGTTGTTAGAAGTTGGATTCAATCAGAAGACGTGGAGCTTTTGCCATGACCGCTCTATTCACCGGACTTAACCATAATCCAAAATGTTTGGGCATGGTTATCTCGTAAAGTGTATGCAGGCGGCAGACAATTTGAAGATAAGGACACCTTAATCGAAACTATCCGTGATGCCTGGGCCCAAATTTCTCTTGATTATTTAAAAAAAAATTTATGATTCTATTCCAAATCATCTTATAGAGGTCATATCGAAAAATGGCGGGCATACTCATTATTAATGTAGAAAAACATAATAAATAAATCTTTTAAAACCATAAAATGTAATCATTTTTTCCTTTCTTTCGAAGATTTTGCATGTGGCCTCATCCTAGTGGCGCATTTTTTTACACGCTTTTCAAGAAGTCCATTGTTTGATCTAAGGAAATTCCAACGGCCGTTTCTTATTTAACCTTTAATTTTATGACTTCCTATTGAGAAAATATGTATCTGTTCGGAGTAATAAAAGTTTGTGGGTACATAATTTCAAACAGGTATAAAGAGTGAAAATCGATTGAAAATGTATGGCCTCATCCTAGTGATCGCCAGTGCATGTAGATACAATAAATTACTTATTGCCGAGTTTAGACTTCTCATTCCTATTGGTCTCAAGCCGTTTACTCGCTTCTGCTTAGCACATATGTCTACAGTGCCACTGCCATGTATCGACAAAATCTTTAACGCCTGTTTTTGGATCGTGTGCTATTAATCACTACTCTTTTAATGCTACCAAACTGTTTGAATTTTTTTTGTCGTTTTCGTTCGTCGCTTGGCACTATTTAATACTCGTTTTCTTCTTTTTTTCTTTTAAACACCTTTTAAACTTGAGAGGCTACCGAACTCATGCCCGTGTTATTTCTTTTCTGTCCTTTCTTTCTCAAGAGTTGTAAAATACTCAATAAACTTGATTATCTATCCTAGACTGGCTACCTCCTTTTCCATATCCACAATCGAAACCCCAAAATTTCGCCTAACCCAACCATCGTGATCCTGTTTTTTTCCTTTCCACTTAAACAGAACCATCAAACCACCTCTTCTGATTTTCCACAACCGCTAACTCCAAGCGTATTTTACATATCATACGAGAAGATACGTTCCTTAAAAATTGTATGGTCCGAAAACCTTACATCAAAATGGCTCATAATAAAAGAAAGCACAATTTCTTTATGAATTTCAAGCCAGATTTTGAAAAGGTTACTCGACTAAAGACAGTATATAATGAGTATTAACAAAATAAGAAATGTGGAAAAAAAGAAAGTACATGTGGTATGTATGTATATGGTTTTTTTTTGCAGATTTCAAAGCTGCATTTGACTGCATAGACAGGAAATCGCTGTTTTATAAATTCAATAACATGGGCATATCAGCAAAATATGTGGATTTACTACGAAGTACATTTGTATGTACGCCGAAACCAAAGCGGCAGTATGGGACGGGAATTAAATCTCAGAGCATTTTGAAACACGTATGGGTGTAGAACAAGGTTGCAGAGAAAAACGGACAAAAATATTACAGAGTGCGGGTAAGTAGCATTCCGCCCTTTCAAACCTTTAACCGTAACATACGTCCCGCTATGAATGCTCATCAATATAACCTCAAGACCACTTTTGGACGTACCCAGAAATATCATGATTCGTTCCTAAGCCGAACAACTCGCTTGTGGAATGCCCTACCAAGCTCTCTACTTCCTAGTCATTATAGCATTCAGACATAGTATAAAACCAACGTACATCAGTACCTATCCTTCTTTTCTCCCTAAATTTCCATCGTGCGCGCTGTCTGCAAACATTTTAAGGGTACAAAAAAGCCCTTGAGCGCGCGCTAGTTTATAAAAAAAAAAAAATCTATGCAACATTAGTACTAGTCTTAATATTTATATCCAGACGATTTCATCATACTGGCAGACAAAATAGAAACATTTCCATGAATGGTAAACCGACTAGAAAAATACTGCGAACTCTGGAACCTGACAATAAACATGAACAAGTCCAAAATATTGATATTTCGAAAATATTGAAAAAGGCCCTGTGAAGAGAATTGTCGACTTGACGCTGGAGACATTGAAGTGGTAAATAAACACAATAATAATGCCCCCAGATTATCGCTAAAAGGATACCTGAAAGAGAGAGAAGAAATTGCTAAGTCCAGTATGAACAGCATATGGAACAATTTTATTGCTAAAAAGGATATTAACCTTTCAGCAAAGATTCAGAGCTGTGACACTGTCTATATATTGTTATGTAGTCCAGGTATGGGGAGTCATTAGCTTTGATAAAATCCAGAGATACTTTATAAAAAAAATTTTGAAATTGCCTGATTTTACTCCAATCTAGTCTCTGAATTACGTCTGTCAACACTAAAGCTTAACATGGCGTACATTCCAAAAACAATTTTCTGATATGTAGTACATCACCTACCTATCTACTATGGAAGAAAGTCATAGAAAGCAAAATATATTGGTTTAAACAATGACAAAATCGTGTATAATGTAATATAATATTAGAATTCTTGAGAACTAAACAAGTTAGGAAAAATCTGGAAGAGGCACAAAATAGCACTCATAGCCTGTATGCAAAATTAAACCACCATACAGGATATACATATTTCAATGATGCATTCAAAAACTCGCAAATTTAAAATTTTTTTTAAAATCCGATCAGCCGACTGAACGCAAACAAATACAGAGGAGGACAGGCCAGAAAATGTTCATAACATAACCTGAACGAGGTGGAAATACACTGCACAAATTTGAAGGAAATTACAAACGAGATTGTAAATTAGAATAAGAACAACACTCACCAATGGATAACAGACATATGTATCAACATCGTAATTCCTTTTCTGTTGTTTATTCAATGAAAAATTAATTATTATTATTTTTGTATTTGGCCTGGAAATAAGGTGGGAGCCTCGCGTTATCATAGAGAAGAATAACCTCGTATCTGTTCGAAACTAATTTCTCAGTTCCCTGCAGAAGGCCTCTGCATTTATTGCTTCATCAGGTTTAAGAGAGGTATTATGATTAATACTTGTTGCACACCGCCCCGACAGCCTACTTTTGGTGAAGGCTTGGGTTTGGCATGAGTTTTGATGTGGGTATCAACCCACAGAACAATTATCAAAAAGAATCTTATTTTCATCACGCCTAACTAACTAGCATTCTATGGAAATGGGTCTCTTCCGATTATGATAATCAATGAAAACCTAACTTCCGATCGGCGCGATATTTCCGTTCCGTCATATTAGAACCTATTTATGAGGTTTCTTCACTTTCCCAATTGTGGACGCCTAGTTTTCCCGCAATATCTCTTCAGTTTAACGTCTATCGAATTCTATCATGACTCTTAGCTCGTCGTTTTGTGTATCGCCTAAAGGTGGCCACAAGGTCCATTTTTAAGGGATACATCTTCTGAACGAAGCGGCTAGTTATTAGTTCACCAGTTGTCCTTTTTTTAAATGTCGTATTGATCTACTGCTGCTGCATTCTGTCCAAGTTCTAACTTACATAAGAAAATTACCCGTATTTAGCATTTTATTGTGTGATCTTGTAGTTGTAAGTCAAATTTTCTGTCGTGTTGTTATTTTTATCAAACAGGTGAACTACCCAAATATATTGTTACACCTTGAGCGTTCACTAAAATTAAAACAATCGGTAGCGGATACGTCAGGCTGGCTAATATTGACGAGATTTTCTTTGTGTTTTACCTTTAGTAAAATCGCAGCGAAAAAAAAAAAACATAACCAACAAAAACTGATCAAGAACCGATAAGAAAAGAAAAATATTATAACGTTTGCTTAATTAACAATAATGTAGTTTATTTGAGACTGACGCAAAACAAGTGACTTAATAATAATTTCTTAAATCTATCTTAACCCTATACCGCACACTCGCACTACTGGATACTCAGCAATTTTGATAATCGTTTCAGCACATTCTTACACTGTATGAAAATGTGGATTTGCTGATTCGACGTCTGGTATTCAATTTGAGATGCATCCTTCACAATAAACTGTTTGTCACGACTATTGGGAATGTGGTTGACCATTTACAGAGTGAGACAACAGATAGACAAAACAATTATGTGCGAGTATGTATTCATATCAAAATTTTGTAATATCGCCCTAATAATAAAATATGTAAAGTACTGTAAGTTTAGCATCCCCAATTTTCAACCACTTCCTTCCTTTTACTTGATACTTATGTGTGTCAGCATTCATCGAGGTAAAACCTTTTGTTCCCTCTCTTACAATAAAAAGATTAAATTAACTACAAACAGAAATTTTATTAAAATTATTCCGCTTAATTTATCAAATTTTGCGTATGTGATATGTGACATTCCCTTCGTTTTATGCGCTTAAACATGGCAAATGCCATTGATCTCCAAAAACGGTCATTCCGTATGCAACAGCCAATACATCTGCAGATATAGAAGAAAGAGTACCTTTCTTGAGGTTGTGTGTAAAGGTCGAATCCGGCTTTTGAGGTGAGTCCGCATTGTTCGGATTCCGCTCTTAAAGGACTTTAACCAATTTACAAACTTGTTTCACTTAGTGATTCCAACGAATAGAATTACCTGAAATGTCTACAACGTTTATTTTCTGAATTTGTATTTTCTTTGTTTCGATTGTTAAAATCGCCAGCCCTATTCAGGGTCTGTCATTAACGATCTATTTAGCATTTAAAAAACGCTGCATTTCATTAAGAAACTGGTTCATTAGAGATTTTTCCGAAACGGAACATGTCAGGTCAAAACATTTGGTGAGAATAGTGTCATTCGGTTGATTAATATCTTTTCTACCTATTGTCCCATTCTTAGATTCGGTGTAGCTGATCGTAAATTCAATTATCCTCTTTTTATCTCTCTGAGATTTCTCCTTTCCTGAAAGATTCCAGCCCGGCATTCCAAACGGAGTTGATTATATATGTATAAAAATATAGCTGCCACTCTGAGTGATACGACTCCTAAGCTGATAATGATCCAAGAGTACTCATTAACTAAGGTTGGAACAATCACCTGTCATCATCTTGAGTAAAAAAAAACTTGGTGTTGGACGATGCACAGTTTCGATCATTGGCATCGCAATAAAGGACGAAACCAGGTTAGGAGAATCGAGCTATCAGGAAAAAGGTAAATACAATGACAGGTGAGTGCTACATAGCTTATTCTTGTAGCAAGTACCAAACAATCCCTAACCTATTGAACCGCTCTTCAAAGAGAATGTCAACATAACGATTATCTCCAATACCAGAAATTCAGTTTTTCCACACTCTTGGTTATTATTTCTACTGGTTGCAAGACATTTTTGCTTTGTTAGCTATGTTGACCCTTAAGCTAAACCCAGCAAAGGTGCAAATAAGGATGCATTTCAAATTTAGTTCCAGTTATGGGACGATTTATTCTATACATGGATTCGTATCACTTACGAGGGTAGGCCCAGAAGTAAACGACCTGACTTATAAATGGCGGTTGTTGTTTAAAAAGAATGACAATTGTCGAAAGCACCAACCTTATAAAGCTTAAGTTTGACGACGCTATGTTGTTTAGTATTTGTTCGGCAGCCATCAATAGTGAACGCTCTCAATGAATTTTTTAATTTTCAAATATGGAACAAATTGGCCATCGTTATGTGATACAATTCTTTTATTCGAAAGGCCTCAATCCAACCGACATCAAAACGGAACTCGATTCTACTCTGCGCAGTCTCCTCCTTCGTTTACAACAATAAAATATTGAGTAGCAGAGTTTAAACAAGACCGTACGAGTTGCCAAGACGAACATCGCAGTGGTCGACCAAAGTAGGTGAGTTCACCAGAAATGTTGAAAAAAATCCACAAAATGGTATTGGAAGACCGTCGATTGAAAGTGCGTAAGCTACCAGATATGGTAGCCATTTCAGAAAGTACTCTACATTGCATGTTGACGGAAAAATTGGACATGAGAAAGCTGTGCGCATGATGGATGCCGCGATTACTCGATTAAAAACACCGCGATGAGTATGTTTCAATCGAGTGTTTGGCGAAGTTTCATAGCAATAAAGCTGAGTTTTCGCGTAGACTCATAGCCATATATGAAACATGGGACCATCACTTCACGCCAAGGCGAAGAAACAGTCAAAACCATCGACTCAAATCGGCTCCAAATAAGGCAAAAGCAGTTCCATCTGAAAGCGAGGTCATGGTGTCAGTTTTTTGGGATACACGTGGGATAATTTTCATTGATTACCTTCAAAAAGGAAAAACAATCAACGGCGTGCATTATGTGAACTTATTGCAGCTTTTGAAACATGAAATCAAGAAAAAACGGCTGCATTTGGCGAAGAAAAAAGTTTTGTTTCATCAAGACAATGCACCTGTTCAGACATCCGTCATCGCGATGGCCAAAATCAATGACTTAAAGTTCGAATTGCTTCCTCATGCACCCTATTTGGCAGATTTAGTCCCCTCGGATTATTTTCTATTTCCGAACTTGCAAAAATGGCTCGGTGGTAAAAGATTTGCTAACAGTAAAGAGCTGGACTCTGCGACTGATGGCTATTTTAAAGAATTCGACGATTCTCACTATAAACAGGGTATCGGAGCTATTGAACATCGCTGGGAAAAGGGTGTTGCACTAAAGGGAGTCTAAGTAGAGAATAAACATATGTTTCCCCAATTTGCTTGTATTTTCTTTCTGGGACTATCCTCGTACTATTTAGTTTTTGTTTTTAATAAACATAATAATTTACAATACTGAGAGATTATCAATCGTTATTCAATTTGACGCTAACCTTCACTCTATCATTGGTAGGATATAAAGTCAGATTGTTCATATGGTTATGACTGATGATAATGTTTTAGTCACCGGCATTGCCTACCGTTGTTAATAATTGATGCGAATACAACAAAGCTGACTAACACCACATTGCAAAAAATATTCTAATCGACTTGAGTTAAATCAGATATTTGTCCAAGCCGAAGAGAAGTCATCCATCTTCAGATCCCTTGCTAGCTTTTCTCGTACATGCCACTTTAGTTCTTCTTCAAGGTAAGTGTCTAGAAAGGTGTGTTCACAACATTAATACAGAAGAGTTTGCAAAAAGTACTTTTTTTTTATTTTTTTATAAACCACCCACAATGAGCGCTGTGGCACCCCAAACCAAATGAGAATATGAAACGAAAAACTTCAATAAAATCCATTAGTAACTAAAGTGAACTAACACGGAACTATCGCGGGTCTACTCCCACCTACATTTTTTTATAAAAAAAAAAATTCTCCTTCAGCCAACTTACTACAATACAAAAGTAATTATCTTGACTGTTTTTTTATTCAAATTTACCCATCACCTCAGTAGATGGAAATAACATCTAAATTACTATTTCACCGCGGCCGCCACAACAACAAAAAAAGTTTACACTTTAAAAGCGATGTCAAAGCACTTTTGTCCACCCGACAACATCAGACACAACTCAATAGCAATTAGTCCGGACCATTTTTACATAATTAACGCAGCATAACTTAGCATCTGGAATCTGGAATTCCAGACTCGAGCCAAACACTCTCTCTCACAAAAAATCCAGTGACTAACTGATGGCGACGACGAAGACTTTACAACCATTTTACCACACCACTCACAATTATTACGACCCTAGCCCTATCATTATTTTAATATGAAGAAAAAAAAAATGCGGTCATCAAATAAGACGACAACAACGATGACGATGACGACGATGCGATGACTTAATGGATGCGACCGCTGCTGCAGCACTACCATATAACGGCTAAGCAGGGCAAATTCATTTTTTTAATTACCTAATGGGTGAAAAGCATCGCCACCGGGGGGATCATTGATCTTGGAACGCAGAGAATTTCCTTTCCTCGATGCACCCAATGGCAACCCTGATTCGTTTCGTCTAACCATAGATTATTGCGGCGGCAAGGTGTTATCCTCATCCTAATCCAGTTCTTTACGAATCAGCCGGACGGACGGTTAGAAGCTGATGCTGACCACCTGCAAACCATGTCCATGAAGTATCGTCTTAATTTCATGTGCGTCCCAAGAGCTCTTCGTAGCTGCTACATTCAGTTCAGTCCAGTCTCAGGAGAACGGACAAACGCACACGACACAAGGCGCTCACCGCTCACATCTTCATTTGCATTTCCCAGCACACGACGCGACCGACGTAGGCTGCTTAGGTGGCAGAATCTATTTCTTTTGGGCTAGGAAATTGCTGGCGGCTTTTAGTGTTGTTATCTGCTACGACAACGATTGCGATGATGACGGGGAATAATTAGAGGTGGGAATAAATGAATGCAACAAAATTAACATAAACCCATTGGATGGTGGGGTTACCCTCACCAGATTCCTTCAGACCTTGGTCATCAGGTTAGTGCATTAGTTTGATACACGTAGACGACAACATTTCCTGGCCAAAGATTTGGATAGAATTTGACATGGAAAAGGCGTGATCCTGTTTAATTTGTTTGCCAAAAAGATCTAAAAGAAGACCGCCCAGTCGGGAGAACTTAATTGCTTTTGTGACTCCGTTTAAGTTACAGGTAGAGAGACGATTATTCGTATCCCACATGTCGATCGGTGGTCCTTGCAGATGATTTGAAAGCACAAGTCCAAGAAAAAATTCCCAATCGTTCTGTGGTTCTTCTTATTCTGCGTAAAACTGCAGAGAATTCCAAATGTGCGATGCACAAGAAAAGGCAAGAATTTCACGAAACTCCTGCTACTGAATTCCACAACAATGATCATGGTCTTTGTCCCAACCACACTAAGAACGAAGATAATTGCTGAATGGATATCCAAGCCCTTGAAGAACGGATTCGAGGATTCATGGATTCTAGATGTAATCGATACCGAGTTGTGCACGTTCAGCCAGCCTTGGCTGATCAAGTCATTTTTGGTGGCGCTTTACGCAGTCCAAGGAAAGTCCTTAAGTCTGGAATTGTTTAGTTCGGTTAATTCCAAGGGAAATTTCTGAGATTCCAGTGCCACCGAAAATCGTTTGAGTCGTTGAAAAGGAGTGGCGGCGCAGTCCAATCATGATATGCACCTGTGAACCTTGCAACTCGCCAAATAATTACCAACGAAGTGCCACGGCACAATCGATTAGTTAGCAGCAGCAGCAGCACCAGCAGGAGCAGGAGTAGGACCAGTGCAGTGGCGGCATTTTCTATGGGAAGGTTGTAGATATGAAGCGATTTAGTGATATGTTGAAGTTGCCAATCTTTTCCTTCTGTCCAAGGAATTTGGTGACAATTTTCGGCCAAGACGAAGGATCGTTAATCTTCTCAGTTTCGTGTTGCTTTAAGGTCAGGTCGTGTAGATGTGTGGCGTTTTAAAGAGTGGATGCATGGAGACTGTACGAATTTTTGTTGAATTCAATTAATTAACTCGATCTAGGTGGATGGACAGGGAGGAATTTTGGTGTTCTTTCTGGCAAAGGTTATCGAGTCGTCATGAAGGAATTCGAATTGGGAGTTTTTTTTTGTCCGATGACAGAGGACATTGTTTTGAAAACAAATCGAGAAGAATGTAAGTTTCGGAGATAAATACAAAGCAACAGTGTTTAGGATGCGATCAATGGACAAAGCTACACATGTCAAGTGTTTAATAAAGACCGAAACTTTAGTTTTACCTGTCTCGTATATCACATTCAAACAGGCACAAGCTTATACACTGTTTTGCGGGGAGTTCCTGTGGAATCTAGGTGCAGCAATTTATACCTCATTTTACCAGAACGAATTGGATATATGAATTGTAGAATGCTATATACTTTTTCGTCTTTAGTGTCTATAGGACCGTTGATTGGAATCAAATCGAATGTGAGCAAACCCTTTGTTCGTTGGCCAAGAAATTGTTTCTCATGTTCTACTTCCCATTGTCCACCAGTCGATTGAGGCACAGGATTACTAGAATTAGGATAAAAAAATAAACTGCATTGAATTATCTACATTGGGTTTAAATATGAAGAACATTTTGAACTTTTCACTAATTTGCTCTGCCCAGGCATACTCAGCCTGTATCTTAAGTGCGCAGCATTAATGTTATCATAGATGCTATAGGAGATGCTATACAGCCTAGCCGAATAAAAATTCCTGGGCTTAAATACGCTGACGTCATGGTATTTCTGCCCGATACAGTGCAAGGTTCGTAGCTCATGATCTTGAAATTCGGATATTAACCTTCAAAAATCAAAAATAATGATACTTAGAGGTGGTGGTAGCAGATATTCTCGATGCGAAAAGTGGTAATGCATTGAAATTGTACGTGATTATAAATTTTTAGGAGTATGGATCTCAGCAAGTATGAATAAACATATCGAAAATAAGTTTCCGGAAGTTAAGCATGCAATTACTCCAAATTAAGTACGTAGCAGACTCGTCTAAGCAGAAAATATTCCGTGCAACTGCACCAATAATACTCCTTTATGGAGCACAAGTATGGCAATTCCGTTTGTTTGATGAAGATCAGAAATACTCCCTCAAACGAATCTTTGGGCTGCCGGGTAACACTCCGAACTGCATGCTGCATTTGAAGATAGAAACGATAAAAAGGCATCTGGACTACCATATATTGTAAAAGTTATGGCGATGGGAGAAGAAAGGTTTCCTACATTGATCCAAGTATTGTCCAAGAATGGGGAGAACTAGAGTCTGAATGTGATGTCAGCTTACGCATACAACCCGATGAAAGTCAATCGTCTCTTAAAAGAAAATTCAGGATTCTATGACAAAAGTTCATCTGTAGCTCAGCAGTGGCAGCATAAATGCCACTACCACAATTTGAGGTGCAATTTACAATTACTTCCTGAATTGTCACAAAGCCGAAATGATTAGTACAACTTTTCAAATGAGAGGAAAGTTGTTAAGCTTATACTCGTATCGTACCCAGCTTCTCTCCGGACTCCGGCATATCTCCACCGCATGGCGGTGAAAGCATCACTCAGTTGCGAACTATTGGCTGGAGGTGAATACTAACGCCGGTGGGAGCTGTTAGGGAACCAGCAGGGCCTTGGTCTCATGCCTTAAATCATCGTTCCAGCGATGTTCACTTCAAAGCATGTATGACGAACAGTGGGTGCCTACGCCCAGTTGTTAATAAAGGAACAAACAATTGCGAAGTGACTCGTCTCCTCACGCTTAGGTAAGCTACGCTGGCTCACTTAACCTATCATCAATTCAATGTACCGAGCACAAAAGTAGCTCTCGCAAAATTAATATCCAAAGTGAGAGCATAGTCAGCGGTGCATAACTCTGCGGCGCTGACTCCTCTGGGATGTCAGCAGGTTTTGAATAAACAGGCGCTATGGAAGACCACCGATACAAATCCATGGCATCCTTCGTTACCCCCGCGGGATTGTAAGAACCCGATTGTGGCCTCCACCCTAAAGTTATGCTATCTCGGTTACATGCTGGATGAAAGCTACGTGGTTAGAGAGGGATTTTAGTGAGTATCAAGTTAGTCTGAACCCAATAATTGCACGAGTTTTATACTATCGCAAGACCCTACGGTCTTCTTGAATAGAATTTCTCCTCTCAAAATAAAAGAAAAGACTTTGTATACCTGGTATTTGCTATAGATTGCGGTGACGAATGATATTAAATTTGTTACTCTTGTATGGTTTTAAGCCACTTGGTACCGAAGGCATTTGTTCAACTATGTTGCAAGAAGGTACAGACCTAGCATTGGTATACATACCAATCCCGTGGTGAACGGTAGGAGTAGTCTTGGTATCGAATACCGATAAAGACGACTACTTCCTTTCTGTAAGTGAGCATGAAGAAAATTGTCGTGGATCATGTGCGCAAAACTACTTTGCAAATGCATCCTCTGTCCTCTGGAGAATCTGGAGAATCAACGGCGCACTCGACAAGGAGAACACGGCTGAGAATTCTAATATCAAAGCCATGTATGAGCGTCTAAATGTAGTATAATACTGGCCTACACCATCATAGGGCTCACAATGCTTTGCGATAGATATTAAAAAGATGTGACGAACCAACTCTTGGTCTCGACTTTGACGACCCTTGCAAACGCTTATAGGACAACGACCTTTAAATCTGCACGTGAAATATTCGGACCCTCAATAAGCCACGTATAGAGGAACAATTAGCAGAATACTTTGACTGCTATCACGCAGATATTGTATAACCGCCATCCAAGAAGTACGATGGTATGTGATGGACATAAAGAGGATGAAATCTGTGCCATATACTATGATAATTGCCATATGCATGAATTCTTGGGCTTCAACACGTGAGCGAGCATCTTATCAGAAGCCGCATAAAGGATAAATTCACTAGCAGCCACATCCCTACGGATGTATGCAAGCATCTCTAGTGGATCTAATTTGGATGAAACGCTCAGCCAAAGGCTTAATTGTTCGCGCACATATCGGAGGACGACGTCAAAATTCACGCTGCATTAAAAGAACATTTTGGTCAAATAAGCAGTAACAATAATTCCGCGTTCTTCAGGTGTGTATCGCTCAATTGCTTATTGTCAACTAATTCTTTATCTGTCACAATATAAATGTCAAGGTACAATGTCACACGACATCATTTGCAAAATTGATGGCATATTCACATTATGGCAGAACCACAGTCGGTACTGAGAAATTGAAAAGATTATTTCTGGATGCGGTTAAAGGATGATGACGAACAACATTCCACCATCAGGCAGAATGAACCATTCAAAGCCAAAAAGTCGCTGGTAGTCGAACACCGACATAATTTCCGTCATCCAAAATCCTATCTACTTATTATGTGAAAGCCTATGACCCCTCGTCAACAGTGTGATCGGGCGCTATCACCACGGTTTTAGGCCACGAAAGTCCTCAATACATCAAATTACATTATGGGTGATGAAAATGCATGAAAGTATGCTCTAGAGCGCTTCGAGAGAAGAGTTTTTGAGGTAATTTTCGGTCCAGATCGCATCAATGGAGCTCGGATAACCCGGCTTATATACCACCTTGATCAAAGGCTTAATTCAGAAAATTAAAAATACAAGTTTATTCATCTAAATCCATATTGTCTCCTTCAAAGTGATCCCCATCGACTGCAACACACTTATGCCAGCGCTTGATCCAATCCTTGAAACATTTTTTATATTCGGTTTTCGGTATGTCCATCAGTGCTTCCTGCAATTTTCCATTACTCTCGGCTGCTGAAACGCGTTCCCCGTAGTGGTTTTTTAACTCGATTAAACAGAAAGAAGTCACAGGGAGCCAAATCATACTCTTTGTTTACTCTCTGGTCTTCTGGCAAAAATTCATGATGCACTACACCGCGACCGTTGTAATCCATGAAAACCGTGAGCATTGCCTTCTTTTTTGACTGAAGACGATGTGGTTTTTTTGGTCACGGCTCATTTGGTGTACGTCATTTACTTGCCTGATGTTGTTTTAAAATAGAAGGTGTTGAAAGTTGTAAATATTTAGGTGTACTTATGACCAAAATGTGACTTGGAAAGCACATGTCGAAGACATTAAGAAATACATGTTGTCTGTTACTCGTAAAATGTATCTGTAAAAAAAACACTGTTCCCAAAAAATCTTATTAATGTTTTACTATGGTCTTGCCCAGTCTAAATTACAATATGGTATTGCAAATTGGGTTGGGGGGGTATATACAACAATACGACTGAAGTATTATACAAAATCCAAAAACATATAATAAGAATAATTTGCAACCAAAATCGATTATGCCATAGTTGGCCAATATTCCTATCTTTGAGTGCTCTTCCTTTAAACCGCTTATACATTGTTAAGCGGATATAACATCACATTAAGATGTTCAAATATATAAAGACTAATAATAAACAATATGACAATATCTAATATTCCACTCTCAAAAAAAGCTCGTTGCTCTAAGTTTTATACTGCGACAGCACCAAGGCTTTTTAATAAATTGCCAATACATATAAGAAAAATAGTACAACCCATTTTATTTTTAAAGGAATTAAAAAAATTTCTCTTCAGTATGGATAGTTCTACAGTCAAAGCTCTTCTCAATACAAAAATCTATTATAAAATGTTTGTGTCATTTCATTATAAACTTACTTATGTACTTGTTTAATTTACTTATTATCTTTTTGTACTTGGCGATTTACCCCACAAAATATCTTTTAATGCATATGTATAATTTAGCTGAAGGATAATTCGCCTCTAGAATGATTCCCATTTTCGAAAATATTACAATAATTTTTCAAAAACACACATGTAAATTTAGTATTACTCATAAAATAAATAAATTATTATTATTATTATTATTATTTATTATAATGCCCGGTAATTCTTCAATAAGTATCGCGTTAAAATATTTTTTTCACCAACTTAAACTTTTTCGGTTAGCTTCAATAGATTTCAGTGTACTCTGATACTATTTCTCTGTAGGCTTCAATTCAAGTCTTGTTTCATTGGCATCTCCCCCAAGATAGTAGTGTAGTAGAACCCAGAAATGTCGTTTCTGCAGTAAGTTTTCTCTATCATCTTTTCTTTTGATTACGCTTCTCGAGAGTTTCTATCTGAGAAGCCTTTTTTCATCCCATTTATTGGCCGTCAGTTTGTGATCTTCGACACCACATATTTTTACATTACATGGCGCTAGTTGGTGTTCATGTACTTACAACAATGTTTTAGTATGAACCATGCCTTGCGAACGGTTGGTTAATAAATAGACCCCATGGTCCCCGTTTAAATATTTAGTGCGCAACACTGCGACCTGAGTATTGGAACATTTTTACACGTCACAAAATCATTGAGTCTAATTGACATTGACATTGACATCTCATTGACACTACATATGCTATATTTTTATTATAATGTTGGTGAATTTTTTATTCCCAACAAGTGAGTAAATATGGGAGTACAATGCTGGCATTAAAAATGACAAAACACACCGCCAAAACAGACAAGAGGGAAAGTGTACATATAGTAACATAAACGACAATCAAATGTGTGAACTCTAGCACAAGTTCGCAATATCCAAATATCCAACATCGCCAAAAGTAAATGGCTTCAGACTTTAGCGATTCTAATCTGACCGCATATTCTTCATGTAACTATTCATAATCGTCAATGTGCCTGTTCGAAAGGACACAAAGATATGGTTTACAACTTACAAAAGTACATCTTTCTATTGGAAAATCATTTATTAATCCGGTAAGCCAACGTCAGAGTTTTCACGTTTAAACCTTGCCTATCATCGTCGGTGTTTGTGTCTTTTGTATTTGTTAATTTGTAATGGCTCGGAAATTTAGGGTGGACGTAGCAAATATACGCGGGCTAAAAAGTAAACACTTTTCTGCGTACGTCCACTTGTGCAAATTTAGACAAGCTGTTTTGGCACTTAGTGCAACACAGGTAGATCCCCGCCCACACCACTCAGATCACTCTGATCTGGCTACCTGGCTACGAACTAGTACCACTGTTCTTTTCCCATCGCGGTCTCGCTATTTACGTGCGTAGCGTTGTAGCTTACCAAATTCCACCGTTCCAATCCGGAATTCCATTTCGTGTGGTTCAAATTCCATCTCCGTAAGCAAATTATCCAGAACTGCTTTATTTACAGAAGCGCCAAACTGGACAGCAACTCGACCTTTAGCGAGTTTGATGCGCTGTCTGACACAATTCAAAGAATTGTATCCCTTTATCCCCATACTGAAATCGCTTTTACGGGCGATTTCAATAGACACAATTCTGGGTGGTTTCGACATTCTGGACAGACAACCCCCGAATAACGGTGAGTTGAGAACTTCGCTGCGGAGAACACCTTAACGCAGCTTGTATCAGACGTTGATAGTCATACCGCTAACACCCTGGACTTGTTTTTAACCTTTCACCCTGGTAAGTACAATGCCGATGTGCTCTCCCCTCTAGGCTCATCAGACCATTGTTTCATATCAGCTAATTTCTCGTATACTGACCACACAGTTAGAGAAAAAATTCCTAAAAGAACCGTATGGCAATATGAGAAAGCCAACTGGAGTAGTCCCAACAGCTTCTTTAGGAATTTTAACTTTTCGTTATGCTTCCTCGATAACGACGTGGATGTCGCTGCTGATATGATCACCGACACTATTCCCCTTGGAATGAGATCCTTTATCCCTCATCGGATTAAGAGTATCAGACTAAAAGGAAAGGCATGGTGTGACTCAAGCTGTAAAGAGGCTGTCAGGGTTAGAGAAGCGTTTTTTCAGGCCTTCAAGATCAATCCGACAGAGAAGATCCAAAAATTTTTAAACAAGCCAAGAGTGACTGCAACGTCTTTCTTAAGTGTGTAAAATTTCAATATGAACAAAAGTTGAGACAAAAAATACTACAATGCCCAACGCTCATTTACAATGACCAGCTGTCAGCTCTTTGGACAAGACCAATCTACTTGCAGCACATTTTGCGGCCAGCTTAACACTTCCGGATTCTGCTTTGTCTCTGCTTTCACTTGAGTGCGTCGAATCTTCAATGAGATGAATCCACTTCCGCACTCGTGTAGCAGCAGGAGCACTTAAAGATCTCAACACACACAAGTCCGCTGGCCCAGATCGTCTACCTCCCCTCCTTCTGAAGAGGGGTTCTTTCACATTGGAAAAATCACTGCGTAAACTTTTTCATCAATCCTATTCTTTAGTACTCTTTCCGAGCAGATGGAAAACAGCATTTATCCAACCAGTCCCTAAAAACTGCAAGTCTTCTTCTAACGTCCCATCTTTCAAAGGTCATGGAAACGCTGATAAACCGTCAGCTCATGAAATATCTTGAAACACAAAAACTTCTTAATGACCGGCAGTACGGTTTTCGTAGCAACAGGTCCACTGGTGATCTGATGTCGCACCGAAAAGTTGACGCAGAGCGTACATCAATCTGGGGAAAGGAAGATAGTTGCACTTGATATTTCTAATGCATCGGGATTTTTTGTCGAAAATGCGTGCTTTTAGAATCGATAACTCCCTGGCGTGGCCCAGGGCTCCGTTCTGTCTCCGACACTCTTTATAATTTTTATCAATGATCTCTTGTCTGCCATTTCTAATCCAATATACCATATTCCTTTGCTGACGACAGTACTTTCTGCTTTTCATATTCGTTTGTGGATTCACGTCCCTGCTCTTTGGCTGTAGAATGGGAACGGCAGCGTATATTAAGCTCATTAAATTCCGATATCAACAGCATAACCAATTGGGGAACTATCAATCGAGTGGAATTTAATGCTTGCTAAACTGAATGCGGTCTGCTGTCAGTAAAGCCAACTTTAAACATCCAGCCATTATCCATGGATGGCGCTTACATCGTTAAAACCGCTAAACTTTTCATTCTCGGTATGTGTGTCAATTACAACCTACGTTGGAATGACCACATATTCGATATCACCAAAAATGCTGCGAAATGTCTAAGTTTCCTCAAGAGATGTAAGAGATATTTTACACCCTCTGATCTGGCCTCAATATATAAGGCATTCATGCGCCCAAAATTGGAGTACAATGCCCACATGTAGTCAGGTGCTCCGAAAACCTCTATATACAATACTTGCTAGATAAGATCCAAAACCATGCGGTAAAACTCACAGGTGATGAGAATATCACACAGTCATTCAACACCCTCCAACACAGACGTAATGTCTGCTCTTTCACCTTGTTATATCGCTATTTTCACCACCAGTGTTCCTCCGAAATTGCCAGTAGCATTCCACCCCTTCTAACTTTTAACCGTAACCCCGCCTCGATATGAATGCTCATCAGTATACACTCAAGCCCACTTTCGGACGCACTCTGATATATCATGATTCGTTCCTAAGCCGAACAAATGGCTTATGGAATGCCCTGCCGAAATCTTTAAGACCAACGAACATCGGTATCTCTCTTTTTTCCCTCTTTAACTTACCCTTGCCCGCGCTACGTTCAAACATCTTGAGGGTACATAAAAACCTTTGTGCGCGCGCCAATTATAAAAAATTTAAAATGTAATCTTAGGAAATACAATTTTGTGAGGAATTAACCGAAAAAAGCTTCAATTTTTTCGATAGTGCTACGTTAAAATAACAACTTTACAAAGTCAACATGAAATAAACAAAACTTCAATATAAAGAAGAATAAAGGGTCGTTATGTTTTACTTAGTTACTTTTAAGGTTTCCATTTACTGAGCATATTCCCCTGAAAATCCAAAACCTCTTAAGTATAGCACACTAAATTAGTAAAGAACAAACTTTGGTTTCTTTCAAAGAAACTTCATATTAAATAATTGAACAATATCCTGCTGCCAAAAGCGCAGTTTGTAAACCTACCCACCAACCTCTGCAGCCCACCTAATTCTGTTACCCATCCCTTTTCGGAAAGCATATCCAGCAAATATTGAACTTAAAAGCAATTAATTAACAACTCTTCAGATGCTTGGAAACATCCATCGTGCCTACACAGACCAGGCAAGGCATACTCAAAACGTGCCATTAACGACAGACACTGCGTTAGAGGAGGAGGTGAACTTTAAGCAGAAGCGAATAGAATCTTGTAATTGCATTACCGCACACTACCCCAACAGACTCAGTTCCTACCATATTCCCTTTCACTCTTCTTGTTCAATTCTCCACCAGAGCGCTACCGAACCCGAAGCCAATGTTTATTGGATAGTTCCCAGCGATGACGCTCTCCTTATAATCGCAGCAAAACAGCGTCTATTGGTGAGAAAGACTTTGCAACTAACCGCTCCAGGCTGCGAGGTACAGCGCACAAAAATCGTGCTGATACTACTGCGACGGCTACACTCCTTCACGTCACTGATGCCAATGCCAGTTTCAGTTGGCAGCAGCAACAAATAATTTGTATTTGTGTGATGGATTCGAGTTGGTTTCCCGGCTGCTGTTACACCATGAAATCTGAGATCCTAATTTGCATGAAAATTGATTGAGTCGTGGGGTTATGCAATCAGTGGCAGTTTCGACACCTGTTCCTTTTAATTGATGCACATTCCACCGCCACAAGCGAGTTGATCTTTTCAAAAGAATGCCAACCATTGTTGTGCACCAAAGCCTCCTACGCGACACAGATGTTTGAAACCCACTTTGATAACATTGGTGTGCTTTGATGTGCATCACAGCTACCATGACAGTGATTAGTGACATTTATGGAAGAGAATTTTCCAGGAATGAAAGCAACCCTATTGGTTTCAATTGAAGCGGAGCTGAGTGGCGAAATTGCTGGAAATTCCATAGCGTAACTGCAACTATTCACTGGAAATTTGTACTTGATTATACTCGTACTATGCTTGGGTATAACGCTCATGGAACATGCACTCATAATAAGTCCTTCGAAATCAATTGGAATCTGATATGTCATCCGTTTTCGATAGTTGACCGCAAAGTAAAAACAAATTGGTAGCCAATCCTTCCTCTATGAACACAATGTGCATCACAGTTGCTGCGTTACGAAATTGGATTTCTGACAAAAGGGCAGAAGCTGCATTCTATTCCGAGAATTGTGAATTAATATTTTCAGATATGACAAGGCTACGAGTATTCCAAATCCTGATTCTCGTGGTAGGTAGCTGGGTGGACAATTAGAGTGGGCACTGAGTGGCATCAATGTGGCGATCCTCAATACTGTTACTATGACTGCACTGGTCTAGTCCAACCAGCAGGAGCAAATACCAAAAAATATAACGTAATTAATGTTAGAAGTGATTGATCCTAAAATGATGAAGCCGCTTGACTGAATCAACAGGTGAGTCAACTGTCAGTAAGACAGGTTTGTGTGCTTATTAGCCCAGCAATGCCTAAAATCAATTAAGGCCATTTTAACGCCAAATTATTGGCTCATGAAGATGTTCATGTCCTTTTTGGTTATAGATGATCAGGAACTGCTGATTGCACCGACAACTGTCGACGCTCGTTTGAAAAGTGAGAGTTTAATATGTACTCGTATGTATAGGTATACACATGCTTTTCTGCGGTAGTTGTAAAGTTATTTGCAGTTGAAAACACGGTAAAACAATGAACAATTCCCTACATTTTACAATACTACTCGTACTACGACGGAGGAAGAACGCTGCGCAGGCTTATGCCAGACGGGGAATGAAATTTACGAAATTTACCAGAATCCGCAGTGTAGAAACTTTTTTCTGTTTTTTTATAATTTGCGCGTGCTCAAGAGATTTAAGTACCCTTGAAATGTTTGCACATAGCGCGGGAATAACATAAACGGGGTTAGAGCGGATTATAAAAAAAACAACAAAATCACTGGTAACTAGGAACGTTTATTATCAAAAAAAACTTATTGTAAGACTTAACACAGGATACTACACACATTTCGTGTAGTTCGCCTCTATTTATTACATTCAATTTTCTGGGTTGTTAATCGGCAGACGTTATGTCAGCGATTTTGCAATTGCACATATTTTCTGGGAATACACCGACCGAATTGAGGTGTTTCCAGGAAATTGTGAAATAATTAATTATTTTTTTGTAATCGACCGGATAAACGTGTCAAATTCATCGCCTGGTGCTGGCAATGGTGCTGGTGTTTGCACATATGTAACTTCTCCCTCCTTAAGAGTGAAATTCTCCTGAATTTTATTACTAAAGTTCATTTGTATCCTTTTTTGTTGTATACATAAACATGATAATATTAAAAACATAATTAGTATTGTTACAATGCAAGTTACATTTATTTTATAGGATACATCTTTCTTAAATTCTATTTCTTCTATTGCTTTGATATTTTCAAAGTTTTTTAAGATAATTTTGTCAAACTTTATTGTTTCAGTAAAATTAAATTTTTCTTTATAATTCGGATAATAAAATCGTTGCTTTTGTATATGTTTTACATTAGAATATTTTAGATCTAAGAAATACAAGGTGCAATTGACGAAATTGATTAAATAATTTCCTGTGAGTTTTATATCTCTATCATCACATGTTTGGTTCATCTTTAAGTTTACATTTTTAATGAATAGTGTTTCGTCATCTAAAGATTCAATTTCGGTTTGATCATTTTTGATTAGTTTACAATTTTGTTTTATTACACAATGTTTACTTTCGATTAATTCGTTTAGATTTTTGTCTTCTTCATATTTGTACGTTTTATTTCTATATTCTATAATGAATTCTTTTTCGGCATCAATTTCTAGAAAATTTGTATTAGGAACTGGGGTTAAAAGTTTAAGGGGCATAGTTACATAATTTTTTGGAATTTTAATAGCGAACATTAACATGTTTTCTTTGTATTTTGCAACTCCAAGTCTTATTTGTTTTAATTTGAAAAAATCTATTTTATATGCTTCGATTTCATCATTTGTAAGGATATTGGGGTGTAAAATGTTACTTCTTGCTGATACAATATTATCCTGAATATGTTCTATTTTTGACTCGATATACTTAAGTTTAAATAATTGATCAAAATAAATTTGCTTCATTACTAATTCTCTTTCTACTCTCTGTATAGTGTTAACCTGTTTTAAAATTGTTACTCTATCGTTACTAATGGTATCTCTAAGCATGTTAAAAGTACTGTTAAAATATTCGTTAATTTTAATTTGATTATTGGATGCTACGATTGCATTATGACTGTTCTTTGCTACTGTATCTAGGTGTTCTTCTATAGTCTGTCTGTCGTCGTCGTCCATGGTTCCGAATAGCCATTTTTGTGTCGTACCTATAATGTTAATTAGACCTCGTCTTTGTCTATGTTGTAAGGGTACTAAAGTCCTAATCTTGTATATGATATTTGAAATTTCTTCGTTTAACATTTGTCTTTGTTCGAGTTGTAATGGGGCTAGATTAATAGAAATGTTTTTTACTAATGCTATTATTTCAGCTGGGTTTATAATATGTAGTATAAGGTCTGTCTCATTTGTAATGCTTATGTCAGTCAATTGAAGTTTAACGTATCCGTTCTGTTCGTTTATCGTCTGTACGTCAAGGAGGTGTTGGCAATTAATCTGAGTAGTCAGTGTCAGAAGTACTATCCATGCTATTACCTGTAAATTTTAATGGTCGCTTAATATTTGTATAATGGATATTTTTCAAATTTGCTTTCTTATATTTTGGCTCATGCTTGTGTCTAACTGCCTTGTAATTTTTAATAAAACCCGTTGACCTCTGTTCTTCATAATCTTCTCTAGTCTTATTTAATTTTCCTAATTTTCTTTCTTTTACTTTCTCTATATTCTGGCGAATTCTTTCTGGATCAATCTTATGAGTATGTGCGTCAAAAGGATTGCATTTCATGGTAGAGTGGAATCTATGATTATAATTTCTTACAGCTTTTTGTATAATTCTTTTTACTGAAAGTTTATTTTTATTGAATGAAATAATTCTAAATTTTTCTGCTATAGTGTTATGGAAACGTTCAATGTCTGCATTGCCGGTATGACTATTTGGCTTTGTTAAATGTAGAGAAATTCCCTCTTCTTCTAAGAATTCCTTTATCTGAACAGCTTTGAATTCGTTATCTGCTATTATTTTATTTGGTTTTCCTATTTTTGTAAAATGCTCTTCTAGTTGCTCAATTATTGTAGAGTGGTTTCTGTCTGTTAAATGGTACGCTGAACCGAATTTAGAAAATTTATCTATTATGGTTAGAAAACTTATTTTTCTTATTACGTATGTATCAATATGGATTATTTGATTGATATCTGTAGGTGTTTCCGTTTTCTTAAATTTAGCTTTTATGGGATTGCGGTCATATTTGACTGCTTGGCATACGTCGCATTGGTTTATAACAATATGGATAAATTCCATTAGCTTGGGATAGTATATTTTATACTTAATTTGGTTATATGTTTCCTGTATACCAGAATGTTGGCTTTCCTTAATATGGTACAGAGCTATTTGCTTCACAACTTCTACCTCTGTTTCGATGTCTTGTGCCCTAAATGAACACTTGACGAATCTTACCGAGTTGTCATTCGAATACATCTCTCTTATTTTTTCTTGGAGAATATTGTATACGTTATCCGCTAGTTCTGAGAATATGCCTACTTTTCCTTTTTTTATAGATCTCCTTAGTATGTCTCCTAACCTGTCAAAGTCATACTCTGCTATGTAGATAATTCTTTTACTGTGCAGGATCTCAATTTCCCTGATTTTGTTATTTGTTAGTATTAGCTGAGTTTTGAACTTATTGACGATGTCTTCGACAATTGGAATGTGATCCATTAGTTCTTCCTCTGCCGAATGTACAGTTTCATTGTCCTCGTCTTCTTCTACATTAAATACAAGTTCTGAATCACTTTGATTACCTTTAAGCGAAAAATTTTCTGTTAGTGTGGGATTCTCTCCCTCCTTAGATTTAATGTCCTCGTTAACCTCTATTCTGCTAAGAAAATCTGCTACCCTGTTTTCTTTACCTTTAAGGTACTCCATTTCAAACTGATATTCTCCTAGTTTAAGAAGCCATCGTTGATGTCTAGGTGAAAGATCTTTTACTCTATATTTTGCATGAAGATACTTAATTGGCTGGTGATCTGTAAAGATCTTAAACTTATTACCGTAAAGGTAAGGTCTAAAATAATTTATTGACCACATTATCGCTAGGAATTCTTTGTCTGTAGCGGAGTAATTAAGTTCGTGCTTGTTGAGAGTACGTGATGCATAGCATATCGGGTGTCCTTCTTGAGAGATTACCGCTCCAATCGCATAATTGGATGCGTCAGTTGTCAGTGTAAATTGTTTTTTAAAGTTGGGGTATCTTAATATTGGGTGACTTCTTATTAGTCCTTTCAATTTTTCAAATGCTTCTATGTAGTTTGGATCGTTTGCATTTATTTTGGCATTTTTCTTCAAGTATTTGGTAATAGGTTGTGCTACTTTAGCATAATCTCGGATAAATTTCCTATAGTATCCGGTTATTCCTAAAAAGCTCTTTATTTGTTTCTGGGACTTTGGAAGTTCTAATTTTTCAATACAAGCTATCTTATCCGGATTAGGTTTTAAACCGTCTTTAGTGAGAATATGACCTAAGAATTCGGTCTCTCGTTTCATAAAATTACACTTATCTACCTGTATCTTAAGTCGTTTAGATTCTAATATTTTAAAAATGTTTGTTATAGCTCTGACGTGTTCTTTCAATGACGTACTAAAGATAAGTATGTCATCCAGATAAACTACGCACGTCTTATTTATATGGTCTCTAAGAATATCATTCATCAGCCTTTGGAATGTCGCAGGTGCATTCTTCAAACCGAATGGCATTCTTATAAACTCATATAATCCGTGGGGGGTGACAAAAGCTGTCTTTTTGCGATCTTCTTCTTTGATTAATATCTGGTGATATCCTTTGGCAAGATCTATTGTGGTGAAGTATTGTGATTTCCCAAGTTTGTCTAATATTGAATCAATATTTGGCAAAGGGAATTTGTCGTCAACTGTGATTTCGTTCAACTTTCGATAATCGATTACGATACGAAATTTCTTTTTCCCTGAGTTGTCCATTTTCTTTGGAACAACTATAAGTGGACTCGAGTATTTAGAATTACTCTTTCGAATAATTCCCTGAGATTCCATTTCTATAATTTGACGTTTTACTTCTTCGTCATGCATAGGGGGGTATCTGTATAATTTAGCGTTCACTTGTTGATCAGTGGTTGTAACAATTTCATGCTCAATTTCTGGGGTACTTGATAATTTGTCACCTTCTTTGAAGAATAGATTACCAAATCTGTTTAACAGGTTATCTACTTCTTGGCGTTCTTCTTTGTTAAGATGATCTAATTTTATATGATTGATGCTAGTATCAGTAGTTTCTAGGGAACATATTTGATTTAATACATATGGGGGGTTAGTGAACTTTAAGCACTGATTGTTTAGATAAATATTTCCTTCTTCGAAGTTTATTAAAGTGTTTAATTTGTTTAGTAAATCCATACCAATTATAAACTGATATCCTCTATTGCAAAGTCTTTTGACTTTCCATCTAATAAGGGTGTTGGGTGACGCTTTGAATTCTTCTGGTACAGGTGTATGTATTTCATACGATATTGTGTCCCTACCTGTTACTGTAGTAAAGCGAATTGGCTCAATACGGAATTTTTCAAATTCATTCAACCTATCGTCTGCTATACTTAGGGTTGAGCCCGTATCTACTAATGCTATAAAGTTTTTTGAGCAAATAGTTATCCTAATTTGTGGTAATTCGTCCGAGGCTAGTTCATAAAAAACGCGGGACATTGTTCGTTTTGATTTCTTACATTTTCGTTACTTATTTCCTGAGGCATTACCATTCTTTGTCCAGATCTCTCCTGTTGATGGCTATTTTGGCCCGGAGATGATCTGAAGTGTCCTGAATTTGGGTTTTGACCTTGGGAGTTTTTTATCTGTCTCCTATCGTTGTTTCCCTGAATATTATCAACCTCCATATTTTCTGCTGGTGGATTTTGTCTATCAGGCTGCCTATGCTGCCCTGACAAGTTCCTTTGTTGTCCCTGATAATTATTTTGCCTATACTGACCCGAGTGGTTTCGTTGCTGTCCCTGATAGTTATTCTGCCTGAACTGTCCTGAAAAATGTCTTTGTTGGCCCTGATTATTTTGTCGATGCTGTCCTGATCTTTTATGATACTCATCAGCATAATTTGGTCTTCTTTGCTTTTCTGGTGGAACAATTGTCTTTGGCCTAACTACTCTTCTAAATTCCGGCCTAATGCAGGAATCCTCGAATCTTCTCTTTCTCATTACTGAGATTATTTTGCTTAAATCGTTTTCTTCATATATCCTGTCTAATAATGTGCCTTGCGCTATTTCTTTAGCGGTATTTATTAATATTACACCAATATTGCTTAAGTCTATATAGTTTTCTTCTTTATAATATACAATAAGTTCGTCAGTTTTATATTTAATACTTTGCAATTCTACTGCTAATTCGCTTACCGTATTGACCTTTAAATTTGTAATTCTTTTGTATATTTCGTGCGGCTCTGTGTCCGGTTTGTATCTAAGCTTCAATGTTTCCTTGATGGTAGTCCAATTGTCAGTCTCTGGTGTGTTGATCACGGCGTTCTTTGCTTCACCTTGAATCTTCTCGTGGAAAACAGCTCTCACTACAATCTTCCTTAGTTCTGGATCTTCTACTTGATTGAGGTAGTATTCTACGCAACTGAAGAATGAGTTGATCGTAACATCTCCTTGTCCGGTGAATATTGACATGTAACGGACATCTTTTAAAATCCTTTCCCTTTCCTCTCGGTTTTCTCGTTGTTGGAGTTGTACGTACGCTGACCTTACTTGTTCTAGCTGCTGAGTTCTTAGCTCTAATTCAGCAATAAGTTGATTTTGATTTTCCATGTTCCTGTTGTTATCGTGTATTTGATGTCTTTTCATAGACTTCTGTTTTTGCACTTCACTTGTGATTTTTCTTTTGCTTTTAGGTACACACACTAATCTTTGTCGATTTTATGGTATGTATTGCAAATTTTAATTCGAATTTTCACTGGGTAACGTGTTTATTAATTGAAATGTTTCATTTAGGAACACTTATATTTAATTAATTTCACACGACGTAAATTCGTTTCGCTGGACTCTTATTTTATAAGAATCCTACCGACTGCGCCAATAACATAAACGGGGTTAGAGCGGATTATAAAAAAAACAACAAAATCACTGGTAACTAGGAACGTTTATTATCAAAAAAAACTTATTGTAAGACTTAACACGGGATACTACACACATTTCGTGTAGTTCGCCTCTATTTATTACATTCAATTTTCTGGGTTGTTAATCGGCAGACGTTATGTCAGCGATTTTGCAATTGCACATATTTTCTGGGAATACACCGACCGAATTGAGGTGTTTCCAGGAAATTGTGAAATAATTAATTATTTTTTTGTAATCGACCGGATAAACGTGTCAAATTCATCGCCTGGTGCTGGCAATGGTGCTGGTGTTTGCACATATGTAACTCGGGCGAAGAAAAATCAAGGCGGATAGAAAGAGAGATACCGGTGAACGTTGGTTTTAAATGTTTGAAGGTTATAATGACTAGGAAATAAGGAGCTAGGCAGGGCATTCCATAAGCGAGTTGTACGGCTTGGGAATGAATCACGATATTTTAGAGTACGTCCGAAAGTGGGCTGATGAGCATTCATAGCGAGACGGGTGTTACGGTTAAATGTTTGAGGGGGCGGAATGCTACTCGCGATTTCTATGGAGCACTGGTGGTGGAAATAGCGATAAAGCAGAGTGAGATACCAGACACTACGTCGGTGTTCGACGGTGTTCGACGTAGTGTCTGGTGTTCGTGGGTGTCCATTATTTGAGTGATATCAATATCACCTATGAATTTTATCGCACGGTTTTGAATAGCGTGGATGAATGCCTTATATATTGCGGCCAGATCAGAAGGGGAAAAGTATTTCTTACATCGTTTGAGGTAGCCTGGACATTTCGCAGCATTTTTGGCAACATCGAATATGTGGTCATTTCAATGTAAGTTGTCGTTTACACACATACGCAGAATTTAAAGTTTTTCGGTTTCAACGATGCGAGTGCCATTCATGAATAATGGCTGGGTATTTAAATTTCGCTTTAACGACAGAAGCATTAAATTACCCTGTACTCCGGACGTGAGCCCGGAAAGAAATATGAAAAGCAGAGAGTACTGTCGTCAACAAAGGAATATATTCGATTAGAAGTGGCAGACATGCCATCAGATCACCAGTGGACCTGTTGCAATGAAAACCATACTGCCGATCATTAAGAAGTTTTCGTGTTTCGAGATATTTCATGAGCTGACGATTTATCAGCGTTTCCATGACCGTGGGAACAAGGGACTTAAGTGCAATGGGTCTGTAGAAGAGAGCGAGGAAGATTCGCCTTTTTTAAGGACGGGCGAGACAAATGCTGTTTTCCATCTGCTCGGAAAAAGTCCTAAAGAGTAGGATTGATGAAAGAGCTTACGCAGTGGCTTTGCCAGCGAGGAAGAACACCTCTTCAGAAGAAGGGGAGATATGCCATCTGAACCTGCGGATTTGAGGATGTTAAGATCTATGAATACTCTTGCTACTACACGAGTGCGAAAGTAGATTCGTCCAATTGAAGAATCGACTCAAGTGTAGGCGGAGATAAATCACAATTCTCTAACCACGACAGCCTCTTTGCAGCTCGAGTCATACCATGCCTTTACTTTTGGTCTGATAATCTTAATCCGATGAGGGATAAAGGATCTCATTCCATGGAGAATAGTGTCGGTGATCATATCAGCAGCGGCATCCACGTCATTATTGAGGAAGCGTAACGACCAGCTAAAATTCCTAAAGAAGCTGTTAGGACCGCTCCAGTTGGTTTTCTCGTATTGCTATACCGTTCTTTTAGGAATTTTTTCTCTAACTGTGTGGTCAGTATACGAGAAATTAGCTGATATGAAACAATGGTCTGATGAGCCTAGAGGGGAGAGCACATTGTCCTTGTATTTGTCAGGGTGAGAAATTAAAAACAAGTCCAGGGTGTTAGCGGTATGACTATCAACGTCTGGTATTTGAGTGGGCTCATTTACAAGCTTGGTTTAGTTATTTTCCGCAGCGAAGATCTCAACACACCGTCCTTCGGGTGTTGTCTGTCCAGAATACCGAAACCACCCAGGATTTTGTATACTAAAATCGCCCGTAATAACGATTTCAGAACGAGGATACAGGGATACAATTCGTTGATGGTCGATACAGCGCATCAAACTCGTTAATGGTCGAGTTGCTGTACAGTTTCGGGCTTCTGTAAATAAAGCAGTAGCGGATAATTTGCTTACGGAGATGGAATTTTAACCACATGGAATCGAATTCGGAATTGGAACAGTGACTACATTGTGGAGGAGTTTGGTAAGCTACATCACTACGCACGTAAATGGCGAGACCGCGGTGAGAGAAAAATAATGGCACTAGTTCGTAGCCAGGTAGCTTCAGATCAGTGTGATCTGAGAGATGTGGTCGGGGATCTACCAGTGTTTCACTAAGTGCCAAGTGTAGAAATGGTTTGCTGGGATCCTATTTTTACAAATTGAGAACGATTTACTCGTACCAGATAACTTTTAAACCATTTTAGTAGGCTGGTATAAAAATCAAGAGCAGATAGCTTTTTCATTAACACTTTATGCTGAAAACGGTCAGTGCTTCAGAAAAATCAGTATAAATAGTATTCAGTTGACGAAGCGATTCCAAAGTTCGAAGGCAACAGATAGAAAATCTACTGCTGACAAAACCATGTAGAGAATCACATATGTGATTACGAATGGCATTATAAATACTTCTTTTTAAACTAGCTTCAAAAACCTTTGGGCTAGAGTGTAGTTTTGCAATGAGTCGATGGTTTATTACGTCTTGTTTTGATGCCGATTTATAAGTTGGACTTATAAATGAGCTTTTCCAGCAATCTAAAAAGACCCCCTCTTTTACTGACAAATTAAAAATTAAAAACAATTGTCTTACTTATCTGGAGCGACGTTTCTTAAGGAAAATAGATGGTTTGCCATAGCGTTCTAAGCACTACTTTCTTCAAGGCAAGATAGCTCTGAAAGTGTTTCTTCTTCAGTTAATAGAATTGAACCTAACTCATTTATTTGCTGTGCAGGAGTGCCACTAACAGTTTCGATAAAATACTTTGAGAAAAGTATCATATCACACATCTCTTTAAGATCTTTACTTATTACACCTGGATATTTCATAGTAAATAGTCCGATAGTTTTCCCTTTACCATTTAAGCATTTCTAAAATGCTTTAGAGTTATTTTTAATTTTAGATTCACAAGACTAAATGTACAATGCCTGTACAGAAATCTTTTCAAGAATTCGTATTCCTTTCTCAAACGTCAAAACTTGCTACGGAATGCTACATGGGTTTTTGGTTTCTCTTGCATCTTATACGTAGCGCCTTTTACATTTGAAAGCCGTCTATTGTACCAAATCGGTTTACTTGAAAACTTAGCATTCCTAATTGGAACAAATCTAGAGAAAACCTAATCAATTTTCTTCATGAATAAGAAATAAGCAGACGATAAATTTACGTTTGACAGCATGACGTCCCAATCAAAAGAAATTAGGAAGTCACACATAAAATAGAATAATAATCTGCTTTCGAAAAACAATATTTCAATTCATTGACGCAATAAATATTAGAAAGGGGGCGATTAAGGGACAAACACAAATCTTTATGAAAGACACCGGTATTCAGAAGTCCAAAATCAGCTTCCGTAACTAAAGCTTTAAGTTCGTTTAATAAAAAAACAAGATCTAAAACATTACTAAAGCTATTTTCAATACAACACGTCTGTTTTAAATTCAGAGCACACATGGAATCAATAAGTTCGACTTCATAATCTATTGCAACATTATAGGGAAGAGAACATTTATCAACCTCAGAAAAAGACCATTTAGTACCTAATACAACAACATACGATTTTTTATCAAGATTATCAACTTTATTAGCAATATGAGCTTTATAAATTGCGAGACCTGAAATAGGTGGAATATAAGATAAAAAGAAATAAATGTTGGGTTGTACCACAATGATTTTATAGTAAAAACTTAAAAGCCAGTATAATTTTTCCGTAAATTTTTATTCAATCAAAATAGGATCCGTTGGCATCTATGACATTTTTCCAACGTGATACAAAGTCAAATATTCTTTTTTTGTAAAAGTGCTGACTTTTTGAGGCAATGAAATCTTCAAAGGCTTTTCTGACCTCTGCTCGATTCCAGAAGACCTCCTGCCGGCGAAATGAATCCAGATTCGGGAAAAGATGATAATCCGTTGGCGAAATATCAGCAGTTTTTCCACTGTTACTTGTGCGGTATGAGGTCTAGCATTGTCATGCAAAAGGATGGGACCGTGCCTATTGACCAACGCAGGTTGCTTTTCAGCCAATTTGGCATGCAATATGTCGATTTCCTCACAACAATTGATAGTGTTTATCGCGTCTCTTGGTTGAAGAAATGAAAAGTGGATTCGTCTTCTCGATGTCCACCAAATTGTCACCATAACTTTTTTTGGGCGAAGATCGGGCTTGGGGGTGTGTTTTGGTTTTTTATCTGCATCCAGCCACTACCCAGATCTTTTACGATTATCATACAGTATCCACTTTTCATCACAGGTGACTATTTGCACACAGGTGCTAAAACGGTTCAGTTTGATTTCTTAATGTAAGCGATGCGCAGATTTCCGGCGCCGTAGTTTTTGGGATTCGTTCAGTTCATGGGGTACCCACTTATCGAGTTTCCTTACCTTTCCAATGAGGGAAAGGTTTCGACTTATTGTCATTGTGGATACTCTCATGCTTTGTGCAATCTCCCGCACCGATTTCATTGGGTCCGCATCCACCGTTGCTCTTAAAACAACGTCGTCAACTAACGTTTCCGTCTTCCCACGTGGTACATTTTCGAAGCTGAAATCTCCCAAACGGAACTTTTCAAACCAACGTTGTATAGAGGGATCTTTTACCGCTACATCTTCAAATGCGTCATTAATGTTTTTCATTGCCAATGACGCATTATGTCCCATTTCAAATTCGTAAAGGAAGAGGGTTCGAATTTAAACTGCCGACAGCAAGGTAAATAATTCCTAGAGAAAAAAACGGGACTTGTAGCGAACCCTACAATTCGCACACCTCAAGCACACCTCAAGCACACGTACCACTTTATTTTATAGAAAAAGAAAATTTAGCGTTCTGGCACACATGTCCACTCGACATTTCATGTGGCAGAACCCAATATAACTTCATATGATACTGCTTCAATAATAATAAATGGACTCAAACACATATTGTATTTGGCCGATCAAACCAGACAAATCTGCAAGTGGAACTTGTCTGTTTTTAAATGTTGATTTCACCGCCAGCAAGAGAACCCGTCGACATAGAACACCGATCTCTTCTAAAAATTTCAAAGGAATCATCGAACAATTCCGAAGAGTTTATATCCTTATTCAGCCAAGTTTTACTAAGAGCGATAATTGCATATGGCCAGTTAGTAGGAGCTCTGAAAAATTCAACTGTCTTCGATACCATTCCGCCAGTATTGCGATAATATGGAGAGCGCAATATGCAACAGCAAACTATTCGAGGGAGCACCAGTAGGAATATTCAGAATATCATTTCTCTTCGTTCATTTGGGAAGCCGATAGGTTTTTTGACGGAAACCGAAATAGGCGAACCTGATCTCCACCCTGCCATCGATTAGAGTTTGAGAAAAATGTAAGTAAGTAAGTAAATCGTTAGGGACACCAAATATGAAATTGACATATTTGAGTTGTGTTTCGTCAATATTATTCTATCAACTCCTACAACGACTCCAACGCGGAAATCATGCGAGAAATCACTCCCGCAAATCCCTGTTTCGTTGGGCCTAAAAAGTAATTCAGTAGTAAAGGCAAAATTCTCTCGACAGCTACCAAAAGGACATAACGGAAGATCATTCCAGTCGTGCATTACAGCACAGAATAGTGGATGGAACTGCTCTCGGGCGCTTTGGAAGAAAAGTTCTTCGGGTAATTTTTGATCCCATTTGTATCAATGGAGAATGGAGAAAACCTTTCAATAGCGAACTGTACGGCCTAGATAGCTAGGTCAAATTGAGCGCATGGACACATGTGCTCTAGCCCGGAAAGTTTTCGATTTCAACCTAGAAAGGCTACGCAGTAGAGGGCTACCTCGTCTTAGGTGTCACACGCACGGAGAAGGGGACTCGGTGGATGCCGATAAAACAAAGTGAGACAGGAGACATTACGTCGGTGTTCGAGGGTGCCAATTGATTGACTGATATTAGTGTCCTATGAACCTATAAACCTATGAATATCTAGCAGGTGCAGAAATGTTTTAGGAGCAGCTGACCAGTTGTGGGCACTGCTCAATACGAGGGCTATTTCCGACCGAACAATGATACAAGATATTTTTTCTCAAAATTTTTTTTTTATTTTTCTACATAGTCTACAGTGTGTAGAGTTACAACACATTTCTCCTAGCGATGCTCCCATCTCTCTAACCCGTCTAAATTGTACTTGGCGTTTTTCTCTGCAAAATAATTGTTCACGAAGGTGATTGCCTCCTCATTTGACGAAAATCTCTGTCCTCCGAGAGCAGTTTTTCTATGAGGGAAAAAAAGAAGTCGCTTGGGGCTAGATCTGGTGAATAAGGTGGATGGTCAAGCAGTTCAAACCGTAATTCATGGATTCTCGCCATGGCAACCACTGAGGTGTGAGACGGTGCGTTGTCTTTTCTGCAAATGTGGCCGTTTTTCCGCAATTTCTGCCTTCAGCTTGGCAAGTAATGATGCGTAGTATGCTCCTGTAATGGTTTTTCCCTTTTGAAGATAATCGATTAAGATAACTCCTTTACTATCTCAAAAAACAGTCGCCATCACTTTCTCAGCCGAAAAAACAGCTTTTGCTTTTTTTGGAGCCGGCTTGCCCTTTGCAGTCCACTGTTTTGACTCAATTTTTGTTTCGGGCATATAATGGTGTATCCAAGTTTCATCTACAGTAATTAATCGGCGCCAAAACTCGGATTTATTGGGCCTAAACCGCGCCCAAAGCGCGGACAACTTTCTCACTTTAATTCGGCGGTCGTCTAACACCATTTGGTGAACTTTAGCAATGTTATCGTCAGTGGTTGCAGTTTTTGGACGTCCCAAACGTTCATCATCTCCCAAGCTCTTACGGCCACGTTTAAATCCAGATGCCCAACATTTCACTGTGGTAAATGATGGTACAGAGTCCAACTAATTTTTGATTTGCGTAGGCAAATTTAATAACAGCTCGATTAATTAATTTTTGTCATTTTCACAAAAAACACTCACATCGACTCACTCAAACGACTGTCAACTGCGCATCCAAAATGACTGAAACTTCGGTAAGCAACTGTCAAAAGATGCACAACTAGCATTAGTCGGAAGCTTTTCAGACAACCCTCGTACATATGTTATGTACATACGAATTTATTGTAAATGTGCAAAGAGCCCTGACTGATAAAATTTGTGCAGGAAAATGAAATGAGTGTTAACTGGAGTAGTAGCGAGATAACCGCCACATCATTCCGAGATAAGAAGGAGAAGGAAAGTCCATCATTGGGAGCCGTTACGGCATCACCCGCGTCATTGGTAAAAGCAGAACCATTATCACCGTCGTCATCAACACAAAACAAAAAAGAATCAGCAAAGGGTGAAAATTCAAGTACGGAAGAGGTAGCATGTACGCCAGCATTGGCAACAATCGACAACACTGTTGTATATTCAGTGAATTCCTTGCTGCTCTCATCCAAATTCTCATTCGGTGTCAAGTAGCACCGTAAGTGCTGCCGCCGATTCTAGTGACTATCAGCATCCAACACCAACTCCAGATCAGCCACCAACTCATCAACAGCAGCAGTAGCAACAACAACAGCCATAACAGCAACAGCAACATCTACAACATCAATATCAACTTTATGGTAGCGGTGCAACTTTAGTGAACTCAAATCAGATGTATCCAGATATGCATTTGTACCATCCACGGCTTCATATCTAAGCGGTTACGAGCAATTTTATCATGCGTCAGCCGGTGTGTATTACGGCAGCGTTATGCAGCAGTTACAACAAAACCAGGTTCTATCCTACCAAATGCAGAATCAATCTCTAACCGGGGCAGCATCTCCACATACAGATTATAAAATTGCACCATTATCACAGCGCTACCACCCATTTTTAAACAACGGAGGCATACATCATCTCATACCGCCTCAAAATCACTCATCATCGGTGGGTGCCAACGGTGTTTCATCAAGAAATAACGCCAGCAGTTCTGTATCAAACAGTTCATTAAGCCCTCGAGTTGTGAGTTCATCTAGTCCTTCACAAAATCATTCGGCTGCCAATACTCCCCATCATGTATTAGCGGACGTTGGTGCTATGACAAATCGTTTATCTACAGTAACCACATCAAGGCAATGTAATACCATGGTATGAATACCAGCAATCTGCCCCCACATTAGAGTGTACAAGACCGCCTTAGCAGATAATTTTGCAAATAATCATTTAAATTCTAGTCATGTTATCCCAGACACGCACATAACTTCCTCCGTTGAGCAATCAGTCAACTTCGTTAGGTCACACCCGCTGATAAGAAATGTCAGTCTAATATCCTTAAGTGAACTAAGGGATACTATACAAAATTTAAAAACCAGAAAGTCATCCGGCTTTGATGCGATCAAAAACATGTTTCTTAAAAATCTTCCAGATTCTTCTCTTAAATATTTGGTAAATACTTTCAATGGCTGCCTTAAGCTGGGATACTTCCCGAAAAACTGGAAAACTGTCAAGATAATTCCGATTTTGAAACCTGGCAAAAGTTCAAACTTGCCGTCTAGTTACAGGCCAATAAGTCTGCTGAGCTCCCTTAGTAAGTGCCTGGAGAAGATTATCAAAAAAAGAATTATATCCTTCGTTGACGATATCGAAATATTACTTAAAGAGCAATTTGGATTTAGAGCTTTGCATAGCACTACTCACCAAGTGGATCGTATAACAAAATATATCAAAAGTAATCTTGCTAGAGGCTTAAGTACAGGCATGATAATTTTGGACGTAGAAAAAGCGTTCGATACGGTTTGGCATGATGGTTTGGTACACAAGCTTCGGAGTTTCAATTTTCCATTATACCTTATAAAAATTATTGAATCATTTCTATCTTTTCGAAGTTTTATCGTGTCCTTAAATCAAACCCTCGCAGACAATAAACTGATTAATTCAGGTGTCCCACAAGGATCAGTGCTTGGGCCAGTCTTATTTAATCTATATACCTCTGATTTCCCCACTTTGATTAACTGCAATATTGCTTTATTTGCTGATGATATTTGTATCAATTCGTCGGATGCAATTGGTTCCAATATTGAAACTAATCTTCAATCTGCTTTAAATACTGTTTTTTTACCATAATTAGAACATTAATATTAATGCTTCTAAGACTCAAGCTATATTTTTTACACGAAAAAGAAAAGCTTGCTTACTTCCAAGCAACTGCCTTCAATTCAACGGTGTTCCAATTGAGTGGAAATCTAGTGGAAAGTATCTTGGAATTTACTTAGATAAACAATTAACTTTCAAGCTACACATACAAGAAGTTATAAAAAAGATTAATATTACGATCAAGATTCTCTATCCATTCATCTGCAGGAATTCAAAGCTGGACAATGATAATAAGATATTGATTTTCAAGGCTATTTTCCAAGCGATCATGTTCTATGGACCTCCTGTCTGGGGTACATGCGCAAAAAGTCATCTTCGTAGACTCCAGACAACACAAAATAACTTATTAAAAATGATCCTAAATTTGCTCTGGTTTTTCTCGACAGAAGAATTGCATAACATAGCTGGCATCGAAATGGTTCCAACTAGAATTCAGAAACTTCATAGTCAATACAACTTATCTTGTCTGGCTTCAGACAACGACTGGATTTCAATCCTAGTTACATAATGTGCAATTCTAACTTTATTCTTATATATTTTTGCTTTCATTGTTATTTATTTATTAATTTACTGATTTATTTCTTTATCTATTTATTTATTTATTTATTTGTTTATCTGTTTATCTATTTATTTATTATATGTCATTCATTTATTTAATAATAATTATTTTCTTTTTGCACTAGTACATAGCACTTTGAAATCAAGTGTTAACACCACTCCTCTCTTCCCTCCAACGAAATAAGGCATTTTATTTGTCAAGAAGGTTTTTAGTGGCTTTCCTTCGAACTGGTAGTATTTCTGTGATATATTATTTAGAAGTTATATAAATATTCTAGATGTAAGGTAATGCAAACCAAATCTCTGTAAAACGAAGATTGTATTTTGTTAATTGTAAATATTTCCGCCACAATAAATATCTATACTAGAGTGTACAAGACCATAATAGATAACCTTTGCAACTTTTTTGGAGCAATAATGTTTAATTTTTTACATTTTTCTTGTAACCAAAAACACTGTTGTATGGAATAAATTCCTTCCAATACATGTGAGTTATGATCAATTAGCACTGCAAGGTAACGGGTGACCAGATAGCAATGATAGTTTTCCCAATTGTTATGTCTCAGCAACTATCAAAGTTACCAATGACATCTAGCTGTCAAAATATTCTGTAAGGTTTCATCATGCATCGTTTTACACTTGCCGAACGTGCGGATAATATTTTTTAATAATATACGAGTATTATCGAAATTCCAGCTCAATTGTAAACACGCAACGTGGATTTCGTCGTGGGGTCGGTCGTCATCATGCCTTCAGTGTGCATTCAATTCGTCGCACCGTGGAAAAGTTTGAGAACGCTCTTTTGGATCCTAAGAAAGAGATTGGTGCGAAATGAAGAAAACTTAGCCACCGTAGCGGCCAGTATCGAAGAAGACTCAGAAATATCGATTCAACGCGGATCGGCTGAATTCTGCATCGCCAGAGAGTGAACCCGGCTTATTTTGCGATTAGATTTGGTCCTACATCCGTATAAGATTGTGCTAACGCAAGAATCGAGGTCACCGACCGTGTACACCACAGTAAATTTGCTAATTGGGCGCTGGAAATGTTGGCCTGGGATCAGGATTTTCGACAAAAAATCATTTTCTCGGACGAGGCCCATTTTTGGCTCAGCGAACACACGCCACAAGTGTTTGGTCAAGCATCAGTGCACCCACAAAGATTGACTGTTTGATGCGGTTTATGGTATGGCGGCATCATCGGACCTTATTTCTTTCGAAATGAGGAAGGTGACACCGTTACCGTCAATGGTCTCAGGTAAAGAGCGATGGTAACTGGCTTTCTGTATTCAGAGCTTGACAACATCGACATATCCGAGCTGTGGTTCCAACAAGACGGAGAAATTTAGAGACTGGGACTTCTCATGGCGAGTGCTCATCAATTGGCTGCCGCAGTTCAGTTTAAATGCATTTTTATTTTCTTAATTAATTTACTCTTACATGCTAGACAAAAAAACGCTTAAAAATTAGCTTAAATAACTTACAAATAATCTTAGACTAACTTAATGGCCCCATGCGGGCACTCTAAGTTAAACCTAACACTTAACTAAGTCTTTCGACGTATATTACAGTTTATATTTAATTTTATACTTACATGTTAAAACTAAAACTAAGAAAATAGATTTTAAGCAAAAACTTAGTATATGGACATTTTTATAGTATTATAAAAACCTAAAACTAAAAACTTATAGACTACTTAAAAATATATCTTAATCTACTTAACCTACTTACATCTAATACGTACACATATATATATATATACACACATAATGCGTATATACTTAATATATACACATATATATATATATATATATATGTTTAATTTTTTTTTTGTTATTTTTTATTTTTATTTATGTTTTTTTTTTGTTTTTATATATATATTTATTTTTTTTTTTTTTCTTAAAAACTAACTTATACCTACTTAAAACTACGTAAGCCGGCCATGGCTAAAAAAAAAAATTAGGCTGGCCCACTTTGCTTCACATGAAGCTACCAAGTATTGGAGGAATTCGACGACGAACCCTCCCCTCCCTCAAATAGCCACCAAAATTGTTGGTGCTGCCGAGCAACATCCCTCATGTCGCGACTCCCTACCAGCGTACTGAACCGGAGACGCTCCGCACTGCGATGTGCGACGTCTCTGTCGTAGTTGAGTCGCCTGTCCGCAGCTGTTCGAGCAACGTGGAAGATTAGCGGCACAGCCAATCTGTCCTGGATCAGACCTTTACTATCGAGGTAGAGGAACGCTTCTGGAGGAACATTGCCGTCAAAGCGAACTCTCTCATGATACATATAATTAGGGTAGTAAGCCCCAGAGATCAGGTTGTTCGACGATGTCATTGCTCTTGCAATGTGCCTTCGAGTCAACTTAATAACAAAATTGTCCACTCTTATTAGGTTCGCCCTATTGTACAAGACCTCATTGCGATAGAATTTTATGTACTCAGACTCTGGTGTTCTGTATAAGCGAAGACAAGCCCTAAGGCAAGCCCTCTCAAACACCCGAATCTTTTCCAATAAACTTGCTCTCACGTTGAACCACACGGGACATCCAAACACAAGCATAGGCCGGATAAGGGCCATGTAGCAGATCACCTTCACCCTCGCATCGAGTTGGCTGTTGTAAAACAGTCTCCTTGTAAGGGCAAAAGCACCTCTGGCTCTGGCCAGAGCAACATCTATATGTTTGTTAAAATACAGATATTGATCTAGCCAGATCCCAAGGTATCTGACTACATTTCGACAAGCAAGTGGCTGTCCATGTTGTCCGACGATAGAGAACTTCCGCCAATTCTTTCTGGTATCCCTAGAGGCCCCAGACAAAGGCGTCCTAAACAGAATGGTTTCCGACTTCTGAAAGTTGATTTTCAACTTCCAGTCGTCGCAATATTGTTTAATTTTGTGGAAGTCACGTTGCAAAAGTGTATTAATGACTTCAATCTTTGGACCAGATCTGTACGCAATTAAGTCGTCTGCGTACGCTATGGCATGGGGAAGTGAACCTATCAGATCACTTGTGTAAATGTTGAATAGGATCGGCGAATTTACCGCACCTTGTTGCAGACCGTTTTTAATGTTAAATCTTCCAGCAGAAGTCACATCGCCATTTTTCACGATGAACTGTCTACTGGAGAGCATATCAAAGAGAATATACAGCAGTGGTTTACTAATGCCCAACCTGTCCAGCTTGAAGAAGAGTCCCTCTAACCATACGGTATCGAAGGCCTTTTCCAAGTCAATCAGGCAGGCACCAGTGCACTGTTTTTTGCCTTTGTTCCATTGGATATCAGAAACCAGTTTAGACGCAGCATGAATGATATCATGCCCCGCCTTGAAACCGAATTGATTATCCGGAACTATATGTTTGTCCTCAACCCACTTAGTCAGGACTCTATTGATCACCTTCTCGAAAACCTTACTGATGTTTGGAAGAAGACTGATCGAGCGGAGATTCGCCGGATTGGAAGTATCTTTATTCCTTTTGGGAATGGGATGTACCACCGCAGTTTTCCAATGTGCTGGATAATGTGCATTATTCATTGCGTTATTAAACAGGGTGGTATAAATGTCCACCGCTTCTAGTGGGAGATGTCGAAGCACAATGTTCGGTATTTCATCGGTTCCCACTGATTTCTTACTTCTAAGTGATTCGAAGATCGTTTGGAGCTCTTCCTTCGAAATGAACGGTGGTAATACCCTTTCGTTGGTGATGACATTATTTGCCATATTCTCGTCACTGAACTGGGTGAAACCCGAGCTCTCGAATCGCCAATTCGCAATTTCATTTCGAAGGCAGGAATTGTGCACAAGGACTCGACTCTCCAGGTCGTGGTTCGGGCCAATGATGTCATTCGCCTTGTACACTTCCTGGAAAGTCGCTCCTATAGCCTCTACCTTCTCCTGCGGATCCTCGACCACAAAGAAGTTGTCATCATCAACGGCCTCATCTGGATCAATACCTGCTGCTACAAGTATTTGTTCGTTGTTCGTCGTTCGGGCGATTTTGAGATATGGAAGGTCATTTTGATTATTTCTCCGAAATATTTTATTTATTTGCGGGAACATATTCGGGTTGCTGGTGTTTACAGCCCGAATTTTGTTGTTCCAATACAAACTTACAGAATTTCTGTAATTTTCTTTTATTAATATCTGGAGGTTTTTAATCGACGACTTCAATGTCATGATCTCCGGGTTATGTCTGTCAGTAAACTGTCTGTATAAGGTTTTTAGTCTTGACAGCAGCCCACTTTTTTGTCGGTGCAGTGCGTTAATAGTTGCATTGCGGAATAAGTCTTCGTCGTCAGTGTGTTGATACCGAGGTATCGTTTTGTCCATTGTTCGTTTAATTGTCTCGTCCAATAGTCTAAGATACCTGTCAATCTCCTCATTTGACAGATTTCTGTTGGACGGTGGGTAGAGCGAATTCGAGGAGAGTGCTCTATTCAGTGTTCTGGTGAAGTGTGTCCAACGCACCCTACTATAATTGTAGGAATGCCTTTGCACAAACTCATCCAATTCCGCAATTTCGTTGGGAACAGTTATTTCGGTGCTGAGACCGCAATGGTCACTGTCATACACGAAAGTGCGTAGACAGTTTGTAGTTTGTTGGTTAGTGCACGTCAGTTGTATTCGTGAGTCGAACAGCAGGAGATCCAAATAGGACCCGTGTCTGGGAAACGACGGACTATCCGTGGCTTTGAGGCCGAGTCGATACATCACATTGTGCTGACTCCACCAATTGAATAGTAGATTCCCTCTAGTATTTGGTGTATTATTTCCCCAATCTCTATGTTTGGCGTTAAAATCTCCGCCGATAATAAAAAAGTTCTCCTCCAATTCCAGCCTCAGGAATCGAAACAGTGTCTCGAGCTCTGAGATGAATAAAGTGGATTGAGTAGCCTTAGATGCATAAACAGACACCATGTATAACCGCTTTCCACTACGGAGAGGGATGTACATGATGCATGCTTCCAGCACCTGAAATCTACGTACTACACGACTGTATACTCTTTTGAAACGCAGTCCCTTTCTTACAAAGATCGCAACACCACCTCCTTGAATAGAATTGGGTCGGTTTCTTCGTAATATTTCATATCTTCTGTGTCTCATTTTGTGCCTTTTGGCTTAGTTTCGCTAACCAAAAGCACATCAGGGGCTTGGTCTTTAAGCAACTTAAACAGTGCGGCTCTTCGTTCGAACCTAATCAGTGAATTAACATTCACTGCAAGGACCTTCAGGGTTTGCTCCGCCATGTACTTACCCATTACGACTGGAGGTGCGTTAGGCCCGGCAGCAGCGCGTATATTTGATCTACCCGCTTAGCTTGTTCCTGTATTTGACGCTGAAGCTGAGCCATCTGCCCCTGAATAGAGAGCAAGATAGCCAGCATGTCAGGTACAGGTTCAGGTGCTCTAGGCGCTGGGGCCTGAGAAGCTACCTTTGCTTGTTGTACCGTAGTTCCCCTACCTGCCGCCATTTGGGCGTAGGTAACTTGTGGAGTAACGGCTGGTGTTTGTGCCTGCACGAGTGGACGTTTAACTTCCACTTTCTGCTGCCGAGCAAGATTTACTCTTTTGATGTATTGGAATTTGGGACAACCCCGATAATTTGCGGTGTGTCCCGTGTTCCTACATAAAGCACAAGAGAGTTGGCTTTTTTCCGACGCTCCGTCCTTACCTAGAGCGCATTCCTCTGACTTGTGGTTCTTTCCACACTTCACGCATCGAGGCTGCATTTCGCAGTTCGACGCGGCGTGCCCGAACCTTTGGCAGCGAACACATTGTAAAATGTTTTCGCTCCTCTTTAATTTCTCCCAGTGTACAACCTGGTAGTCTAGGACTTTTATACTCCTTAGACCATCCAGTTTGCTGTTGGGACTTAGCTGAACCAGGAAGAACGGTAGTTTCCGCTTCTCCCTTTTGGCTCTAGCCGTGACAAATGGCTTGACCCCCACGAATTTGAGCCCTTCGCACTCCTTCTCTTTCAGCAGTGCAAGGAGCTCCTCCGGATCAGTCGACGCTTCTAACCCCCTCAGCAGCATTGTTTGCAGCTTCTCCCCCTTCGGGGTGTAGGAGAAGAACTCCGTCGTCGAATCCTTCAATAAACTTTTAATTTTATGGTAGCGCTCCACTGTATTACAGTGGATCGCGTGCCTATCTAAGCTAAGTCTTTTAATATAAAAATTATTGCCTATGGCCGACTTACATAGTTCTTTTGTTTCCTGTAGTTCCATCTTAAATGTATTTATAGGTGGAACCCTTTGTTTTGAAATTTGCTGTTTCTGCTGTTGTTGTTGTTGCTGCTGCTGTTGTTTTTGTTGCTGCTGTTGTTGTTTCTGCTGCTGCTGTGGCTGTTTTTTCTGTTGCTGTTTTTGTGGCTGCTGCTGTTGCCGTTGTTGTTGTTGCTGGTGGCTCTTAAGTTTTTGTTGGTGTTGTTGTAGCACCTGCACTATTGTTTTTGTTTGGTGTTGTTGGCTCCGCTTTAGAGCTAGCTGCGTCTGCTGTTGCTGTTGGGATTGCTGTTGCTCTTCCCTCTTCCTTCTTAGCATTTGCTTGCCTTTTATGGCTAGTACTCTTTGTTGTAGCATTTTGATGCTACTACTGATTGACTCCATTTCTTCCTCTTCATCTTCCGATTCGGTTGACGCCAAGGAAGCGAAGCTGTTCTCTTTCAGATGTTCGTGAACATCTGAGGCGAATGGGTTGTTGTCGATAAATTGCCCTTGTTGATTCATTTCTGCCGTTGATATCATTGATTGCGCCCCTCCCTTCACTCCACCAAGCAGCTCGACAGTGGAAGTTGGTAAGATGGGACGTTGTACTAAGCTGGAAGTTACCCTTAACTTCCTTCTTCTCCTCGTCTTTGGTTCTGCCCCTGCTGGTGTTTGGCCTGAACCACTCGATATGTCGCCTGTCTTATCAGCGGATCCCGCTATTGGCGTAGCGGACCGCTCTCCGCAATCCATCGCGTGATGTTGTTTAACACTTTATTTTTATTTTTTTTTCTTTTAATTGAAGAAGAAAAAGAAAAAAAAAATAAAAAAAAAAAAAAATCTATTTAACCCGGGGTTGAACCCCCGCACCCGTTAACTGGTATTTTCACACACTTCCACTGGGCTAATTGGAACCGTATATTGTATTAGCCAATTGTCTTTTTTATTTTTAATTATTAATTATTTTATTTTTAACTCGTGCCACTACTCAACCAAAAGTCGAAACACGTCTGAATTCGGCGGAGATCAATGAACGACTGGAATTGGCTGCCGCGGTAATGTGATTTGACACCACTCGATTATTTTCACTGCTATGGGCTACGTCAAATCTACGCTAACAAGCCAACCAGCTTAGACGCGCTCGAGACCAACATTCAACACCCTATTGCGTTATTCCACCGCACGTATTGGACCGAGACATCAAAAATTCTATCGACCTTTGAATGATGTGCTATTGCACATATACTCGTAATGACATGAACGTCGCTGCAAAATAGCATCAGAATTAATTTTATATCTCACACGGTTGTTGTTTTATTTAAATTTTTTTTCCTAGCGGTCTTATCTGGTCACCCTTTATTTGTAGTATTACACGGTAGAAAAAAGTTAGATGCCCTATTCTTTGTGACTTTGTTTAAATTGTTATTGTTGTTATTTTTAAACATATTTTGAAGAAAATTGGCAAGCAGGCCTTGAGAAATTCGAAAACTTCATAATTCTGGCTTTGTATAATTTTTGATACATATGGCATTTCAAATTGTTGTGCTTTATTTCTTGAAGTGTTTTTTATCAAAATATTTTGCAAACAAATTGTGTGATTTTGAAGAAATGTCGCGCCCACGGTTTCTGACTTTGGAAGAATTAGTGAATGAAGTGTTAGATGGAAGCGAAGAGGATGAAACCAATGAGGATGAAAACGGGTTCAATCCTGAAGCAGAAGGAGAAAGCAGTCCATTTGGAAGCGAGTTGTCTGAACCAGAAGACAATACTTTACATGCAGAGTGCAGACCCATTATATGTTTCAAACCATGGCCACCGCCTGGCGCAGCGAGCCTTACACTGTTAACCGGTTGGGGAGAGGAAATGTTATCGATTTGCGCCCAGGTGTGGTAATACTTGTTTATTGTACTATCTTAGAGTTCAAGTTTTTTGTTTTTAGGTGTAACAACATATGCATCCATCCGGGTGAATAACACTCGAGATTCATTCTTACTTTTCCCACCGTCACTCTCCAAATTATAATTGAAAATTCCAACAACTACGGATAGTATTTGCATGACTCCAACCATATCGAAATAGACGAAGAATTATTGCATGCCTACTTGGCCGCATTATTATTGGCCGGCGTTTATAAGTAAGTACTTATAAGGACAAAGTTTTTACAAAATAACTTATTTGTATTATGTGTTCATCAGATCCAAAAACGAAATTTTGCACGATTTGTTTGATGAATATTGTGGGCTATCCAATTCGTCGGTCAACCATGTCAGAAAGAACATTTTTATATATTCATAAAGTCATTCGTTCCGATGATGTGCTCACCCGACGTGCCCAAAGGAATGCTGATAAATTCGCACCAATTAGAAACCTTTGAAAAAAATGGTCCGAGCGCCATCCCACTTTAAATAATCCTTATGATTTTGTCACTGTTGCTGTACAATTGCTGGGATTCCTTGGTCGTTGTACGTTCGCCAATATATATCCCATCGCAGCCGGAGAGATAAGGCTTGAAATTTGTCGATTCACGTACGTGCTATATATGGAAAATACAGCCATACTTAGGAAAAGGCGTGACGGGAATTCCTGAGAAGAATCAAGGAGAATGCGTCGTCCTTGATTTGGTGGATGGATTAAAGGGTCATAATTTTACCATGGACAACTTTTTTTCTTCCCACAGCCTTGGCCAAAAGTTGCTACAAGAAAATTTGACAATGGTTGGACCAATGCGCAAAAATAAAAGATCTATTCCTCCAAAACTTTTGAATTGCAAGAAAGTTGCACGATATGAATTAACTTTTGCCTTTACGCCTCTCGTCGCATAGATCAGTCACAAGTACAAATGCGCAATAGTCATGAGTACAAATGACTCGAAAAAGTTACCTGAAATGATCTCCTTTTATAACTCAACGAAAGATGGAGTTGATATGGTTGACAAAATGCTGAGCTGCTACAGTTGCAAACGTAAAAATAATCGTTGGAATATGGCGGTATCTTCCAACATGATCGATATTTCCGCATTGAATGCATACATTCTAACATATTCAACGAAATCGATACCAATTGGAAACATACTCAAAAGCATACAAAACGTAAATATTTCCTGCAAGAACTGGCAATTTCGCTAGCAAGGACCCATATGGAAAAGCGGAAGAAACGACCAAGAAACGAACCATCCTTGATGCTTCTTTCAAAACAGCCAACTACAAACATTCCCTGTACTAATGGCTCATCAAAACAACAAAAAGTGGACAAGTCTCCGAAAAAGAACCGCGCCAGATGTCAAAAATGCTACTATTGTCGAGAAAACACAAATAAGTGGACACCGTCGTTTTGTTTCGTGTGCAAAAAGCAATGTTGTAACGACAAGCATACCAAAGCTATTTGTGTAGAATGCATAAATAAGACTTAAAAATGTAAACATTAATTTAAATGCTTAAAAATACCTAAACATGTTAAAACTTTTAAAAAAAAATGTTTAATAAGTACAATTTTCCTATGTACAGTAGTATGTATCAAATATGAGACAAAGCCAGAATTGTGAATTTTTTTTAAAGCTCGATCTACTGTTAAACCAATTACCGAACAATGACTACTACATATAAAATTACTTTTTCCACAACTATAGACAGGTAATCAACATTTTTTACAGTCGTATGCGTGGAAGCAGATAATATAATCATTATCGGTATAATCGATATTTTTTTATTTTCTCACTGACAATAAGGTTGTTCACAGAAAACCAAATCGTCAGTATTTTTAGGTCTCCTGAAATATTTGTAACAGAGTCGTGTTCTGCATAAGACTGACACGTAAAGGCTATACCGGGTGCAAAGGCTGTGGGTGTGTTATTTAAATTCTATTCCAATGGGGATTTGGTGTATATTAAAAAGAATAATGGATCTAGTACGCGTAGCGCATACGCTATTTTTTAAGGAGCAAAAACCACTCAAGTTTCCGTTTAATTTGGCACTGTGTTGTCGGCATTTGAAATAAGAGGTGATCCAATTTTGAACTATTCCCCTAAAATCAAGTCGAGGTCAACCATGTCGAGTATTTTTGTCATATCAATAAACAGAGAGATAGTATATCTGTTATATAGTAGTTGATACGTTCAAACAGCTGACTACATACTTCGTGGATAGTATCCTCCGTAGTCATATTCTTTCTAAATCCAAACTGGTTATTATTTTAATAAAATGATTCCCATCTAAAAGTGACACAATCCTCTCACATCTTGGACCCCTCCTATATCGAATATAAATTACACCAACTCAATGACGAATTTACACCCGGCCCAGATGGCCTTCTTGCAATATTTCTAAAAAAATGCTCTACATCTCTTTCCCTTGCACTTTCTGATCTCCTTCGCCTATCCCTTCAACAAGGAGAATTTCCTCAGGTTTGGAAAACCTCCTGTATAACCCCGATCCACAAAAAGGGATCAAAGAACGAAATAACAATCTATCGTCCAATCGCTAAACTCTCCCATATACCCTCGAAAGTATTTTTTATGAAGCTCTAAGCTTCCAATGCAAATCACTTATTTCCCCTAGACAACATGGCTAGCTAAAGGGTAGATCAACCACCACAAATCTCGTTGAATTCCTATCCTTTGCTATCTCTGCCCTAGAGAACGGCAACGAAGTCGATGTAGTTGCAACCGATTTTAGCAAAGCCTTCGATAAAATCTCTCATCGATTAATACTCTTCAATTTGTCTGCCCTCGGCTTTGAACCCATACTGTTAAAATGGATATCCTCTTACCTCGAAAACCGTTTTTATAGTGTTCGTTTTAGGTCAGCCCGCTCCGCTCCATTTTTGGCCACTTCTGGAGTTCCTTAATGTAGCCATCTCGGTCCCCTTCTCTTTATATTAACCATAAATGATCTCGATAGGAACATCAAACACTCGTCCGTCTCCCTTTACGCCGACGATACCAAATTTTTCAAAACCATTTCCTCTCCCCATGACTCCTTCCTTCTTCAACAAGACCTTGATAGTTTTTCGATCTGGTGCCTCAAAAATTGTTTGGAACTTAATATCACCAAATGCCAATCCATCACCTTTTCACATAAGCGGCACAAATCTCCTCAACGACTCTACCTTTACCACAACCAACCTATTTCCTCCGTTGAATCTCTTCGCGACCTCGGCATTTTGTGTGATAGGGAGCTCAACTTCCGTTTGCATATGGATGGGATAATCCTTAAAGCCAACTCTGCACTAGGTTTTGTAAAACGATGGTCCAAAAAATTCACCAACCCATACGTGACCAGGTCCCTCTATATTACCTTTGTTCGTCCCCTCCTAGAGTATGCCAGTCAAGTATGGTCCCCATATCATCGCGTTCATATCTCGAGAATCGAAAACATCCAGCGCCGTTTTCTTCGATTTTCTCTTCGAGGTTTGCCCTGGGATGATCCTTTTACTCTGCCCCCCTATCAAAACGGTCTCAACCTTATTAACCTAAACACCCTTGAGGAACGCAGAGATGCAGCCGACTTTCTCTTCATTCATCGACTTCTTTCAGGTCAGGTTGAATGCACGTCCCTTCACAATTCTATTTTCCTCAACACTGACCCTCGTAATCTACGTACCCCTCGTCTCTTCTATCTCCCAACCCACCACACCACCTATGGCACGAACGAACCAATCTCCCGTATGCTACGAAAAATTAATTCAAACCCTAGCGTCTTTGACTTCCACCGCTCCACTTCCTACCTCAAATCCGTTCTCCTTCACCACAATAACCAACCTTAGTTTGAAGTTTTAGTTTAAGTTTAAGTTATAGCTTGTATTAAGCCGAATAAATGGGGGCTTTCGAAAATCTTCAAGAGGTCGGTAATAAGGAAATGGGTCTGCAATTTGAAATGTTTTTCATTAAGAAGTGATCTCATTTCATAATCGATTTGCGCATCAAGATTATGTTGCTACATAACATAATGTTCATATTGCAAAACTACATTTTCATGTAGACCATTGCAAGGCTATAACCAATCTTGTTGATGTCCAATACGAGTTCGAGATATGGATCTGCAATACAAAGCACAGTTTCTCATTTCTAAATATATGTACATACTTGTATGACGTATCTTTGAAAATGCAGTTAAATATCAATTAGATAATAGGCAACGTTGCCTGAATGAAAGCTCTAATAACTTCAAAACAATCAGCATCTGAAGTATCAAATTTATTTGTAAAACTTTTCGAAACCTCATGACCCATCATGCAATTCATTCGAACGAATCAAAATCTTCATTGATTCTTGAATTCAAATAACAACCGTTCTGCTCTTGGCTACAACATTTCCACCTTTGCACCATTTTAAGATGTTTTCCCTTCATTACTCCCCGTATAGTTAAGCAGCAGCGCAGCGCATTGCTGCAGGTATCTGGTATACAAGGATCATGATGACACCGAATATATTAGCAAAGGCGAGCGCAATCGACCTGTGTACATCCTCCAACTCGTACAGATGGCAATTCTTCGTATTGCCTAAACGGGCTTTACTTCTTCGACCACCACCGCCATCACTAGGATCACTAGCATCACTGTAGCAATTTCCAGCCACCAACTACCCATAGTTGGTGGTGACAAGGGCAGTGCAACCGCCTTGTTGAAATGCACAACATTCGCTGTAATAATGCAAATTTTATTGCAATTTCACATAAAACCTTCACCATAAATCTGCGCGAAAAATGGTGTGTGTTATTCACACACGACACGAGAGCACCAAAAGCAGAAGAAGAAGCCTCCAGACAACGATGCCGAGGCCAAATGTACTCGTACTCGTACTCGTACTCTTACTCCGTATCTATGTATAATGGCTGGTTGGGTCTGTCGCGCACCGAACCATTCTCGCTATCGTCAGATACATTTGCTTTGGCGTTGTTGTCGCAAGGATTTTCGCATATAAAACACTTCCTTTGGTGTCGCGACCATTCTATGTTGTACTCGTATGTACTCGTATTCCCTTCCATGTGTGCAGAGCAGAATGGGGCTATGTCATGATATTCATTCCGTACTCACTGGTCCTCTTTATCCTGCGCTATTCAGTCGCTTGAGTCGGGACAACATTCCTCAAATAGGTGACATTAGATGCAACATGCAAATAATTAATAGCATTATAAGATGCACTCACGAAATCTCCGCTTGCAACATTCGCTCGGTGTTTGCACAAACGATGTCGAAGTGTAGCAAAGGTGTTGTAACTTTTTTTTGCTGCGCTCTTGCTCGTGTTTTTTTCCATGGATCTATGAGCTGTTACAACGGGCTATATTTTCCCACCTAACACTGCCTTCTAGCGCACTGAGATAGGTGATGTGCGCATAAATATATCACTTGTATTTGCCCGTTAGCTATTGCACAGCTCCGAGGATCGAGTTAGAAGAATGTGCTAGGTGAGCCTTGAAATTGGAAAGGAAGTACCGTGATACATGATTTAGGTGGCGAATGTTAGTTCGCATCCTGTGTTGTGCGTACATGTCAACGTGTCGACAATTATTTGCACTAGGAAACTACTTCCAAGATGGATATATGACAAAGGAGGAAAGATTAAGATTATGTAAAGAGATTGGAAGCTATGAACCTTGTTCAGCAGCTGATTTAGTTTAACTTATTGTATGATATATTTAGCAGATGTTAAAACAGGAAAAAGGGTGGTTTATTTCATGAGGAAAATTAAATATCCCCGCTCCAGAAAAGATTAGAATTGCTGTGCTCATCTAGTGAATCATCTTACCCTTAATTCTAGAGGAAATTCTAGTTGTGATGTTTCCATGGAAGTTATTCCCTATGTTGTCCATAGCCTAGTATCTAGCCTATCAATTTTTTCGTGAACAAATTTTTGACGGCCGCAGATTTGCCATTACCTGCCAACATGGTGATGGCATCAGAAATATTTTTGTTCTGTTTTCCGGTACATTGTTTAGCAATTGAACCCAGACTCTAGGCGTAGTTGTGCTTGTTTTTATTTTCTTATAATGACTCGGGAATTTAGGGTGGACATTGCGAACGTCTGTAAATTCAGGCAAGCTGTTAGTGAAACACAGGTAGATCACAGCCCACACCTCTCAGATTACTCTGATCTGAAGCTACCTGGCTACGAGCCAGTGCCACTATTCTTTTCGCATCGCAGTCTCGCCATTTACGTGCGCAGTGATGTTGCTTACCAGATTCCACCACAATATAGTCCCTGTTCCAATTTGGAATTAAATTTCATGTGATTAAAATTCCATCTCCGTAAGCAAATTATCCGCCACTGCTTTATTTACAGAAGCCCCAAACTGGACAGCAACTCGAACTTTAACGAGTTTGATACGCTGTCTGACTTTATTCAAAAAATTGTATCCATGTATCCTCATACTGAAATTATTATTACGGGCGATTTCAATATACACAATTCTGGGTGGCTTCGACATTCTGGACAGACAACACCCGAAGGACGGTGTGTTGAGATCTTCGTTGCGGAAAACAACTTAACGCATCTTGTAAATGATCCCTCGTGAATACCAGACATTAAGCTTTTTCATTAATCCTACTCTTTAGGACTGTTGCCGAGCAGATGGAAAACAGCATTTGTCCAGCCCGACCCTAAAAAAGGCGAAACTTCTTCTCTCTCCTCCAACAGACCCATTGCACTTACGTCCCTTCTTTCCAAGGTCATATAAACGCTGATAAATCGCCAGCTCATGAAACATCTCGAAACACGAAAACTTCTTAATGACCGGCAGTATGGTTTTCGTAGCAACAGGTCCACTGGTGATCTGATGGCATGTCTTACCGAAAAGTGGAACCAAGCGTACATCAATCTGGCGAAAGTAAGATAGTTGTATTTGATATTTCTAAGGCATTTGACAGAGTTTGGTATCAGGCAGTTTTGTCGAAAATGCGTGCTTTCGGGATCGGTGACTCTCTTCTTCAATGGATTAGAAATTACCTATCGGAACGTTCAATTCAAGTTGTCTTGGATGGTTTCAAGTCTGATATTCACAAAATAAATGCTGGTGTGCCCCAGGGCTCTGTTCTGTCGCCGACACTCTCTTTAGTTTTCACCAATGATCTCTTGTATGCCACTTCTAATCTAATATACTCCTTTGCTGACGACAGTACTCTCTGCTTTTCATGTTCGTTTCCGAACTCACGCCCCTGCTCTTCGGCTGTAGAACGGGAATGGCAGCGTATGTTAAGCTCACTAATTTCCGATATCAAGAGCATAACCAATTGTGGAACTATTAATCGAGTGGAATTTAGTGTTTCGAAAACATAATGCTGTCCTCTGTCGTTAAAGCTGCGAAAAATGCTGAGAAATGTCTAGGCTTCCTCAAACAATGTAAGAAATACTTTACCCCTTCTGATCTGGCCTCAATATATAAGGCATTCATCCGCCCAAAATTGGAGTAGAATGCCCACATCTGGTCGGGTGCGCCTAAAACATCTCTGCGTCTGCTGGACTGGATTCAAAACCGTGCGATAAAGCTCATAGCTGATACCAATATCACTCAGTCAATGGAAGCCCTCGAACACCGACCAAACGTCTCGTGTCTGATTTTGTTTTATCGCTATTTCTACCACAAGTGTTCCATATAAATCGCCAGTAGCATACCGCCCCTGCAAACCTTTAACCGTAACACCCGTCTCGCTATGAATGCTCATCAGTGTACCCTCTAGCCCATTTTCGGACGTACTCCGAAATATCGTGATTCGTTCCTAAGCTGAATAACTCGCTTGTGGAATGCCCTACCGAGCTCTCTATTTCCTAGTCATTATAACAGTCAGACATATAAAATCTACGTACATCACTACCTATCCTTCCTTCCCTAAATTTCCTTCGCCCGCCTTGTATGTAAACATTTTAAGAATACCTTAAACGCTTGAGCGCTCGCTATTTTATAAAAAAAAAAGAAGAAAAAAACAGCAGACCTAATCTAACTACTGAGGCTTTGAAGAAATTGTTAATCAAGTTATATAGCGTCTTTAAAGATTGGCTGGTAGTTGTTTTGCTTTCTGCTTTAGAAAACCCCAAATGAGGAAGACCGAAGATCTATGCGGCCAATTATATTCAGTCATATGAAAGATTACGCAACATTGTGGCACCGTGCTTTTGGAATTACATGTATTTGAGAACCATAAAATTTATTTGCGGGCCAACAAACTTGGTTATTATTCCCAGTTACGGTAACTTTTTGATCATTTTTGGGTAGCGTCTTCAAAGAAAAATATACAGTTGTTCGCCAACCCAAATTCAATAACAGGCCTCATCTAGGTTGCGATACATATCCTCTTCATGAGACACAGGTTTCTCATCTCTGGAAAACTCGACGTTCATTTGTTGTTCAGTAAATTAATTGACTAAAATCCTTCGCTATGTATGGCCTGTAGGATTAAGTTGTTGCGTCAGTAAGACTTTGTACGCATGAAATCTTTAATGAGAATAATCCGCAAAGTCTCATACTTGTGTAAAACTTAACCACAATCCAAATTGATGTTCCGGGATGTTGATGTTTTTTACAGAACGACCTGGACGAGCAGATATCGATGACCCGGTATTAGTAATTTACCCAATATCACCGAATTTATTGAAGCACTTGGAGCATTTCGATTACCAAAAACGAGACGAAATTTGAAAGCAAAACTGCCACACTCAAACTTTCATCATTTTTGGAAAAATCTTTAACAATATGATAATGTTATTGTGTTGAATCCGCGAACTCATTTTACAAGCCATGGCCACGTGGCTTTAGTTGCTACACTAGCTAGGTCTCATACAGATGTTGTTTGAGATCTCTTTGCACAATTTTCTACATAGTGGACGGACAAAGACCAAAATTTTGTGATCAGCACCAAATGGACAATTCCAGATCTTCTCACATTAGCGGCTACAGTTTCTTCCTTATGCAGATTACGTTGACGTTGACGGTTTTATGTCAAACGAAAGGCATCCACAACAGGACGTATAGCGAGCTCAGTTAGTCGATTATGAATAATTTCGAATAATATTAAGCGTTCCTCTGATAGAAAAAGCGACTCATCATTATTTGTCAAACAACACTAGACATGGGTAAATGTCAATAACTGTCAATAATGACAACACTGTTCCAAAGTTGATAGACTTTAAAAGCCCTTTTCGCATTAAGGGTGCTTTTGACAATATAAATCCTAGGACTACAAAGTGGATTAGGAATATAACACACCTAACGATAATAAAGGTAAATCTAGGCCATTAGGAATTCAATATCATTACTATTAAGGGCTGTTCTCAGAGTGGAGTAGCGTCCCCTCTTCTATGGACCGTACTATTAAATGACCTCAAGTATTGTAAATCCTAAGCTCCAAAGGACATAAAACTATAAGATATGGAGATCATATCTCTATCATTATTACGCATAACTATGCGATTACAACAACTTTCCATTAAATCTCAAACTCCAGACCAATTGAGTCTGACCCTTAGCTTTTTTAAAGGGATATACGGTCTACTTTCCCGCAAGGAGGAATGGAACAGAAATGGCTAAGCGATGATTCACAAAAGCGCTACACTAATGGTGCAAAATCATTTCAAGGCGTAGGAGCTGGAGTGGGAGGATCCCAAACCCATCTCCCGTTTGCACTAAATAACGATGCACCATAGCAGATGCAACTAACCGCCTTATTATATGAGTCTGTATGCTTTCTAATAAACAAACAACATTCTAGAGTCAAAATAACTATTATATACGGGCAGTAAACCGGTACTTAAATCACTAAATTGCTACTCGTACTCATAAAAGACCGTCCTTATATACTAGGTGGCGCAAAATTACGTAATTACCCTATCGGAAGATGGTATAATTTTTGCAAATGGCGTCGTACGTCAATCATATTTGACATTTGCGAACTAGACAGCTGCAATATATGTATAAACAGACAAGCAATAGAGCGTTATACTAAGCAAGAGTGTGGAATAATTGTGTCGATGTTTTTGACCAATAATAATCGGTCGGTGGTGTTAGCGCAGCGTGAATTTGACGTCGATTTCCTAATCGTGTCGCGTCAACTGGGCAAACATTCCGGCGCTTAGCTGCTTGACTCGAAACAGAGTTGAACCACATGAGACCACTAAGGGCGTAGCCGCCACCGCACTGGTCGTACGGCCGAGAGGGCCCTATAGCGAATTTTAGTGAAAGACTTACACATGTTCCCGTACAAAGTGCAGTTAATGCCTCCTGACCGTCAGTCGCGTGTCAATTACTGCAAACCCATCCTCAATCTCAACAAAGAAGAGGACGATTTTGTGTCGAAAATCATCATGAATGATATAGATTTCTGGGGCACTGAAAATCTGCGTGTAATACACGAAGAGCCAATACATCCACTCAAAGTCACTGTGTGGTGAGGCGTTTACACGGAGTGAGTGATTGGGCCGTATTTTTTTGAGGACGCCATCGGCAATATGGTCACTGTTACTACTAGCGAACGCTACAGGGCCATGATAAACGACTACTGCCGGAATTAGATGAGGGGGGCTTGGTAAACATGTGGTTTCAACAAGACGGTGCAATCACACATAGCACGATCCACAATGGATATTGTGAAGGAAACGTTTCCTGGTCGCGTAATCTCTTGTTTTGGCGATTTGGCATTGCCAGCAAGATCGCCCGATTTAACAATCCCAGATTTATTTCTTTGGGGCTACTTGAAGTCGCGGGTTTATGCCAACAAGACTCAGACAATCGCAGCCCTTAAGAAGAATATTCGATAAGATTTCAAACAGTTATCACCGGAAATCTTGCGAAAATCATGGACAATGCGATAAAATGGGCACAAATGTGTATCAACACTGGCGGCAGCCACTTGGCGGATATCATCTTTCCCACTTAACAGTAACAATTGGAAAGGTCCATGTCTGACTCCATTCAAAGAATTGTGTCCCTGTATCCTCATGCTGAAATCGTTATTACAAGGGACTCTAATTTACACAATTCTAGGTAGGTTAGACATTCTGGGTAACAACGCTCGAAGGACGGTTTGTTGAGTTCTCCTTTGGGGAAAACAATTTGACCCAGCCTGAAAGTGAATCCATGCGAATACCAGTCCATAGTCATACCTCCAACACCCTGGACTGAAAAGTACAAGTCTACATTCTATTCTTCGGACCACTGTGCCATATCGCCTAATTTCCCAAATACTTCCCACAAAGTTGCAAAAAAGATTCCTAAAAGAACCGTATGGCAATACGATAAACCCAATTGGAGCAGATTAAACAGCTTCATTAGGAATTATGACTGGTCGTTATGCTTCCCCGATAACGATCTGGATGCCTCTGCTGATACGATCGCAAATACTATTATTTTTAGGATGAGATTGGATGAAGTTACCGAGCCTAAAGAAAAGACATGGTACAACTCGAGCTGTACAGAGGCTGTCAGGGTTAGAGAAATGTCTTTTCGGTCCTTCAAAACCGAACCGACAGAGGAAAACCGAAAAGTTCAAACGAGCCAGGAATGACTGCAATGTCTTATTTTAACGCCTACATTTGAGTGCGTCGATTCTTCAATGGTACAAATCCACTTTTTCACTTGTGTAGTAGCAAGAGTACTTAAAGATCTTAACATACACAAATCCGCTGGTCTAGATGATATATCCTCCCTTCTTCTGAAGATAGGTTCTTCTATGCTGGCAAAACCACTGCGTGAGCTTTTCCATTAATTCAAGTTTCTAGGACCCTTTCCGAAAAGATGGAATGCAGCAATTGTCCAGCCCGTCCCTGAAAAGGTGAATCTTTTCCTTCCTCCTCATACAGACCCATTGCACTTACGTCCTTCTTTCCTAAGTCATGGAAAGGGATGCTTTCAAGTCTGGTATTCAAAAAATAAATGCTGGTGGGCCCCAGGGCTCCGTTCTGTCTCCGACATTCTTTTTAATTTTTATCAATGATCTTTTATCTGCCACTTCTAATCCAATTTATTCCTTTGCTAAAGGAACCTAAATATCCAGCCATTATCCATGAATGGCACTTGCATCATCGCAACCGAAAAACATTCGTTCTCAGTATGTGAGTTAATGACAACTTACGTTGGAATGACTACATATTCGACGCTGCTAAAAATTCTACAGAATGTCATGGTTTCCTCAAACGATGTAAGAAATACTGTTCTCCCTCTGAAGTGGCATCAATATATAAGCCATTTAACCACTCAAAATTGTACTACAATACAATGTCTACATATGGTAGGGTGTCCCTAAGACCTCCTTGCACTTGCTACATAAGATTCAAAACTATACGTTAAAACTCATAGGTGACACCAATAGTGCCCAATCAATTTACAAACTCGAACATCAACGTAACATCCATTTCCTCACCCTGTTCTATCGCTATTTTCACCACCAGTGCTCCATCGAAAATCTCCAAGACAACACCACTAATTCAAGCTTTAAACCGTAACACTCGTATCGCTATGAATGCTCATCAGTACACTATCAATCCAACTTTCGGACGTATTCTAAAGTATCTTGATTCTTTCCTAAGCTCTCTATTTCCTAGTCATTTTAACTTGCAAACATTTAAGACCAATGTATATGGGTACCTCTCGTTTCTTCCTCCCCACCCCTTGAGTGTGGTAATTATTATAAAAAATAGGTAATCAAATAAAGGTACTGTGCGGGCCACCAGCGGTTTACTTTCTTTGTAATAAACAACTTTACCGACTGATATTCATCTCCACTACTACAAGGACATTTTGCTGTGAAATTGCCTGGGAACACTTAATCACCAACTATCCGGCACTGGTACGTAGACGAGCAGCATTCCTAAACAAATGTATTCTCCATGAAGAGGATCTGAAGGGGATCTGTACGAATACTTCCTCCTTCAACACATCACAGATAATTTGGATTTAAGGAAGACTGATGCGAACTTATACGTAATCTTCCAAGTTTCTTATGGCATACCCCATATCATGGTGCGACCTTAAATATAAATCAGGTCTACGAAGGTGGCTTGAAGAATTTAATCAATCTCGACTCCTGTACTATTCTAGCGGGACCAAGAAGATAAGTTTCTTATATAGAGACTTTTTAGTGTTTGTTGGGAAGGGTTTGCTACCTAAGGAACAAATCCTCAGTGTTAATAGCGAAACCGAGAAGGACGAAATTGCTAAAGAACTCAAAGTTATAGTTTTCTTTAATGACTGCCTGTTCAATTTGTCGATGTTCCGCCATCATTCATTCACCACTTAACATATGCTGCCTCTTTCTGTTGGACTTGTTGCTCTTACTTCGAATAATAATAAGTTTTCCTGCTCGCGTTGACGGGCTCGGGGGATGAGGTTGAATAAGGAATACTTCGAGTTATAGAGCGACATTGACCTTGTCAATAAGTTGCGGCCCAGGTCGACCCACCCCGGACTGCAGCCCTATCGACTTAAGCTAGTATAACAACATAAGCACGTAATACTTTCCCAACTTAAGAAACGCTTTCCATGTGTGTGTTGAGAACATACATTTTAATTTCTGTAATCTCAACCTAATCTCTTTCGACCCAAAAGTATACGTGTGTACATACATATATGGTATATGTGAAATTGAAAGGACATTCTGAAGAATTATATACGAAAGTTAATTCATATTCAAAGTGCTGACAAAACAAGGCAAACTTGTATTGTGAACGCAAGCCGATACAAGCCTAGTTGAACCCGCACCGTTTACGAGTAAGTAGAAGAGTTATGTTGCACAGGTACCCGATTTGACAATTTAGACAAATTTCCAGCGCTTCGAATCTCTAAAACTTGGATAATTTGCATAAAAGGCAAAAGTAACTCTCTTCTACTCACTGAAATAACAACAGAACTGCAGGTGAAGGCCTTTACGAATATGCAAAGACAATCGCTCTTTGCACACATGTGAAAGGAACCCTTTCGCCAAAGGTGGCGAAAAATTTGCATATCGGGATATTGAAATACGATTAACCGATTTGGGTGAAGATTTACGAGCTACCTGTGAGAACAATTCATTTGGATTCGGAAGATATACGAGTACGAGTACGAGTACGAGTTTACATTTGCTGTATGCGGTAAACGAATTAGTCATCTGGAAAATGTAGGATTACATATTCGTGTGATAGTGCGAATAGTAGTTAATGTTTACCCCTAAAACGATTGTAGCTTAAACGAATAAATAAGGACAACTTTAAGCGAATTTTACGCTGTAGTGTGAGACATAGTTTTTGAAAGTTCTTAATTGGGGACACTTGTACATTTGGCCACATTTTAGTGAAATCTTCAACATTGGATGTGTTGAATAAATTGCCAAGAGATTGCGAAGTTTACGGTATACAACTAGAATTGCAACAAAGGATTCTATGTCGGAAAAACTGTCTTTGAACGAAAAAGAAAACCATTCAAGTACATGCTTTCACTTTGTGTAACCCATCGAATCATGATGAGATATTCATTTTTAATGAAATGTTCCCAGTCAAATGACACGAGTAGGCTTCCTTAATTGCACAGAAAACATTATTCCTGCACACGCAATGTATGTTCCTGACAATCATGTCCCATCTAAGATGGAACAATGCAAACATTTGCGCCACCTTAAGGATCTCATCAACAATCATTGTCATAGTCATCGTAGTGGTCGTAGCCGTAGCCGTAGTCATAGTCGTCGTCGGCCTACAATTTGCGGCCTTGTCAACATGTGACATTGCCTTCACTAAGTATGTTTGGTCGAGCATCAAACGCTCCTGGCAAATGATTTGATTGCTTTTAATACCTAGCCAGACTGAAGCGACATCGCCTGTCGAAGACAATGCCTATGGATAGTCATCTTGATGGCATCAGCAGCAGCCTCTAGCCCATCTAGCCATTCACCATGGTCAAAGATTCGCTTGTCACATGAAATTGTCGCTTTATAGCATCTAATCTGGCAATTTACGATAATCCGTCTATTCGTGGTTCTTTGTCATTGTCATCGCCGCATTGGTGTATTGTGCTCGTATGTAGTATTGCCGCATCTTCCAACACACAGTTCGCATCTCTCAATGTTATGTTTGTTGGCTGCGGTAGTTGAACGCCAGCCGGCCGGCTGGTTGTCGCTGTCTTTGCTGCCGCCAGCGCATCGGATAGGAATCATGTCCCCTGTCAATTGCAATTCCAATAGGTGCATCTGTTCGAATCGAATCGAAAAGCAAAGCAAACAGCTACAGCGAAAGCAACAGCAACAGCCAGTATCAGCATCTAGCAGCAGCAGCAGCAGCAGCAACAGCAACAGCAACAGCAACATCAACAATGATATGACGATTCCGATAGATAGCACAACATTGTTGATGATAGCTATTGGGCAATGGGCACCCAGTAGCACGTCTGTCCTCCCTCTTCATTCCATTCAAATGGTGTTTTATGTTTTGTTTGTCATAGGAATGACACTAGCGCAAAGAAACATTCAGTGGCAATCAGTTCTGTTGTACTGCGGTATGTTGTCGGCAACTAAAGAACATCCTCCCATCCCATCAGACCATCATACCACCAGACCATTGCTGCTACTTTTGCTAATACTGCTGCAGCTAGTACTATTATTACGACAGAGACGACTTGCTCCTGCCCTGCCGGCTGGACAACCTGTACCTGAAAGGTGAGCCTTGCCAGACCGGGCGATGTGCTGTCGCTTTATAGCCGTGTAATGAAAATACCAATGTTTACAATGACCATGCCATGCTAAAGGCAAAACAGCTTCAACAAAAGGGAAAATATCAATTTACAGCTTTTAATTGTTAATTTTTGCATTGAATTACTTGTGATCGAAGGTTTGTGTGCGCCGAATTGCTGCCGCCAAGTTCGATGTGGTCGGATGGGGACGAGGATTGCAATCGAAATACCGCCGCTGCCGGCATATGAGCATTTTGCGGTCACAGTAGGGTAGGGGATAGGATAAATGGTATTTGAAAAGGTCTGTCATTCGTCTTGGGTTACAATCGTAACGAGGCCGTTCACCTAGAGACCTGGCATTGCTGCTGCATTCATCGATGAGAGATTTTTATCTGAGGAAATGGCCATGGCCGTGTTGTGGCAGCAAAGGCGCGATGGCAGCAACGACACTGATGAACACTCTGACTTGGGTGGGAAGAAAATTTTGCCCACAATGTGTTTAAAATAGAGGAGATAGGAAATTCATTATGTTGAGGTTGGAATACTATTGGAGCAGTTAAATGTCAACAGAGAGTAAGGTCAATTTTGAATAACAGCAATGTCAATGTATCTATACATTTGTTTATGTATATTTGATTGTGTATCTACATATCTTCGATGTGGTCGTCTTGATAACGAAACTATTTAAGAATGCAATTTCTGGTAGTGAAACTTAGACAATTATGGAAGTATGCATATGAGATAGAGGTCCATAAAGGACCAACGCTGCGTATAATGACTAGCAAACACTTTTCCGACGAATTTTAGACATAAACTTGATTTACCATAAACCGAATCCTCTAAGAAGAAGGATACAGTGCCCATGGTGCTTGTTGTTGAGGATTGAAACGATGTTTGAACGGATAAACTGTGGATATAGACAAAAATGACAGGACTTGTTAGGTCCTCTATCGATGACAATTTTCAGGCTGATAACAATAACATGTTAATGCAATTGTTTAAAGAGTTTTGTAAATTTTAGGAAGAGGCTAAATTCCAAGCTATTGGGAGTAACGTAGATTCCTTATCATCTAATCTTACTACTTTTACTTGGAACAACCCACTTTTCTGTGCTACATGGTAAGTAGATTCTATTCAATGCCGTGCATCGAATTAGTATCCACGTCGTGAGGTACTCGTCACGGTTAGAGCTAAAAGGGAGAAGCGGAAACTACCGCTCAGCTAAGTCCTAATAGCAAACTGGATGGTCTAAGGAGCATCAAAGTCCTAGACTACCAGGTTGTACATTGGGAAAAAAGAGGAGCGAAAACATTTTACAATGTGTTCGCTGCCAAAGGTTCGGGCACGCCGCGTCGAACTGCGAAATGCAGCCTCGATGCGTGAAGTGTGGAAAGGACCACAAGTCAGAGGAATGCGCTCTAGGTAAGGACGGAGCGTCGGAAAAAAGCCAACTCTCTTGTGCGTTATGTAGGAACACGGGACACACCGCAAACTATCGGGGTTGTCCCAAATTCCAATACATCAAAAGAGTAAATCTTGCTCGGCAGAAGAAGGTGGAAGTTAAACGTCCACCCGTGCATATGCAAACACCAGCAGTTACTCCCCAGGTTACTTACGCCCAAATGGCGGCAGGTAGGGGAAATACGGTACAGCAAGCGAAGGTTGCTTCGCAGGCTCCAGCGCCTAGAGCACCGGAACCAGTACGTGACAAGCTAGCTATCTTGGTTTCTATTCAGGGGCAATTTGCTCAGATCCAACGTCATTTAACTGAACAGACCACGAGGGTGGATCAAATATACACGCTGCTGCCTGCAGGTCCTTGCAGTGAATGTGAATTCACTGATTAAGTTCGAACGACGAGCCGCACTATTTAAGTTGCTTAAAGACCAAGCCCCTGATGTGCTTTTGGTTAGCGAAACTAATCTTACCAAAAGACACAAAATGAGGCACAGAAGATATAAAATATTACGAAGAAACCGACCCAATTCCATTCAAGGAGGAGGTGTTGCGATCTTTGTAAGAAAGGGACTGCGTTTCAAAAGAGTATACAGTCGTGTAGTACGTAGGTTTCAGGTGCTGGAAGCATGCGTCATGTACATCCCTCTCCGTAGTGGAAAACGGTTGTACATGGTGCCTGTCTATGCACCTAAGGCTACTCAGTCCACCTTATTCATCTCAGAGCTCGAGACACTTTTTCGATTTCTGAGGCTGGAATTGGAAGACAACTATTTTATTATCGGCGGAGATTTCAACGCCAAACATAGAGATTGGGGAAATGATACACCCAATACTAGAGGGAACCTACTATTCAATTGGTGGGGTTAGCACAGTATAATCTATCGGCTCGGGCTTAAGGCGACGGATAGTCCGTCGTTTCCCAGACACGGGTATTATTTGGATCTCCTACTGTTCGACTCACGAATACAACTGACGTGCACTAACCAACAAACTACAAACGGTCTACGCACTTTCGTGTATGACAGTGACCATTGCGGTCTCAGCACCGAAATAACTGTTCCCAACGAAATTGCGGAATTGGACGAGCTAGTTCAAAGGCATTCTTACAATTATAGTAGAGTGCGTTGGACACACTTCACCAGAACACTGACTAGAGCACTCTCCTCGAATTCGCTCTACCCACTGTCCAACAAAAATCTGTCAAACGAGGAGATTGACAGATATCTAAGACTAATGGACGATACAATCAAACGAACAATGGACAGAACGATACCTCGGTATCAACACACTGACGATGAAGATTCATTCCGCAACGCAACTATTGACGCACTGCACCGACATAAAAGCCGACTGCTATCAAGGCTAAAAACTTTATACAAACAGTTCACTGACAGACATAACCCGGAGATTATAACATTGAAGTCGTCGATTAAAAACCTCCAAACATTAATAAAGGGAAATTACAGAAATTCTGTAAGTTTGTATTGGAACAATAAAATTCGGGCTGTAAACACCAGCAACCCGAATATGTTCCCGCAAATAAATAAAATATTTCGGAGAAATAATCAGAACGACCTTCCATGTCTTAGAATCGCCCGAACGACGAACAACGGACAAATACTTGTAGCAGCAGGCATTGATCCAAATGAGGCCGTTGATGATGACAACTTATTTGTGGTCGAGGATCCGCAGGAGAAGGTAGAGGCTATAGGAGCGACTTTCCAGGAAGTGTACAAGGCGAATGACATCATTGGCCCGAACCACGACCTGGAGAGTCAAGTCCTTGTGCACAACTTCTGCCTTCGAAATGAAATTGTGAATTGGCGATTCGAGAACTCGGGTTTCATCCAGTTCAGTGACGAGAATATGGCAAATAATGTCATCACCAACGAAAGTGTATTACCACCGTTAATTTCGAAGGAAGAGCTCCAACCGATCTTCGAATCGCTTAGAAGTAAGAAATCAGTGGGAACCGATGAAATACCGAACATTGTGCTTCGACATCTCCCACTAGAAGCGGTTAACATTTATACCACACTGTTTAATAATGCAATGAATAATGCACATTATCCAGCGCATTGGAAAACTGCGATGGTACATCCCACCCCCAAAAAATCGGACGATTCGGGGTTCAGTACCAGCCGTGACCAAAAGCCTTTTTTTCAGGCAGCTAAAATCTTGTAAGATGAATGGTTGCCTAAATACAAACATCACGTCCAATTTACACTAATAATTTAGTCTCCCCATTAAATGTTGGATGCCACCGATGGAGCGAATTACCCACTGAGCCCAAACATCTTTCTCTCTCTTCTTCCAAATATCAGTAAGGTTTTCGAGAAGGTGATCAATAGAGTGGGTTGAGGACAAACATATACTCGTAATTCCGAATAAACTGGTTTCTGATATCCAATGGAACAAAAGCAAGGAACAGTGCACTGATGCCCGCCTGATTGACTTGGAAAAAGCCTTCGATACCGTATGGTTAGAGGGACTCTTCTTCACAGGTTGGGAATTAATAAACCACTGCTGTATATTCTTTCTGATATGCTCTCCAGTAGACAGTTCATCGTGAAGAACGGCGATGTGACTTCTGCCCGAACGTTTAACATTAAAAACGGTCTGCAACAAGGTGCGGTAAATTCGCCGATTAAATTCAACATTTACACAAGTGATCTGATAGGTTCACTTCACCATGCCATAGCGTACGCAGACGACTTAATTGCGTACAGATCAGGTCCAAAGATTGAGGTCATTAATACACTTTTGCAACGTGACTTCGATAAAATTAAACAATATTGCGATGACTGGAAGTTGAAAATCAACTTTCAGAAGTCGGAAACCATTCTGTTTAGGACGCCTTTGTCTGGGGCCTCTAGGGATACCAGAAAGAATTGGCGAAAGTTCTCGATCGTCGGACAACATGGACTGCCACTTGCTTCTTGAAATGTAGTCAGATACCTTGGGATCTGGCTAGATCAATATCTGTATTTTAACAAACATATAGATGTTGCTCTGGCCAGAGCCAGAGGTGCTTTTACCCTTACAAAGAGACTATTTTATAACAGCCAACTCGATGCGAGGGTGAAGGTAATCTGTTACATGGCCCTTATCCGGCCTATGCTTGTATTTGGATGTCCCGTGTGGTTCAACGTGAGAGCAAGTTTATTGGAAAAGATTCGGGTGTTTGAGAGGGCTTGCCTTAGGGCTTGTCTTCGCTTATACAGAACACCAGAGTCTGAGTACATAAAATTCTATCGCAATGAGGTCTTGTACAATAGGGCGAACCTAGTAAGAGTGGACAATTTTGTTATTAAGTTGACTCGAAGGTACATTGCAAGAGCAATGACCTCATCGAACAACCTGATCTCCGGGGCTTACTACCCTAATTATATGTATCACGAGAGAGTTCGATTTGACGACTTTATTCCTGCAGAAGCGTTCCTCTACCTAGATAGCAAAGGTCTGATCCAGGACAGATTGGCGGTGCCGCTAATCTTCCACGTCGCTCGAACAGCTGCGGACAGGCGACTCAACTACGACAGAGACGTCGCACATGGCAGTGCGGAGCGTCTCCGGTTCAGTACGCTGGTAGGGAGTCGCGACATGAGGGATGTTGCTCAGCAGCACCAACAATTTTGGTGGCTTTTTGAGGGAGAGGATGCTTCGTCGTCGAATTCCTCCAATACTTGGTAGCTTCATGTGAAGCAAAGTGGGTCACCTAATTTTTTTAACCATGGCCGGCTTACATAGTTTTAAGTAGGAGTAAGTTAGATTTAAGAAAAAAAATATATAAAAACAAAAAAAAAATTAATAAAAATAAAAAATGACAAAAAAAAATGTATATATATATATAATGTGTGTATATATTAAGTATATAGGCATTATATATATATGTGTGTGTGTATATATATATATATATGTACGTATTAGATCTCAGTAGGTTAAGCAGATTAAGATATATTTTTAAGTAGTCTATAAGTTTTTAGTTTTAGGTTTTTATAATACTATTAAAATGTCCATATACTAAGTTTTTGCTTAAAATCTATTTTCTTAGTTTTAGTTTTAACATGTAAGTATTAAAGTAGACTAATTTGTCTATCATGTAAATTAATTATGAAAATAAAAATGCATTTAAACTGAAACTGAAAAAACACAGAATAGTTTAGCCCAAGCGATACCTATTGATGTTCGCGCTAAAAGTATCCAAAACTCCTAGGTCGGTTGTAATATTTGGCAGGAAGATGAAGACGTGAGTATAGGTTACGACATAATTACTTTCTTGGTAACTCCATATTGGAAAGGTCTATTTTTACAAGAATGAGTGACTTGATGACGATAAATATTAGCTATCGAATGGTATACAGAACATAATTTTGGAAAAATTGTCGCGTCCGATAAATTTGCGGTAGGGGCTCGATTTAGTAATAAATTGAAATTGAAATTCAAAATATATGGCTCGCGAGTGCCTCTCCTTATTTTTTGCAGCGCCGCTCTCTAAATCTGCTATTTTTTTTAGATTTTCCAGTCTACATTCGTTATACGTGTAGAACCAATAATTTCACTGCCGGAAACCCAGTACAGCAGAAGCGGCAATACATAATTGCTCTTTGGTTGTGTTGCCACTCGTCTTCTACTTTTGATTCTAGTGCCATCAAACTCCTCGAGAAGATAAGGGAAACTCGATCGGTACATGCTCTAGTGATCCTTTGCGATAGGAGCCGTTCGACGTGGAACTTCCTCTTAATGATTCGCTATCTTTGGGCTGTTACGCATCCACATCGGTACCTAGGCTACAAGTGGACAAATTAATAAGCCTGCATTCTTTTACGAAGTTGATCTCGTAGAGGCTAAGCTTTTCGATTGTATTACCGAAGATGCCCTTCTTGCCTAGTTTGCCAATAAAATCAATAATGACTTTTTCGCGTCATATTTAGAGCACTGCTCGTAGGTTTTGTCGAGGAACTCGAAGAAGCACACTTTGGTAAGGTAGTCCGTCTGTCGGGGCGTGAGCGTTTATGTGAATCGTCGCTAGGCATTAGCTCCAAGCATATAGGAGGTTACGATATGTTTCCTAAGTTTTTCTCTGATGACGAATCCATATCTTAGTCACCGGTGCGGTTTATCCCAACGCACTTCGTGCTCGATCATTACATTTTTGTTATCCCTTCCCTATAAAGTTATGAGCCCTGTGGCAGCGTAGGCTAGTATTATGCAACTCATTGAGGATGCTCTTGCCGATTGAGACTACATGGGTAAGTGTATACTTATGCTGTTACTAGGGATCGCCACTGGAAAGTATGAATTTGATTGCTGTTTATGGTAGTTAAGGGCTTTTTTTGTACCTATGCTCCGCTTGCCAAGAAAGCGATATCATCGTAAAATACAGATGAAAAATAGTCCCTCGAAGCCCTAAGTAGGAGGTTTACAGTCTCAGTCTTGCCGTGTTGAGCGAATTGATCAAACATGCATATGTATATTAAAATCTTACATTACGTTCCAGCTCGTAGCCTTTAGATATAGCCTTTAAAAAGAAAACAACCTTGAAGTGAAGTAGGACCTAAGCCAGAATCACAAATAAAGGTGGTTAGTAATCGTACAAGGCCGCCGTTAATAGAAGACCTGTTTCTGTTCAGGTTCATTACGGTTTGTAGTGGTGTATACGTTTCGTATTTAGCTCCATGCGGTTGGTGCCAGGGCTGAATAATGTAGAGGTTTCATAGTGCTGTTCAGTTGAAAATCAATTCATTATATATTCGTCATCTTTGATGGATTGCTGATAGCCACTGGTCCTCATCGATTGATGGTAGCAGCACAGGATTATTCTTTAGTCGAGCAGAGTAATTTTCATCTGCGTCAAAGGTACATACCTGGTCAGCTCATAGTTTTAAATATTTGTGATGGGTTCTAGAGTTCAGTAGGAATCCTTCCGCCGTTACCTTCAAATTAATTACCATTTTCAAAAATGTCATCTTCAGTTTACGCAAGGCTCTCATTACGTCTTGTTTAACGTTTCTATGTATTGTATTACAGAAATAGTGCGATTCCTCGTAAGACTCAAAGAAAGTATGCAGCATCTTCGGCAATCGTTAGGAGTGATCTTCGAGCCTACTTTTAACGGAAAACCATTCATGATATTTTAAAAACTCACCTCACCTAACCACAAATCTCCATTTTAGCCAGTTGAAGATAATCTAACTGAGGCAATGAACCAAAGGAAGATTTATGTATGTGGCAGTTTGAATGAAGATCTCTCGGCCTTTGGACAGACCGCAGCATGCACATCACCAGCACCAGAGTGCGTGACTGGTTTAGGATGTGATACATGACTGGAATAATGTTGCATAACCGCGCGTTTGCATCGTCGTCGTCGTTCATCCGTCGTCGATCGTTGTACCAAGTATGTGCGAGTGGAGTAGTCCCTGCCGCATCATCATCATCGATGTAGAATTGAACGTTGTTGATCGTTCAATTGGAATTGTTGAACGCGATGTTTCTCATTCATTTACTACTGTTGGTGGCTTAGCGAACCTAATCGGCGGGATGTAATTACCTATTGATTAAATTGAAGTTTTTCGCATGTAAGTGCTCTAGCAATGAAGTGGATGTGGCACGGATGGCACGGATGGCATGACCGAGCATAGTTAGGATGAATGGGAAACCAATGCGTCGGAATGCATGATGGGCGAATAACTTGATTCAAAACGTTGATTAATTTGTTTTCACGATGGCATTCCAGCAGAGTTTTTCCTTCCTTTATCGCGAAAATGCGTTTTGAGGAATTTAATATTCTGGAAGAAAGAAAAATGCTAACCATTAACCGACATAGTTGCATAGAACTCAGAGCCTTTAAGTAAAAGCCGTCGCCATATCCTCCCGATTCATGGAAAAATGTCTGCAAGGGTAAATTACTGCAGCAATCGTAGGAATTAACTCCAGCTTTCATTCGAATGCTAAGAGTTTTCTTTGCCTTTCTTTCGCCTGTAATTTTATATGCTCTAGTCTACGCTAATTTTTTTTATTTTAAGTCTATTGGATTGAATTTGGAAATTATTAGACGTAGTATGTTTTATTCTAATTGCATTTTTAAACATTGTAGACGTAGGACCCAACTCAAACTTTAGGAACATTTCATTGATGTTGCGATTCAGTTGCCTCTCAATTTCTTGTTTACCGCTTGTCAGCTTTGAATGAATCCGACATACTGAACTAGTATGCCAGGTGCAGAGCATATTTTCATGAGACTGCATATTACAGGGACTAATGTTACGTGGTTTCCGTCAGGTCATTTCCGCCATCTAAAGAAATGAGGACACGTGGTTTTGGAACTTCAATTAACTAAATAAAATGTTGCTGATCTCTGCCTGTGGCGTTTCTGAAATAATTGGTTATGATCTGTATCATTGTTTACAATACTTGAATTCCTAGAAGATTTTCAGCCTTTCGTTTTCTTCCATAACAGCTCTGTAATAGCCTTACCTTTTCATAAAATACAGACACAGGTAGGTAGTATAAAAAAAAATATTATCTCATATAATAATTATCCTTAATGGAAAAGACAAGTTCACTTAACAAAAATTTAGTCGAAGTTACATCTCTATCGTGCTCCTCTGAATTTTACCACAGTAGATATTAACTGTTTGTGAAATGAGGCCGTAAATCTATCTGAAACGGTGCCCCGCCCTTAAGCTTGCACACATGTACTGGTAGTGGTGGAGAAGAATGGTAGGAACAACGCGGCTGTATTAGTTTCAGAGATCTGATTGAGGGTCCAAATCGAAGTCGTTCGAAGAGGCTACTGGGTTGCCGCTTCTGTATTATGTTGAAAAGTAATATTAGTGTTCAAAAGTGAAATTATAAATTTACCTGGATAAGCTTAGGACACGGCCTAACCTACACAATCCGTATATATTTGCGTACCCTTAAAATGTTTGCATAAAATGCCGCCGAGGGAAAATTAGGGAGGAAAGAAAGTGGGATACCGGTGCTCGTTGGTTTTGAATGTTGGAAGGTTATAATGACCAGGTCATATCACAAGCGAGTTGTAGGGCTTAGACAAGAATCACGATATTTCAATGTGCGTCCGGATGTGAGCTTGAGAGTAAACTGATGAGCATTGGTGATGAAAATAGCGACTGTCAATTGATTGGGTGATATTAGCACAACATATGACTTTTATCGCACGGTTTTGAATCGTATCTAGCAGGTTTTAGGAACACCTATTCAAATGTGGTCATTACACATCAATTTTGCTTTATATATTGAGGTCAGATCAGTGGGAGTGAAATAGTTTTTACATCGGTTGAGGAAACCTACACATTTCGCAGAATTTTTGACGACTTCAAATATGTGGTCATTCCAACCTAAGTTGTCAGTGACACACATACCGGGAAGGAAAGGTTTTCCCGTTTCAACGATTCAAGCGCCATTCATGGATAATGGCAGGATGTTTAGATTTCGCTTTAACGAACACAGGACAGCATTGTGTTTTGGAAGCATTAAATTCGACTCTGTTGACAGTTCCCCAATTGGTTATGCTGTTGATATCGGAATTTAAGGAGCTAAACATATGCTGCCGTTCCCGTTGTACAGGCGAAGAGCAGTGACGTGAGTCCGGTAATGGATATGAAAATGTATGTATAGTACTTTTGGGACATTGTATTATACTCGTACGCCTACATACGCCCGAGAAGTTCGTTTCAGTCGTTCCTGGCTCGCTTGAACTTTATTCGGGTTTCCTCTGTCGGTTCGGTCTTGAAGGACCGAAAAAACATTTCTCTAATCCTAACAACCTCTGTACAGCTCGAGTCGTTGATACACTTTATCTAATCTCATTCTAAAAAGAATAGTGTTTGTGATTATATTAGGAGCTGGATGCGGCTCGTTATCGAGGAAACTTAATAACCAGATAAATTCTCAATGCTGTTAATTCTGCTCCATTTGGCTTTTTCGTATTGCCATACGGTTCTTTTAGGAGTCTTTTCTCCAACTGTGTGGTCGGTATACGAGAAATTATATCATATGACAGAGTGGTCCAACGAGCCTAGAGGGAAGAGCAGATCAACGTCTGGTATTCGCGTGGGCTCATTTACCTACTGGGCCAAGTTATTTTCCACAGCGAAGATCTCAACAGAGGGTTCTTCGGTTGTTGCCTGTTCAGAATATCGAAGCCACCCAGAATTGTGTATACTAAAATCGCCCGTAATAACTATTTCAATAGGAGAATACAGGGATACAATTCTTTGAATGGAGTCTGACAGCGCATCGAACTCGTTAAAGATCGAATTGCTGTCTATTATAGATTTCTAGATTGGACCAGAGACTATATTTTGGTGGAGTTTGATAAGCTATACTACTACGCAGGTAACTAGCGAGATCGAAGCAAAAGAAAAATAATGCCACTAGTTTGTATGCTGGTAGATTGATATCGGAGCGATTTGAGAGGTGTGGAAGGGTATGTACCAGTGCAAAAATAGCCGGCCTGTATTTTCAGACTTGAACATACACAGAAACTGTGAAGCTGTGTTCCGTCTATGCCTGAACAAGGCTGCATATATTTAGTGGTTCTACGTAGGCATATTTTGCATGTACGGCTACAAAGTAGTTAGTTTGGTCAAAGTACTGTGTTCCGATAGATAAAAAGGAAATTGTTATACAGAATGATATAGACATTGGTTTTATTTTTCGATGGCCATGCTCTCAAGTTAACGCATGAGCTCTCAGCACGTAAGTGCAAGAGATTTGTAAGACGAAAGAGCAAACGGTTCGCCATTTTTTAGGAGCAGAGGTATTTTGTCAGCGTATAAAGCTTCGTCCTTTTTCCTTTTTCCTTTATCCTTCATAAATACCGACAAAACTGTCAACAGACAAGCTGACCGAAAATTTTCGATTCAATTTAAAGGTGTGTGGTTCATCCAGTTTTAAGATCGCAGCACAAGGATACAATTTTACGAATATCAGAAGTTGCATCAAAGCGTCACTTCATAAAAAGGAAGCGTATTGTCGATCTCTCTGACACGGTGACCCAGAATAAAGCGGCCTGTAAAATCTTATAGAAATTCCCAAAGTTTTGCATCCCCGCAAGATACGCTGATACATGAAAAAAATAGCTAAAATAACAACAAGAGCAAAAACAAGAAAAGGAATGAAAGACACCTCTTTTAAAAACATATACATATATGCAAACGAGTACCTCATTTGTTGGGATTTGTTATGTATGTTAGCATCTGTGGAAAAGTATTCTGTCTACTTCGCATGCGCTGAAATAGTGATACATGGCATAACCTGGAATCTTCGAGCTGGTCTACGAAATATTCTGGTTTTATTTTATACCAACACACAGATGTATCTACAGGCGGCCCAAATATAAGCTTATTTTACTAATAAAATAAGATAAACAACCCTCAATTGTTATGGCTTTGTTAGAAAGAGCAAATATTCCCATTAGTTATGGAATTCTAACTCGGCTGGCTTCACAGTAGCGCATCCTGTCAACCCAATTTTCCAAGACCTTGTTGACTCTTTCTGGCTCTATTCACTTTATGCACTTGAAGCCTTTCTGGATTGTCCGCATAACATCTATCTTTAAGAGTACACCACAAAAAAAGTCAAACGGGGTCGAGTCGCAGTTCCGAGGCGGCCAATTGACATCGCCATGGTGGTTTTTAAGACGATTACAGAAAAAAAAAACATTGTTTGATGGGCTGTGTGGCATGGCGTGCTATCGTGCTGAAACCAAAGATAATTCAGGTCCATGCCTACAATTTCAGCTCACAGAAATTCAGTAATCATTGCTCTGTACCGCTCACCGTTGACCGAAATGGCCAATGATGGCACCAGTCTAAAATCTGCACCAAACTGTCACTCTCTGCAGATACATTGGCCTCTCAACAATCTCGTGCCGATTTTCTGCATTTTTTTTTGTTAACTTAACCGCCGATACGAAAATGCGCCTCGTCAGAAAAACATGATTTTTCAGCGAAATTTGACGTCCAATTTGAGCGTTTATAAGGCCCAAACTGAAAGCGATAATGAAGCGACTAGTCATTTGCATTCAATTGCTGAGTCGATTGGACTTTGTAAGGGAATAATCCGAGATCTTTGTGAAAAATCCTCATCAGGCTGGTGCGTGAAATGTTAAGTTGTTAGCGATGTCGAGTCGATGTTCCTAGATTGAGTCCGACATATTCTCGTTAGTACGTAAAGTGCGACGACGGGAACCGTGAGTGTGGTCTACTGAAAGCCAGTCTCATGAAATTTTTGCATAAACTTGTGAACAGCAGACGCGGTGGGTGCTTCGTTTCGGTCAAAACATCTTTTCAATAAACGCAATGTTTGGCCATCGCTGTGATCTTTAAAATAAGTTTGCATTATTTCCCAACTTTGTTCAAGCATATGAATGGGGTGGCCGTGGTGTAGTGGTACTAGCTATCGCTTCTCACTCGGAAGGTCAAGGTTCGAATCCTAGCCACAGCAAGTTTTCATTTGTGTAATTGGAACTCAGTCAAAAAAATTTGCGTGTGAAGGCATAACACTGACATGTAGATTTGGCTGTTGTAGGGTTTTCAAAAGCACAAAACAACCGTTAAAATTCACAACCTCACATTCCGAGAGAAGAAAAATCTCTCCGTCCTATTTCAGACTCCCACACCTGGAAAATCAATATCGAAACACACACACACCTGAGTTTCAAGCCACTACATCACAAACTTTCCTTTCTCCTCCTTCTATCTTTCCGCCCGCGCCAAGGCAACAGTATAAGGGTATTCATAACCCCTTAGGCGCGCGTAAATTATAAAAAAAAAAAAAATAAATAAAGTGATTCATTTCGTTCTGCAGTAGTATGATACTGACTGGCAGTCAAGATTCCGAGACTTGTGTTTGGACCACCCATTAAATAAGTAAGCTCCAAAATTGTGTAGTACAATATTGTTTAAACCTATGTAGGCATAGACGTAATAGAAATTGAATACATAATGTCATTAAAACTTCATTCTTTAATAAATTTTTTAAAGGCAAGTATGATTGGAGACGTGTTAGCTAACTACATAAAAAACAGGCCAACGGCGCTCAATTGCTCTCATACCCACTCATTATGGAAGGTTATAAAGGGTGACCAGATAAGAACGGTGGGAAAAAAAAATTTAAATATTGTAAAACAACTCCGGTGCAAAATATAAAATTGATTCTGGCTTTATTTTGAAGCTATGTTCATGCCATTATGTGTGGAATAACACATCATTCAAGTGGCCGCCTCAGCTTTACTGGCAGTGCTTCAAGCAGTCTGTCTAATTTTTGATGACTCGGTCCTATATGCGCAGTCGAATATTGGCTTTGAGCTCGTCCAAAGTAGTTGCCTTGTTAGCGTAGACTAAGGACTTGACGTATCCCCTGAGAAAATAATCGTGTGGTGTCAAATCGCATAATCGCGGCGGTCAATTAATTACATAACTTCACAACAACAATTTCAAGCTTCGCTCGTATTGCATATGGTTCCGTCTTGCTGGAACCACGGCTCGGATATATAGATATTGTTGAGCTCTGATCACAGAAATTCGGTTAACATCGGTCTATACCTGAGACCATTGAAAGTAACGGTGTCTTCTTCCTTATTTCTTTCTAAGGTGCGATGATGCCAGCATGCCATAAACAGCACCAAACAGTCAATCTTTGTGGATGCATTGATTCTTGGCCGAACACTTGGGGATTGTGTTGGCTGTAATAGCGGCAATTTTATTTATTGACATAGCTACTAAGCCAAAAATGGGCTTCGTTCGAGATGTTGACTTTTTGGCCAAAATCTGCATCTCTAGCCAACATTTCCAGCGCCCAATTAGCGAACTCACGGCGTTGTCTGTGGTCATACGGATTCAATTCTTGCGTCAGCACAATCTTATACAGATGTAGGCCTAAATTCAATCGCATAATAAGCCGGATTGACTCTTTGGCGATGCCCAACTCAGCTGATCGGTGCAGAGTCGACATTTCTGGATCTTTTTCGATACTGACCACTACGGCGGCTATGTTTTCTTCAATATGCACCAACCTATGTCTGATTGGTAGCTTAAGATCCAAAAGAGTGTTCTCACGCACAAGTTTTTATATTTCCGCATTTTGATAGCTGGATGTCATTGAATGCTTTGAAAGGTGCTGAAATATAACAATTGGAAAAATTATCATTGCTATCTGGTCACCCTATATAAAGTTTACACCATTATGATATTTAAGAAATTGTGTATAATATCTGTGTGTGTGTATTGTGTATGTAGGTTAGGTAGACTAAGGTTTATTTTAAGTTAGATATTAAGTTTTATAAAAAATTAAGTCCATATGCTAAGTTTTTGTTAACAATTTTTTCTTAGCCTTAAGTATAGAAAATAATTATTCCTAAGTAAAATGTAAATATAGTCGAAAGACATAGATATAAGAATTTAGAGTAGCTGAGAGTGCCTGTGTGGGGCCAATAAGTTAATATAAGATTATTAAGTAATTTTAAGCTAGCATTTAAGCATTTTTTGTTAGTATGTAAGAGTTAATGATTAAGATAATAAAATGCATATAAAACTAAACTAAAAATTACACCATTATGACAAAATTTTCAACGCTATTTTTAAAAGAAAAAGTCAGAAATTGTAACGAAAAAAATACCATATTGATGTGACAACACAACTATGGGGAGAATTTTTAAATGATAACGACACGAAATTTAGTACCCGAGTTTAAAAGTAAGTAAATAATTGTGAGGCTAATTCTTAGGCAAAAATATGTCACTTTGACGTTAGCAAATGCGGACCTCTAATTTCGAGCGATTTGCTGTAAAATGTTATATTTGAAACTGTTGTGGCAAGTACGAGTATAACTAGAGTGCCTCGGCAATGGCAAAGCTTTGAAAGTAAGAGCATGAAAATGTCTCTGTCTACGAAAAGCTTTTCTGCTCTATTGTCCCTTCCACTTTGCCCGAAGTGACAAGGCTAACAAACAACACATTGGATGAGAAGGCCTTGGCCCGGACTGACCCACCAACAAGTGCAAATATCTGGTTTTCATGGTTATTTCTTCGGATTGATCCGTCATACAAAAATTTTCCACTTTTAGTTTGCGAAACCCAAGTCCTAGCCAGTTTTTGGAAAACAGCTTAGAGATAGCCTGCATGAAAAGTTGTACGTTTGCCTGTTTTATTTGCGGTGAGTTCTCATCGACTTCGGTTTAACTTGAGGCGAGATTTTCGTCGTATTTTGCCTTTGTCCTAAATGCTATTCATAATACGTCAATAGGTAGTATTCAGTGCTAATTAGAATTCGATCCAGCTTTCCGCGTCACCGAGCATCTAAGAAATACTCAAAATCATGAATAGTTTTCCCCCCTTACCCCGATAAAGATCGCCATGACTACTGCCCTGCGACTTTACTATCGGTGTCGCCGCCAAATCTGTATGAACGATCCTTTGAACTCAGACCGTGTCCTCCACACGAATAATCTTGCAACTTTGGAAGGAATTTCCCTGGATTTCATATATGTACCAACAGTTCATATTGTACTTATCGTACCAGTATTCCAGTATGACAATCATCACGACTACTGCGCTCTCATTTTTAATAGACGTTGCCTCGCAAAACGACACAGCTAACCATTTTGCCTTAGAAACTATGATATCTTTTTACAGTCTAACGTAAAGTTCTCGTACATGGGTACATTCTTAAGCGTAAGTATGTATTTTCCTTCAATTACTTCCTGAACGATGCCAAATTTATGACCAATCTAGTCCAACGTTCACCACTCAGGCCAACCCTGTATGAAGGCACCCTACCTTCCAAGGAAAACCAATGTTAACGGAATAATAAACCCGATATTCTGTTGTTAGCAAACCTTTGTCTAACTAAGTCCGTTAAATGTCATTCCAGTTGCGCACCAAGGTCCAGCATACAAATCACATAAAGTTCATGTGACTTAATTTTGTCCACAAAAATTGATTTGTTTTATTTTTGACGCATAATTTCATTGTTCCATTTCGTGTGTTTATTTCTGTTCGAATTGTACCTGTTAACCAGAAAGAAAGTGGACAACATTTGAAGGTAATCAATATACATACAAGCATCCATACATACATACATATATTTCTACATAGTGATAAATCGATTGCCCTCTGCCCATCACTGTTAACATAGCAATTCCCATAAAATTCTCCAATGGATACCTTTTCACCTGAAATTCGAAAGAGAAATATTGTAGAAACAAAAACATTCCCTCCTTATGTTAACATCGTTTCCAATAAGTTACAAACGTCTGACGACAGTCGATTATTGAATATTCATTCCACATGCCAGAATTTACATGTTTACCCGCCATAAATCAAGAAAACATGCTGGCAACAGCGGCGCATTAAAGAAAGACCCAGCCTGACAGGTGTTTTGCCTCTCTGCCATCGGTAAACACTAATTACGATGCATTCAGCGGGCTTTTTTTCTACAAATTACCTGACAATAGACTCTGTCTATTCTCGAAATTCGCAAGTCGCACTGCCATCAAGTCCCGCTTGTCATTTCCGCTTGTACACCCTGTCAAAGTGACAACTAGACGTCAATTTAAAATAGACTCTGTCAGAAAACAATCACCCGTGAGATCGCAACAGAGAGGTGGGGTTTCCTAAAAACACTGCTTTTCCAGCACGTCGTCGGTCGGTCGTTGAAATTAGTATTCCAATCCAATCATTTGGAGTCGGAGTGCATCATGTGGGAAATGACAATTTCGGAGACTTCTCGGTGTTGTTGTTGAATCGAGATACCGTGCACCATGCACCGTGCACCGTGCACCGTGTTCCGTGTACCGTGCACCTCTCAATAATGATGAAGTCACACGAAAGCGTGAGGTGGAATTTCTAATTTGTTGAGGAATCGAACACGAAACAGTGAACTGTTGATGGAGATTCGACTGCGATATGAACCGAATCAATCCGTTCGACCATTCGGATCATATTTCGGTGCTGTCGCACAGACACACGTTGACAGTGAAAGACGTCATTATCGTGAAGACTTCACGACGCATCATCAAGACATATTTTACGCAATGGCGCGTTCAGAAATTTCTTAGATAACAATCTGAGGAGGAGCTCTACATTCAGGTTCTGGTTTTTATGAAGACATCGCAAGACCCATTATCAGTGACATGTGATATACATGTAAATTTCGGGATTCGTCGAAGGAATGGTTCTTGTTTTATTTTTTTTTTTTTTTTTCGTTTTCAGTTCGATTCGGGTTTTCGGCCCAAGTCGAAGAGGTAAGTGATGGGGTTCGATTCGGCATAAATAGCAGTCGGAGTCCGGTGCCCTACAAATGACTATTGGATTTCGAAATATTGAATTAAAATGTAAATCATTGGAGAGGGTGTAACGCCAAGAGATATATGGGTGCAAATTACACCTTCGCCATGTGGGGCTATCATGGAAGAATATACGACTGTAAACAACTAGGTTATCTGTCAGGGATCTCTGGCTTTTAGGATTGAAAAACTGGCCCTCTTACATTTAGTTCCAAGTTGATTTACATTGAATGTGTAGCACTTACATATGCTCGTATAAATTCTTATGCTGGTTGTCGTCTAGCGTAGCTTTTGTCTTATACCTAAATATTGCATATTGGTGGTGTGAAAGGCGAAGTTCACACTCTGAATGAAACTGGAAGCTCTGGTTTATGGGGAAGTACTACGCTCCAGCATACTCCCACAGTTATTGTGTTTCCCATCTTATCACATTTTCAAATCAAAGAAAACAGGAAGAAGAATTTTCTGGCAGAGTTCAACGAATAGGTTGTAGTTAAAAAAAAAATAGTGGTTATTGAAAAAGCATACCCAAATCTAGACTGTGACTTTAGACAACTTTAACTCAAAATAGAAATCCTGGGGTTTCAGAAGCTTTGGATTTGTATTTATCTACGCGTCAAAGAGCAGACGCGTATTGTCTTGTTAAGATGCAAGTAAGGTACATCTGATAACATTCATTTGATTTGCACCCAATCTAGAAAGTTATGCCACCAGCGGATTGAAATATTCTGAGAAGTCTGCCTCATAGCATTGCTAACAAGTTCATTTGCAATCTCATTCCTCGTCATCCTATCGTGAGATGGGACACAGACATGATTTGGACTTAGTCTTGTATTTTTGAATTAACTTTGAAGTGGTCAATGAGTTTATTAAGGCCTTAAATGCAAATCAAACTCCTGCTACTGACTCAGATATTACACTTCGCCCCTCTATAGCGGGGCTCTGCTGGGTAGACAGATACACAGACAGGCCGTAAACCAATGGGGTATAAGGTTGCTGTCTTTCATAACAACGCCAGCATTACATCTTAAGCCATCAGTTAAGTTCCAACTGCACTCATTTTCATTTGATTGCACTTCCTGGCCTGGACTTTTGTCGAAGCAAGCCCTGATCAAAGGGAAAGCCGACCTCGTATTCTCGCAACCATCGGAGTTCCGATGTCATTTTCTCGTCCTACTGTGTAAGCTCAGATGAATTCCCTTGCTGATAAGTCCTTAGTCCAAATGGACATGTTGCTCAGACACTAAAAAACTAAAACCAGCTAGCCAGATTCCTCATTTTCGGGAAGAAAATAAACTCAGTTTTGGAAAAATTACCTGAAACACCATTTGTAGTGCATCAAAAGTCTATTTTATGAAGCGTTGCATTCGCTTTAGAACCGACAGTCCCTAGAAATGATCCGACAGACAGTACAGCTTCACAATCTACATGCCTGAGGCATTGAGAAAGTTAAACACATGCCCCACAACCGACAGGAGACAGAACGCCGGCTTGTGGGCAAACTCTTATTCACACCCTTCATCACGTATAAGTAGATAGAAGTCAGCATCCGTAACTCCACTAGAACCACTGTAATCCACGAGACAAGTGATTCGAATACGCCGTGTTGCTTTTCGAAGTTGCGTTATCGAAGCCGACCTCAATGTAGATAAAAATGAATAACCCATATTTTGTTGTCCTAAATCTAAATTCAAATCTGCTCACCAGTTACTCTGATAAATCTGAACCTCGTAGTGAGTGAGTAGTCTTGTCACTGTACGTCAAGGGACTAAAATGTACGCCATTGTCGCGATAGTAATTAAGATTACATTTAGAGTTAGGTTAGGTTAAACAGAGGTGTGATGGATATACCATCACTCAGACTCTAGGCGCCAAAACGCGCCCATCGCGGTCCCTCTGGAACCAATTGAATTTGTCTTCAAATGACAATAACCTAAATAATCGCCCTGGTCAAATATCCAATTTTCTTGCAAAAGTCAAGAAGGCCTTTGAAGTTCCTATTTCCTCTAGGTTTTCGAAAAGTTCTGGGTCTTCGGAGAAGATACCAGAACCTGTTCCTTCCTCTGTTTTTGAGCCATCTGTGAAAATTGCAATTTCATTCGCCCTGATTATTGCAATTTTTTGCCAGTCCTCCCTCTGCGGATATACTCGTATTATATCATACGGAATGTCGAAGTCGACCAAGGAAGGAGTTTCAAACCTTAGAATTGGATTGCCTGGCAGTAGCTCCACCAGGACCGTGCCATGTCTGAATCTACTGCTCTTGAAGTAACCCAGATTAGTGCGTCGTAGTGCATTTTTGCCAGCTAGTTTTTGGTCAGTAAATCAAGCGGTGTTAGGTGCAAAAAGGGGTCTAATGCTACCGTAGGGGTAGTACGGAGCGCACCTGTAATGGCTATGGAAGCCGTTCTTTGAACCGCCGCTAACTTTCCGTAAATCGTTTTCTTGTTTGTTGCTTTCCACCATACTAATGCGCCTCATGTAAGTATGAGTCTTATCACCACAGTATATAGCCAATACACAATAGAGGATTTTAAGCCCCAAATTTTTTCTACTGTTCTTTTGCAGATAAAAGTAGCATTATATGCCTTTTTGGTTCTTACCGCTACGTTAAGATTCGCGTTCAGTTTTTTGTCCAGAATCACACCCAGATACTTCGCGCTGTCCGAGAGGCACAGTTCCACCCCATTGAGTTTTGGTAGTTTGAATTGAGGTATCTTGTACTTTCTGGTGAAAAGAACCAGTTCCCTTTTGGAAAGGTTGGCATTGAGACCACAGCTTTTTGCCCAAATGCTGGTCGTCTTCAGGACCACCTCCATAATTTCGCTTACAATATTTAACTATTTTTCCTGCACTATTATGACCACATCATCTGCGTATGCTGTGGCACTTATACCCAATGAACTAAGCTTTTTGAGGATGTCATTGATTTGAAATTCGATGTATTTATGTTCTGCCATAGAAACTTCGGACAGTACTCTTGAGCTGGGGATCTACTAAGTCTACTGCTTACTACCTTATTTTCGTAACAAATATGAGACGAAATGTGAAATCCTGGAAACGAAAGTCTCATACTTAGAATACGCAACAACGAACTTATTCCATTTTCCGTTTGTTTCGTAGCTGATTGAATGCAGCTTAGATGGTGAGACTAATAACAAGAGCTGTAGGTTACTCATCATACTCGTACCGAGCTGTTAAGCCTTACTAATATCCAAACATGGGTTTTTTTTATCCACATTAACGCTGTATGGATATTAAGGTTTTACTGTCAACACGGACAATAGCAGCAGGACTATCGCAGATATACAGAATCTTCTGGATAATGTGTCGAAGACTTAAACGGGCGATTCTTTGACATATTTTGAGGAAAAAAATTGTACGGGTGAGTGAGTGGTTTTGGGCATGCATCCCCTCCGAGATGCAGAGGATTTAAGCAAAGTCTTATGCTGCCCTGTTTTAACTGCTATTGAAAAAAACATCTTTCAAATTTATACAAATGGGGTATCGTTGAACTCGCAATTAAGAGTAGTAAAGCAAATATTGCTCCAAAAGTTTTTGAAGATCAAAGATTTTTTTTTTTAACTTAAAATTTTGACTTTGTCAAAATATGTACATATGGATAAATATGTACATAATTAAGCCCCACTTTTATTACTTTGAAACGTGTAGCCAGTGCTTAAAAATATAAAAATTGTCAGGTCATTTTATCTGAAGTCAGTAGTTTTTAAGATACAACCCACCTTAATTTAAATTATTAAATTAAAAAATGTTAAGAATTGTAAGAAAAAAAATACAAATATTGATTGCACATTTATATTTTTATTTTCAAAGTATTCAAAGTGCAAACCATTGTTTTGTACACATGCCAAAGCTCATATTTGAAATGCTCTAACAATGTCTATTCTTTCCTATTCCTTTCATACTTACGCAACTGCCTTGGTAACCCTATGCTTCAATTTATTCAGTGTTGCTATTTCTGATACATAATGAAAGTCCTTCATCTGTCCCAATAAATAAAAGTCCATTGGGGTCAATTCCGGGGACCAAGGGTCTCCAAGACCTCAGAATGGGTCCATCCAGTCCCATCAACTAATTTTCATACACGCGATCTAACCACTCTATAACTGCATGGTCACAGTGTGCAGGCGCCATCCTGATGGCCGTTCTTTATTGCAGTGGGATATCAATTAATAGTTCTGGTAATTTATTTTGCAAAAATTCCAGGTAGAGGTTCGAATAGAGCCATGGAGGTCCGATCAGTTTGTTGCCCATACATTGACGTTGAACTTATGCTAAAAAGCTGAAAAGTTCCCGGAGTGGGGGTTGTTTTCTGCTCCGGTATCTAAATTGTGGAAATTAATGCTTCCATCGCTGGTAAATTGGGACCTACACGTCCATAGAATCCGGCCAATAAAGTTGTCTTCCACAATGTGTCTTTCCAGAATGCGGTTCTTTGACTCCTCGGCTTGTAGATCCTGTACTGGTATATGATGGAATGCTTTCATGACTTTTGGATGTAGAATTTTCCAGATGTGTGTAAGTCCTGCTTAGATTAACAAATACTGGTATTTGAATGGTGTCTGACATGTGTAAGATGCTATCGTAACTGCGAACGTCTTCTGCTAAAGCAGGATATGAGTCCCTCAATGATTTCCACGTTGTTCCTATCTCCCTCAACCTGTAAAATATTGTAATCAATGATGGCGTTTGGGGCAGTCCTGTCAGGGTGTTGTAACAGATATTCCAGTCTCGCTCGTTGACCGTTACTGTTGCAGAAACCATAGACATAAACCATGTCTCCGTATTCCTGTGTTGAAAAGTCCATCATCGAGGATATTACGAATTAAACGTCAATATATCGGTTAAACCCCACAAACTATTTATGTAAATAATTTTGGAATCTTTTTATATTATTTCGTAAGAGATTTGCTTAGTTTTTTTTCCGAAAAAAGGTCTACCATTTTTCTGTTACCTGAAAAACTGGACGTCATTGGGTTTACATTGCGCAAAAATAAACGGATTTTACGGGAAGAAAATCCAAAGCAGCTGTTAACTATGGTAATTAATTTTATAGAGCTGTTGTATTGTAAAAGAAAGAAAAATTTCTGAGTTTTATATTGTAGTTTGAACAAGTTGGGTCGTATCTTGAAAACCACTGACTGGAAATGGCCTGACATTTTTTTTGTTTGTAAATATTGTACTATACCCTGTGTAACACAAATGTGCACTATTGGGAAGCTACAAATATTTGCCTCTCACGCTCACTCTCATAGGGATACCATGTTATGCATATTTGTTGACAGGTATTTCTGAAGATAATTACCATAGGGTTATCATCGACTTATTTTGATGATATTATGTTTTTGAGAAAATTGCATAAGTTACATTTCCTATTTATTTTTATTTATTGTATAAAGCGTTATATAATAAATAAATAAAGTGGACCCTCAAAAACGATTAAAAATTGCGAATTGGAATCACTTCCGATCAGAAATTAGATCAAGTTTTAGAAATGTTTCTGCCGATATAGATAACGTTTCCAGTAAAGAAGACATAGTTACGAGTATTGACAGTTTTTCAGAATATATAGGTAGTAAACGCTGTTGGAAAAGGCGTTCCTAAAGTTCCAAATATGTACCAGTTTAAAAAAAAAACTCCTTTACCATATTTTTGAATTCATTAAACTCTCTTGGGGATGAAGAGATTTTCAGAGATATCCCCAACCCTTTTACCGACAACAGGTTTCAGTTTTGAATAAATTGATTTCAAAACACATTTCTGATCATCGCTGTAAAGAATAGAATCAAAAACTTGCTTCCTTTTAAAAAAAACGCAAGGTCATTCAGGAACATTGTTAAAATGGTGAAAAACAAAAATAAACAGCTGCCTCATCTGAAAGATTCGCACTAGTGCCAAATCTTTCAAAAAATCAGAGCGTTTCCTGTTATCTAGGCGACACAAATATAAATACTTTGGGTCAAGACGAAATCTAGCGAACAATTCAAGTCAGATTATACTCTCGATTTCGCAACGGAAGATGATATATGTAGAGTTTGTTATTAGATTAGATTAACGTAAAAACAAAAAAAATTGGCGGGTTAGGTCGTATCAAAAATATATGCATACAACACTTGCCTAAAGTTGGATTTAAATTCTTAGGGTTTATAATAATAAGATGCTCAAATTCGCCTTATTTTCTTAATGCCTGGAAGCTCGCAAAATTTTTACCAATTAAAGATTAAAGCTGGTAAGCTCATTGAAAATTCTGGGAGTTATCAGCCTATAAGTCTACTAAGCAGTCTTAGTAAAATCTGTAATCATGTTAAACGGAATTGTTCATTAGGAAGATCTCCTGGAACGATTCTGCTTGATATAGAAAAGGCATTTGGTGCAGTTTGGTAAAATACCCTCATATAGCTATATTTTAAATTTTAATTTTAATTTTCCGCCTTAAATTTGTAATATAGTGCAAAGTTTTCTGTCCAATCGATGTTTTAGAGTCCGTGTTAAAAGTGGCGTATCTGATCTAGCACTGTTTGACTCTCCTAATCTACCAGATTGTGAGGCTGCTGAACCTTAAAGATAATACGCCAATTTTTCCATCCCATGAGTTCACTCTTGACTTAGAAAATGCGATGGAAATATTGCAAAATTATTACAATAAATGCAAAATCAAATTAAATGATGGAAAAATGTTCGTCACCTTTTCACTTGAAACAGAAATGCCAGTAGAGAACTGAATTTGAATGGAGTGGACATCAAGTGGGAGCCCTCTCTTAGATAATTTTGTATACATATATCTGAACAAAAAATTAACCTTTAGCGATCATATAGTCGCACGCATAGAAAATTGCTATTTCCATTAAAATGCTTTCTCCTTTAATTAATTAGAAATCGTAATTATCTTCTGAAAACAAAATTATCATTCATAAGCAATATTTTAGTCAATTTTAGTTTATGGGTGCCAAGTATGGGGAGACTGTGCAAAATACCATATCAAAAAACTTTAAGTATCTCAAAATAAGATCTTAAAAATGATGCTGAATTGGTATCAGTCCTTGGTATCATTCAGCCTGTGATATACGTATAAAAACGAATGCTGAATTGATTACTACAATAATATGATTGTTAAATCGTTAAATCTAAAGCGACACTTCTCGAGCGCTGCTGTTTTACTGATAATCTTTTTTTTTTTTTATGCAAGCACTCAAGGGATTTAGGTACCCTTAAAATGCTTGCTCACAGCGCGGACGAAGGAAAATCAGGAAGGATAGAAAGAGAGGTACCAGTGAAAGCTAGTTTTAATTATTTGAAGGTCATAAAGACTAGGAAATAAAGCGCTAGGTAGGGCATTCCATAAGCGAATTGTACGGCTTAGGAACGAATCACGATATTTTAGAGTACGTCGGAAAGTGGGCTTGAGGGTATACTGATGAGCATTCATAGCGGGACGGGTGTTCAGGTTAAAAGTTTGAAGGGGTGGAATGCTACTCACGATTTCTATAGAGCACTGGTGGTGGAAATAGCGATAAAACAGAGTGAGACACGAGACATTACGTCGGTGTTTGGGTGTGTCCATTGTTTGAGTGATATTAGTATCACCTATGAGTTTTATCGCACGGCTTGGAATCGTATCTAGCAGGTGCAGAGATGTTTTGGGCGCACCCGACAAGATGCGGGAATTGTACTCCAATTTCGGGCGGATAAACGCCTTATATATTGAGACCACATCAGACTGGGTAAACTATTTCTTACATCGCTTGAGGAAACCTAGACATTTCGCAGCGTTTTTAACGACACCGAATATATGATCATTCCAACGTAACTTTTCATTGACACTCATACCGAGAATGGAAAGTTTATCGGTTTCGACGATGCAAGTGCCATTCATGGATTACGGCTGGGTGTTTAAATTAAGCAATGTGTTTTGGAAGCACCACTCTGTTAGTGGTTCCCCAATTAGTCATCCTGTTAATATCAGAGCTTAACATACGCTGCCGTTCCCCTTCTACATTTCAAAATGAAAATCAGAGACTACTGTCATCAGTAAAGGAATACGAGTATATTGGATTGAAAGTAGCAGACAAGAGATCGTTGATGAAAACTAAAAAGAGTGTCGGAGACAGAACTGAGCCCTGGAGCACACCAGCATTTATTTTGTGAATACCAGATTTGAAACCATCCAAGAAAACCTGAATTGAACGTTCCGAAAGGTAATTTCTAATCCATTGAAGAAGAGAGTCATCGATCCCAAAAGCACGCATTTTCGACAAAAGAGCCTGATGCCAAACTCTGTCAAATGCCTTAGAAATATCAAGTGCAACTATCTTGCATTCGCTAGATTGATGTATGTTTTGGTTCCACTTTTCGGTGAGGCATGCCATCAGATCACCAGTGGACCTGTTGCTACGAAAACCGTTCTTCCGATAATTAAGAATTTTTCGTGTTTCGAGATATTTCATGAGCTGACGCTTTATCAGCGTTTCGATGACCTTGGAAAGAAGGGTGGTAAGGCAATGAGCCTGTAGGAGGAGAGAGAGGAATATTCGCCCTTTTTAAGGACGGGCTCGACAAAAGCTGTTTTCCATCTTCTCGGAAAGTATCCTAAAGGGTAGGATTGGTGAAAAAGCTTACGCAATGGTTTTGCCAGCGAGGAAGAACACCTCTTCAGAAGGATGGGAGATATACCATCTGGACCAACGGATTAATATCTTTAAGAACTCTTGCTACTATATGAGTGCGAAAGTGGATTTGTCCCATCGAAGATTCGGCGCACTCGAATGTAAGCGGAGACAAAGCACAATCTGGGAGTGTTGAGCTAGCCGCAAAGTGTGCAGCAAGCAGATTGGCCGTGTCCAAAGAGCTGAGAGCTGGAATGTCATTGTAAATGAGCGTTGGGATTGAGGATGAAGCAGAATTTCTAATATTTTTGACGAACGACCAAACATTTTTACTACCTTTGTGGCATTGTAGTATATTTTGCCTCAGTTTTTGGTCGTATTAGAATTTTACACGTTTTTACACTTTTTTCGGTTTTCCTCTGTCGGGTTGATCTTAAATGACCGAAAAAACACTTCTCTAACCCTGACAACCTCTTTACAGCTCGGGTCATACCATGCCTTTTCTTTTGGTTTGATACTCTTCATCCGATGAGCGATAAAGGATCTCATTCCAAGGAGAATAGTGTCGGTGATCATATCAGCAGCGACATCCACGTCGGTATCGAGGAAGCATAACGACCAGTTAAAATTCCTAAAGAAGCTGTTAGGACCGCTCCAGTTGGCTTTCTCATATACGGTTCTTATATGAATCTTTTCTCTAACAGTGGTCCGACGAACCTAGAGGGGCGAGCACATCGACGGTGTACGTATCAGGGTGAGAAGTTAAAAACAAGTCCAGTGTGTTGGCGGTATGACTATCAACGTCTGATATCCGCGTAGGCAAGTTTGCAAATTGCGTTAAGTTGTTCTCAGCAGCGAAGATCTCAACACACCGTCCTTCGGGTGTTGTCTGTCCAGAATGTCGAAGCCACCCAGAATTGCGTACATTGAAATCGCCCGTAATAACGATTTCGGTATGGATACAGGGATATAATTCTTTGAATGGAGGCAGCACTGTCTGACTAAGAGTCGAATTGCTGTCCAGTCTGTGGCTTCTGTAAATAAAGCAATAGTGGATAATTTTCTTAGGGAGATGGAATTTTAACCACATGAAATTGAATTCTGGATTGGAACAGGGACTACATTGTGGGGGAGTTTGGTAAGCTGCATCACTGCGCACGTAAATGGCGAGACCGCGATGAGAAAAGAATAATGGCACTAGCTCGTAGAGAGGTAGCTTCAGATCAGAGTGATCAGATAGGTGTGGGCGGGGATCACCCTGTGTTTCACTAAGTGCCAAAACAGCTGGTCTATATTTACAGACGTGGACGTACGCAGAAAAGTGATTACTTTTTAGCCCCCGTATAATGGCAATATCCACTCTGAATTCCCGAGTCATTATAAAGAAAGACAAACACAAAAATCAGAAACAACGACTTTACCAAGCACAGCTGTGAAGTAAAAATTCAGAGTTGGTTTACGAAATCCTCTCATAAACGAACTGTGTACAAGTTAAAGAAGGCTCCACTTTGTTTTAAACATGTTTGACGCAATTAAGCCAATTTCACTGTCCACTTTATTAAGTGCTGCTGTTAAAGGTTGCTTAAGGTCTTTCATTTCGGATGTTTGGTTTTGGCTTGCCACGAATCCTTCTTTTCTGGTGGAAGATGAAGGCTCTTTTTTATTTTCTTGAATTATACGTATTATCTATCACTATGACGGAGTTTGATTCAACATGCTTAAGGGGCATTCATATCCTCATGGTAATCACCGATCTTACTGAAAACAAAGCTTAAAATTCCTTCTTGAACGAATCCTATCGTCGAGCTTTCGATGTGGGTCATGAATCATTTGCCCTCGTTTCATCGGTAAAATATAAATTTTGCCTTCTTCTCTACATTTTTTTTTCCATAAATACTTTCGTCTCCAAGTAACTATACCATTTCTTTCTATAAATCTTCTAATAAACTTAAACCCAAAAATATTTCTTTAATTGTTTAACTTAGAGACCAAACTCCATAAGTATTCAAAGATTACCATGTTGCTCAGTTCTTTTCTGTAAGGAAACGAAGAAAAGAAAAGTCTTCGTACCACTTCTATCAGTTATTGCGTAATTAACGCCGAAAAGTCACCGAAACCTTTCTTGTAAATATAGTTACATAGTTCGCACGCATTCTGCTACAACTTGACCGTGCATACAACTAATCGTGTTTAAGGCAATACGTTAGCAAGTATTTGATTTATATCGTTTCATTTAATCTTTATACATTGTTTGTAAGACATTAATATCATTTAAAATACTCATTTGCGATGGCACTATCCACACATAATCAAAGAAAGTAGAAAATTAGAAACTCCTACGTCGGGCGATGACTTTACTCATTCATCCATTCAAAATTTTTGTTTATAGATACTATATATGAATAAATACAAAAACGCCTTCTTTTATTAGATGATCGTGTCATAAAACTTTTATTATAACTACCTATAAGGCATCATAAAGATGTTTTCGTTAATGGGACTTTATTGTTCTGAAACTACCTGCAACTTATGTAAAATCGAGCCTTTTAGGCGTCAGATGACCTTATAATAAAACTACTTTTATTAGCATCAGGCCAAGAAGCTTGTAATACGACTAACACAACTGAACTACTAAACTCTCAAGATACACATGTTTGTTTAATTTTAAGCATCTGCTTCCTGTTGTATCTTAAATGCATCTTTAGCCAGTCGTATTTACCTGTTCTATAAATATTAAACATTGCACGCATCTACATAAAAAGGGCTTTCCAACGTTATATATCTTATGAAAATCGGTTCTGGAGAATAGTCGCATAATTAATCACAAGAATCGTGTTCGCTTATTAATGTATAATGACCTCTATACCACGCATTTTAACATCTATATATATGGCAGTTCCAACTGCATTTTTCTATTGGTTTTTAAAAACAACAAAAACCAAAAGAGCTAGTGAAAATACAAGCGGAAAAACAATATCGTTAAAATGGACACTGGTAACTCTGGTCATGTTAGAAAATCCAGTGGATATCAACGGCAATTCATCATTATGTTCCGACTTCGGGGCAGACTGTTCACAGTGGGATTTTATCGGATTATTAGATGAGATACGACGACAGCAACTATTCTAATGTAATCCAGTGGCACTACAGCGGCAATCGGTAGTATTTTGAACTGAAAACTTGGCGGTAGGCGCCAGTGTTTGAAAATAAATTCTCCCATAAGGTTTGTGTTGCAGATTTCTGTTGAACTGGGTATAGGAACATGTTTCAAAGTTACAAAAAATGTTGTTTAATAAGATATTTTTCTCCAAAAAGAAATAATGACAAAGTCAAACGCTTTACCAGTTTCTCTCATATCTAAACAGAGGTCTTAGGCCAAAATTCATTGATGAAGCAGAGCTGTCAACGCATTGAGAGACTTACAAATTGCTGCGACTTAATTTGGGTCCATCGACCGATTTCTCTAATTAATTAAAATTTCTATTTTGGACACATTATTCGGAACAGCCCGTATATCATTTCTTGTCTGCATTAATTTGGAAATTAATTGGAAATTAACCCTTCCAAGATGCAGGAATAACCAAGCCAAGCCTCGACTTAAAGATTTCATCAGAAGCTTTGTCCTAGCACACAATAAGGTAAAAGATGTGCTGAGATTCTGAAGTGCAGAGATACTCGTACACTCCGCGGTTTGTAAAACTGATACTGCTTTTAGAATTCTTTGTGAAGGAACCTGTGGATAACTTATTCAATTTAAACTTCAAAATATTTATACTTACTTTGTTTTGCATTAATCGTGTAGAGCTAGAGAGGCTGACTAATACTTTGTCGGACCTCTCAGGTTCTTTTTCCGTTCATTTAGGTCGTTTATTTGAATTTTGTGTAGAACTGCTTCCATGCATCTACGAGTATTGGGTCTATAACTTAATTCGTGCGCCTTGCTAAGAGATGGCGTAACTTGTATTATTCCATTGGAACATGCGTTCGAAAGCTACTGTCATTGTACGTCATTTCAGTATATGCCATTCATTTAAAGCGCAAACAACAATAATTTGTTTTCACTCAAATATGTCGAACTTTGTGCCTGAAAATGTGTTTTTTCATGAAGAAAACTGCTGCCGAAAGTCATCGTATTTTGGTGGAAGTTTATGGTGAACATGCGCTAGCTGAACGAACGTGCCAAAAGTGGTTTGCACGATTTAAAAGTGGTGGTTTTGGCTTGGAAGATGATGAACATCCTGGGCAGCCAAAAAGGTTTGAAGATGAAGAACTGGAAGCATTACTCTATGAAGATTGTTGCCAAACACAAGAAGAGCTCGCAGAATCTTTATCACTCACGTCACTCAAGCAGCCATTTCAAAACGTTTAAAAGCAGCTGGATATATTCAAAAGCAAGGAAATTGGGTTCCACATGAACTCAAGCCGAGAGACGTCGAAATGCTGCTGGAACGCCACAAATGGAAGTCATTTTTGCATCGGATTGTTACTGGTGAAAATGGTGAAAAATGGATCCATTACGACAACCCCAAGTGCAAAAAATCATATGTGAAACCCGGTCAACCAGCCAAATCAACGGCAAAGCCGAATATCCATGGCACGAAGGTAATGCTCTGTATTTGGTGGGATCAGATGGGTGTGCTGTATTATGAGCTGCTAAAACCGGGTGAAACCATTAATGGACAACGCTACCGAACACAATTAATCCGTTTGAAGAGAGCAGTGGCCGAAAAACGCCCGGAATATGCGACCAGGCACGAGGCAATAATTTTCCATCATGACAACGCTCTGCCCCCCGTTACCAGTCGTTCATTGACCTCCGCAGAGAGGAGAGGTATTTCGTGTGCGGCTTTACAAGTGTTAAAAGTGAATTACTTTACTTTTAAGTAATAAGTCTTAGAAGTGTTCGGTGGCCCAAGTGGTAGAGACTCGGTCAACAAATCTCCGGGTTGTGGGTTCGCCTCCCAGCCTCTGATAAAGTTTTTTTTTTTTTTTTTTTTTTTGTATTATCATAAAAAAAAAAGACAATTAGTGTTAATAAGAAAGTGATAAAGCAAAGTTCGATGAGTGGAACTAAGCGGTCCGCTATCCCAGTAGCGGGGTCAGCAGATGGCATGATGTCGTCTGATGATCAAACCGTTAAGCCAGTCCACTTAAAGACAACAACAACAACAACAATAACAGACACTGGCACAAAGAGGAGGAGGAAGTTGGAGCCGACTCCGAATATCATTACGCGCGCGCATTCAGCTTCGCTGGAAATGCTGCATGGAAGAGTGCGGGGGGCGAGGATAGCAGCAAGCGCAGCAGACAACAGCTTTGCATCCCTCGCTGCATCTGAGTCAGATGACGAAGAGGAGGAGGTCGAGGCACTGTACAGTAGCATCAAGCAGCTACAACAAAAAGTGCTAGCTATAAAAGCAAAACAAGTTGCAAGGAGGGAGATGGAGAAGCAGCAACTACTCCAGAGACCTCAGGGACAACCAAACATAAATGTGGAGCTCCAACAACAACAACAACAACAACAACAACAAGAACAACAACAACAACAACAGAAACAACCAATGCAAAAACATAAACAACAAAAAGTACAAAAGAATATGCTGCAACAACAACAGCAGCAACATCAACAGCAACAACAACAACAACAGCATCAACAACAACATAAGCAAAAGCAACAGCAGCAGAGACAGCAACAACAGCAAGAGCAGAAAGCCATCAAACAAAAAGTGCCACCAATTAACACCTTTAAATTGGAGTTAAAGGACACTATCGAACTATGTAAGTCGGCCATAGGCTGTAATTTTTTTATTAAAAGACTAAGTGAAGATAGGCATGCGATCCACTGTAACACAGTGGAGCGCTACCACAAAATCAAAAGTTTATTGAGGGATTCGACGACGGAGTTCTTCTCCTACACCCCTAAGGGTGAAAAGCTGCAAACAATGCTGCTGAGGGGATTAGAGCCGTCGACTGATCCGGAGGAGCTCCTTGCACTGCTGAAAGAGAAGGAGTGCGAAGGGCTCAAATTCGTGGGGGTTAAGCCGTTTGTCACGGCTAGAGCTAAAAGGGAGAAGCGGAAACTACCGTTCTTCCTGGTTCAGCTAAGTCCCAACAGCAAACTGGATGGTCTAAGGAGCATCAAAGTCCTAGACTACCAGGTTGTACACTGGGAAAAATTAAAGAGGAGCGAAAACATTTTACAATGTGTTCGCTGCCAAAGGTTCGGGCACGCCGCGTCGAACTGCGAAATGCAGCCTCGATGCGTGAAGTGTGGAAAGGACCACAAGTCAGAGGAATGCGCTCTAGGCAAGGACGGAGCGTCGGAAAAAAGCCAACTCTCTTGTGCTTTATGTAGGAACACGGGACACACCGCAAATTATCGGGGTTGTCCCAAATTCCAATACATCAAAAGAGTAAATCTGGCTCGGCAGCAGAAAGTGGAAGTTAAACGTCCACTCGCGCAGGCACAAACACCAGCCGTTACTCCCCAAGTTACCTACGCCCAAATGGCGGCAGGTAGGGGAACTACGGTACAACAAGCAAAGGTAGCTTCTCAGGCCCCAGCGCCTAGAGCACCTGAACCTGTACCTGACATGCTGGCTATCTTGCTCTCTATTCAGGGGCAGATGGCTCAGCTTCAGCGTCAAATACAGGAACAGGCTAAGCGGGTAGATCAAATATACGCGCTGCTGCCGGGCCTAACGCACCTCCAGTCGTAATGGGTACGTACATGGCGGAGCAAACCCTGAAGGTCCTTGCAGTGAATGTTAATTCACTGATTAGGTTCGAACGAAGAGCCGCACTGTTTAAGCTGCTTAAAGACCAAGCCCCTGATGTGCTTTTGGTTAGCGAAACTAAGCTTACCAAAAGGCACAAAATGAGACACAGAAGATATGAAATATTACGAAGAAACCGACCCAATTCCATTCAAGGAGGTGGTGTTGCGATCTTTGTAAGAAAGGGACTGCGTTTCAAAAGAGTATACAGTCGTGTAGTACGTAGGTTTCAGGTGCTGGAAGCATGCATCGTGTACATCCCTCTCCGTAGTGGAAAGCGGTTATACATGGTGTCTGTTTATGCATCTAAGGCTACTCAATCCACTTTATTCATCTCAGAGCTCGAGACACTGTTTCGATTCCTGAGGCTGGAATTGGAGGAGAACTTTTTTATTATCGGCGGAGATTTTAACGCCAAACATAGTGATTGGGGAAATAATACACCAAATACTAGAGGGAATCTACTATTCAATTGGTGGAGTCAGCACAATGTGATGTATCGACTCGGCCTCAAAGCCACGGATAGTCCGTCGTTTCCCAGACACGGGTCCTATCTGGATCTCCTGCTGTTCGATTCACGAATGCAACTGACATGCACTAACCAACAAACTACAAACTGTCTACGCACTTTCGTGTATGACAGTGACCATTGCGGTCTCAGCACCGAAATAACTGTTCCCAACGAAATTGCGGAATTGGATGAGTTTGTGCAAAGGCATTCCTACAATTATAGTAGGGTGCGTTGGACACACTTCACCAGAACACTGACTAGAGCACTCTCCTCGAATTCGCTCTACCCACCGTCCAACAGAAATCTGTCAAACGAGGAGATTGACAGGTATCTTAGACTAATGGACGAGACAATTAAACGAACAATGGACAAAACGATACCTCGGTATCAACACACTGACGACGAAGACTTATTCCGCAATGCAACCATTGACGCACTGCACCGACATAAAAGTAGACTGCTGTCAAGACTAAAAACCTTGTACAGACAGTTCACTGACAGACATAACCCGGAGATCATGACATTGAAGTCGTCGATTAAAAACCTCCAAACATTAATAAAGGAAAATTACAGAAACTCTGTAAGTTTGTATTGGAACAACAAAATTCGGGCTGTAAACACCAGCAACCCGAATATGTTCCCGCAAATAAATAAAATATTTCGGAGATATAATCAGAACGACCTTCCATGTCTTAGAATCACCCGAACGACGAACAACGAACAAATACTTGTAGCAGCAGGCATAGATCCAAATGAAGCAGTTGATGATGACAACTTCTTTGTGATCGAGGATCCGCAGGAGAAGGTAGAGGCTATAGGAGCGACTTTCCAGGAAGTGTACAAGGCGAATGACATCATTGGCCCGAACCATGACCTGAAGAGTCGAGTCCTTGTGCACAATTTCTGCCTTCGAAATGAAATTGTGAATTGGCGATTCGAGAACTCGGGTTTCACCCAGTTCAGTGACGAGAATATGGCAAATAATGTCATCACCAACGAAAGGGTATTACCACCGTTCATTTCGAGGGAAGAGCTCCAAACGATCTTCGAATCACTTAGAAGTAAGAAATCAGTGGGAACCGATGAAATACCGAACATTGTGCTTCGACATCTCCCACTAGAAGTGGTGGACATTTATACCACCCTGTTTAATAATGCAATGAATAATGCACATTATCCATCGCATTGGAAAACTGCGGTGGTACATCCCATACCCAAAAGGGATAAAGATACTTCCAATCCGGCGAATCTCCGCTCGATCAGTCTTCTTCCAAACATCAGTAAGGTTTTCGAGAAGGTAATCAATAGAGTCCTGACTAAGTGGGTTGAGGACAAACATATAGTTCCGGATAATCAATTCGGTTTCAAGGCGGGGCATGATATCATTCATGCTGCGTCTAAACTGGTTTCTGATATCCAATGGAATAAAGGTAAGAAACAGTGCACTGGTGCCTGCCTGATTGACTTGGAAAAGGCCTTCGATACCGTATGGTTAGAGGGACTCTTCTTCAAGCTTGACAGGTTGGGCATTAGTAAACCACTGCTGTATATTCTTTTTGATATGCTTTCCAGTAGACAGTTCATCGTGAAGAATGGCGATGTGACTTCTGCTGGAACATTTAACATTAAAAACGGTCTGCAACAAGGTGCGGTAAATTCGCCGATCCTATTCAACATTTACACAAGTGATCTGATAGGTTCACTTCCCCACAGCATAGCGTACGCAGACGACTTAATCGCGTACAGATCAGGCCCAAAGATTGAGGTCATTAATATGCTTTTGCAACGTGACTTCGACAAAATTAAGCGATATTGCGACGACTGGAAGTTGAAAATTAACTTTCAGAAGTCGGAAACCATTCTGTTTAGGACGCCTTTGTCTGGGGCCTCTAGGGATACCAGAAAGAATTGGCGAAAGTTCTCTATCGTCGGACAACATGGACAGCCACTTGCTTGTCGAAATGTAGTCAGATACCTTGGGATCTGGCTAGATCAATATCTGTATTTTAACAAACATATAGATGTTGCTCTGGCCAGAGCCAGAGGTGCTTTTGCCCTTACAAGGAGACTGTTTTATAACAGCCAACTCGATGCGAGGGTGAAGGTGATCTGCTACATGGCCCTTATCAGGCCCATGCTTGTATTTGGATGTCCTGTGTGGTTCAACGTGAGAGCAAGTTTGTTGGAAAAGATTCGGGTGTTTGAGAGGGCTTGTCTTAGGACTAGTCTTCGCTTATACAGAACACCAGAGTCCGAATACATAAAATTCTATCGTAATGAGGTCTTGTACAATAGGGCGAACCTAATAAGAGTGGACAATTTCGTCATTAAGTTGACTCGAAGGCACATTGCAAGAGCAATGACCTCATCGAACAACCTGATCTCCGGGGCTTACTACCCTAATTATATGTATCACGAGAGAGTTCGCTTTGATGGCTATATTCCTCCAGAAGCGTTCCTCTACCTAGATAGTAAAGGTCTGATCCAGGATAGATTGGCGGTGCCGCTAATCTTCCACGTCGCTCGAACAGCTGCGGACAGGCGACTCAACTACGACAGAGACGTCGCACACGGCAGTGCGGAGCGTCTCCGATTCAGTAGGGCGGTAGGGAGTTGCGACATGAGGGATGTTGCTCAGCAGTACCAACAATTTTGGTGGCTTTATGAAGGAGAGGATGCTTCGTCGTCGAATTCCTCCAATACTTGTTAGCTTCACGTGAAGCAAAGTGGGTCGCCTAATTTTTTTTAGCCATGGCCGGCTTACGTAGTTTTAAGTATGAGTAAGTTAGATTTAAGAAAAAAAAATATATAAAAACAAAACAAAAAAAAAAAAAAAAAATTAATAAAAATACAAAATTATAAAAAAAAAAACATATATATATATACATATATCTATATATTAGGTATATATATATCATGTATGTATATATAATGTATTAGATGTAAGTAGGTTAAGTAGATTAAGACTTATTTTTAGGTAATCTGTAAGTTTTTAGTTTTAAGTTTTTATATTAATAGTAAAAAAAACTGTCCATATACTAAGTTTTTGCTCAAAATTTATTTTCTTAGTTTTAGTTGTAATGTTAATATAAAATTAAATATAGACTGTAAGATACGTCGAAAGACATAGTTTAAGTGCTAGGTTTAACTTAGAGTGCCCGCATGGGGCCAGTAAGTTAGAATAAGATTATTTTAAGTTAATTAAGCTAATTTTTAAGCATTTTTTTGTCTAGCATGTAAGAGTAAATTAAGTACATAAATAAAAATGCATAAAAACTGAACTGCCCCCCGTTACTATTCCGGTTAAGAACTATTTGGAAAACGGTCTTACCCCACCCGCCTTATAGCCCAGACCTTGCCCCTTCTGACTACCACACTGAAATACGGTTCACATCAGAGCAGAATATCAAAAATTGGCTTGATTCATTCTTGGCTGCCAAGCCGGCGCAGTTCTTTTGGGATGGGATCCACAAATTACCAGAAAGCTGGGAAAAAGTCATAGCTTCAGATGAGCAATACTTTGAATAATACTATTGTACTGTTTTTCTTAAATAAACGTTCAAATTTTGGAAAAAAACCGCACGAAGCTATATACCCAATACATAATATTGAAAGCAGTTGGTTTCTGCTGCCTTTATAGTTACTGTTATTATTTGAATAAAAATTTAAAGTTATAGTAAATTTAAAATATATAGTACTTGGTATGAACCGTATCTGTTATAGTCAAATCTAAAGTATCTTACACGAACTCGAATGAAATCTATATTCCTCTTCATAAACTACCTTTTCTAATATCAGAGGAAACGTTTTCAAATTTGTATTATCTTCAACCCACAACTTTGTAACAAAGCCTTACGCACTCCACCAATTTTTCTCTGACACAAAATCAGATATCGGCAGCACAGGCTTTATATGCACTTCCAGATAACGGAAGAATCTCAGGTGTCCACCAGACAATATCGGATCCCAAAATTCCAGAAAAAAAAACCACACACACCCATTTAACCACCACCCAGCCTTAGAGATACTGTGTGTGGGTCGGGCTCCTGGGTACACACAATAGCATTCCATAATTGAAGTTCTACGATGGTCCATGGACCCCATAACTACACCTGGTAGCAAAGCGCAAATAGTCAATAATCATAATAATTTTCTTGTGTACATCAGCCGATGCAAGTCGCATTTGCAGTTACTTCGATGTATTCGAGACCATTTGTAGCTATTTATTCGTAAATTGCAATGGCGGGCGGAAGCTGAAGCTGGGGCAGGAGAATCACATCTGACCGAAGCAGCCTTAACAAAGTGTCACTGCGCAAAGACTGTCAGTGGTCAGTGGCCGAAGGCATGTATACAATGAAAACGATTCTATCGCACCAAAGCTGGATAACAAAGGACAAGTGCGGGCATTAACAGTTAAATGCAATCGATAGAAATCTTTACAGCTTCGTTCTGCTGCATACACACAAGAATACGAATATGAATACGAGTAGAGTAGTCCTCTAGAAACAAGAAGATACCGTGAATAGTCGAATTTGCATAGGCAACGAATTGCATTGACAATGTGGGGCTTAGACAATAGCTAGCCATGAACAGCAGCTGAGGTAGCAGAAGAATAGCAGCACTAGTAGCTAAATGTGAAGGCGATCTGGCCCAGGAAGCTATGCAGCCATCTCTTCAACAGCTTGTGACCTGATCAGGCGAAGATTAAATGGCCTACAAAGTACTTTCCATTGCCATCTGGCTAATGTAAGCACACTCGTACTCGTAGACAGTCAGACAGTAGTAGACAGTAGACGACGAACGCAAATCAGAGAGATCGATCGGGATATGCAGGATGTGCAACTAGGACTAGAAGTCTTCGCCTTGGCAGAATAAATTGCTGTTTACGTAACTGTCCTCGCAATTCTTGCAACTTTGATTAACATGTGTAGATCGAGACGTCCGCACTGACAGCTCAATCCACTGACGCGACTTCTTGAGTTTTTTATTTGACGATTTATTGCCGGTTGTTGAAAGAGCTTGGGGTGATTCGCGTTCGATCTCGTCCACATGATATACTCGTACACGTACGACGGACATCACTGGTGAAAGGATGTGCAGTCATAGTGTTGGTACTCGTAGTATATGTATGTATTGTATGTGGTGCGATTCAGTGATGAAAACCACGAACTGGTTTACGAGTGAGCAACTGATATGCAGATAGATGTTGCGTACGCGCAGTTCGGCAGAAGCATTACTCTTATCCGGGAAATGATCGGATTGTTCTTATTACCTTTGGTGTAGTCAAAGTTACATGCAGGTGCTTGGAACGTGTCATTATTGTGACAACGCTTGTTACAGATACAAGACTGTGTGAAGCAAAGAGGCAGGAAGCTATAATTAATGTATTCAATCGATAAAACTCAGCATGAGCAATAGGTGCGAAACATATTTTCATTTTGAGCTTATCAAATTTCAATCGTGATTTGAGCCCTGGTTGTTACTTTTTAAGATTTCTGAAGGGTACAATTATTTATAAAAAAAAAACACATCCCAATCTTGATTGCTGGTAGGTCTAACCAGTTTCTGCTGTAATATGGCAACAAATCTGCTGACTTCTGAGCTTTTCACTTCCATATATGCACATAGAAAGGATTTTCAAATTTTTAAGCTTCAGAGTCTTGATCAAGTTAACTTGATTTCTATTTGTAGCCTTCCAAGACCACGGTTTAACTCTCAAAAAAAATATCAACAGGTTCATAGCACTATCTTATAAATTGCATTCTGCAAGTTGACGACTAAACTCAGCGCTCTCTGAGCAGAAGGGTAAAAGGTTCATCGACTTCTCTGGCGAAAAATGAAAGAGCATGGGAATCGAGGAAAAAAAAGGATGCTGAGCAGCTATTTTAGCAAAAGGCAAAAAGTACGTGTCAATTTAAAAATACTCGAACGGAAACCTGTCGAGATGAGCAAGGGAATTTAATAGCATACACCAACTCATTTCAAAGGTTTGGTCGGTCGAAATGGAACCTTAGCATCGCTTGCCAGATCCACAAGGAGGGTGGTTCGCTCAATTGTGCCATAGAGACATCGGTCTTTTTAACATCGTCAAGAAGTTCTTGTCTGCGATATTACGTGAATGCCTGAAACCATTTCTTAATGATTTGATCGGCTTAAGGCCCTATAAGCTCAAAATTGACTAAGTACTCAAACTAATTCAAACCCAAAAAGTTCAGATTGTTGTTCTCCATCCCTTTGATATATGGCAAATCCTCTGGTTCAAATGGAATATCTCATTTTCTTCTGAAGAGGCGTCCTACCACGGTGGCAAAAACACTGCGAAAGCATATTCATCAACACTTTTCTTAAAGACTTTTTCCGAGTCCTTTGTCAAGTCTGTCCCTTAAAAGGCGAATCTTGTTCTCTCTTCTCTTGCAGCCCCATTAAACTTATGACCCTTTTTTCATGTATCTTGAAAACTCTGATAAACTGTCAGCTCATGAAATATCTCGATCGTTGGCATTTCAGATCAATGAATCTGTTCTTCTATGTATGAGATATTATCCTTTCAAAGTTAAATTCAAGTTGTTTCAAATCTGATATCTGCAGAATAAATATTGGAGTGCTCCAGGGCTTCCTTCTGTTTCCGATATCCTTTCCATTCTCTGCATGACACGGTTACATACAATAGTAACCAACGCTGTTATAGCCTTATATTTAATGTAGCCAAAAAAGCAGCTAAATGACTAAGTTTCCTTAGGCGGCAAAAGAAATACTTCAATTTATCTTATCTGGCCACTAAGTGTCATATATGGTAAATACATTAATTTAAAACTGGAATACGATTCCATCTTCTTGGTCAGATGCTTCTATAACCTCTTAGCACTAGCTATTGTCACTGTCCGTTGACACTCACCATCCCCAAAGTCATGTCGCTTGCCCTATCTGATGTATGATAATTAACATTTTTCGACCATCCAAACCTTCAACCGTAATAGCCTACCTCGCTATGAACGCTCTTCAGTTTACACTTAACCCTACGCTTATGGAATGCCTTTCAAGCTGTTCACTTCCTAGTCATTATAACCAGCAAACATTTAAAACCAATGTACTTGGGTATAGCATGTTTTTTCTGAATAATTCTCTTTTGGTAGCTTGGTAAGCATAACCTACATGATACCAGGTCTTGGAACAGACTTAGGCCTATTGACCCTGTGGCAGGACGAAATATCACTATAGCAAGCGCATGGTTTCCTCATCTCAATATACACAAGAGCAAATGGCGGTCTCCGAATCATGTAACGCTAAATCAAATTGATCATATTGGGATCGACGTAAGACATGGATCCAGTATTCTGGACGTTTAAACCTTCAGTGCGGCCAACTTTGTCTCGGATCACCACCAGGTTATAGCCAAGGAGCAAATGCGGGTCGCCCAAGCTACAACAAAGACGAACTACTGTGAGAAGATATGAAGTGGAAAAGATTCAGTCGCAAGAGACTGACAGAATCTTCTTCGAACGCGTATTCAGAAATCTCTCAACAACTCCTATGTCGCCTGCATAAAATATCGAAGACCAGTTGCGACATCAGAGATGCCCCAACTGATGTCAACGGTTTCACCAGACTACCTCCAAGAAATCCCTGGTTTGATGAAGAATCCCGGCAAGTAGATATAGCTAAACAAAATGCCTACAAAATGGCGCTACAATGAAGGACGAGAGGCGATCGTGAGATCTACTAGCGGAAGAGACGGGAATAACACCGGTTTCTTCAGAAAAGAAGCACGAGAAGTGCGCAATCGAAGATATTGAGAGGTTATACTCCAAAAATAACGTACGGAAGTAAAAAAACCCATACAGAAGTCTGTATAGATGAAGAACAAATCTTGAAGTAAATGTTTTTTGCAGACTGTGTAACGAAGAAGAAGCCCGACATCCTGCAGTCAGGCAGAATAGACCATCCAACTTAGACGATGATTACCAAAACATACGTCCACCTGATCAAAATGAAGTAAGGATAACAATATCTAAGCTGAAATCTAACAAAGCAGCTGGACCTGACGGCTTACCGGCGGAGGTATTCAAAGCTGGTGGAAATGACTTTGTGGAGAGCATACATGAACTCATTTCTCAGATCGGGTCAGAAGAGTGTATGCCTCATGAGTTAAATCTCAGTATCGTTTGCTGGATTCACAAAAAAGGAAACCCCCTCAATAGAGGTATAAATTTCCTCAACATTGCATACAAGATCTTTTCTACCATATTGTGTGAACGTCTGAAACCGTTCCTCAATCGAATCAACCAAATCTTCATGCTCCGGCAGATCTGAAAAAAACCCCAAGAAGTCCAAGTCGACACCCACCATCTTTTCATCGATTTTAAGACCGCACATGACAGCATTTATAGAGAAGGGCTATATAGACCCATGTCTAGTTCGTCGGTTTGTGCAGAATGACGATGGGGAAAGCGCACTACTACGTCAGAGTCGGTAACGACTTAACCGAGACGTTTAATGTCAAAAAAGTTGTTAAGCAAGGTGAGGCCTTGTCATATGACTTCAGTAACATTATTCTTAAAGGAATTGTGTGGAACTCGCAAACGAATAGTGGAAGCACAATCTTTCAGAAATTTGTGCTACTACTAGCATACGTCGAGGGTATCGATATAACTGGTAGATCTCAGCGGGCTGCCATCGATGGGTTCATTGGTATTGCAATGGAAGTGGCAAAATGAGTTTAGAGGTAAATGAGAGCAAAACCGACTAAACGATGTCAACACACATAACATCGATGAATTGGACAGTACCTCAGGGTCGACATCTTTAACCTTGGGGTAATAAGGAACTTTGTTTTCCCTGCTATCAATTAAGCTAACGCAACTCAGCTTCGCTGTTTATTTGGGCTAAGCGGCAGTAAGTTGTAAGGCCCTATCTCACATAACTAAGATGACTCTTTATAAGACCTTGATCATCCCAGTCCTGCCATATGGCGCTGAAGCATGGACACTATCGAAATCGGATGAAGGTAGTATCGGTACGAGGTGTATAACGACACTGACTTAGTCAGGAAACGCGCACCAGTCGCTAGGACATGTAGAGCGAATGGGCACTAATACTCTGACCCGCAGAGTTTTCGAATCTATCCCGGAGGTATAACGCAGTAGTGGAAGGAGACCCCAACCGACCTGGATTGTACAACTGGAGGCTGTTACTTAAAGACCGGACCAACTCTAGAGGCTTGTGAGGCGAGATCCAGCCATACCCCGAACTGTAGCACTACCTAAGTAAGTCAGAAAGAAATTTTCTTTTCCGCGGGCTGTATGCAAACATTTTAAGGGTACTCTATGTATATATAAAAATGAAAAAAAAACAACTAAAAACTAGGCTATACCGAGCCATGTTCAGTAGTGGTAGCTGTCGTCACCCGATTGGGCGGAATAACAATGAGCAACACTCTCTGCTCCGGAAAGGTTGCAAGCGATCATACCGAGCCATTCGCTGTTGAAAAAGAGCTCAGAAAAGCTGATGCTTTATCGTGCGACTTCCTTCTTCAACTTCATACTTCCGAGAATTGTTCGAAATCCGAAAATACTGAAACAGAACAACAAGAAATGGCTTTAGCTGTGAATGAGGTCAAAACCAACTACATCCTGTAGGTAGTTAAGGATTTTGTCCACCAGCTATTAACTTTAGAAATCACACCTCATATGAAATCAAGATTGGAATTATTATACACATCACTATTTCCTATAACTAAGATCTAATAAAGCCATGTCAAGAAATAGTAATGAGACCTTATATAAGACCCTTATCAGCCTAGTGCTAATCTGTTGTGAAACATGGATGTTAGCGAAGGCTGACAAATAAATTCTTGGTCGTTTTGAACGCAACTTTCTTCGAGCCGTTTCCCGTTTACGCCCTCTATGAGATATACAAAGACATTGACCTGGTCAGGAAAGCGCCCATCAGTCACCTAAGATGACTAAGATATATAGAACGAACAGATAGAAGGATCTGTGATACCTGACCGGAGGGACAACATGTTACTTCAAGACCAGACCTTAGGTGGCGCTCACAAGTGGAATTCAACAATTTTGGCCAAAGGCCGCGCATCCTGGAGAGGCTTATTGGTTGGAGCCCAGATTCGGACCGGACTACGGCGCCGTTTACGTAAGTCAGACATTAAGTCCTAAACATTTTTGAAACCATTTGCGGCAAATACCGCATTCTTTTACTGATAGCTGAGGCCAATCATGTTGTAGTGTGTTATCCACCCCAAAAAGATAAACCTTCCATACATTCTTAAAGTCAAGCTACCCCAGAAATTGCTGGTGATACTATAGCGTTTTCCCGTCTTAATAAAGTATATTCATTTGAACAAGAGCACTGCTTGTATAAGGTATGGCTTCTGACCACTTATTAACGTGAGCAACAGGGGCAACCAGTAGTAGATAATACGCAATTGGGTCAATCAAATCATAACCATAACCATTTTCTTAGAAATAAAAACTCTTTCCATTTTTATTTATAAAACCCAAGTACCACTATATTGTTCTAAGTCGTAAACCTTTGTGGAAACCTTTTCTTTCTGTGAGCATCCGTTCGTCATCATAATATTTTTCTTCAAACAGAATCTCTGAAAGGATAAAATTTGCAAATGAAATTTCTTTATATTGAAAATGACCTCAAATCACAATAATAAAAGAGTCCATTCCGAAATTGAACGAGAAAATCCTTTCTCATCATTTGCACTTAACTTTGTGTTTCCCCCCTTTCTGTTGATGCATTAACACCTAAAAGCATTGCTTTCAAACTCCATAACGAATAGTCGATAACCAAAAATGGAAAGATACGAGTAAAAAAAAGAAAACTCAACTTTATGAGATATACAGCAGAGAGATTTTATTACCATAATATACGATATATGGTACGTGTTCAAGCCACAAAGTGTACCATCGGCAAAGGCATCTGAATCAGCTCCAGCACCAGGGAGAGCATCAGGAACAGAAGCTACCAGAACTACCCACCAACCAGCTGAATCTGAATATTTCACTACAAACGACTGTTTTGTTACCAGACTAGAGAACCCAGTACTGTACGGGAATACATACATACATACATCTGCTCATATGTGGCCGTGTTATTATGTAGGAATTTTCAACACCCAAAGAGCGGTTTTGGATTTCAGTCCGCATTTGTAGGAGCTTATAGGCAAACCCTCCTACGAACCTTCTCCGCTTCTTTTGTATTCATCAGTTAGCGGTATCAGCTGACTAGATCGCACATGTCTGTGAATCTTTTGGATACACGATGTTGTTCTGATTTCCCAGTTGCATTATTGTACATTATGCATTTTGCAGATTATGACTACATGATGATGATGATGATTATGATGGAAATGACCTAGGACTAAGTGAAAGGAACTCTGGATTTCTGGCAAGTCCTACTTATTATTTATCAGTACAAACAGCTGCTGTTCCAAGTGAGAAAGGTTTTTAAATTAAACACAGAGAAGAAGGAAAAGGAGAGATTGTTCACACGGCACAGAAAAAATTAACTTTATTTCGTTTTGTTTGAAATTCTTTATTGCAAAATTTGATTAGGTATGTTATCGGAGGCCTTCATAGATGGTTAGTGTGTATTCATTTCTGGTGTCCTTGGAGAACGATATAAAACTGATAGATGCACACTTTCAGCCGACTATATCTTGTTCTCATAGATACTCGTACATACTCGTAGAAGGAAAGTATGGAAACCTTCTAGTTGCAGCAGAAATGAAATTGAATTGAATCACTCAAACGCAAGAAACACCAGCAAACTACATTCTCACTGATGAAGTCCTCCAAGTAGAGTGGTCTGAGGAATGCTACTAAGGCCTGCAAATTAAACTAATCCACCTATCAGCATTGCCACGGCGCCGCTTCCGAGACAAATACTTAGCACTGGATATATGTAATTACAAAAGTTACAAGTGTCAGCAAATTAAAAAATTAAAAGGCGAAGCTTGGCTGAAATTGAAGCTTTCTTACAGGTCAGTCTCTCCTACGGCATTCTTTGAATGTTTAAATACTATTCTCAGACTTTTCGAACTGGAACATTGGTATCCGTCCGCTCTACATGACCCAGCCACCTCAACGCTCGACCTTCACTCTTCTGGCTAGATCGATGTCGTTGTACAGCCTGTACAGTTCGTCATTGTATCTCCTCCTCCACTTACCTCTATGCAGACGGGACCGAAAATCACCTGAAGAATTTTCCTCTCAAAGCAGCCAAGAATACCCTCATCCATTTTTGATAAAGTCCATTCCTTTGTCCCATAGAGCAGAGCTGGGATTATTAAGGTCGCATATAGGGTCATTTTTATCGTTCGAGACAGGGCTTTGCTACCCAATTGCCTTCTTAACCCAAAGAATCGGCGATTGGCAAGAATTATTCCTCGTTTGGTTTAAGCACTGGTGTCGTTATTTGAATTGATAGCGGAGCCTAGGTAGACAAAGTTTACTGACTTCCATCTCAATACTCGCGAAAGTGCCACTGACATCGCTCAGCTTTCTTTAAGGACCTTAATGGAGCAGCGTGCATTCTCCATCGTCAGCCTGCATAAACGGACGAGTTTGGCAGGGATGCCACAACTCTACATTGATCATATGCGGCCGGATAGATGCTGTCATATGCGGCCTTAAAATCGATGAATAGCTGGTGTGTATCGATTTTGAGTTCATGGGTTTTTTCCAAGATCTTTCTTCTTGATATGGACCAATTAGGTTGTTGACGAACGGCGGTTGAACGAACGGATCAGACAAGAAATGCTGTGATTCCATTTATCGGGCATGCATTTGTCCGTCCATATTTTACATATTAGTTGGTGTATGCTCCTTACCAAGCCATCGTCTGCCGCTTTGACGACAGTGAGGCCGTCCGCTCCCACAGCCTTGTTGGACTTAAGCGGTGACTTTACTACTACTCGTATGTTCCCTTGTTCATCTCTAGAGGCTTCGGTTGAGGGTTTGTGTCCGAGTCGTTTTTTTTTGTTCCATATTTTTTCTACCTTTTGGAAAAACCGAATCTCGTTCTTGGAGTAGCATCTCTTGCTTCTTCTTTTTCCTCCTCAGCAGCTGGTGTTCAGTTCTCCTCTTCTGCTCGTAGAGTTCGTGAGCAACTCTAGTCCTTCTATGCCGCGTCGCATTGTATATATCTTGCTTAGCTGCATGTACCTTACCGACACTCGTCACTAAACCAGGTGTTTCGTTATGGTGTCCGAGTGAAATCCGGCACATCGGAGACGGCATCTCTGACGGCTTTTTGGCAATGATGCCACTAATCTTCAATATTTGACGTCGGAGGTATACAACCTCTTCAAAGGTTAAGGTTGACTCGATCGGAAATGGATTTTGCGATCTCTTGAGATTGTGGTTGTCCAACGTCAAACTTTCTCACAGTAAGTATTAGCTTGCCTTTGCGATATTCGGGATATCAGCAACCGTGCCTTGGCTACACCAAGATAATGGTTCGTGACTACGTTGGCCCCTCGGAGGAGTGCCTTGCGTTGATCGCATGTTGTCAATCTGGTTAACGGTTGATTGATCCGTTATCGGAGGTGGTGTCGTGCAGGCTATACTTTCGGACAGTACTACCAAATATGCCTTCTCTTCCTAGTTTTCTATTAAAATCGCCGAGGACAATTTTCATGTCATAGCTGGGGTACTGCTCGAAGATTTTGTTCTAAAGCTAGTAGCAGCTATATGGGGGCATGGGTGCATGGGTGCATATAAGGCTAACGTTGGCAAATTTAGCCTGAAAAGGAAGTGTTATGAGGAGCTCGTTAACATGCCGGAGACTCAAGACTTTCTGCTTAATTCTTCGAAGAGGCGCTGCTTTTGCCGTCGACAACAATTGCCGTAGTAGGTGTCGCAGTTTTCCGTCCTCTTTTTGTCCGCATCGCATTTCTTGGATGGCGGTAACATCTGCTTTGCAACAGTCCGCTAGTTGCTCGACTGCACGTAGCCTATTAAGGGACCTAACATGCCACGAGAAGATCCGTATGCAGGGGTTATCAACAGTGGATCCGTCCACATCCCAGGATTGTTGTTGCTTCGTACCTTTTTTTTTCATAGCTGGGCATGACGCTCCCAACCTGGAGCATCAATTCTATTATAGATATTGGATACCACTAGGACGAGGTGTCGGTTCAACCGAAGCCATTATCCCATTCGGGATGTGACCGCTGCCGTTGGTCCATTGAGAGCTCATCCCCCACCATGTCCTTTCCAAGACACTGACTTAGACTTGAAAATCTTTACCGGCCTGAGCTCCAAAAATGTCGGAATAGCCCAGATAAAGTCTTATTTGTTTTGTTCCTGGATTTTACTTTGCCCTTGATTCCATTTGGGCAATTCATCCGCTGTCCGGTTCATAGCACTGCTATTTTTTTCTGCTGGTCAGCACTTCTAAGTTTGGCAAGCCGAGTCCATCGATCAGTAGGTACCCGATGATTACCACTTGGAGGTAAAATAAGCACAAGTGATGTATAGGGGCAGTTACGAGTGCGGATGAAAATAGATAAGCATCGTTTTGGGAGCATAGGTAGATATTACAGAGAATTCTATGAGTTATTTAGCGACATCGACTTGGCCCAAAAGATGTACGTATATCAATCGAATAGTCTTCTTCCACCGGGTAAAACAATTCAGTAGGGGAAGATATCACCTGAAGTCGCGCGCACAAGAGGAAGAGAACCTCAGCCATCTTGATGTGTACAACTGAAAGAATTGGCCAAGACATGCCAATTATTACCAATGTAGGATGGACCTGGATCTTAACAAACAAATAAGAAGGCTGATGTGCATAACTAACAAGTAAAAAACAATTTACGGAGCACCAGTCCGTTGTAAACCAATTTGTGGTTTTTCCATTTTGGGCACAGGAAGAAGAAGCTACTTAAAATGACGAGAGACTTTTTCAGACAGAAGATTTGAAGTGCGAGCGCAAAAAGTATTCATTGCGCAGGTGAGTTAAGTAGAAAGCAGGGTCCATGGGAATAAGTTGAACACAGCTGCAGAAGATTGTGGAAGTAGGGCATAATGAGGTTCGAAATTGATATCAGATCTTGGCTTAGTTAATATTCTGTGAACTTTACTATTCCAAAGTTCTTTAAGGACTATTTGGTCAACTACGTTTTTGAAACCATTGTTCTCCTTATTCTTCCTTAAAATCTGACATTTGGCAATTATCGGCTCACTGGTAAAGTGATCTACGAGTATATCAATGCAAACCTAATCTGCTGTCAACACACGACCTCTCCATTCAATATTCCACTGCCGCTTTGCTTATTATAATTTTTACTCCCGCCTGATAGTAGAACAACATCAAGATAAACGTTGTGCACACTTATTGTAATAACTTGGTTTGGTCTTTCATCTTTCCTTATACCACATATTACATCTGCGTTCGTTGGCACTGCGTTTTCAAAGCTGAACCTGGGGGAAGGTTAGCCTCATATTCTCAATTCATTTAGTAACAAAATATCTTCTCAACACTCCCTGAACATGTTCAACTCTAACAAAGTATCTGCATTTGTTCTTTTTGTTGTATTTATATTTGTGGGAAATTCTTACAGATCTCTTACTATGCTGAGGTGAAATTCAGGAAAATTTTCTAATCTAAAATTTTCTATGTCCAAAACGGTTTTTTTTAATGTAATGCTGACATGACTAAAGTAGCCCCAGATGATTACCTTTGTGATGACTTTTGTGCTAATATCTATGTTCCGTATTATCTGCATATTCCCTCCAAGGCTGCTTATTGTGGATAATGTGCCAGAACGAAATCTGCATTACCTTGTTTGAGCTGCAGCACAGTGCTTGCCATTTGTTTGACACTCGTCTTGTGACGAGTTTCGCCTTAGGTGGCATTTCTTGGATTTTGTTGAGTCCAGGAAGTCTGCGATCGTCCTTTAAATTATTACTTTTGTTTATTTTTCATACAAGAATATATTGCATAAAAGTGCCTGCGAAGCCGTAGCTTCTCTGCAGAAGATTGTAAAACAAAAAGGATTTAAAGATTTAACTTAGTTTTAAAGTTTTTTTTTAAACTTAATAATTCCTAAAAATCTGTACCGATTTAAGAAGAAATTTTTTTCTTGGTTTAATATAAGCTATGTTGGTAAGTTCTCGAGGTAATTTGTTGATTGTTGACGGAACGCTGCACAGAAGTTTTCTTCTTCCATACGAGTATCAATTTCTTGATAATTGCAGCAAACCTTGGGGTCGGCATTTGAGACATCCAGTGGTTGACTGGTCGGATATAGGGGTTGGCGTCTGAGAACTCGATCTTGAAGAGTTTATGTACATTGGGCACCTTGAAATGTTGAGACTTGCAACGGACTATTTTCTTAAGCGCTCACCATAACACCAGAGCGTAGTACTATTTCCTTAGGACTTGCACCATAGCGTGGTACCTCAAATTGGCCCTTTTCAGGTCAATGCGCAACTTGTCGATATATCTGTCCCAAAGAAAGTGACAATCAATTATAACTCCCAAATATTTGTAAAAGTCAGCTGTTGTCGTGGTATCATTTCACAAGAGTATCGAATTCCTCCTGCATTATAGATATCGCAATGTCCTCGGACTTGTGTCGAATCACAAACGGTGTATCTTCAGCAAAAGCAAAGGGAATACCTTGTTAAAGACGCAAAAAAACTCGTTCATGTAGATAGATCGAATTGGATTCATATATGATCCTTAGTGGCTCTATATTCAACCTTTTCATCTCACTCAACAAGTCCATAATCTTCCTGGAAATAGCCTGTTGTGAGGTTACTCCCTTAGCTAATCCGCTTTTAATACCTCGAGAAATTTCTGTTAAAAAGTTTCTTTTTATAAATGGTGTATTTTACAAGGTTGACATTAAAAAAGCTCTCATATTTTCGCGTAAAAATTTCCAGTCCAGAAGCAATTTTATCGTAGTCGTTGGAACGTTGTTTAACATCGACCAAAGGTTTTCTCGTTAAATTTGCTTTCGGCAGCTTCATCTCTCTCAATTTAGGCTCTGTCATAAATTACAGCCGTACTCCAAGCTCACTTGTCTGAATCTTACAAATTTTTATTTAAGTCCTTCGATTTAAAATTAAATCGATTTAATTTAATTCGACGAATTCTTTTCTGTAATATTATTTATTTTATTTAATTTATATTTAATCAAATTGGGTTACATGTACAACACCCTTTAAAATTAGTGAGGATTCATAAATGTTAACACAGACACTATTAGGAAACAAAAAATCTACATAAGTTGGTATAATAATACATTTGAAAAAGTACATAAAAAGTTTTCCAATTTTCTTGTTAGTATAATTTTTGAACCAAAAAAAACGGAGACCTTATATACTTTTTATGGTAGTCACCTCTCTGAGTCTTACATTATATCAACAAAATGCCAGGCCACACATTTTATTATATCAGATTTGTACTAAATATCTTACGTTTCTTTTCTAACTTCAAATTTCTTTCAGGTGTTCAACACTTACAAGAAATTTCCTGTGAAATATGTCGAATCTAAGTTATCCATGTATGCCCCCAATTCCTGCACCATTTATTCCAAACAATTGTTATGGAAATCAAATTCCATACATAACACAACCGCAACAGCAACAGCATCAGCATCATGTACAGTATCAACAACATCAGCATCATCCACAACATCAACAGCTTCAGCAACATCAACAAAATCAACAACATCAACAAAATCAACAACATCAACAAAATCAACAACATCAACAAAATCAACAACATCAACAAAATCAACAACATCAACAAAATCAACAACATCAACAAAATCAACAACATCAACAAAATCAACAACATCAACAAAATCAACAACATCAAGAACACGAACAACACCAACAATATCAACATCATCAACAGCATCAACTCAGCATGCCAAATATGCCTCACCAAGGAATACCTGTCGTATTCAAGTATATAGCCCCTCCACCAGGATACGAGCATTTTTATCCCCCTCCTCCTCCGCCACCAACATTTGTACCAACATTACACCCAAGAATACCGAACCCACCGATCCTTGCACCCCCACCTGGATATCTGGGACCACCGATACGTTTTTATCAAATGCCCCCCCAAATGCTATACCCTCAACATCCTGCACCAATACAAATGCCGCTACAACAATGTCCAGACCCAAATTTAGATCAGAAAAATTATGTTTTACAACCGACGACTGAAGCAAGTCCTGTACCAGCATTAGATCCAGAACCCTTAGAATTTATGGGTCCTCCTTCCAATGAGAGAACAACAGAGGAAGAACCAGCTCATCTTTACGAACCTCGCCCAATACCAGAAACAATAGATAATGGTCTTTTCAAACTTGAGGTTGGAAAACCCATATATACAATAACGAGGAAGGTTAAGAGAGCATTTGACAGAATGATGCAACAAGAAAAACCCACCAAGGACAAATCAGCAATATGGACGCAAAAGCCCGTTCTGAACGGAGCCTTACGAATGGGGTATCAGCTCGCATTAGCACAAGATCCTAGTCTAGCTGAGAAGGATGAGCTTTCTGACGAATTAAAACAGGCAATTGGAGAAGAGTATATCGCGAAAATAAGGAATTCAGTAGAAGTAAATCCCGTAAGAATAGAAAAACCAGCACCACACAAATTTAATCTAAAAGCACACTTTGTATCGCGATTACCAAAAGTTCGAAAGTCGCCCAAGTCAACTGAAACTCAGAAAAGGAAAATCACAGAGAATGGTGAGGAAGAAACATCTGTGAAACAACCTCGCAAGTCCGGATATCCCTTGTACGTCTATTCCAATAGAGATCACCTATATATCGGTCCGAATGGAACCATAGTTCCAACAAGTTTTTACACAACCATTCCTTGGAATTCAAGTGAGGCCAGCGCCAAGGCACTGATGGAATACATTTTCGATCAGGAAAATCTTGCTACCCATGGCCTTGATGGAGATTATATCTTGGATCTGAATATCGTGGATGATATTGTAACCCATGTAGCAGAGAGATGTTGTGTAGATGAAGACCTTGTGAGCTGTTGTATTGCAAATCTTTGTAATGAATACAAAAGAAAAGCACAGGAAAAATAAACGGAATCCAAAAAGGAAGATCACGTTAAATTATATTGTGTAAAATTACTTATATACAAATTGTATAGCATAGAAACTAATAATTAAATTCATATTCAAGTTACTTTTTAAAATTATGTTTTTTATGACTTTAGAACAAATAATGTTTGTGTAGCCAAACAATTTCGAATGTGACATATTTTTGACCAAAAATAAACAAATACGAGTGATTATAAATTGTTTTAATTGTTTTATTGAGGAAAGGAGAACCTACAAGGATAAAATGCTAATTTGTATTTAGCTGTGCATACATTGAATGCAATTTTATTTTATTCAAAGATTTTACATTTTACAATGTTACCTTGTCCATACTATGTGGAGACAAATTTCAATCCGTGTTCTGTTTTGTTTGACAAAGCATCTTGAATTGACTTGAACCAAAAAACCCCTTCCATGTCATTTCAAAATAATTTTAAGAATCGGTCTTCAACCTCCGAATCCCGAATTGTCAATTCGCCGACTATCGCAGCAGTTTAGTCTTTGTCCATCCATCATGTGAACAATTTTATGACAAGATCTCGACTTCTACACGTATAAGATATAGCTGGCACAGGAACTAAGGTCACAGAAACATGGTTTGTGGCGCGAGATCAATGGAGTGCATTGTGTTTGTGAACATGCTAAATGGGCACTTCCTGCGTAAGTCAATTCAAAAACACTGGCATATCTCTAGAAATATTTCGAACGGATTTGGAATAAAAAGTGCTTTTCAGAAGACAACAAATTTATTTTCTCCAGATTATTAAATCTCACAGGGTAGGTTGAAATTTAATGTATAGAGGGGGCATTCCAGAGAAGGAATTCCCTAGACTGAGTCAACAGCTGGTTGACCTTATTTGAGCCCCATCGACTCTTTGTGAATTTCACCTTTCGCAATTTACGACATTGCGCCGCTGGTTACCTTTGATCAGAGCACATCTAGCGCGAATATTGGCATCACGGATGCTGTTCCTAGCCAGTGGAAAATTGCCTGTACCAGCTATAATGTTGGATATTGAAAGTGATCTTTCGATGGACTAAGAGTCAGCCGTCCAAAATTTCGGCATATTTTGGGCCTACTGCGGTAAAACTTGAATGAAAATACGTTATTTAATGCTCAAAATATTAACTTGGAATGCTAACGGACTTTTAGAAAAGCTGGGAAGTTTAGAAATATTCATAGTAGAATAATACCATATATTCAGATTTCCTTGTTCTTCGAAACCCCTGGGAGGAGGTGATCGCGTACAAGGAAAAGAGGCTTTGGGGATTATAACGCCTATTATCAGTCGGGAAAAGCGAGAGGCGGATCATCTTTGTATACTAAATAATCTGTAAAACCTTTTGAAGAACTTAAAATGGAGTTCGAAACTGTGCAAGAAATCACTGTAGGTACTAGTAGGTGTAAGAACCGTCATAATATTTTCACCATTTCATCTATAAATTGTCCGACGAGATGTGCCACTGCAGAAAGTGTCTTTAACACGTTGGCTGCCACCATACAAAAAAAAAACTATTACCAAAATTTCAAACTGTAAATATCGGTTCAAACTGATCATAATATGGTGCCACGTGTACCACCGGTGGTACATATATGTATTTCTCCGTTATTTCTATTCAGATTTTTCTTTAATTTTTAGGTTATTCATATAAAAGTATGACTCTAAATAATATTTTCTATGGCAAACAACGAAACAATTCCAACTAGATTACTTTACGGGCATAGAAACAGAGATAAAGATTCTGAGAGTGATGATTTTGAAGGTTCCGATCTCTGTGACTCCGTACCAACTGGTTCTGAATCTAGCAACTCGGACGCTTTAGAGGATAATCACGAATCGTCAGAGGATGAAGACGCTGCTGTTGTCGATATTCCATCAAACGTATAAGGACTGAAACGAATAAAATCTGTAAATTTTAATGCGTAAAAATTTCAATCCCATTTTGTACCCAAATTAGCCTGTATATTCTCTAGTTTCAGTTTGTTATTGATTTTAGTTCGGTGCGGTTTAAAATATTTATAAAATATGAGTCAAGGTCATTGACAAATGGCTCGAAAATACTTCGCGTCCAAACCATTTCATAGCAAAAAATTTAAACATAGCACGCAGTACAGTAGATTCTGTTATTAAACGATATTTGGAGGCATTGACAGTTAAGCGAAAACAGAAAAGTGGAGCTAAAAGTGGAGAACATGATACAAATTTGGACAGGAAAATAGTGGGTACCATCGTAAAAAACCGGGCTATGTCATCCAGAGATATTGCTCGGAAATGTAATACCAACCAAACAATGCTACAAAGATCTAAAAAACGTAACGGTCTAAAAAAAACAGGAAAAAAACAAAAAATACCAAAAGTTACTGAAAAGCAAAAAAAGGTCATAAAAACACGAGCCCGAAAGCTATACGAGTTGATCGGCAACAAGAAAGCGTGCTTGATTTTGGATGACGAAACTTATGTCAAAGCCGACTTTACTACTCTTCCAGGTGCGCAGTTTTACAACTCCTTTGAAGCTGAGATTCTTCCGCAATCAACAACTTCGATTGGGATGGAAAAATTCGGGTCAAAATACCTCGTTTGGCCTGCCATTTGCCAATGTGGACACAGAAGCTCACCGTTTATTACAACGGTCTTCGATAAGATAAGACGGTTTTGCGATGACTGGAAGTTGAAAATCAACTTTCAGAAGTCGGAAACCATTCTCTTTAGGACGCCGTTGTCTGGAGCCTCTAGGGATACCAGAAAAAATTGGCGAAAGTTCTCGATCATTGGACAACACGGACAGCCTCTTGCCTGTCGAAATGTAGTCAGATACCTTGGGATCTGGCTAGATCAGTTTCTGTATTTTGACAAAAATGTAGATGCTGCTCTGGCCAGAGCTAAGGGCTCTTTTCCCTTACAAAGAGACTGTTTTATAGCAGCCAACTCGATGAGAGGGTAAAGGTAATCTGGTACACGGCCCTTATCAGGCCCATGCTGGTATTCGGGTGCCCCGTGTGGTTCAATGTACGAGCAAGTTTAATGAAAAAGATTCGGGTGTTTGAGAGGGCTTGCCTTCGCTTGTACAGAACACCAGAGTCGGAGTACAAAAAATTTTATCGTAATGAGGTCCTTTACAACAGGGCGAACCTAATACGAGTGGACAACTTCGTAATTAAGCTGACTCGAAGGCACATTGCAAGAGCAATGACCTCGACGAATAACCTGATATCTGGGGCTTACTACCCCAATTACCTTTACCACGAGAGTGTGCGCTCTGACGGCTTCGTTCCACCGGAAGCATTCCTCTACCTAGATCAGATAGGGTTGATCCAGGATAGATCAGCGGTCCCGTTAATCTTCCATGTCGCTCGGAAAGCTGGGGACAGGCGACTTAACTACGGCAGAGACGTCGCACACGGCAGTGTGGATCGTTTCAAGTTCAGTAGGGCGGTGGGGAATCGCTATAAGAGGGATGTAGTTCGGCAGCACCAGCATTTCTGGTGGTTGAATGATGGAGAAGATGTTTCGTCGTCGTTTCCGTCAATTACGGACCAGCCTCACTAATGAGGCAGAGCTGACCAACTTATTTACACTGTGAATACCGATGGCCAGCTTGCATAGGTTTAGGTTAGCATTTAAGAAATATATACATATATTAGTATATACCTTTGTATATACTAATATATGTATATAATTGCGTATAATATCTATGTGTATGTATTGTGTCTGTAGGTTAGGTTTAAGTTTATTTTAAGTTAGATATTAAGTTTTTATAAAAAAATAACTCCATATGCTAAGTTTTTGTTAAACAATTTTTCTTAGCTTTAAGTATACAAAATATATACGAATTTCAATAAAATGTAAATAAAGTCGAAAGACATAGTATAAAAATTTAGAGTAGCTTAGAGTGCCTGTGCGGGGCCAGTAAGTTAATATAAGTTTGTTAAGTAATTTTAAGCTAGCATTTAAGCATTTTCGTTAGTATGTAAGAATTAATGATTAATATAATAAAATGCATTTAAAACTAAAACTAAACTTTATTACAACGGGAACAATTAACGGAGAAGTGTACATTAACGAGTGCCTAAAAAGACGCTTGATTCCTTTCTTAAACAAACACGAGGGTTCAACATTATTTTGGCCAGATTTAGCTACAACTCACTATGCTCATGCGACGCACACTGGGGCAAAACACCACTAAAGTTGGCATTAAATCAACTATCAAATCTATGGACTTGAAATTATGCACGATTACTTCTAGCATGATAGTTGGCACATTTTAAAAAACATATTGATGACACGCCCACTAAAAACGCCTACTTTGAAAAAAATATAAAAAATAGTGCAAACGCTTTAACGTGATTCTTAGTTTCAAAAACAAAGTTGACAAAATATTTAACAATTGTAAAATTTTAATTATATTAATAATGATTAATGAGGAACATTTATATTTGTATTGACATTACGAAAAACAAGATAAATAATCACAAATAAAAATTTATTCTTCTTCGTCTTCATCACTCTCATTTACTACATCAATGTCACTTTGATTTGGTATTGGTGTGTTTGGGGATTTGAGCAAACTGATTGCTTCTTGGGGCAGATGTTGAATTTTTTTTTTTGGAACTCTTTGCAGACTTGTTAACACGGGGTCCGATGATAAAAGGAACAAATTAAAAATGTCTGCATTTGTATTTTTTCGGCTATTTTTTCGGGAGTGATGTTCTCTATAATTTTTGAAATCTTTATTACGTGCTTCTTGAGCTTCTTCACTGAGCTGTCCTATAGGCAATAAAGCTTTTGAAATAATTTCATTTCCATGAATGAGATACTTGTGGACTGTAGGAGGCATATAGTACCAAGGATACTTAGCAACGAAATATTTTGCAGTTTCATGGGCAAATTCTCGAAATTTTTCGCAATCGACCTCATGACCACAAGCAACCACTGTCATGATAATATGCATTTTTTTTATCAATTCGACATCTACTTTAGTAATATCAGCTGAAGTTTCAGCATGTTCAAAAAATCTCCTGGCTGTATTTCCGTCATTAGAATTTCCGAAGCCCGGCTTTGGCTTGTCAACGATCAAACCCAAACGCTCCCGAAACTGTTTTTGTATTTCTTTTTTTGTTTCAGCAACAATTTTTTTATGCTCCTCTTGTCTAGCTTGCCATTGTCTTATTTTTAATTTGTATGAAAGGTGGAGTAGACATTCGAAAAAACGGATCCACCCATGCAACACAGATAAACCAAATTGAAGATTATCCGTTTTTACTGGTCTTTTTATCATTGCATCAATGGAATTAAAATCTTTTGACGTGGCATTGCAAATAAAACACTTCTGTGTAGATGAATTTTCACTGATGGCGTTACAGACCTTTCCATCTATCATTGTGAATAATAAATTGTGTTCAACGTTGAAAGCATTTTCACCAACTCTAACGAAACTAGGCTGTAGCTCCTTGATTTGATTATCCACTCTTTGTTTTTCTGCCACTGATACGGATGCGGATTCCTTGAGAAACTCAATTTTAAGAGGCCTACAATATCTAGTTGAACTTGGGCGAGGATTCTGCCAGATTATTTTGTCACCAGATATCAAACGAAGAGGAACAACGCATGTAATGAAAACAGATGAGTCATCGGCGTCAAGTCCATGAAAAGCTTGCTTATACGAACTGTGGCCTGAACTTCCATCAAAACCCCACTTGGAGTATAAGCTTATAGTTTTGAGTTCTTCAGGCCTAAGAGTTTGGATTACATCTTTTTGAACAGTTACCAAACGAGCAACTGTAAGGTTTAGCAAGCTTTGTAAATTAGTACATACAGACATTTCTGATAGACTCATATTTTCAGGCTCCGGATAGCAACTTTTTTTGCACTCTTGAACTACTTTGTATGAAGGAAATACTTTGGGAGCTTTAGATCGTATAGTTTCATACTGAAAGCGTGACAGATTTGCTTCAATAATCATTGCTAAAGCTTCTTCCCCAGTCATTGAAGTAAGTTCAATTGAGTCCCTCAAAACTTTTCTGCATTTTTCAGCATGATTTGGGATTGTTGTCACGTCACGCATTAACTTTGCAGCATCTAACTGCCCAAAAGCTCTCAAACCCATTTCAGCTGCGTAAGTCAACTCAGCGATAGACGTTGATTTTCTCAAGAGTTCGGTTTTTTGACGTTTTGATCTTTCTGATGATTCTTCAAACGCAACCTTTGGACGACCACGTTTACAGTCTACAGAATATTTAAAAAGTATAGGTGTTTTCAGCCACACAATGTTTGCTTTCAAAAATTTTGCTTCTATCCGACAAGCTTTTTCCCAACGTGATTTAAATTTCGATTTGAACTCCGTTACTTTGTCATTAATATCGTTTTTGGAAGCATCGCTGCATCGGACCCGTTTTTGAATTTCTTCCCTTAAAAACGCAATTTGGCTGTCTAATCCCTTCAGATTTGAACTTTTCATAATAGTATACAGCTCTTCCCTTGTAATTGACAAAGTTTTGGAAGATTTTCGGTCTAAGAAGTAATTAAAATCAAATCAATAAAAAAAATCGATATTTTTCGAAAGTGACGTCACCAACAAGAAAGTCAACTGTACGAAAAGTAGCAAATAGTAGCAAAAAAACTTTACAGATTCTAAAACTAGACAAACCACTTGACACAAATATATATAACACTTAACGTCATGTCACGGCCAACACATCTAAAACGCTTAGATATTTGACTAAATACAAAAATTAACACATTGTTTTTATCTTTAACCACATATTAAAAGGACAAAAAGAAAAATTTCTTATAAAAAATAAATAAAAATCAACACACCTGAGCTTACTGATTCCATTGTAATAATTTTTTTTTGTATAATATAAAGCTGTAAGAAATTGCACACAGTTAACTGTTGTCACTCAAAACAAAAAACACGTCTGGCTTCGATGAAAAAAATTATCAAAGTCCCCATTCGTGACGATTTGGCAAAGACCACGTGCTCCCAATTAACTGTCGCATTCTCTTTTTGTATTCTCTATCCTATTTACAATGAAAATAAAACGGTAGTTTAAATCAAAGCTCAACTTCAGAATTTTATTAAATGCCAGCATTAGTGGTGTTCTGCCCCAATGTGCGACGTTGAGCTTTTTTGTTGCTAAAAATGTTGACTTTGTCCCAAAAGACATGAATCCACCCAATGTTCCACAGTGCGGTTCCATTGAAAGGTATTGGGTTGACCAAATCCAAGCCAAATTGAGGAAAAGTGAGCAGTGTGCAAAGGTCGTAAAAGATTTTAGTGCTAAATGGAAAAGAGCGTCCAAAAAGATCACGGATGTAACTGTCACCAAACTTATGAAGGACATTCGAAAAAGTTGAGGAAAGAATGGGAACCCAAATAATTCTTTTTATTTCTTGTAGTTGTGAATGAATTTAATAAAAATAGAGTTTTAAAGCAAATAAAAAAAATTTACATGAATTATGAAACAATTTTTTTTTTTTTACTTTGAAGTTTCCAAATTTTATTCGTTTCAGTCCTTAGACAGCGGTTAGCGGAAGGTCACTCAAGACGTTTACGTTCATTGGTCATCCATCAACACCTGGGATGTCTAATCTGGAAACAAATTCAATATAACCAATTGATTTATTTAGCTTGATGATGACGGATGAAGTCTATGAATTTATTGTGTTCCAAACTAATTTGAACGCAAATTAATTCTTGGCAAAATCTACAGTGACTCGAGGATCTCGAATAAAGAAATGGGACGACACAAATGTATCAGAGATGAAAAAAATTTCTGCGCATAGTGATTTACATGGGAATAATAAAGTATCCAGCAATTTCGTTATACTGGAGAACAAACCCATTTTATCAAAATAATTTTGTCACCTATATAATGTCACGTAATCGATTTCAATTGTTGCTCAAATTTATTCACTTCGCTGATAATACAAGAATGGAAGGTAATCGCTTGGTTAGAGTAAGCCATTTACTTGAAATTTTCGAAAACAATTTCGTACGTGCTCAAATTTCAATTGCCACTATCTCTGTTGATGAGAGTATGGTTCCCTGACGAGGAAGGCTCCAGTTCCACCAGTATAACCCTGGGAAATCTCGCAAATATGGCGAAAAAGTGTACAAGCTTTGTGACACAAGTGGCTACGATTATACATATACAAGCTCAGTTTATGCTGGAAAATGTGATAATATCAAGCAAAAAGGGAGGCACAACTTAGAGGTTGTTTCCACAGGAAAGAGAAATCGCAACAACGAAGAAGTACAAAAATTGAAAATGATAACGGAATACCACCTTGATCAAAAAGTTCAGAAAATTAAAAATACAAGTTTATTCATCTAAATCTATATTGTCCCCTTCAAAGTAATTCCCATCGACAGCAACACCCTTATGCCAGCGCTTGATCCAATCCTCGAAACATTTCTTACGGTTTTCGGTATGTCCATCAGTGCTTCCTCCGATTTTTCCATTACTTCCTCTCGGCTGCTGAAACGCGTTCCCCGTAGTGGTTTTTTAACTTGATTGAACAGAAAGAAGTCACAGCGAGCCAAATCAGGTGAATTTAGTGGCTGTTGGATGGTATTTGTTGCATTTTTCGCCAAAAAATTACGAATAATGATGGCACTGTGTGACGGTGCGTTATCATGGTGAAAAATCCATGAGTTTTCCGCCCACAATTCTAGTCTCTTTGGGCGAATTGCTTCACGCAAACGTCTCATAATGCCCAAATAATACTCTTTGTTTACTGTCTGGCCTTCTGGCAAAAATTCATGATGCACTACAACGTTGTAATCCATGAAAACTGTGAGCATTGCCTTCTTTTTTGACTGAAAACGACGTGTTTTTTTTGGTCTCGGCTCATTTGGTGAACTCCATTCTTGCCTGATGTCTGGATTGCGTGTCGTACTCATAAACCCATGTGTCGTCTCCCGTAATGATCATTTTGATGAATGTGGGATCGGATTCAGCCTCGCAAATCATCTCTTTTGCGACGTCAACACGGTCTCTTTTTTGCATGAAGTTGAGGTCTTTTGGCACCAACTTTCCTGCTACACGACGGAAACCCAAATCATTAACCAAAATGTCTTGGACGGATCCATAGGGAATGTTCAAGTCCTCCGATATCTCTCTGATGGTTAATTTGCGGTTATTGACTAACATTTCTTTTACGAGTACTTCATCAATGTTTTCGTCGGTTTTCGATGTCGATGGTCTGCCACTGCGTCCATCATCTTCGATTGACTCACGACCACTTTTGAACCGCTCGTGCCACTGGTAACGACCGTTTTCTTTAGAGAATCATTGCGAAACAATTTTCAACGTTCGCGCACCATTAAATCCGTTTTTTACGCAACATTTAATACAAGTTCGTTGTTGCAAATTTAAACCCATTTCTAAAATTGTAAAAAATCGCCAACACACACAGAGTTAGATATACTCTTGGCTACGTAACTTTTGTAAATGTCAAACTATGATGCTAAGATTTAGAGGGAATGTCAGCAACAGATTTACCAACTTAACAAAGGAAACAGAACTCAAATCGGAATAATGGGAGCGCCACACGGTGGTGTGGTGCGGGAACTTTTTGATCAAGGTGGTATTCAGATATTCTTGTTCTTCGGAACTCATTTGAAGAGGTGATCGCGTCCAAGAATAAGAGGCTTTGGGTATTATAACTCTTATTATCCGTGGGGAAAAGCGAGAGGCGATCATACTAAATAATCTGTAAAACCTTTTGAAGAACTTAAAATGGAGTTCGAAACTCTGCAAGAAATCACTCTAGGTACTAGTAGGTGTAAGAACCGTCATAATATTTTCACCATTTCATCTATAAACTGCGGCTGCGCAAAGTGTCTTTAAGGAGATTCCCTTAAACGGAGTTTCATTATTGGTGGTGAATTTGATGCAAAAGACTCCAACTGATGCCTAGGTGCACCTCACAACAAGGCAGAATGCTGTATGAAACTGATGCCGGAAAAATACCTGATGTTACTGATTTCTTTGTTTCAAAGGGAACACCCAGCCATTTTATAAAAGTTGATAAAAGCGTTTACCTTTCTACTGACTATTCTCAAATTACTTTGACAATGAGTGAATCACGTTATTAAAAATACGAATCAGCTCGATTAGCTGGCAGTAATACTAATTGGGAGGACTTTGTCGGAAAAAAGTCGCTCTAAACGTACCGCGTAAGACGCCTTGTGAACTCGAAGTCGAATCGTCGCAATTGTTCAATACGCCGATTTGATTAACACACTTTATTAAAGGAAAAACCAGGAAGCTGCGGTCTTAGTGATGGCAGAGGAAAAAAGGAGAACCCTTAAGAAATAGCAACAAAGTCGTGTTTCACATCATAAAACACGCGTGAATCACCAGTGTAACCTGAGAGACTATAAAAAAAAGATAATAACCAATGAACGAAGGGAGATAAAGAGAATGCGGACATATTCGCTGTGTACCCGGAAAAAAACTTTTATTCCATTCAATGGTCAAGTGCTCATTCAAATTACATCGGAAACAGCAACTGACAATTTCACAATAACATATGCCATGATGGCGAACTCAAAAATGAAGTATCATAATTAAATTAAAACCAATAACAGATCAAGATTACGACCGAACAACCGGAGAAGTCCTTAACTTTTCATTCCTTTCATTCCTCCCAATTGAATACAAGATTTTTGAGAGGATGCTAATTAATCATATTCTATCGGTTATTGATGGAAGAAATCTTATCCCCGGCTACCACTCCGAAGCAAGCATTCCACTGTTCATAGAATCACCAACGTAATTGAGAAAGCTTTTGAAAAAAAATATATTTGCTCAAGCATATTTCTTGATGTTTCACACCTTTGACAAGGTGTGGCATGAAATCCTGAAATTCTATTTACAACAGGACTTGCTTTAACTTAATATAAAATACCGATAGCGAATCTCAAGAATAGACACGGAAACGAGTTCACGCAATTCAAAGAAATTTTTGCCGGCGTACCGCAAGGAAGTGTTATTGGTCCACTCCTATATCATATGATATACCGGATACAGAATGTGTAGTGATTGATGAAACAACAGCTGAACTATTGTATAAAGGGCTCTTAATAACGAAAAAGACCTGGTGTATTGCGCTTTATTTACAGAAAAACGAGGTTGCCTGCCTTCATAAACCCGGTCTTTATTTGATTCGTAAACGCAAAATTAAAATGGAAATCTCACGTGATATAGAAATGTAAAGAAGTCGAAAACAAATATAGAGAGATGTACAGGTTACTTCGAAAATATTAGTTTCAAGAACAAGAACATTGTACAAACAATGTTGCAGCCGGATGTGGGCCGATGGTATACAAATTTGGGGTTGCGCCGTGAAACGAATGCATATATTTTACAAACTTTTGAAAATAAATACCTTTGCAAGAAAGCTGAAATGATTTTTTAAATCTACACGTTGGAATTTGTTGCAGTATCACCTTCTGTTACGATTATTTAAAACATCGATGACATAGAGTTCCATTCGAGAAATAGATCCTGATTGCAGAATGATGTTTACAGCAATGTCAACAAGCTTTCGCAAAGAGTATTTCTATGGTATTTTCGAATGCTTATGTCGCCAATAAGAAAAATTATTGCGGAAACCTGTGAGGTATTTTGGGAAATATTGCGCAAAGTTTATATGAAGGAATATTGAGATCAAACGTCCACCAAACACAGGGTGTTTAATATAATACTTATAAAGGATTCTTTAGCATCGTGTTGTTAGCCGTATTTCTTTCCAATTATACTTTTGCTGCAGTCGATGTTGGGGCATACTCTAGTCAAATATTCAAAAACGATCTTACCAGACTTTCGAGAGCACGCAGGGTCGTTGAAAATGTTCCCGGTATATTATCAGCTCCCTTGGCGACTTCTGGCAAAGTGCACTGAATCATCCGAAAAATGCTGATAAAGTCGTTCTGGCATATACTGTCTTCACAACTTTTTAAAGGTTACTGACACAGTATATAATTGCAAAACTTATTGCCAGGTAAACTGTTGTGATGCGTGTGACGAAAATCTATTCGGAGACCTGGAAACAACAGTAGAGCATAAGGTGCATTCGAGATACGTCAAAAACTCACACATTATTTCACTAGCGAGGATTAAGTGCTATTTCAGCCTCAGTAATAACCTTTGTGTAACTATAAATTATTATTTCTAGAAGAATTACAATATATAGCTATTAAACATTTCATAGTTTTATTTTATGGAGTATTTTTTCCAAAATCAATACCTTGCACTACTGTAGCGAAGAATCTCAATGTTTGCTTTATTCCGCAAATGAATAGGAAATGTGCTTAGCTTTTCCATCAAACAGCGGCAATAATACTGGTTTTCGAAGTTTGAGTTCAAGGAACTTCTGCTTCCGCTACATTCAATCTATTCCAAAATTCGTGCACCGACTCGAAATCTTGCAGAAATCAGGTTATTCTCGAGCGCAGGAATCTTTCTTTTTGCAGCTCGGGATTAAGTTGATGTGCCGGAGTCGATAAAAGGACTATGCTGAGGAATATCTACAATTTCAGGTGGCAAAAGACTACAAATAATTGTGACATCTTGGCACCAGTTCTAGCTTCCAAGAAAAACTTCAGTAATTTGCTTCTTGAAACTCGATTTCATTCTCTTCTTCACCAACCGCTTTTATTGACAACGAAGAATAATTACTTACTGTCCTGTTCAATTTTAAAATAGTTTATATTTGATATTATACCTAAACCAAAATATACAAATTCCAATTTTTGGGATTAGAATGTTCCTTTAAAAATTCCATAGGTCTGGTATATTTCCAAGATAATTCAGGCTCGTCAGACTCTTGTCACGGTGTATTTTTTTTTAAGATTCTGATGTAGGTATCTCCTAAAAATTTCCACTTTAATTTGGCGATATCGTCTGACCGAAAAATAAATAAACACAAATGACAGCGGCAAATCAAAAGAGTTTTAACTTTTTACTAAAATAATACTCCAAATTCATCCCCTACTTCCCCCCCCCCCCCTTTTGCTTTTCGCAGCATTTCAACACATTTATCGCTTTCTATAAATTTTCCACCTCAATCTGGTCCATTTTGTCTATTGTCCTTTTCCAAAAGTCAACCGTCACACGACAAAGTTGGCCAAAATTGGCTGTGGCCCATGTATTTGTGTACGTTTCAGCTTTTAACTCTTTTGTATTCAAACAGTTTTAATACAATCCTACAAATTTTGAACGATCTCCGATTCTGATGTTCTGATTTTCACCTTCTCCCGGCGGGTATGCTGCTGACAAGCATTTAGCTTTGGAGATCCTACTCAGTACATTTCTCTCCTGAGGGTTATCTCCGACCGAACAATGATACAAGACATTTTTTCTCAAAATTTTTTTTTATTTTTCTACATAGTCTACAGAGTGTAGAGTTACAACACACTTCTCCTAGCGATGCTCAAATCTCTCTAACCCGTCCAAATAGTACTTGGCGTCTTTCTCTGCAAAATATTTGTTCACGAAGGTGATTGCCTCCTCATTTGACGAAAATCTCTGTCCTCCGAGCGCAGTTTTTAGATGAGGGAACAAAAAGAATTCGCATGGGGCTAGATCTGATGAATAAAGCGGATGGTCAAGCAGTTCAAACCGTAATTCATGGATTCTCGCCATGGCAACCGCTGAAGTGTGAGACGGCGCGTTGTTTTGTTGAAACAGGATTTTCTTTTTCCGCAAATGTGGCCGTTTTTCCGCAATTTCTGTCTTCAGCATGGCAAGTAATGATGCGTACTATGAGATAACTCCTTTACTATCCCAAAAAAATAGTCGCCATCACTTTCCCAGCCGAAAAAACAGTTTTTGCTTTTTTTGGAGCCGGCTCGCCCTTTGCAGTCCACTGTTTTGACTGAATTTTTGTTTCGGGCGTATAATGGTGTATCCAAGTTTCATCTACAGTAATTAATCGGCGCTAAAACTCGGATTTATTGCGCCTAAACTGCGACAACAGAGCGTTGGAAATGTTCATTCGAACACGTTTTTGGTCTAACGTAAGCAAACGCGGCACCCAACGCGCGGACAGCTTTCTCATGCCTAAATCTTGATTTAATATGTAACGACCACGTTCTTTGGACATTTTCATAACCTCTACTATCTTTCTCACTTTAATTCGGCGGTCGTCTAACACCATTTGGTGAACTTTAGCAGTGTTAGCAGTTTTTAGACGTCCCGAACGTTCATCATCTTCCAAGCTCTTACGGCCACCTTTAAATTCAGCTGCCAAAATTTCACTGTGCTAAATGATGGTGCAGAGTCCCCATACACAGGGTCCAACTCATTTTAGATTTGCGTAGACGTATTGCCTTTCAAAAACAAGAATTTAATAACAGCTCGATACTCAATTTTTTCCATTTTCACAAAAAACACTCACATCGAGTCACTCAAACGACTGTCAACTAAAAACTGCGCGTCCAAAATGACTGAAACTTCGGTAAGTAACTGTCAAAAGGTGCACATCTAGCATAGCTTTTATTGACGAGTGCCGCTATCTTTACGTTGCAGTCGGAAACTTTTCAGCCAATCCTCGTAAAAGTATGGTTTTTAAACGAGTAGGATCCTGGTAATAAACATCACCCTTTCTCGGTAATTTCAAAGTTAAAAGACCCAACGAGGGTAGAGGCGAACTCCAGCAAACCGACCGCAGATTTTCTACATCTTAACAATCTTATTTTGTACAATGTACCTACGAGTATATTCCCCAAATCAAGAAACCGGCAACTAAATTGATTTTCAATATAATCAATTCGACTCAAGCGAGAGCGCCAGTTTCTTGGGTATCAGAAAGTTCTGAGGAACTGGGACCCCCACTTAGTATAGCCAGGTTGTGCCCGGCATGGACAAGGAACAAGAAAAAATGATACTGTTTCACATCAAACGGCTGCAGACCCAAGGAATTGCTAGAGTATTTTCTTAATGAATTTCGCCAAAACTCTCGCGACCTCTATGAACAGATGTGATAGAAGAAACATTCGAGCATGCATTCCTAGAATAAAATCAAAATGATCAAAATCATCGAGGTATGCTACCGCGGATGGAATGTTAAGGCAGGTTTGCCATAAGACGCTCGTACATAAGAATAATATGCCACAGAAATAAATCTCGAGTAGAAGCATTGTGAGCTAAAGATAGGATCAAAGGCGGTGCAACTTATCATGTTTGGTCCTCTTAGCATTCCTATGCAACGTGGTAGGTAAAAGTAAAAGTAACCACAGAAAAATTGTTACAAACTGCACATATTTTCCTCTAAATTCAAAAGTGGCGTTATAAATTGAAATAACATTTAACTATTCCTTCCAACTCATACTGAAAGAATTTTCGAATTCAAGCCCTCCTAGAATTAGAAGTAGGGCCTTGAGAGTCAACAAAAAAACATGCCGAAATAGCTGCTCTCTGAAACTACTATCGTCAAAAACAGGATTTGCCAACATTGATACATGCATAATATGTTTGCATGTCAAAATTCCCTTGCGCACTAGTTAAATTTTGTATTTAATCTCTTATTTTATCTGGAAAGCAAAAATGTATCTTAAATTGTTTTAAATGTTTCAAAGTTTAAAAGAAATACCAACTTTTGCACTTGCATTTCACCACATTTTATGAGCAAATTTTTAGATAAGGGAGCATTTAATTTAAATCTTTATGGCCAAACTTACCAGGATATTTCGCACACTATGTTAAAGACTAAGTAGAAAGATATTAAATAATCAATTTATATTGCAACCTAGCTGCCACTGGAGTTTTCCGGGCAGTGACATTCAACCCCTGTTGAGGTTAGACCATGAACGCCAGCAGCAACAGCAAATGCAACAAAACTTTTCTTTATGTACCAACATACTCTGTTATACAGCTCACATTCAAGAGGAAAAGTTTGCCAACCCACTTCAGTATCCCTCCGCCCCAGACTCGTTGCATGGTAAGTAGTCTGGCTATAAGTAGTTTTACAGTTTCCCAACAAAACGAATAGTGCAACCATAGTAAGCACAATACGTCGCTGTTACATAAGAGAATAACAATTCCTATCAGAATCAGAATCAGAATCAGAATCAGACCTTACATCAGACAACCACCTGGACTCTGGAAATTTGCTCCGTTGCCATTTGGAGTCCTGCGGGTATTGTTGTATTTTGGCTTTTGTAGTGTTTTACTTCGAACTATTTGTGTTGGGCGGTTGTCGGTTTATTGTGATGCTGGCAATAGAAGGTGAATAGGAAAATTTAGCCCAAAAAAAATACGTTTTCAGTTCAATTTCATTTTAACTGGAGTCTCATTATTAACGCGTCATTACTAACAACTAATGAAAAAGAATTGAAAAGGAGCTATCGATTATTAACCATGATTGACTCTTAAGTACTTGTGGCTCCAAAACTATGTGCTTATCGTACTAGAAGTTCTCAAAAATTGTTTGGTAATTTTTTTTTTTTGTTTGCAGCTAAAAATAAATTTGTTTCCCGATATCTGGTTCTTCATAAATTAATAGCATATAAGCTATTTACCTGAAGAAATACTGTTATTGTATTGTAGGCGATAGAAAAATATAGCTTGCATCAGCTTTTAAGGTACTTGTCTCTTCTAGAATATGCCTACGCGTGGAGATATATTGTACGTACTATCTCTAGTTAATTTGCTAAGCTCAGGTCACACTCGTAAAATATTTATCAATTGGTTTCGGAACAGAGGAAATTCAAATTTGGGTCAACGGGCATGCATTCATCCGTCTACACTGATTGATGCCATCCTGCTATCAGCTTTGAGTATCTGCACGGGAAGCCCTTCAGACTTAGTGGGCTTTCCTCTGCACCCTTTTACTCTCTGTACGTCGTATCCGTGAGCGACAAAGTTGGAAAAATAAAGGTACATCTCCGATTCCATACTGAGTCTATGCCAGCTACTAAATTATTAATAAGTATTACAATTATAACGGGTGTTTTTTTAGAGGTTAGGTTTTTAAACTGTTTCTACAGATTGTCAATTTAATAGTTGAAAGTTGATTTGTGGTTAGTACGTTTTGCTATCTTACAGTGAATAGGCTAATGCCAGAACAATGCGTGCAAATTGTGCAAACTTATTTTGAAACCATGGTTTGGTTCGCCAAACTTATCTTGCGCTACGTCCATTTTACGGTCGACATAATAGTCCATTTGAACAAGTTATTCGGAACAGGATGAATCGATTTCGCACCACGTACACTCTAATGGACAATACGCATCCCCAAAGACGGCAAACAGTGCGAACAGAAGAAGTTATTGCCGTTGTGGAACGCAGTGTTGAGGTGAATCCGAATGAGTCGTTCCGTCATCGTGCACAGCAATTGGAGCTATGCCCACCCACTTTGTGGAAGACTTTACGGAAAGGTCTTGGCTTAAAAGCTTAAAATATCCAGCTTGTGCAAGAGTTGAAGCCGCGTGCCTATTATACGCGTCGTAGGTTTGGTGAATGGCCCGAAAACATCAGTCAGCTTGATCCTCATTTTCAATGCAAAATTTTGTTCTCCGATGAGGCCCATTTTTGGTTAAATGGATATGTAAACAAGTAAAATTGAAGAATTTGGAGCCGAGAAAACCCAGAAGCATTTGTCAAGACGCCCTTACAACCATTAAAACTCACCGTTTGGTGTGCTTTATGGGCTGGTGGAATTATCGGTCCAAATTTCTTTACGGACGATGCGGCCTAGGATGTTACCGTCAATGGAAACATGATTTCTGGCTACTTCGTTCCTCAGTTGAATGGCATTGATGTGACAGAGCTTTGTTTTCAACAAGATGGCCCAACATGCTACACGGTGCGCGACACCATCAATTTATTGCGGGAAACATTTTCTGTGAGCAGAATTTCGCGTTATGGACCTGTTAACTGGCCTACACGATTCTGTGATCTCACACCTTTAGATTATTTTCTTTGAGGGAATGTGAAGTCACTAGTCTATGTCGATAAGCTGGAGACGTTGGACGATTAGGAAGTCAACATTCGCCGTGTTATTGCTGATATGCGGCACCAGTTGCTCGGTAAAGTTGCCGAAAATTGGACTTCACGATTGTACTTCATTCGAACCAGCCGTGAGCGCATATGCCTGGTATTATATTTAAGCTCTAATGGCATAAAATTTTCTATTAAATAAAGTTCATATTATAGACATTAACATTAACTTCATGTGTCTTATTTCATATTTAATTTGTATAAGTCTAAAAAAAACACCCTTTACAAACCCCAAATCGCTCCATTCCGAGTCGCCACCCGAAAGTATATAGCTCTCCTCCTTCTTATAGTTTACTACTACTAGGAAGCAAGTATTCAATCGATCAACCGTCTGGACTTAGCCAGTTCGGTAACTAATACGTAAATAAACAAACAAATACGAATAACCGACAAACAAATCAGCCAAAGAAGTCCTCCTTATCAATTTTGGTATTGACTTTGAGCAGGCTCCGAAGATTTGTATAACTTTCACACGGTCTTCCTGAATAAAGGCGTTGAGTCGTTGACGTCTTAGAATTAAACGTTCTCTTTAAAAAAAGACTTCTAGTGCATTTCTGCAGTCAGATCAACTCTCGCATCATCAAGTGCATATGTTATACATATGTATGCCAAATATACTCATACATGCAGGCTTGTGTTTACTTGTGTGGGCCCTAGCAGGTCTGGGTATTCAACCCCACGAACATAATCAGATTCTGCATATGGTTATCGTTAGATCGTTAATAAAATTGAATACTTGGAATTCATGGATGTAGTTAAACCAATTCTGTTGAAAAATCTCAGAAGTGAACCAACATTTGGACTACATAATTTCATTCAATGGCGTTAGAATTGTTTTACTCAAACACTTGTCCCAAATCGGTCATAAAGAGAGATCAATACAATCAGTGAGGATTCCGGGGTTAAAGTGTATCGCTTCAACTCAACGAAACGTAACGACTTCCTGACTACCATAACATTTTTAAAATATAAGTAGTGGTTTTATATATGTATATTTTAGAAAAGGAAAGGGAAAATGTTCTCCTATCCATTTTTCCTTCTTATGTCGTAGTAATACCGCATCGAAAACTCTCGTAATCTCAATCGAAAACCGAAATTTTTCCATACACTTTTCAGTTTTGGAAACCCCTTAGGAAAACTAGTTTCTGATTAAACATCGTCAAAACTACTCGCAATTGTAAGTTTGTTGAAGCAGACACATGCTTTGAAACACTCAACATGTTGTATGTACGAGTAAGTAGTTGTTAAAACAAATTTACAAATTGGAATTGCAGATTCAAATTGGAATAAATATTGATTGTCGTTCATGCAAAGTTTTCTATGTTTTTATCAACAAATAATTGGCGTAGAAAAAAATACAGAAAAAAAAAATCTCTGGTGTCTGGGAGGAGGAATCTGTACACCGTAATAGAATTAGAAATATAAATGCACAAGCTGACCAACAGATATAAGTATGTACTTCCGATAGCAGAATCCCTTCCGCTTAATGAGATCATAGGACGGACTTCACAGAGAAAGCACTTCATCATATCTTCACCCCCAGCATCGCAGGAAATTGTGTCCGTCTTTGTTCTTTGCGAAATCGTATTGCTCCGTTACGACACCAGTAAGTAGTGTATTTTCTCTTCGGAATATCGGGAAGTATTCGTTTGGTCTGCCGGCATCCCGGAGAATTATTCCATCTACAGTTAAGCTCACACCAAACGTAACGTTAATGGAAGCCCTAACTGAGGACGCAGAAAGTTTTAACGTCATCGGCGATCTCATAAAGATTCATGATCACAGGGCTAAGTTAATTCAGCCTTCTAGTTACGTATAGTGATGCCTTGCATTCTTGAACTAACTTGTGAGTGGTGCGATAGCCCAGGTGAGACTATCGCAATGCAGACACAGATTCTTTGGCGCTATCACCGATTCTTCACAATATGGTTCGTTGCCATCAGCATTACGTATATCTCCACTTCAAAAACAAACACAACCCATTGTCCATATTCTTTTTGTCTTTTCAGGTCTTGTCACTTTACGCAATGATATTATAATTTAGGGATTGTTTTGTATTTCTATGCGATATGTCACGAACATGTGAATACTGTATCACGAGATTTGCTGCTAAGTCCAACTGGTTTTATCGACACCAACGCCAATCATCCTAAGAATTGACCGCGGAAGACTCTTTTATACAGAAGAAGTAAATAAAGTAGGCAACCGTTGCGGATCTTGCCCTATGCATATATTGTACTTGCTTCAATTTTTGTCCTATTCTTCAAAAAGTGATTTTAATAATTCGATAATACGAGTAAGTTCCTCGCACATTCCGGTGGCAGACGGTCAACAAAAGCTGGACTGCTCAGGCACCCTCCCTTACTATGGGAAGCATCACTATGAGATTGGCACGGTTATAATCACCTCTTTAGTTCAGATAAGGGTATTTTTCACACACTTTCCCAATACAGGGTGTTCCAGTTTAGGTTTTCGTACTGATAACTGAAGATTCCTGAAGTTATTGCAAACAAAAAATTGTATTGCAGAGGGAGTCTATTTTCAAACCCCTTCAAGTTATAAGCCGTTAAAGTGAGGAACCTTTTTGTTTTGAAACAAAATTTCTGCCATTATTTTCTAGAAATGTTCCTCATTCCTCGTGACAGTAAATGAGGCCCAAAGCTTTAAGGTAGGCAAAACTACCAAGAAGAACCTAGAGACGATAATTCTATAAGATACTCGTAGTTTAACAACAAATGTAAACGACGCAAGCTTGAGCAATACTCGTATATTTTGCAAGGTAGCCCAATAACTGGAAAGATACAACTAAAATATACAGTGGATCAAAAAAATATTGAAAATTTTAATTTTCTTGTTTTATTTAAACTTCTCTGTCTCTTTTTAAACAAGGGAACAAAGCTATGCAATAAATAATTGTTTACAGTCATTTATTATACAAATAATGATGTTTACTGCTCACCATATTATCTCAACATAGAGATGAATCCTGAAAACTATAGCCTATTTACTATTCTTTTAAGAATCTTTATTAAAGCTTTCAAAAGAGTCGTTAATTTTTCTCAGGACCTAAATAAGTGGGCATGGTTTTGAAAATCCAAGGTATGTGTACCTTGGACCATATACATTATGTAGCAAGTTTCAACGATAGCAATAAGTTTATATTAAATTTTAGTAGTTGAAAAAATGAAAGTATTCGAAAACTGACAATTCATTACAAAAAAGAAAGAAATTTTACATTAAATTTTTACAAAAAGTTGGAAAACAGTTTTTCGAGGCGTTACATTATTATACTCTTAAGTTTTGTTTGCCTTTACAAGGTTCAAAAGTGTGTCAATGCTTACACATTCATCTGTGTTGAAGTCTTCATCGTTATCTGTTTCTGGAATGGCTGTTTTGGAAGCATGATGTTCTCAGCATCATCGGAAGATTCATCTAGAATTCCTTTTTTTATAGCTTTTAGTTTTTTTGGAATAGACTTTTTGACGGTTGCAGATATGATGGCATCACTTTCAGGACTGTCTGTGAGTATCCTTGTCTTTTCTTTCTTCTTTCCACGATGAATAGTCTGCTGACAAAAGGGCTTTATCGCTTCTGGTGGTATAAACATGAAGGAAGGACCCCGGTGTTGAATCTTCCTGGTAAACTGCTTGTTTCCATGTTGTCCGAATCAGCAACTTGAGTGACTGTATTGTTTGATTCATCAGAATATGGTCGATCTGTAACAGGGCTGCTCAAAAATTCCTCGTCAGTAAAGATGTTTTCATTGAGTGGGTGAATACAAGTAACTTGGAAGCCCTTAATAATATTCTGCTGAACAAATGCTTGCGGATATGCCTTGCCAACAATTTGACCAAAAGTATATATAGTCATTGGTTTTCCTGGGTTCGCTAGCATCCATTCATTTGCAGATTTGTTGAAATATGTCTGATATGGCCCAAAAATTGTTCTGTCAAGAGGCTGTGTTTATGGCAGAAAGAAATATATGTAAATCATGATTGTCCATAGTTAACAATACCTTTTAATCCTGACAAGGTTTGACATGTTGAATAAAGTGCTTCAAAAATTGCACAAAAAGCTTCTCATTTGCCCAGCCTGATGGATTAGCGCCCCACAATACTTCCTGGTAGAGTGTCGATGAACATATGTTGCTTGAAATGCACTCTTGGAAAAATTAACATGGGCGGCACATGGTTTCTTTTAGCATTGATAGCCGCAATCATGGTGACATTTATGCCACGTTCGCCTAAGGTCGAATTGGCAGTACAATTTGCTTCTCCCCCTTGGGCGCCAAAACTTTTGGTGGAATATGGACAGTCGAATTCCCAGTTTCATCAAGATTATATATACTATCAGGTCCGAATTTCAAGCGGACTAGTCAATCCTTTAAGTTGCCAAAAAAAACGGTGATGTTTGCCCGATTAAGGCTGGTTGATCTTGAGAGGCTAGTTGCTTCAGACTTCCTTAGCGACAAAACTGGCCAGCGTTTTAAAAATCCGTGCATCCAGTCAACTCCAGCAGTTTCTTATCTTGTCCATCAACCTGGAACTCTTTTCTCCTTAGCTGCTGCAAAACGAAATGTCGGTTTTCTAGTTGCAGATTTTGGGAGGCCATAGTGTAATTTAGCTGCTGTGGTTAAATAATCAACTAAAGCAAGTTCCTCCTCGCTAGTAAAAATTTGTCTCACTGCAATTTTTGAGCGATATTCAAAGTGATCATTGCCAGCGGTTCTATGGTATTTGAGGTGACGGAGCAATGTTGTCTTCGAAATGTTAAGTGTTTTGCAAGCACGATGCACAGTATGCCCATTTTTAGCTACATCCAATGCAGTCTCCTCCACTGAAGTTTTATCGACCGGAGGTCTTATTACGCGTAATTTACTGCATAGTAAGACTAGAATCAAAGGCAGAAAAATCAAAATGGTTTTAAAGATGAAGTTAGAATCAAGGTGTACCATGATACACCAATAACTCCAATAATAACTCCAATTTACCTGACTTAAATTGAAAAGTTAGATAACTTATTTATCTATAAAAATTATCTGGAGACTCCTTCCACTTGGAAATTTTTCACAGCACGCTTCAAAAAATATTCAGAGCTAATTTCTTACGAGATCGACGCGTCGCAGTTTCAGTTATAGAGCGAGTAAACTTGTTGAAATATGGTACCTAAATTGTAGCTGGGCTTTTGTCGGAAGAATATAAATATACCAGAGAAAATATGCTCGAACTGAGGTACACTAGGTCCAAGGTACACAACCTTCCCCTAAATGACAGAATTGAACCTTTTTGAAAGCACTAGACACAATTGAAAGAATAAAACCAGTCAACTTAAGTTCTTTGCTTTCTAGGACGTTTTCTTAGTGTTTAAAAAAACAATTAAAAGTGAATAAGACAAAATTGTTCCGTAAATAAAAAGAGTTAGATATTAGTAAAAAACCAAGCCGTACTTGTGCGCAAACAAGGCTTAACACATTATGCAATTGGAAAAAAACTAAAAATTTGTTTATTTACTGTAAAAAGTGTTGTGAAAAAATGTAAACACCGGATCGATAGAAAATGTGAAGTGAAAGGGGCGTCCTCGTATTTTTTATGACTGGGAAAAATGGGATATTGTAAGAGAAGAAGGGTCCTTGCCCACAAATAAGCGCGCCAAGGTTGGCAGAGCAAATCGCAAACTCAACTGAAAAGATTTCAATGTCCAGACCTTAATGCTTTACACGAAGCAAAATATTACGGAATGACTGCTAGAAGGTAGCTATTCATTTCGGAAATTAATCGTTGAAAGCGGCTGAATTTCGCCAAAAAATATTTAAAAGAAAAATCTAAAGAGTTTGGGGAATTTGACGGATGAGTCAAAATTTAACATTTTTGGAAGCGTTGCTAGGCAACACGTTCAAAGAAACTTAACACGGACCTTCAGAGTCAAAATATTGTACCTACAGTGAAGTATGATGGAGGGAGTGTTTTAGTATCGGGGTGTATGACAGCAAGGCATTGGAAATATTACCTTTGTTGAAGATTATATGACAGCTGTTATGTAAATAGTATTAATATTTTGCGCAGTAATTTAGAGGAAAGTGCCGAAAACCTTGGGCCTTAGGAATACGTTGATCTCTCAGTAAGATAACGGCCCGAGCATACGCCTGGAAAAACACAAGAAAGACTGCGGGATAATGCTTCTGTGCAACTTAAAACTCCGCCGCAATCACCATCGTTAAAGAATGGAATAAGATATCTAGCAAAACAACAAAAGCTCTGGCTTATTCTATGGACAGGCGACTACAAGACATAATTAATGTGGAAGGATTGCACACTAACTTTTTCCTTTTTTGTATATAATCCCTTTTTTTATAATTTGCACGTGCTTAAGGGATTTAAGTACCCTTAAAATATTTTCAAACAGCGCGGGAGAAAGAAAGTCAGGGAGGTTAGAAAGAGAGGTACCGGTGGACGTTGGTTTTAAATGTTTGAAGGTTATAATGACTACTAAATAAGGAACTAGGCAGAGCATTCCATAAGCGAGTTGTACGGCTTAGGAACAAATCACGATATTTTAGAGTACGTCCGAAAGTGGGCTTGTGGTAAAACTCATGAGCACTAATAACAAGACGAGCGTTACGGTTGGAGGTTTGAAGGGGCGGAATATTTCTGGTAATTTTATAGGAGCACTAGTGATAAAAATAGCTATAGAATAAGTTGAAGCAGGATACACTACGTTGGTGTTCGAGTGTGTCCATTCTTTGAGTGATATTAGTATCACCTATGAGTTTTATCGCACGGTTTTGGATCCTATCTAGCAGGTGCAGAGATGTTTTGGACGCACCCGACCAGACGTGAGAATTGTACTCCAATTTCGGGCGGATAAATGCCTTATATATTGAGGCCAGATCAGAGGGGGTGAAATATTTCTTCCATCGCTTGAGGTAACCTAGACATTTCGTAGCATTTTTGGCGGCATCGAATATGTGGTCATTCCAACGTAAGTTTTCACTGACACACATACCGAGAATGGAAAGTTTATCGGTTTCGACGATGCAAGTGCCATCCATGGATAATGGCTGGGTGTTTAAATTTCGCTTTAACGACAGCAGACAGCATTGTGTTTTCGAAGCATTAAATTCTACTCTGTTTGTGATTCCCCAATTAGTTATGCTGTTGATATCAGAATTCAATGAGCTTAACATACGCAGCCATTCCCTTCACTAGCAGACTTAGAGAAGGAACGTGGGTCCGGGAACGAATATGAAAAGCAGAGAGTACTGTCGTCAGCAAAGGAATATATTGGATTAGAGGTAGGTAGAGATCGTTGATGGAAATTAAAAAGAGATTTGGAAACAGAACGCAGCTCTGGGGCACACCAGCATTTATTTTGTGAATATCAGTTTTGAAGCCATCCATGACAACTTGAATTGAACGTTTCGAAAAGTAATTTCTAATCCATTGAAGAATAGAGTCATCGATCCCAAAAGCACACATTTTTGACAAAAGAGCCTGATGTCAAACTCTTTCGAATGCCTTAGAAACATCAAGTGCAACTACGAGTATCTTGCCTTTGCCAGATTGGTGTAGACTTAAGTTCCACTTTTCGGTGAGAGATCACCAGTGGACCTGTTGCTACAAAAACGCAGTATGGTTTTTGTAGCAACATTGAGAAGTTTTCGTGTTTCGAGATATGTCATGAGCTGACGGTTTATCAGCGTTGCCGTGACCTTGGAAAGAAGGGATGAAAGTGGAATGGGTCTGTAGGAGGAGAGAGAGGAAGTAGAGCAACACTTTTGATGTGCAAATTTTGTTTATGCTTTATTTATTGTTATTAATCTTGGAATTAAAATGAATTCAAACTAACATCTCTAATACATTTTTGTTTGCTCGTTTATATGAAATATTTTTTGTTTTTTTTTTTTAAATGTATGAAAAAATAAAAAAAAAAAGTTTTTCAATACTTTTTTGATCCACTTTACGTATTAGCATTATCTTAGGCTCTTTAGTGGTATATGTCCCTTAAAATATGCGATTAAGTGAATTTCGATCCGTTTGCTGGTAACAATTTATAGTGACCATTTGACCAAAAAATCTTTAAAAAATTTAATTCTGATTTTTACATATGCAGGTAGCACATCTTTATTAGAAATTGAAAAAGCTTTAAATCATGCAACAGATTTCAAATGATACCGTTTATTTCCTCCTCAGGCTTCATCGTATTAGGCATATCAATTCACAATGGAATTCTCATGCAATTTATTTCGATTGCACTCGTTTCATATCTAGGCAGCCTCTTTACAAAAGCATACTGAAAGATCTACAAAATCAGGTTACATACGTGTATCTTTGGCATTTCAGGCTATCTACGACTGCCGTACCATCAGTCGTCTAATATCCATGAGGATATCCAAAGAGTTATACGAACTACTCCAGCTTAGCATTAGCTGTGAATGTATATAACTTCTCCTATCTGACAGTATATCATCCGATTAATCTCTCATCTCTCCATGTGACCACGTCAACCAACACCACCCACCCACCCATCAGACTATCCTGATACACATTCATCTCAATTCTAAATTCATATATGCACACATCCGGCATAGATAGGCAGAAGATAAGGCCACAAAAAAACCTACACCCTGTGCATCATAATAGAAGATTTTAAGGAACTACCGAAGGAGACGTCTAGCCTCACTATTCACCGAATAAGGATCGCCGAGATATGGATGTGACTATGTAGAACTATGAAATGAGGGTATGCAACCATCGAAGTGTGAAGTTGCTTCCTATAGATCCCAAAGCCTAGATCTGATTATAAGAAAGGGAATGCGATTGCAAAAAAAGAGGTCGTGTGTGCGCCAGTTCCTCTTCTTAATATGATGTGCACTATTTCAAAGATACCATAAACCTATAGACATGAAGAAGAGTTAAACTTAAATTTTGGGTGGCAACTGGATTGAAAGATGTTTCATATCCAGGTGTTGCTTGTATTTAATCCATTTAGGATGATAAAAGCAGACGTCTACGTCTGGCATATCATATGAGACACACAGAAGTTATTAAAAAATAGAGCCAATGCTCAAAGCCTCAGAATAGTACTCAACGGCAAAACAGTGATTTTTTCCGACGATAACTACCTCAAAGACTGTATGGAACAGTATCCTCCCACCATCGCCACTACTGCCAGTCAGTTTCACTCATCCGTTCAGCACTTAGCCAGGGTGAGTCCATTCATACGAGGCAGCACAACCATGAAAACACCATCAACCGACGACGGTTATAAATTTCGCACGAAAGGAGTATCGCGTCACATTGGCTTTCACACAAACCAAAGCAGACTATAAAAAATGCAGATTATATCGATTTCATTGTTATTAGGTGACAGTAATAGGACAGCGATTCCTGAAGCGAGGCCACCGTTCAATGAAATGTGTGCCGTAGTATTGGTGCATGGACCGTCCCTTTCAATGCTCTTTTGAATGGTTAGCTGCGAAATCTAAAGGCAACCATTTGCAGTGCCTGCCGGGGCAATTGCTCTTGTTGGTTATTGAATTGGGGCAGCATTTCTGTGAACATTTGGTGATGCTGTCATCAAACGACTGAGGGTGATATAAAGCTGAATTCAGATAATGGAAGTGGTCTGAGAAATCTCCTTTTTTTTGATGTGATTGGCAGAAAATACCTCTCATTGGCATGCTATGCAGATAAATATATTGAAAGAGCAGAAAGAAATTTTTAATATTCGTTCAGCACTTGGCTACTATGTGTAGGTTTATGAATTAGTTTAGTTAATGGATATCATAAGACGTACTTCAATATGGCTTCTGTTGGTGTGCTTACATTGTTGATGGCGTATAACGGCTAAAGGCAGTCGACTAGAATAGAAACTTATAAGCCAGACCGCAGCTGGAAAATATAAGACCAGCTGTTGTTAACTCTTAAAATAATCTTTTCACTTTAAGTTGGTCATAGTAAAACCCTTAGAAAAAATTTAAAATGACTTTTATACCAACAATGATGATTTCGATACACCCACTTCTGGTTTCGACATTTTCACGTTGATAAGCACATCGTTGATGTGGTTTCCGCTCTAGTTCATCGGACCAGAATCTCTTAAAGAACCGTATGGCAATGAAAGAAAGCCAGTTAGGGAAGACTTAACAGCTTTTTTTTGAAATTGTGACTGGTCGTTATGTTTCCTCGACAATGATGGGGATTTTTATTGTTTTGAAATAGCGCGCGTTCAAGGGGTTAAGGTACCCTTAATATGTTTGCGCACAGAGCGGCCAAAGGAAAATTAGGAAGGAGAGAAATATAGGTACCCGTGTAAGTCGGTTTTAAATGTCTTAATGTTACAATGACTAAATGCCTTATATATGGTATTCAGGCCAGATCAGAGGGGGTAAAGTATTTCCTACAACGTTTGAGGTAACCTAGCCATTTCACAGCATTTTTGGTGGACATCGAATATGTGGTCATTCAAAAGTAAGTTATCATTGACACACACCGAGAATGGAAAGTTTATCGGTTTCCACGATACAAGTGCCATCCATGGATAATGGCTGGGTGTTTAAATTTCGCTTTAATGACAGAAGGCAGCATTGTGTTTTGGAAGCATTAAATTATACTCTGTTAGTGTTTCCCCAATTAGATATGCTGTTAATATCGGAATTTAATGAGCTTAACATAGGCTGCCATTCCCGTTCTACACCCGAAGTGCAGGGACGTGACGAAAATAAAAAGCAGAGAGTACTGTCATCAGCAAAGGAATATAGTGGATTAGAAGTGACAGACAAGAGTTCATTGATAGAAATTAAAAAGAGTGTCGGAGACAGAACGGAGCTCTGGGGCACACCAGCATTTATTTTATGAATATCAGACTTGAAGCCATCCATGGCAATTTGAATTTAACGTTTCTACAGGTAATTCCTAATCCCATGATGAAGAGTGTCGTCGATCCCAAATGCGCGCATTTTCGACAGACTCTTTCGAATGCCTTAGCGAACATTGTTTTCGCCAGATTGATGTATGCTTTGGGGTGAGACATGCCTTCAAATCACGAGTTGACCTGTTGCTACAAAAACTGTACTACCGGCCATTGGGCTGACGGTTTATTAGCGTTTCCATGACCTCGGAAAGAAGGGAAGTAAGTGCAATGGGTTTGAAGGAAGGGAGCGAATAAGATTCCCGTTTTTAGGGACGAGCTGGACAAATGCTGTTTTCCATCTTCTCGGAAATGTGCCTAACGGGTAGGATTGATGGAAAAGCTTACGCAGTTGTTTTCCCAGCGTGGAAGAACACCTATTCAGAAGATATGTATTATCTGATCCAGCATATTTGTATGTGTTAAGATGTTTAAGTACACTTGCTACTACACCAGTGCGATAGTGGATTCGTCCCATTGAAGATTTGAAACAATCAAGTTTCGTGTAGGCGGAGACAAAGCACGATCAAGAAATGTTGAGCTGGCTGCAAAGTATGGAGCAAGCAGTCTAAAGAGTTGACAGGTCGATTGTCATTGTAAATGAGCGTTGAGATGGGGGATAAGGCAGAATTTCTGATATTTTGACAAACGACCAAAAGTTTATACTACCTTTTCGACATTGGCGCTAGTACCTCGGGTTGACTTTGATCAGAATCTGAGGCAGGAAAGGAATTTATTAGAATTTGCAGAGGCAGTTCCAAACTTAATCAAGTTGTGGCACTTTCAATTTCATGGAGGCTGAACTTTGCATTTTATTCTTAATCAGGTCATCATGCATTTATCGTAATAGCGGAGACATATACAATACTAATTGCATTGTGAAAAGTACTTGGATACGGGCAACGTAGAACGGTCACAAGTGACAGACAAACCGCATTTACGGCATTGCTCAACCATTTTAAAACATTCCTCAGACTGGCCTCTCGCTAGTAGAAGTCTTCAGAATGTAGGCAGATCGAACAACTACTTTACTTACTCAAGCCTCAACTAATAAGCCTCTCCAATTAGTCCGGTATTGAGCTAAATTCCTCCAGTTGCACACTCTTAGTCGACTGAGGTCCTCTTCTACTTGCGCGCGTCTTCTAAATTGAGCCCTTACTGCGTTCTCCCTCCGGATGAGACTCGAAGACTCTTCGGCTAGGAGTATTGATGTCCATTCGCTCTACATGTCCTAGCCACCTTAAGCGACTGATGTGCAGTTTTTTGACTAGATCGATGTCGCTGTACAGCTCGCATAGTTCTCCGTTGAATCTCCTTCTGCCCGTCAACGCCAATGGGACCAATTATTTTGCGAAGGATTTTTCTCTTGAAACTGAAACTGGTGATATCTTCATCCACATGCTTCTGTGCCATAAAATAAACCTAGGATATCAAGGTCCTATGTAGAGTCTGATTAGTTTTTTCGGGATATGGTCTTACTACTCAATTGTCTTCTTAGCGATTGGCAAGATTGATTCTTTGTCCTATTTCTACTCAGAGGTTGTTGGTAGAGTTAGTAGCAGAGCCAAGGTAGACAAAGTCATTTACTAGCTCGAAAGTATTGCTATCGCTTGTGATGTTCTGTCCTATTCGTCGATGTTGTGTATCCCTTCCTGCTGATAGCATATACTTGGTTTTGCCGTCATTTACCGCTAAACCCATTTTGGTGGATTCCGTTTCAATACTAGTGAACGCACCGCTGACAGCCCGCTGAGTTATCCTAATTATGTCGATATCATCGGCGTAAGCTAGTAGTTGCACAGAGTTTCAAAAAATTGTGAGTCCAATGTTCGCTTGTGAGGTGCGCACAATTCTTTCAAGGATGATATTAAGGAAGTCACATGACAGCGCGTCACCTTGTCTCAAACCTTTTTTGACATCAAAGGTCTCGGTTAAGTCGTTACCGACCTTGATGGAGCAGCGAGTGTTCTGAATCATATTGCACAGACGGACGAGTTTAGCAGAGATGCCAAAAATAAATATGGTTCTATATAGCTCGACTCTATAAATGCTGTCATATGCGTCGATGAAAGGATGGTGGCCATCGAATTGGACTTCCTGAGCTATTTCCAGAATGTGCCGGAGTATGAAGATTTGCTCAATTGTGGACTTTCCTGGTCTGAGATCGCACAGATAGAGACCCATTCAACTTATTGGGGAAGGGTTTCAGACATTCAAACAATATTTTAGATAAGAACTTGTTTCAGATTTCGTTGAGGGGGTCTCCTTACATACACTCTTCTGACCCGATCTGAGAAATGAGTTCATGTATTCTCTCCACAAAGTCATTTCCAGGAGCTTTGAACACCTTGGCTGGTAAACCATCAGATCCAGTTGATTTGCCGGATTTTAGCTTAGATATTCCTATCCTTACTTCGTTTTGGTCAGGTAAATGAAAGTTTTGGCTATCGTCGTCTAAGTTGAGTGGTCTACTTTGCATGACGTCGCCATGTTGGACTTTTTTGTCATTATACCTACTCGTATATAGTCTGTAGAAATTTTTTTTTCCATATTCTCAGCACCGACTGTAACCCTACTACAAGGTTTCATTAATCATCTCTACATGCTTCTGCGCGGAATTTTTAGCTTTGATAGGTCCTTTTTACCTGTTGGTAAATGTTTCCTACGTTATTCCTGGAGTACAAAATCTCAATATCTTCTATCGGGCGCATGTCGTGCTCATTTTTCTTCTTGTCTAAAAGTCGATGTTCTTCCAGTCTCTTCTGCTCGTAGAGCTCACGGACAGCTCTCGTCCTTCGTTGCAGCGCCAATTTGTGGGTTTCTTATTTATTTGTGCTGGCCGGCATTCTTCACCAAACCAGGGATTTCTTGGTGGTGGTCGGTTTAAACCCGGCATATCAGTTGAGGCGTCTCTGATGGCACATTGGCAGCCTTACCAACTAATGCATCTGTTTTCGACTGTGAGTATTCTGAATCCTTTGGCCTTTATTTGTTTATTTTATCAAAAATCTAGTTGGGCAAATAGACTTAGGTGCAACATGTGTCAGCTCGTGCTGTGTGCGCTAATGTGAGTATAGGATTTGCTGCGGATATTTTGTGTCTGCAGAATATGTTCAAACGACTATCTGCGTTGTGTCCTTTCTTTAAGATCAATAGTCATCAGATCTTTTTACTGAATAGAAGTAGTAGTAGTTAGTAGTCATTTTAATGACAATGTGAAACAGTAAATAATGTCAAAAAGCAAGCGAACTGCATACCTAAAATCTATCTCCAGCTCATTTTCTACTCCCAACTCAACAGTTCTCACGATGGAAATGCTTGTTTTCGTGGTAAATTCCTAATTAAATGACGGAGATCTGAGAAAATGTATGCACTCATCTGTTGCCTATGAAAATGCTAATTTGTGACATAAAGATACAAGCACACATCGAATCATCGCAGTTGCCCTTATTTCTTTAAACTGATATCTAAATCACACTCATTTGGTATCTAATCACCTTTTTCATAGTTCACTCAGGCACTGAGACATGAGTCCTTCTCACCGAATCCACTGGTACATCAGCATACATGAATTCGTGCATCTGGACCACCAGCCGAGTACCAAATTTGTTTCCAATCGGCGGCGTACACATATACGGATAGTCGAACATACTCACCGGTGAAATGATTACTCCATCGGGTTTGGGTTTTTAAGGACCACCCAGCCAGTGTCAAATAGCGCCATAGCCACACCATACCATTCGGCTGAGACAATTCCAATTCCAAATCGAATCCAAATGCTACCAGTGAGAGCTCAGTATAACCCTCATTCTCGAAGGTGTCATCGATAAGGATCACGTAGAAAGACCAGTGGAAGGAGAAAAAAAAGAGGCCATTGTCGAAAGTGCCCTTGTTATCTATTTATCGATTGCTCTTTCATCTGGGGCTTTTCATCTTTGATGATTAATTTATCTAGGCTGTGTGCGGACGCGCTAGGACACTGTTCACAATTGGATTAATGACTTTCATTGTAAGTTATTACCTGGATAATCTTATTCTGACAGCTTGATAAATATGATTGCTCAGATGAGATGACACTTTTTTCATTGTTATCCGTCTTCTCGTCGTCGGTCATTGGGTTCAGTTCGGTCTGCATTGGTTGGGGGGTGCGGAGTAATCGAGAAGTGGGTGAGATTCTATCTAACATGGCAATAAATCATAATCAGCGAGCTACAAGGATTACTGTCTACGTAATTTACTGCAATCGATGAAATTTGTTGCTTATCGGGCATTAATCTCACTTCATGGCATTATTCATTGGAATGTCAGGATACGTGCTCGAGGCCTGACCTGGAAGTTCATTAAACCATTTAGTGGCATAATTAAGTTTCTATTAATATTTCAATGCTGCATTCATGGGGCGGGGTGGGTGTTTTGTGTTTTGTGCATTGTTGGCTACTTGCCATTTAGTCGCTATGGATGGAATCAATGAAGCAATGCTTTATTGCTTCTGAAAAATGCCTGAAAGGCAAACGTGTGTGTTGCACCAGCAAGAGCATAACAGTTTGCCTGATGTGGTTTTGTAAATCGAAAAACTTTTAGATAATAGATTTGGCCAGAGGGTGAGCTTACTCTTTGTCTTTGAAGTTCTATGGATGTGTGGATGCATGTGTGTGTGTATTTTGTGTGGTATGTGTGTGGTATCGACATCAAAGTTGAAAGTTGCCGGATTTTAAGTGGTTTTTGCTGCGCCACTTAGACAGCGTCCGGAAGTGAAGAGTATGTAAGTGGTGCTCTAAAGACGCCTCATTAGTGTTAAGGGTTGTGGTGCTGGTTTATCCCTGCAGCGGTGTTATAATGAAATAACAACACACACATATGTATGCATATGTATGTATCGGCTTATGATTTTTTCTTTTCAGATGAAAGGATTTGTCTGCTTGTACCAGTGCCAACAATTACGCCGCATATGGAGAGATTTGTAACCCTGTGGGGATGTTTTGTTTCTGGAGGCTTTGCAAAAGCATAGAAAATCGTATCATTTACTCAATTTAATAACATGAAAAGTTGTGATGTGACTTAATAAATATTACTGCCAATTAATTGCCATTTATCTCCTGCAGAGATTAGTTATACGAAGTGGAAACCTAGGGCAACGGATTTACTTTAAATAGATTACTTCCTTGTAATAGAAAATATCTAATGAATAAATGATAAAGGAGATTTAACAAATATGTAATATTTTACCACCGATTAAAACAGATTTTGTGATTACTAACAAGCTTCGAGATTACGAGGCATTAGTCGATTTTTGTAGAACAACTAAGTCTAAGTATGATTGTCAGTGTTTCTAAGATTGATTATTTTGGTGAACTTTGTGAGCAGTTCATACTGAATGACTTTCAAATCATGAGGGATCTCCTTATCACTTGAGGTTTGCGGTTGTTTCCCGTACCCCAATCGGGCTCCTGAAACACAAGAGAAAATGTATTAAAAAATAAAAGACATGTTTGCTTTTGGCACCCGCAGCCCATATATGGCAATTTTGTTTGATTACGAACCCATTTAAATAAAATTGAGAAGACCGCACATTTGGAAGTGCTAAGATATGAATGCGGATAAAATACTGTGAGAAAATTTGACGTTGAACCAGCATTAAATGCAGAGAACCAGTGGTAATGCTGCAAGGAGAGTATCAGAAATACCACCTCTGATGTTATTGCCAACCATAAAAACCAACAATTTTCCCTGAAGCTAAAAAGAACTTGCCTGAACGTGAACCGAAGCCTAAAAAGACGACCGGAGGGACATGAATTCCGTACTGAAAATATGAAAAAAAAAACACTTCTGTAGATTGTTTAAGCTCGGAAATGCGAAAAGAATAATGTTAGGTAGGACACACTATTTAAGCTGAATGAAAACCATCAAGTGTTGGTGGCAATATTCCAACTCAAAGGCGACAAATATCCAAGAGCCAATGGCCTAGTCCACGAGCCTTCTAAAAACATCAAAAGTTAAAGACAGTAAGTAGGTTTTTACAATATCACGGTAATTTAAAAAAAAATCTGCGCAGAACAGTATTGAACTCTAAAAAATCTAAGGAATGTACTCGAATTTTGATAGAACAACACATGATAACGCGTCCGGAAAGTCAGAACAGACTTCAGCTAATTAACAGCGTCACAGAATATGAGCACCGGAAACCAATTCAAAATATTGCATCCCCTAGTGTTGTAGATGTGCTCTGTGTGACATGTCCAGCTAGTAAGAAATTCTGCAGAGCTCGCATTCCTTGGTGGAACGCTGATCTTTAGCATCTTCGTAAAGAAACAGAAAACTTCTAAACAGGTCGCTTAAAACTAATTTGGAGGAATACTGGAAACTTTACTGATCGAAGCAAAAAGAACATACTAGATGAAGTGAAAAGTGACCTCCTTGGGAATTAAAATTTTTTTTTTTAATGTTTTTTTTACATTATTCAATATAGTCCTCTTTTAGTCCGTAAAATACTCCTCCGTGGCGTCGATGATTTCCTCGCATGAGCTGAATTTTTTATAGATGAGCCATCTTTTGAGGTTTGGGAGGAGATAATAGTCCGAGGGATCCAAATGCAGTTACCAATCGACGCCAAAAAACCGCCCGATTCCGCACCAGCAAGTCCAAACACTCTTTCGAAGTGCTTTCGCGTTCGTGTTTTTGGTCAAAAGTGAGCATTCACGGCAACCAGCGGCAGGATAACTTTTTCACATGCAGAATATTTCCCAAAATATGGCGTGTGCGCTCAGTACTAATCTTTGTGGTATCTGCTAGTTCGCGCACCTTTACTTTCCGGTCAGCCAACACCATTTCATGTATTTTTTTGACATTGTCCTCTGTAACCGCATCGGAGGTCCTGCCGCTGCGGACTTGATTAGTAGTGCAACCACGAAACTCTCGAAACCAATATTTGACAGTGTAATCTGACGGAGCATTTTGTTTCCCTCGCCGTTTTGCCTTTCAAAAAATAATGTTTTATGGGAGAACGAAAATCGTTTTTGTCCATACTCAACATGATGCCAAACACGTCAACAACAATCAGCTGTCAAAACAAAACTAAAGACAGTATCGCACTGAAATTTGGCATGTCTGCTTAAATATGAACAGACTTCAAAGCACCATAACCTTTTTTGCAGTAGCAGCGCATTCTGGCGGTCAAGGATGTCACTTTTCACTCCATCTAGTAAGAGGTTCCCTCGGATTTCTAAGAGTGCCTCTTATAAAGACTTTTCCGAAAGATTGAAACTGTCAGTGATACCAGTAGGCTGGTCAAAGTCCTCAAAAGGAGAAATTTAACCAGGCACGTAACCTAATCGGAAACGGCTCTCGACCAGCTCCTATTAACGAAGCTGCTAGTGAGCTGAATAACACAATACGCCGTAGCTGTTATATCTCATCGATTGTAGTAACGGACGAGACCATTAAGCAAGATGTCGCCTGACACCGATGGGGCATATACCCAGTTATGTTACAAAAATGTATAAATCAGCAGATGGTAACTCTGAAGAGAATCTTTACTGCTAGCCAGGCACTGACATACATACCGGAACCCTGGCGAATAGTAAGAATAGCCTTTATACCGAAAAGGAAGGCAAGAGGTTCGCCAAGAGATTCAGACCTACAAGTCTGACTTCCTTCATATTGCAAAGCTTTGCGAATGCATCCCCTGTCTGCGATGCGACACGCTTACCAACGAGAAGATCTAATGAGAGTGCGCTTCAAAATCTGGTAGGCAGAATTGAAGGCGCACTCGACAAGAAGGCATACGTCCTGGGGCATTTTCATCAATACTCGGGGTGCTTTCGACAACGCAACTTTTGACGGCATGTGTAACATGGCGTAGGCGAATCACCAGTTATGTGAATAAAATGCTGGTCAATACTCGTAAATCATTGATTGCGTATGCTGGCTGTGACCAACATGTGGTGGTGGGTGTAAACACGAATTGCCCATAGGGCGGAGTTCTGTCTTCACTGCTATTGTCAACTCACCGCTTAACGCGTTCAATAGTTCTAATGTCTATGCCCAAGCATATGCGGACCATGTAGCTATACTGTTTGTTGGATCGTGTCTAACGACTCTCTGCTCTAAAGCGCAGGCAGGCCTAGACGTGGTCGAAGATTGGCACAGTAATGGGCTTTCAGTCAATCTTCTTAAGACTGAGGTTGTTCTCTTTACAAGAAGGAGGAAGCTCCCTGATCCATTGCATAAAGGCACCATCAACCAATTTTCCAAAGAAGCTAAGTATTTGTGTGTCCTCTTGGATAACAAAATTCTATGGACTAAATACGCTGCGTCAAAAGCTTCTAAGGCGCAGTCAGCCTTCTGGCAATGCAAAGGAGCTATCGGCAAGACATGAGGCCTGTCACCGAGAAAAGTCCTCTGGATCTACACGACTATGATAAGGTCAATTATAAATATGCGTCCATTGTCTGATGGAATAAGCTCTCACAAATACGTGATTACTGCTTTTACCAAACTCAAAAGACTAGTCTGCCTCGGCTGCATGGAAGCTTTCTCAAACACACTTAGCTCTTCTCTAGACGCATTAATGGATCCCCCTCTGCTTGATATTCATATCATACGCTGCTCTTTCAAAGATTTTATGACATTGCGCGACGACTCTATAATAGACATGCCATCTAATGCAATGATAATAGAACTCCTGCTGCGGAAAAAGTACAAAATCAAGTTTTCCTGTGCTCAAGACTGGTTTCGGAAATAATCTGACCCAGGAAAGGAATATACTCGGGTCTCCACTGATAGTTCCAAAAGCGATAAAAGATGTGCCGCTGGTTCCTTTCTGGAGAACGAATACTTTAGATTCCGTCTCTCTTCAGGAAAACATGCGTATGTCTTCGAAGCAGAGATGGGGGAGAAACATTTTCATCTGTACTGACAGTTAATTTGCGCTTAGAGCTTTGCTGAGCCCTCTTACGACTTTCAAGCTAGTTCAAGAATGCAAGACATCGTTGAACGCAATCGGAAGGCTGAATTCACTAAGTCTTGTCTGGGTCTCGAGTCACAATCGGATCACGGGAAATTAAATCACCGATGAACTTGCGACGCAAAGTTCAGAGGAGAGTTTTTCAGGACCCGAACCTATGGGTCGACATAAGTGATACAACATGCTGCGATGCTGTGAAAATAAAGACGACCCCGCAGTGCACCACCAGTGCACGAAAGACCGAAAATTTCCATTAAAAGAAAATTATAAACAGCAGAATGTTTTTTGTCTGAGTGAGTGCTCTGTCCCGACAGGACAAAACAAAAAAAACATTGTAGATGTACAACACTACTAAGCGCCAATAAGTTTATTTGGTTTTATACAATAGTTGTATATCACAATTTAATTTCAAAATTTGGTCAGATGAGTATCCATATGTTCGCCTGATCCACAAAAAATTAAATGCCTGCAACTGCGCCAACCAGAGAAATATCAGCGAATCAAGATTGCGTTTACCACTTCATGTATTGTAGATAGCTGAAGTTGAAATTGAACAGCATTTTAATGTACGAAGTACAAATAACATTTGCCAAGACTTTGTGATAATGAAGCTACATTTTTGGAAGTTTCAAGAACAAAACCAGGAAGATATTAAAGGCTTTTGAAGGACGAGATCGAGTGGAAAGCTACAAACGCTGTTCACGGACATAAACCAAGTTGCATATGCTTACTTTATTTCTCTTGTGGGTTGTTTTCCAAGCCGTAGGTTTTGGGTGTCCTTTCACCACTAAACCCCTCTTTATAGCTTCTGCTTCCCATAATGTATAACTCATCAGCGTATGCTAGCATACGGAGACGAATTTGACCGGGATACCAAATTTAACATGACCCTTTATATGCAGGTTGCTACTTAAGTTGTGAGAAAAACAAGTAAAAACCATTTTTTGAAGCGCTTTTTCTACTCCAAGCTAGGTAACTCTAACGCTACATTTTAAACGCATCAACTGCTTCTTCAGGCGTTGAAAAACTTTGACCTCGCAATTTATTTTTGATATAAGGGCCTAAAAAGAAGTTATTCGGTGCCAAGTTGGGGCTGTACGGCAGATAACCAATCAATTCGGTGTTATGAGTGCTCAAAAAGTCACTTGTTTGAGCCTACCTGTGAGAGCTCAAATCGTCGTGCTCGAGAATGATCCGTGTCCGATGGCTGATTGTTCTTATTTCTCCAAGCAAATGGTGGTGTACCATTCCAAATCGACCGTTTTACGGTACTCTCATGTGCAATTGGTGACGGCATGTCCGGATTTTCCGAAAAAACGGGCGACCATTTGCTTCGAAATGCCTCGTCCGCGAACAACTTTTGGTAGATTTGACTTGTATTAGAGTAAAAGTACAGCTGACTGCTGCTTAGTTTCTTGCCCGTTTGGATATATCCAGTCGATTTCTTTGGACCAATCGACAGGAGCACTTCATTCTTGAGCGATCGTAAAATTATGCGGTATCCATCGCGAAGAAGTCTTTTTCACGGCCAAATGTTCAATATTGAATGAATGCGAGTGGACCTAATGCCCAAGCATGCTTCAATTTCATGATAAGATTTTGTAATATCAGTTGCAGCACAGCAACGATATTTTCTGGCACAACAATCAATTTTGGACCACCCTCCGGAAATACGTCCTGGAGCGAACGACTACTACGATTGAATTCACGAAGCCAGCGAAATACGGTGGACCGGAATGGTACATCATCGAAGTCGAAAGTCGTAGCGAGTTTATCGGCACACTGTTGCTCAGTTAATCCACATCGAAAATCATGAAAAATCATTCACGGTCCAATTCCATTTTTGGCTGGGATGAATTTTTCATGTCTCAGCAAAAAATTCAAATAGCACCCTCATTACAAAACGTTCTGAGCACGTGTATCATTAATAACTCAAAACTTTACGATGCCAATGTACAATATCTACACTGGAATTGCCATATCTCAAAACTTAAGTAGCAACCTGAAAATCCTATTACGTGTGACTTTAAAATTAATAAACCGTGGGTCAGTATGGATTTGACGTCCTAAGATTTCTTCCTGCATCTGCGTAAACTACCCTGGCAATGCTCTAGATTCGGTATCGCTATCTAGATCGCTTCCTAGTCCGGTGGATAAAGTTGTTGTCCATCACGGTTCATATTGAATCTGATAGTGGAATGTTTGTCGTTTTCGCCAAGGGTTTTTGTTATAGTGTGATGTAGTCAGTGAAACCTGCGACATTAGATACAGCGCTCTAAAAGGTTATTGCCAATGTCATTACTGGCCCTGGTAGCATAAGACTCGATCAGAATAGTCCATTTCGTAACCATTCGACCGCAAAATTTTCTATGGTCGTTCTTCAATAGTTTGTGACCCGAATTATCCTAATTACCATCATTGTCTACAACAATATGTTCGTGTGTTGATGTTGGCGCCTCGAAGCGTTATTTTTTGATTTATACCAGAAGCTAGATACTAGAGGAATATCTACACGGATGAACATAATACATCAACTTTCGGCTTTCCTACCATGTCAGTTTGGGGTATCCAATATAGGACTTAATATCAAAAGTCGATTCGATCCTTTCAATCCTAAAGGACGACCAGATAAGAACGATATGGAAAAACGTTTAAATAAAACATCAAAAGTGTGAGATATAGAATTCATTCTGAATTCATTTACGTCCATGTCATTATGTGTGGAATAGCACATCATTCAAATGGCCTCCTCTGATGGCTCGATTGACCCGGTCCAAAATGTGCTGAGTTATTCCGGTCCTCGAGCTCGTGCAAAGTTGTTGGCTTGTTAGCATAGACTAAGGACTTGACGGAGCCCAGAGAAAATCGAGTGGTGTCAAATCAAATGATCGCGGTGGCAAGTTAATGAACACAACTGGTTCACAACTTTGAACCCTGAGTCGCTTGCATGGCATGTAGCGTTGTCTTGCTGAAACCACAGCTTGGATATATCGAGCTTGGATATAGTTGAGCTGAGACCATTGACGGCAATGGTATCTCCTTCCTCATTTTGAAAAAAAAGGTTCGATGATGCCGCCATGTCATAAACCGCATTAAACAGTCAATCTTTTTGGATGCATTGATGCTTGGCCGAACACTTGTGGATTTTGTTCGCAGCAATAATGGCAATTTTGCTTGTTGGAATAACCGCTGAGCCTCGTCCGAGGAAATTGCCAAAATCCAGATTTCCGGCCAACATATCAAACGCCCAATTGGCGAACTCACGGCGTTGCCTATAATAGTCCGGCTTCAATTCTTACGTTAGCACAATCTTATATGGATGTATGTCCAAATCCAATCGGAAAATAAGCCAAGTTGACTCTCTGGCAATGCCCAATTAAGCTGATCGGCACCAAGTGGACATTTCTGGGTCTTCTTAGATACTGGCCGTTATGGCGGCTATGTTTTCTTCATTTCGCACGAATCTCTGTCTGGTTGGTAGCTTAAGATTCAAAAGGGTGTACTCAAACTTAAACTTTTCTACGGTGCGACGAATTGCTTGCACACTGAAGCCATGAAGCTAACGATGCATAGTGAAACGGCAAACCTCACTGTATATTTTGACAACCTGACGCCATTGGTAGCTTTGTCAAAGCTGCTGAAACATAACAATTAGAAAAACTATCACTGCTATCTGGTCACCAGTTAGAGGATATCTCAGCAAAAATTAACCATAAGTTGACGTAAATCATAAATTTTGCAAACCATATCTTGCAGTTGTTTCTTCGTTGATTTGAATGCAACGCTGATTTGTAGCTTTCATGTCAAACGTATGTACGAGTATGCATCTTGTGTCACCCGTTACAAACAAAAAAAGTGGATGATCCCTCTGCAGCCATAAATTTCGAGAAATTGACTTCTTTGCTAGTTGAAAATAATTTCACAAAAAATCGTGATTCATTCAGCAGCTATGCACCATGGAAGACAGAGAGCGCAATAAAAAGGTGGCTCAATCAATGTGCACGCCACTGATGTATTGTGTGTGTCATTTTCGAAGAAAAAATGTTCAATTTGATTGGGAAAAATTTTCTGCTTGTGGAACACATCACTCGGAGACAGAGTCCTACGATGAGAATAATAAGCTGGTACATCAATCCATAACATCGCGTTCTATTTGCAGGAACTCATTTCCAAAACAATTTTATGATTCCATTAAATCTGGAATGATCAATTGCACCTAAAAATTGCCTAAAAGTGCAGTAGTGAAATGATATACAAGAGGCACAGCTGGCATTTCTACCAAATTGCATAGATATTGCATTCTACAACCGAATCTTATGGTCTATCTTAAAGCCTTTGGGAAATATATAGAGATTTATATTGTTACTAAAAATAGCAGCCTTCATACACATATCTGTGTCATAATAAAGCAACTGAACGAAAAAATAAATCCCTGCATTGACAGTCTTTATATAGCACTTTCATTCCTACGCAATATTCAAAGCCACATTGATGGAGGTTCTCTGAAAGGAACAGCTAAAAGTCATTAATACAAATATTTACGCTCGTATTTAACGACTTTTTCACACTTGTCTCCTCGGATTTCGAATACAGCAAAGTTCATGGTTAAATCATTCACAACGTTAAGTAGATTCAATTCAAATAAAAGAGAAACCGAACGTAATCCTCTGTTAAAGCCAAGCACTCCCTGGCACACCATAAATAAATTCGAAGTGGATCTGCCTGTGTTGACTTTGCTAAGAGAATTTTATACTAAGTACGACGCCAATTATGAGCATATCCAAACAGATGGCCAATCAGACCTCCTCCATTGCCATCTCATGATCCTCCTTTGTCAGTCTTAATATCATCGTCCTCGTTAAAGTCGTTGCATCAACCACCACCATTACTATCGAACTCATTTACGTAATGCCTTAACAACACAAGATCGGCTTTACATCATCATGTTTTGAATTCCTAATCCCTATTCTGACGGCTTTACAATAAATGTCTTTGACATCTGCCCTATACTGTCCTAAATATGCACTTCGCGCGCGCGACTTGAACTAACTACGACCAACTTTTACCAACTCCAACCGACTTCAAGGCATCTCATCCTGACACATCCTTAAATGATTATTTGTTCAATTGAATTGGTAACAAAAGTCGCGATTCTAGTGCGGCCAACTATGCAACCAGAGTTCATGGCTATAGATGAGACGAGCTCTCGGTCTCGACCACCAACAGTAACACGTCGTATTTCATTTCACCGGTTCTGGCAAAGTAAAGAACCCTTACAACCGCAACACAGTGGAGTCAGCGTGCAAGCATTGTGGTCCACTGGATAACCACCACCGATCGACCGATCGACCGGACGTCGTGGTGTCGTAGTTGTCGTCGTTTGCATCGATTTACCTTTAATCTGGACTGGACATTGAGCAAATTATTGCAATTGAAAGGGAATAATGACTACAAAACTACATACCACTACAACCACCATCGCCACCACCGACCGCTAGCACTCAATAGTCTGTAAAGTCTGAAGTGCAACGAGGATGGACTTGAACACATAGGCCGAACTGAACATACAGACGGAATAACAAATCTTTAACGAATGATGCTGCTATAGGATTTAGTTGGCATCAGTTGCTGGGCCATATTATTGCTGTTCTTAAACGGCGTTGGCCTAAGCCTCTGGCATAGGCATGCAGAATACATTCTTCTTAGCATATTTGCCAGAGGCAACGTTTGACATTCCACAGGCTATTCCTTCTCTACTGAATATCTTTTCACTTGAATGGGAACAAGAACGCCAACAACGTCCGACTCGTAACGATCAACAACCAACAACAGACGACGAGCCAATCCATAATCCCAAAAAGAACTCTTAACAACGGTTGATGCATAATGCTTGCACTTGAAAAGGTTGTGGTTACCCGCCGAAGGGATATTAATAAATAAAATAGAGTAGGGCAGGCATGCGGCCCACTCTAAGGGCCGTTAAGGGTCCTAGGAAAGGTTGAAAACTGTTTGTTAAATAGAAGAAAGCTTGAAATTAATTGCTAATTGAATTTATTTAAAAAAAAAGATATTTCTTCTGGTTTGGTTTGCTTGTTGATTAGCAATATCTAAATATACTCGTATTTTCGAAGTTAAATCAGTTTCAATTCGATAGTTCCATATGCTCAGTTCAGTCTATTTCTCATAGTCCTTCCTCTTTGCAGGTATATTTACAATACAAAGATACTCATGTGGATATAAATTGTATTCGATTTCTTCCGCGAGCTGTTACTCTTCATTTGCACCAAGAACACCCAGATGAAATCTGTGTATGCATAACAGATGATCTTCGAAAACACCTCCAATGTGGCAAACTTAGTAGTTCGGAACATTTTCATCTTCTTCGCACTTTGACTTGGCGTCACCTTTACATCCCCTAATTTCAGAGAAATTCACAGACTTGAAACCGCAGGTACCTCCAGCATTGATTGTTTACTTACTCACTTTACTTAAATCCGGGTGACTCGGGGGGCATAGGCCGTCAACAACGCCTTCGCGCTTTCTTGTTTGGATTTCTGCATTGCTATTCAACTCACTACAACTCTTTCCCAGTAGTCTCGATTCCTCTTCGACTGTTCTTCGACTGTTCTTCGCCATGTTTGCTTAGGCCGCTCCACTTTTCTGGCTGACTAGTGATTGTACGATTCCAGAAATACATATGCCTACGTAACTAAATCACACCCTACCCACTTCGACCACTCTCCCCCCGGGACGGCATGCCTTTAGGTATTACTTCGTGGCTTACTAGCAAACCAAGCTATTCGTATTGTGTCACCTGCTTCTTAGGTTTCTGCAAATTCTCAGGCTTCTGCTGCTGCTTTTTTTAGCCTTTCTGTACTCCGTAGCTCATTTTGTAGAGCTGTTATAAAAATACATATTTCCGCCTAAATCTCCTCCGACTGCAACATGTGATCGAGGATTAGCGACGGGTTGGGCAGAGTGGTTCTTCATACCATGAAATTTGGGAAACAAAAAATATTGCGTGCTGTATATCTTCATCTTCATATGGGCATTCGGGGCAAGATGGTAAACTGTCGTACCCAAAACAGTGAAAATACTTGCGATAGCCAACGTGGCCAGACAGGAACTGCGTAAGGTTGTAGTTGCAGTCTTAAGGTTTACGTTCTACTCAGTCATGGGTTGTCGCTATTGGTTTGTATGTCCATCTTCCTTTTGTTGTGTTATCCCATCGAGCTTGCCGCAGAGATATTGATGTTTCCTTTTCTTCAATTTTGGCCCTCTTGATTCTATTAGCATCGTGTTGGCTTAAGGCTTTTCTGTTACATGTATATCCTCAACATTTCATCTGTAAGAATGTCGACGGGAACCATTCCCCCTATAATAAATGCGGCCTCGTCTGATTTGGTTCGAAAGCCGCTGATTGTCCGTAGCGCGCCGTGCCTGTATGTTGACGACAGTCACCTTTGGTCCCCGTCGTCCTCAGTGCCTACGTCCAGACTGTAGCGGCATACAACAAAACTGATGTGACAACTCTGGACAGTAGTAGCTCACCGCATTTCCGATGCTTTCTTGGTTAAATACTCCCCGTGTGTTTTGATTCGTAATGTGTTCTCCAGCATTACTCCAAGATATTTACCCGCTTCTTTGGACCTGATTTTTTGGTTACCAGCCTGGAAGTTGGCTAACTCTACAGTTTTTCGACTGGTTATGAGGACAGCTCCTGTTTTATGGTTGGTTAGATTTAGGCTGCCTCGTGTTAGGTAATCCTTTATCAGGACAATTGGTCTGTTTGTAGCGGATTCACCTGTACTAATCTGTTTATCTACAGTCACGACGGCAATTTCATCGGCGAATCAACAGACACAATAAGGGCCCTAAGATCCCTGTGGAACTCCGGGAGTGACGACATATATTACATCTCAACTTCCTGTTGTTGGAATGGCTAGTCACTATACACAGAAAGTAATATGGTCTCTCCGCCCTGGCGAGTGATCATCTAATGTACGACTAGTTTGCTGAGTTAAAAGCATTTTAACATCCATCGATATTACTGCACAGTACTCCTTTGTGACGTAGAGCCATCTTTCCCCTTCGATTGCTCTTCGGACATCACAGTAGATCGCATTTTTCTAAAGCCAAATTGGTAGTCTGAGAGGGCTCCTTTTTCGCCTGCCACTACGATATTGCAGACCTTTCCCACGATCAAGGACGATGGTTCTCCTGGAGGCTTCTTTCCTTTTGGTAGCGGAACAATGTTGCATTTTTCACTTTTCGGGAAACGTTCCTTCTTCGAAGCACTTCTGAATCGTCATTATAAAAAGGTCTGGTCTCTTTTTGATAGCAGCTTTTGTTGAGTCCGGGCGCCTTGTTGTCGCCTATATTGTTGCATGACTGAAGCAGCTCTTCTTGGGTAATTAGTTAAATATCCACTACGCTGATTTCACTTACAATACTGCACATAGTAGCTACTCGTAATATTTGGGGGAAAAGATTCTCTTCCATGCGGTGACTGGATTCCATGGCATGGCACATTACGCAATAGGACCGTTTTCACTCCATAAGGTGTGACAAACCCATTGCCCCGTTCCTCCTCGGTATGGTGACATATGTAGGTCCTTGACCAATTCCAAGATAAAGCTGTTCGTTGAAGATGCTATTCGGCCAAGAAATCCTTAAGATGTTACGTATACATCTATTTACGAATATTTGCATCCTTGGAGTGACAATGTTGGTAACCTCCCAAGAACTGCACCCCTATACTACTGATTCTACGATACATTGGATCTGATCAGTTTTAGCTTGGTTTTGTGGTGAGAACATTGCTTTTCCAGATTTTTGATCGCAATCTTAAGGCAGTTTTAGCTTTACGGATTCAGCTGCCAACATCGAGTTCGGTGCCATAGCTTCCTAAATATAAAAAGTTTTCGACTTTCTCACCGGTTGTCCCGCAATGTTGAACTGAGCGTCGGAGTTTTGAATGTTCCGGGCCTTTGTTTTTCCCACATTTACAATATATTAAGCCCTACTTTGTTTGCCCCAGCTTGCACATTTTGTAACATTTGGTGGAGATCCATTATTTTATGTGCAAGGAGGCCAACATCGTCAGCGTAGTCCAGGTGTTTGAGGCAAGATGTCATTGTCCACTTAAATCCTTGGTTTTTTTCAGTTAGTGCTGCCCGGGGTACATTGCCGATAACTACTACTCCACTATGAACTTCAAAGTCATCTGACACCTTACCATTGAGGAGAAACTGGCACTTTCCACTCTACAAAGTAGCTTGAATAATAGTTATAACTTTTTCCGGGATACATCTCCTGCGCAAGGCTATCCACATAGCATCTCTGTTCAAACTGTCGAAAGCCTTTTCAAAGTCAGTGAACAGTAGATGTAGCGAAGACCTGAACTCGGCGCATGGGTCAATGATGATTCGCAAGGTGTTGATGTGATCAAGGCAACCATGAAATCCCGTCTGTTCGGCATTGAGTATTGAGTCTGGGAGTTCTTTTATCCGATCTGGAACTACCTTAGCTATTATCTAGTCTACGGATGGGAGAACGCATATTTCTCTCCAGTTCCCAAATTAAATCAAATTTACCTTCTTTGGAAGCTTGCTGATCATACCTCTTTTCCACTTCTCCGGTAAACGGCTGTTAGAGTAACTCTGCGGAAGAAGTCGCCGCTTGAAGAAGTTTCCTGTATTTCTTTTGCGTGATCTGATAGCGACTATTGTCTCTGTGTTGCTGAGAAATCTGGTTCGAATTCGGGAATTTTTTGCTGCGGCACGCACTGTGACACTGTCGCCTAAATTATTTAACACCAACGCGAAATGTTCCCTCCCACTGTTGAGCTGATCCACATCCGGAACCAGCAGATTCCCATATGAACTTTTCGCTGGATGTGATGCTGTAGATGATTTTACTGTCGCACTTGCTAGCTGCTTCTTCAATCTTCGAGGGCAGTGCGTTGATGTATGACCGCTTATCATATCTGACACTACACTGCACTTCCTTCCCCTTCATATGATATTGAGCTTCTAACCCGTGTTTTTCTACTGCTGATGGTGCTGGAATTTGAGCTTTAAGTGAAATACGTTCATCGCTCCGTCTGCAGATATCTGCTAATAACCATATGCTATGACTTTTTCTGCCTACCGTAGACTCAACCAAGTGCCTCCCAACCATTCTTAATTAAGTCTATGCCTCTGCGCCGAAGAGGAGGACTAGTCTGATCAAGGTTTATATAGCGGGACATGAGTTTGCTATTATTTTAGCTTGCCTTTGACAACCTCTAAATTATAACGGCTTATTATGACATTTTGTTAGAGTCATCAATGTTGTATGCCCATTCTCGATTAGTGGATGTACTTCGTTTTTTGCTCGTTTAAAACCATAAAAACTTAAAACTTGGAAATGCTCACTAACAACTCGCTATGTGGATGTCTCTGCCATACACGTATGCCAGAAACTGTACAGATATTTAAATGATTGTGCCTCGAAGACAGAAGTCTCGTTCAAAACATGACAGGATATGTGCAGCATTATTCACGGGCTATTTTGATGTAAAATCTCTATCAAATCATTGCCGACCCTCACAAAGTGGCGAGTTTTGTCCACGGTCATCCTACAAAACTCGACAAGTTCAGCAGAGATGTCAATTTTCCCGATATATGCTGTTATAGGCGGCCTTAAAATCGACAAATAGATGGAGCGTGCTCGTTCTGGAATTCGAGGGTGTATTCTGAGATATGCGGTAATGAACAAATCATTTCGTTGGTGGACTTTCTAGGCCTGAATCTACAATGAAAAGGACAGTTTTAGGCGGAAGAAAAGATCTAGCGATGTTAAAAAAATGTTATGACACTATTGTTGGTGGAAACTAGAAGATGTACTTCTCCCAGGACCCAGAATTCACTGAGTTCACAAGTAATCTCCCGCCGCCTTGAACAGCTCAGAAGCTAGACAATTACCATAGTATCAAGAGGCTTGTTGGACTTAAGATTCGATTGGCTACCCTCAGTTCGTCGAATCCGAATGAACGGAATTATTGCCCATAATCTTGATAGTTAAATGGTTCGTTTTGCCTAACAGGGATCTGTTGATTATTATCGCCGATTAATAGTCAGCATATCCTGAGTAGTCACTGCGCATTTAGCACTAGGTTCCCTTGTTCCTGCTTGCCATGTTTAGGTTCATTTTTTTTTACCTTCCGCTAAAATTTTCGAACGTTTTCCATGCTATTATATCTTTCAATTTTCCCCCATTGGCAGCGCCGCTGTGTGGCTACTATCTCACGCAGCGTTCATCGTTAATTCACGGATTTTGCAGTACTGTTCAGGTGAAACTTAGCACATCAGAGGCGGCAACTCAGATGACTTGTTGGCAGTTTTCCCAATGGATTTCAGCAAGATGCTGGTGGCGCAGGGTGTCAAGTTAGGGTACGGAATATTTGATCGGCATCCTCATAGTACTTTCTCTGATGAAAGTTGGAATGTGTGAAACGAGTGGTTGCTACGATGACATTTCGCCCTGAAACAAAGTCGATAAACCTAAATCCGTTGTCGGTAGTAATGTACCACAAGTTGTATTTATGAACTGTGCTACCAAACACGTCCTCCTATCCTATCTCTGCGCTATATCGCCTAAGAAAAATGTAAGCTTAAAACATCCATTTCCTGTCGAAGGGATCATGGAAACAGTTGTCGGTGCCATGGTCTTTCTCCTCCATTAGGGTGTGCGCACATATTAGGCTTGGAGAATTCATCACACAATACACTCAAGGCAAACTATTCGCCAGTGGTTTTTGGAATTTAGGTAGTTATTAAAAGCTTCTCCAAAGTCAGAACACATTCAGTTTTCTACGCTCTGCTTTTATCTTCTGTGGCTGCAGTTGAACATGAACGCATTATCCTAGTGGTGTACAGGCCGCCAGTCATTATATTTTGTTGAGGAGTTCTCTGGCTGCGACCAGCACGGTTCGATTTGCCCATGCTGCATATGCCATGAGCAATGCATTTCTATTCTACGGTTGCATATCTTTTTCACACCATAAGAGCACGTGTGAATCTATTTGAGATCTTCCTTGTTTGCTTTCACCATATGAGCTTGCTCATCAGTTGTAATTCTAGAGGCTTTTTTTCACAGTGGTGGTGGCTGGAAGTCGCTGAAAGTCGGATTGCCTTGATTTTGCTGGGGTGGTGGTGAATCAAGCTGTATGATATCAGTGTCGTATTATTTTAGCTTGAGGTTTCCCTTGATTTCGTTCTGGCCATAAGTATTATGTCATCGGCATATGTCTGACGGAACATCTACAACCAGTGTCCTTAATAACAGCGAAAATATTCGTACCAATTCTTTTGGAATCCTTCTAGTTGAATTTACTCTAATGGTGATATTTTACTTTCCCCCGATCTAGTGTTCTGTTGACTCCTTTTCTCCCCAGCGATCATTTGATGGCCATGTATGGCACACACAGTACACAACTATGCCTCTTTTGTATTTAGATTACTTTGAATTATTTCCGCCAACTAATACAGGACATACATAAACACATACAGCCGATTTCCATAAAAATATTTGACAACTTAAGAATTTGCTCCAACAGTTGCGGTTTGTCATCCACCAGCAAAAAAATCCCCAATAACGATGCCGACCAAATGCTTTCAGCATTTCAATTCAAAAGTATTCATGACATCACTGAAATGTTCGATATGAAAATACCAACACAAATTGGAATTGCTCAAAAATTCCGAGTTCGTTCATGTGTCCAGAATAGGATCCCCACACCAACTGGCGGGATTCTTCTAGCCGTTCACTGCAGTGGAGGACTGAAATTGAACTGCGAAAATTTCGCATTTCAATTCGACATTTGTAGCCTTTATTGGAGTACTATTGCATCTTAATTAGCCACATTGGATGCGTAATGTTCACATCATGTAGAATGGATACTCAATCGTAATGAACAACTTTGCCTATAAAAAGGAAAATAAAAAAAGTCAGCAGGTAGCCTCGGCTAATGAAAAAAGTTTGTTTTATTCCAGTCTCCTAGCATGCTCGAGAGGATATGTTCACAGAGGAGTTGATGTACATGTATGGGAGGACAGAAATTTCAAAGTTCCTACATTGAAACAGGAATCGAAAATTTAAATTTACGTTCATAAAAATTTTTCTTTTTCGAATTATGCAGACGAAGTTTCAGATCCTATCTGAGGATGCATGCATTCAAGTTCAAGGGATAGGAAAAGTTTTGCGACGTTGCGGGTTGTTACGGCAATGGGTATGTTAATAATTTAGTAGCTCTGGTATGGACGGATTTTTATTAGTTTTGATTGGTAAACTATGAGAAGGAGAAATAATTAAACTAGCAGGAAGTTTAAAATAATTTTCATTTTTGCAACATTGGACACAGATTATTGCGGTAAGTAAGTATCAAAGTAAACATGATGAAAATGCTAATATTTGACTTGAAGCAGGATGGGTACTTAATGTTCATTAGGTTAACGAGCTTATTTATAAGACAGAATCACAGAATTACAAATACAATATTTTAGTTTTAAGTGCTATACGAGCACAACACAATTAAAGTCGTTCACCTTTTTTTTGACCAATGATTTAACAAGTTCTGTAGTCGTCTCATCATAAAGCTTCTGGAAAAATTGCCGAGGCGGGTGGAACCAGAATTGCCCCTGACTATAATTTTAATGTCTATAATTTTAATGCTTTTGGTTCTTGAATAGGAGTATTCTGTCCATTTACCTTTCAGATACTTTTTGGTACATTCTAATTGAATGTCGTCAATTAGCTTCCTAGACCTCAATTGAAACTGGAACATCATCACTAGTCATTGACCTAGAAAAAGCTGTTGAGAGGTTGCGAATTGCCCGACAGGAATAAATAATTTCCAGGAATTAACCAGCTGTAAAATAGTAATTTTCATAGATCAATAGTTTACCTTGCCCTTTGGCATGTAGGGCGACCCATCTGCAACCACTTTTTATCCAAATGAATGCTATCTATTTTCTAATGAGTTGTCATTCGTCCATACCTCGAACTCCGGCCCTAATTTTCAAGAAATAAGATCCGACAAGACTACTAATATAGAATACGAACCAGACTTTGCATTTCTACGGATGTAGCTGAATCTATGATACACGAAGTATTTTTGATTGTTGTTAACTAAATACAATGGGTTGGTTTAAATTTGAGGACTCTATTGCTTTTGCTATCAGATTTTTCAACGACCTTCGTTGAATATAGCAAACCAGTCTTAACGGTGTCTTACCATAAAGAGCTTTGCTAATCCGCGAACTGCTGTGTTCAAGGCCTCTTTGTATACTACATTACTTTTTTTTTTCTCGGGAGCCTAAATGAAGAGATTCGAGGAACCCCTGACCCTCGTAGACGTAGAACTGGCCAAGGCCGAAGCAAGGCGTTCAGAGGTCCGCGTTGACCGCCTTTAGTATCTTGTTGATGGTCATGGTGAAGTAGAGGGCGACAGGGAATTCAAATCATTTGAACTGGAAAGTGAAGTCAAAAGGAATAAGCGGAATTCGCAGGATGAAAACGTTCTCTCTACGGCATCATAGAGGTAAGTTTGAGACTTCTATGGCGTTCTTTATTAGTTTTTTGATGCGATGTCTGATGCCAGTGCGTAGTTTCTGGAGATCCAAGCATTATACGAGGGTAGTTCCAGGAGTACCCGACCCAACAAAGAAAACACAAAAAATTGGGGAAAAATATGTTTATTCTCTACGTAATCTCCTTATATTGTAGTTCAATACACATTCCCCAGCAAGTTTTAATAGCTTCGATACACTGTTTATAGCGAGAATCGTCCCTAAAATAGCCATCAACCGATGAATCCACCTCCACCACTGTTGGCAAATCTTTTACCATCGAACTATTTTTTCAAGTTCGGAAATAGAAAATAATCCGAGGGCGCTAAATCTGGCGAATATTGTGCATGAGGAAGCAATTCGAACTTTAACTCATTAATTTTGGCCATCGCGATGTTGGCTGTGTGCACTGATGCATTGTCTTGATGACGCAGATCTATTTTCTACGTCGAATGCGGCCGTTTTTTTTTCATTTTATCTTTCAAACGCTGCAATAAGTTCGCATAATTCACGCCGTCGATTGTTTTTCCTTTCGGAAGATCGCATCCCAAAAATCTGACGCCATGAGCTTTCTTGCAGGAGGAAGGAACTCTTTTCGCTTCCTTGGAGCCGATTCTCCCCTTTGAGTCCATTGTCTTGACTGTTCCTTCGCCTCGGGTGTGAAGTGATGGACCTATGTTTCATCCATAGTTATTTATCGACGCAAAAACTTGGCTTCATTGCTGTGAAATGTCACTAAACACTCGATTGAAACATCCTCACGACGCTGTTTTTTTATTCCATTGTGAGTAATCGCGGCATCCATCTTGCGCACAGCTTTCTCATGCCCAATTTTTCAGTCAGCATGCGATGTACAGTGCTTTTTGAAATGCGTACCATTGTACCATTTCTGTTAATTCATGCACTTTCAATCGACGTTCATCGTATACCATTTTGTGGATTTTTTTCAAAAATTCTGGTAAACTCATCTCATTTGGTCTATGACTGCGATCTTCGTCTGGGGAACTCGTAGGGTCTTGCTTAAACTCTGACACCCAATATTTTATTATTGTAAACGAAGGAGCAGACTCCCCCAGAGTAGAATCCAGTTCCGTTTTGATGTTGGTTGGATTGAGGCCTTTCAACTGAAAGTATTGTATCACATAACGATGACCAATTTTTTCAATATTTAAAAATTCATTGAGGGCGTTCACTATTGATGGCTGCCGAACAAATACTAAACAACATAGCGTCGTCAAAATTCAAATTAAACTTTACAAGGCTTTTACATCATCCAGTTATTCCACATAGTGGTCAAACTATTAAATAATTTTAAAATTTTTGTAAAAAATTATTGTAGAAATTTGTAGAATTATTTACGAAGATCAATAAAACTGATGATACAGCAGTCCTGGTCTATGTCCTTGTCTCTCATTTGAGTCAGCGTGCACATGTATGTATGTAAATAATGTTTGGGTTTTTTTTTTTTGTTTTGTTAGGAACAACAAGAGGTGGGAACTTCTCTAAAATAGGAGGTACCTATACAAAAAAAACGAAAATTGTATCAAGAATACAATAAGATATTTTAAGTGTTGGGTGTATAACTTAATTCGTGCGTTTTTTTTTTTCAAAATTTGAACATTTGTTTAAGTAAAACATGTGCAATAGTATTATTGAAGCTATGACTTTTTCCCATCTTTCTGGCAATTTGTGGATCCCATCCCAAAAGAACTGCGCCGGCTTGGCAGCCAAGAATGAATCAAGCCAATTTTTGATATTCTGCTCTGATGTGAACCGGATTTCAGTGAGGGCGTTCTGCATCGACCGGAACAAATGGTAGTCAGAAGGGGCAAGGTCTGGGCAATAGGGCGGGTGGGGTAAGACTTCCCATCCACTGTTTTCCAAATAGTTCTTAATGGGAATAGCAACGTGGGGCCGAGCGTTGTCATGATGGAAAATTATTGCCTCGTGCCTGGTTGCATATTCCGGGCGTTTTTCGACCACTGCTCTCTTCAAACGGATAAATTGTGGTCGATAGCGTTGTCCATTGATGGTTTCACCCGGTTTTAGCAGCTCATAATACAGCACACCCATCTGATCCTACCTACAGAGCATTACCTTCGCGCCATGGATATTCGGCTGTGCCGTTGATTTGGCTGGTTGGCCGAGTTTCACATATGATTTTTTGCGCTTGGGGTTGTCGCAATGGATCCATTTTTCATCACCAGTAACAATCCGATGCAAAAATGACTTCCTTTTGTGGCGTTCTAGCAGCATTTCGGACATGCAAAACCGCCTTTCGACGTCTCTCGGCTTGAGTTCATGTGGAACCCATTTTCCTTGCTTTTGAATATATCCAGCTGCTTTTAAACATTTTGAAATGGCTGCTTGAGTGACACCCAAAGATTCTGCGAGCTCTTCTTGTGTTTGGCAATAATCTTCATAGAGTAATGCTTCCAGTTCTTCCTCTTCAAAGTTTTTTGGCTGCCCAGGACGTTCATCGTCTTCCAAGCCAAAATCACCACTTTTAAATCGTGCAAACCACTTTTGGCACGTTCGCTCAGCTATCGCATATTCAGCATAAACTTCCACCAAAATACGATGACTTTCGGCAACAGTTTTCGTCATATTAAAGTAATGAAGAAGAACTCCCCGCAAAAACACTTTTTCAGGCACAAAGTTTACGCTTCAAATGAATGACATATACTGAAATGACGTACAATGACAGCAGATTTCCAACGCATGTTAAAATGGAATAATACAAGTTACGCCATTTCTTAGCAAACCGCATGAATTAAGGTATAGACCCAATATGTTAAGATTTATTTTTGGGTAGTTTGTGAGTTTTTATTATTTTTAAGTTTTAAATTACAATAGAATAAAAAAAAGTCTATGTAATAAGTTTTTTCCTAATAAAAATCATTTTCTTAGTTTTAATGGTAATATACAATATATAACAATAAAAATAAATATAAACTGTGAAGTCAAAGGACATATTTTAAGCTTAACTTATATTGCCCGCATAGAGCCATCAAGTTAAAATAAGACAATTTTAAGTTAACTAAGCAAATTTGTTAAGACTTTTTTGTCTACCGTGTAAGAATTAATGAATTATTTTAAATAAAAATGCATTTGAAATGTAATGAAAATGTTTGAAGTTTATGTCTTATGGTTTGGCGACAGCATCTTTCTGGTTTTGAACTATTTGTGTTGTACAACAGATGTAGTAGAAGTTAAAATTGTTTAAATTTTCTAATTTTGAAATGTTGCTTTAATTGGAGGGCTCACAGCTATACCGAACCAAATCAAAAAAAGAAAATTCCAAAACTAGTGCTAAATTCTGCGTAAGGTCTGTAATGAACGAAGTAAGAAAGTGTTTTCTTCCTAAATTAACGGTAAAAAAAATCAAGTCGGATTTTCGATTTCTTTCAAAGCATAAACGAACCAAGTCAGTGATATTCAGTTTTTGTAAGTTGTATTCGCGAACAGACGTGTGCTTTTCAGTTTAGGCCAATTTTTTTCGGTAACGCGTTTATTTTTTAACAGTTGGAATACTATAAGAGTACCGTTTTAATTATGAAAAGTGATAATAGCAGTGCAAAATCATTTTTCCCATAATGAATATGTTCCTACTACGGAATCATCTAAAAGTGATAATGATAATCTAACAGGTAATAAAATATTTTAAATATAAATTTAATTTATTTTCGTAATTATTTCTACTAATTATTTTAGAAAATGTGGCTGAAGAGTCTGCACCTGTTGAAAATTAGGCTGGTCCATCATCTGCAAGACTGCAGGAGGAACCACAATCTAAGAACCAACATATGGGAAGAAAAAAACCATTAAATTCGACAAATTGGAACAAAAAATTGCGTAAACTCAATTGGAATAGTGGAAAAGAATATACCAATCATGAAGGCCGCAAGATCTCTGCAAAAACATTTGTTCCAAATTTTGATTGCGAATGTCAAAAAAATGCAGTAGCCAAGTAAATGAGTTCAGTCTCATTTGTGGATTCATTTTGGAACCTCGCGGATTGTGGTAAGCAAAATACATTTTTAAGAGGTCTTGTTAAATCATCCAAACAGATAGTTAAGCATGTTCGTGATGGAAGTCGCGGCTCAAAGTATAAGATCTCTACTTTGGTGCGAGGACAAGACAACATGGACCGAAAATACATCGATTCAAATTTAAATATTCGCAAAATGTGCTCGTATGTGGAAAAGTGTTAACGGTCACTATAAAGTATTCAGTAGAAAATGTAGTTTACATTTTAAAACTCCGCAGGATTTTTGACGAGCTGGGTATGAAAATAAAGTTTGATCAAAACGGAGAGTCCAATTTACTTTTGCAAAAGGAACTTCATTTGAAAAAAGCGCAGCAAGCACAGGATTCACTCATAACTGAAGTGGTATCTAATGAAAACTATGCCTTGACCTTCGACCTTCAAAAAGCACGTCCTTTTCCTAAACTTTCTATGTCAATTGCTTATTATAAACGAGACATGTATGCGTATAATTTTGGACTTCATTCAATAAATACAAAAACTGCCTATATGCACATGTGATATTAAACTGAAGGAGAGAAAGGATCACAAGAAATCGCTGCATATATAAAAAAGCATTTACCCACTCATGCGTCGGGGTATAAGTACATAACTATGTGCAGTGTGGAGTGCGACAAAGTTTACATAGGAAATGCAAAAAAATCTCTACCCAACTCGTCGTACAGTTACGTCGAGAAAAAAACCGGATATGATGGATTTACTTAAATTTATTCCACTTGTATATCACAATTTTTATAAAAACTTTCCAGTCAAACAAGAGTTAACAACGAGACAGCACCAAGACCAGCCGCAAAGCGATAAAAATGATAAACGACGAAATGTGTTATGTCTAAAAACTGTTTTTTATAAAATTTTTTATAACTTCACTTCTTTTAAGTTTTTGAAATACTATAAATGAATTTATTGCTTTTGTTACTTTTATTCCAAAAACTATAGATTTTTGTTTTCTTGAATGACAACTTTTTAAAGCAAAAATGAACCAAGTCACAACTTTTTTTGTTTTAAATGCTCACTTTCCAAGGCGGAACTATTTCACACTAAACTGAGAAAGGTTTATTCAAATTAATAATTTCAATCAAATTGTACTTTTATTTTCGATTTTGATGTTTCCTCATTAAGTCGCTAAAAACTAAGTGTTGTCAACAAAATTCTCCAAATTTGTCTCACTACATGTTTTAAGTTTGATTAAGTGTTCGAGTAGCAAAATATACTTACACTACCGCCTTTTTGAAGTACAAAATTCTGCACTTCATTGCGATATTTATAATGCGCATATTTAGTCTCAAGATATTACCATGGATAAAATTTTCGCTGATTAGTCATAAATCAGAAACATCCGTGATATTTCGGCCGAGCAGAGCTATGGCAGATATAAATCGCCAGATATCCATTTATTCACGATGATCATGGGCTTACTCGTAAAAATCAAATGAAATACTGGCAGCCGGCACACCCAACATCGTGATACTATTTTAATTTTCATCGGCCAATAATGACACTTTCACTATGCATACTTCCTTCTGGATTTAAGCGGCCACCAGTTTTCGTTCACGAGCACGTCTACATAACATAGACAAAGACCCAACCTCTCAGCGGTGCCAAAGCATATGATACGAAAATTACCTGAACTAATGGTGGTCCTGATAACTGACTGAATAGACTCATTAAAAGCTAACATGTCAAGTGTTTCGGTCCATCGGCGGCAGTCGATTCACTGAGAAAGACAGTTAAATGTCCCTAAGTACTAAACCATAGGTGATAAATTATTTTGCGCTTCGCAAACAGACAAGGACCAGCCACAACAAATTCAATCAATTTTCTCATCATTAACTTAGGTGGTTTTGTATAGTATATACTATTTACTTGTAGTAGGAAACAACTATGCAACAGGTACGTGTATTTGTATCTATCGTCTATGGCATTTGAAGTTGCAGCACTCGAATCGGTAGCTCTGATGGAAAGTCATTCTGTGTTGTCTAGTTTCGAATAACTTAGTGTTCAACGGACACTGGAAGATTTATTAACCCCATTGATGGAGGTATCTTAATTGATCTGCGATTAGATACTTGATGATGTTTAATTAAAATGATGTCGTGATCTATTCATTTTAAACAAAGTAGGATTTAGCCCCAAGGCATGTAGGTGCAACTTGGTCGTCTCCACTATGAGTCGTTTATGTTGACAAGTAGAAAATCTGTCCTACTTATGCCTGGTACTCTCTTTTTTCTCTGCACAAGATAGTTTAGCTTTAATTAGACAAAGAAGTGGGATAATGTGACTGTCACATTGAAGGTTTCATTTTGCAATTAAGCTACAGGTGTATTTATGTCTTCGGATTAGATATGAGATACGAGTATACTTACAAGAGCGAATATATCGTTAAAACTCTGACGTAATTTAAAATGTGGAAAAGCATTTCGGGGTTTCCAATTGGGAAAATATTATCTCGAGAAATAAGGAGTATCCTCAGTTGAACTGGCTGCTATCATGCCTGGATTCCTGCAAACTTACTCTTGAAATATGCATAACTTCGATCGTTATGTATGGCTATATCAAAAATATTTCCTACTTGACCTAGTTCACCAAGTGGTGCCTTTTAAAAATCTGGCACGATTTTCTCAGTAGAGCAACAATTTATAGATCCCGGGCACGGTGCTGTCCAATCATCCTGGAATCCGCAACTGGTTGATGTTTCAAACGGAGGTTCTGCCTGCCTACTCATCTCGAACCTGAGTGCTGTGATTTGAAGGCTCTCTTAACTGGAGCAATACTGTCCAACCGCTTAATACGGCCAACGACTGTAATCGACCGTATCTTGGCCTTTCGGATTACATCCGCGGTTATATCTCCTTTTCCATTTGCCCTCCACACAAGTCGTAAATTCGACGAAGGATTTTTCTTTCAAAGGTACCAAGTATTATATTAGTTGTTTCGCTTTCCTGCTTATCGTCCAGCACTTGGCACCGTATAGCAGAATTGGCAGGGTCAGAGTAATGTACAGGAGAACCTTTGTCTTTCTGGTCAGGAATTTCGACTCCAGCTATTTTGATAAGCTGAAGTACCAGCGGTTTCTTAGGGTAATTTTTCATCGGATCCCTATGAAGGTGTGGGTGGAATCTTTAATCATCTAGGAATTATAGCTGATGACTGTGATGTATTTTCCGAGATGGTGAACGAATGCTTCCTTGCTTGTCGATAGCGTCGTTTTCGTTTTGTCCTTTTTCACTTCTTTAGTTTTTCTTCGGTGGCTACAAATGTCTTAACGATGGACCGAAGGGATCGAGCGTTGATGTCAATCGTCTGCATATCGCAATAGCTAGACTGATTTGTGGAGGATGGTGTATTTAGGGCTAACGCCCTAAGAACAAGGCTAAAAAAATCGCACGAAAGGGCATCGCCCTGACGAAATCCGGCATATGCCTGGAACAGTTCTGATGAAGCATTTTTCAAATGTTACTCGGCATAACTGGATCAGTTTTTTCGGGATCCCGAATGCAACCATCGTATTATACAGCTCCAAGTGATGAACGCGGCCTTAAAATCGACAAAGAGGTGGAGTGCCAGAACTTGGAATTTTTCGATTTTCAACAGGATTTGCCTTAGTCCGAAGAATTGGTTTATCGCCGATTTCCCGTCTCGGAAGCTACGTTGGTACGCATCGATTAATGGGGCGCAAAATTCCTTAATACTTTCACACAGTACTCTGGACACGATGTTAAAAGCGACATTAAGAAGGAATATGCTTCTGTAATTTTTACAAGACATTGGACCACCTTTTTTGTAGATGGATCGAATAGAACTGATGCTCTAGTCGTCGGGCATATTTTCGTCCGCCCACACTTTATTGATTATTTGGTAAATGCTACTGCCATCGCTGCATTCCAAGTGATTTTTAACACATTGCTTACCTGTGAATTCAATTAACAACTCAACCGTAGAGGTCAGATGAAGAATCACTATTGCCAATCGCTCTTACTTTGGACTAAAAAGGCAACTGGGATTTATGTCTCTCTTACGAATCACGAACAAAGCACTGTATAAGACTGGAGACAGTTAGCTTAGAATCGAGCTACCTTAAGAGGCTTGTTAGTTGCGGCCCAGGTTAACCCAGAACTGTGGCGCGACCTAACTATGTAATTAAATGTTAAAAAAGAGCATTAAAGTTTGTATCAAGAAAATTTGTTGCAGGGCAATTCCACAAGCCGAAAAATGAGAAGTAATCTTGGCTTCATACATGCACTTGGGGTCAATACATTTTACCACCCAGCGTAAGTCGCTGTAATATGAAGCGTGCTACGGAATAGAACATTCGTTTCCCACGGATCAAACTGGAGAACTTCTGACGAAACCGAACACCCTTGCACGCGCTAGACGCTACATTTGATAAGAGGAAGGTGTAGAAGGTAAATTAGGTATTAGGAGTAGTCTTAATTTAGATTCGATAGATTAAACTTGTATCCAAATTTTAGTTTTCTTCATTATATTTAACGAACGGTAGGTTGTTCATCACGGACTTCGGCCCGCGGGTATTTTTTTACATGTCGCGGTCCGAACATATTTAACTGATACGTTGATATTGATATGCAAAAACTTAAGTCCGAGCATCATTCACAATTCAGTATTCAGTAGAAAATGTTTATAAACCGCCACGGTCAACATAATCGACGTGAGTGAGTTATTCTCAACAATTTGAAATTTTAACAATACTTTCACTCTTTTGGAGACCACGGCACTGACAAGAATGCACAGAGTGCGCACAAATGGAAATATCAGTACCGTTTACACCCAATCCCAATTCATCGATTCGTCATCGTGCGTAAGAGCTTTACCAGTCAAGGATCTTGATTAGTACCCTTACAAGAATCAGTTGCTGTAAGAATTAAAGCTAGGCGACCTTCGTTTGCGTCGTAGCTTCGCTGATTGGGCCCTTGAACAGCTTGAAGTCGATACATTTTCTTATCGTCAAATTTTGTTCAGTGATGAGGGTCACTTCTATCTTAGTGGCTTTGTTAATAAGTATAGCTGTTATATTCGGAGTGAGAAATATTTAAAAATGATCCATCAGCTATCGTTGTACCCCAAAAATGCACTATTCGTTGCGCGGTATAGGCTGGCGACATCATCTGGCAGTTCTTCTTCAAAAATGATGGAAATCGAAACGTTTTCAAAAGTGCCCGAAAATAGTCTGCAAGACATTTGGTTTCAATAGAATGGTGCCACAAGCCATACTGTCTCTCACATGGACATAGTCTCTGGTTCTCAAACGTAAACCACCTGTCATGTAGACTTATGTTTATAGGATGCCCAAACATCCATGGGAGCAAGGATACGCCTTGCCATCGCTCTCCACCACATACTTTGATACCAATTCGGAACTGTGTTGGAGGCACAAGTTCCACCCTTGCTATGTGTCGAGGCCGATCTAAAACCTTTTGCTGCTCTTAGGATCACAGCACAAAGTACTTATTTGCTACTCTACAATGGGTCTAACCAACAGAAAGACCCTTTCCGCGACTTTGGGTTTAAACCACGGCCACCATGACGCTCCCACAAGGGGGCCTACCTCAACAAGTCAGGCCCGGACCGAAATCCGGGGGGCTCCTGACTCCCATGGTATCGTGATTTAAGTCCTGGTAGGGACTACCGGTGGTCCTGCCGCCAACAAGACCTATGACCGGCAACTTGTAACTGGTCAAATCGTAGCAACCTTCGATGGCGTCTTCTGAAGATGTTTACGATAAGACCAGTAATGCTCTGACCCCGTTTTTTATTAGACAACGCCATTGATGGCCGAAGCCTTGATAATTGGGCGGGGGCCCCTCTTGCATGAACAGATCAATGCCGCAAGTTCCAGAATAGCGTGGTACTCTTCCAATAGCGTGGTCATTCTGGGCCCAGGGGACAATGTCACAAATGTAGCTTACAAAGAGGTCCTAAAATAAATGTCGTTTCGGATATATTTATGTATAATTAAGGAATTTCCAGTAGCCCTATTAATTTTTCGAAACAAAACATTTATTATCCTCATCTCGAATTCCAATGAGGCTATTTACGTAGATGACGATGTGGGTCAGGGCCTCAGCTAACATGCTCTTTCAGCTGGCGTTGTCTTTTGCCAGTTCCGTCCATTCTCACCATTGCATTCATCTTGAGGTCCCCTTTCACTTGGGCACACCAAATAAGATAAAGTTATCTCTTATTGCGTTGTCCTTTTCAGTTGGAGTCAAGGTGACCTAGTCATCTGAGGCTATCCAAGCTTTTTGAATTTGCTTGTGCAAACGGGACCGAAAATTACCCGATGAACTTTTCTCCTGAGCGCCTGAGAGCATTTTCATCCACTTTTGTCAACGTCCAAGCTTCTGCGCCGTAAAGTAAGAACTGAGTAGAAACAATTGCTTTCTAAGCTCAAAGAAGCAGCGACTAGCAAGAGTGATTGTCCGGAAGAGTTCCAATGTGGTGTCGTTGTAGGAGTTTATAGCGGAGCCGAGGCAAATAAAGTCCGTTAACAACTAAAGTTTTAGCAGCCTATAGTGACGTTTTGTCCCAGGCTTCGAGATTTTGTGTCCATCTTTGTTGACAGCATATACTTTGTTTTTCCTTCTTTGCCGCTCCTCCTTCAATAGTCGCAGACGCTCCATTGATAGCTCGCTATGTTCTCTCTGGGCTTCGTACATTTCTTTCAAGAACAATGTTGAAAAAGTCACATAACAAGCCATCTCCTTGTTTACTTAAGTCCTTTTCGGCTATTGGAGTTCCCGGTTTTGTTACGCCGAAAGCGTATTATCCATCGTCATTGTGCATAGTCGAATGAGCTTAACAGGTGTGTCAAAACTAGACCTGGCTCTATATAGTTCACCTCTACAGATGCTCACTTATGCAGGTATAAAATCGATGAACAGGTGGTGTGTATGGACTTGGAACTCTCGGGCTTCTTCCAAGATCCGTCGCAATGTAAAAATTTGTTCCTAGCCTAAGATCACCCTGATAAGGGCGTTCACATAATACGGCAGACAGGATTTTAAGTAAATTGTCTTTTAAATTCTAAAAAATAAAATAAAAGAAAGAGAAAAGTTTAATCTGCATGTTCCTGGTGCTTATGATTGATATTGAGATATAGCTACTTTCATACAAGTAGTAAATGGGGACTTATTTGAAGAATGTTTGCTTCCATCAGCTAGATTATGTAAGATTAAAATTTCAGAAATTGCATATGTACATAAATAAAAATATACTTACAGATAAATTTCAAAAAACCCTCATAACTCTGACGACGAAGTAATATTATTGTCTCATTCATTTGCTAACAAGACCATCAGGGAATAATGAGCAAGTTGAAGGAAATAAAAAAAAAAAGGAAACTAAAACCATGTCCGACGTGGTAGTTGTTCTGTTCTCTTTAGTACAGGCAACCATGGGAGGTTATCAAATTTATTTTCAAATCAGAAATTAAAAACAAAATCTGGAGCCATAGCATTTCCTGTCCATGTTCAGATCCTGCAAGTATCTCAAGCATCATGAATATTTAAACTTTCCCCAATCAAATCGAGCCGCCACTGACACCAGAAAACCACCAGTGGCGAGACAGAACTGCACTATGTATGCAGCAGCAGCAGCAGCAGCGGCAATAACCAGTACGACTGTAGTTTTTCAATTAATTAAAATGCCGTGTTTATGAAATTCCCGCGGCTAGTTTGTCCCACATGCCATTCCATATCATCTCACAATGCAATTGGGAATGCGCTCCAAAATTCGATACCCAACCTCACTTCACCTGATGAATGTTGCGAGCGAAATAGCCGCCATAGCAGGCCTTGTTCTTATCGATCCAACTTCGTTACAAATTTAACCACCAAAAATGTCCTTCTTCTGTCTAATTAATATTTAATAACAACCCAAGTGACACAGGACGTGCAGAAGACGTAGTCCAAGTCCGACTTCCAAGTCGACGATAAAATTTCTCTGATCGATTCAATAAAACACGGTTTTCGCATTTTTTTTCTTTTTTTTGGCTGATTTCCTTGGTGAATTCAATAAATTTGAGCATTCTTAATCTCCACCTCTTCCCCAGCATGTTGTACTAGCATGAACAGTATGTTATTTCAGGAACAAGAACATGAAGAGAAAGAGGATCCAAAAAAAAAATAAACAGCTAAACAGCGCCACCAAAATGAGCAAATGAGCCACATGGAGCTCTGAAAAATGTTTCTGAAGTTAATAAATCACGAGTTGACATATCGTGAATCGGGTATGTACGTCACGTTGCACGAAATTTAGTAAGCGCTGCAACATAAGACAAGGTGACAAAAAGCATATTTGGCCCTTCTGTACAACTGTCCATAAACTACCATCATCATCGTATGCGCGTTGACATTTGTTGCTGCTGTTTGGATTGTTTGTAGTCTTATTTGTTGCTGTTGTCGGCATTAAAGGTATACAACCGACGGCCATCATCATCATCAGCACCACTACCATCAAGTGATAAACGGCAGTGACAACTTAGAGCCAAAATAAATGTTTTGCACTCTTGTTTTTATTTTATTTTTTGGTTTGAACTGAACTTTTTTCGGACCTATTTTAGTTTCCTTTTAATTTTGGAAAAAGGAGAGACTTGGCTTCTAAATGAAAGTCTTACATTGTTGCAGTTCACTGTAGGTGGGAAGAAATATTTTTGAATAATGAAACAGTCTTCAAATTAGGAATTTCTTCACCTAGAAGCCGAATTAGATTCTCCTGTTTTTCGTTCCCAATGTATAACGTACATTTTTTACCAAAATTTGGTTTACAAATTTTCTATGTATATAAGCATTGTGGGTAAAATACATTAATTCGAGGAAATTACTTGTCAGACTGAAACCGGCAGAACACTCTATTAAACAAATTAAATTTTTGAGAGTGTCCTTCGAGTTTATGATATTGTGCAGAAAAAGCTATTGTAACTTGTGGCCTATTTCTTATAAGACTGGTTTATACATATATTTTACTCAATTTCATTTGTAGTTACTGAGTAATAGAGTATTGGTTTGGATGGATTTATCGACCCTTTTGCCCCTTTTTATTTTTTATACTGGCAACCGTCCTTAGAGTGGTAGTTTTTACCGTTTTTCAATCATTTCTGTGGCTCGTTTCTTTGTTCTACTCCTCCGCCGAAATTTAACGAGTTGGGTTTCCCACAAGACAATAACTGTCAAAAGTGAACCTTGGAAAAAAGGGTTATCCCTTACAACACGATACATTTAACTATTGTATGTACACGTACAATCTCTATCTCATGTGAGATATGATGTTGAATAGAACTCGTTTGGTCTGCTTACATGCTGGAGAGATGTACCACATTCAATTGTGTTCACAAGAATCCAATCTGTCAATGAAAATGCCAATAAATACTGAGAAATACTGCGAAATACACTGGTATGTACATCTGAAAATTTTCGAGTAAGTCAATCGGCAATGGAAATGCTTTGGTCCCTCACTGTACATTAGAAAAATGTCTTTTTTCAGATAATTTACCTGTTTCAATATTTCGCCGATTTTGAACCGTGGCACGATGGATTGCTTGTGGAATGTTAATCCATTTGACCTTTCCCATTTTCTCTTCAGTAAACTATCTCGTACACAAAGCGATCCGCTCCGGTATCTTCTACCAGCTTGGTCTTTCCTTATGTTGAATATCATTGCTTGCCTGTTGAGAGGAACAGATTTCTGGACCGAAATTTTGACTTCTTCGCCGTTACACAGTCTACAGAAAAGGTATTTCCATATTCTCAGCACCGACCGTGATTCTACTACAAGGTTTCATTCTTCATCTCCAATATTCATACTATCTACAGCAGAACCTGGAAAAAACTCAAGAAATCACCAATCTCGTCCGTCTGTGCAGAATGATGATTTAGAACGCTCGCTGCTCCGTTAAAGTCGGTAACGACTTAACCGAGACCTTTGATGTCAAAAAAGGTTTTAGACGAGGTAACGCGCTGTCATGTGTCTTCTTTAATATCATACTTGAAAGAATTGTGGGGAACTCATAAGCGAACACTGGAGGCACAACAATGTACTGGCATTCGTCGGTGACAGCTTTTTCACATACCTAAACTCTTCGAAAGCATTTTATATGAAATGCTACGCTTTCAGTGCATATCACTTAACTTATATCACCCAGCCAGCATGGATATCTGATAGGTAAATCAACTGCTACAAACTAAGTTGAATTCGTATCTTTGCGTTTTCAGCCCTAGAAAATGGCAACGAAATCGATGTTATTGCTACAGATTTTGCTAAGGCCTTCGATAAAATATCATATCAAAACCCTCGGTTTTGACCCCATTTTATTAAAATGGATGTCTTCTTATCTGGAGAACCGTTAGGTCGGTCTTCTCAACTCTGTTTGTAGCCACTTCTGGTGCTCCACAAGGCAGCCATCTAGGTTCCCTTCTTTTCATTTTGACTATAAAGGATTCTGAGATGACTATTTAACTATTCCTTCACCCCAAAGACTCTATTCTCATTTAAGAAGACTTCGATAGGTTTTCCACTTGGTGTCTACAAAATTGCTTAGAGCTTAATGTCTCTAAATGTCAGTCTATGACTTTGTCACGTAAATCAAATCGATCTCCTTCTCGACTTTGTTTTCTCAATACCTCAGTTTCGATCCTTTCGCAACCTTGGAATATTATACGAGAGAGAGTTAAATTCCTTTCACATTTTGATAGTCCTTCAAGCCAACTCAACACTTGGTTTTATCAAGCGCATTTTCCAATTCCTATGTAGCAAAGTCACTTTACATTACTCTTATTCTGCCCCTTCTCGAATATGCCTGCCAAGCGTGGGCCCCCATTCATCGAGTTCATACACCTGAAATCGAGAATATTTAACGTCATTTCCTTAGACTTGCTCTTCGAGGACTACCCTTGAATGACCCTTTTATTTTACCTCCCTATCGTGACTGCCTCTAACTTCTTAACCTGAGTATCCTTGGAATACGCAGAGACGTAGCTGACATTCTCTTCATTCATCGACTGCTCTGTGGTTCTAAAGAGAGGCGCCCTTTTGACTTATATTTCCTTCAACACTAATCCCCGTAATTTACGATGTCCTTGTCTCTTCTACATTTCAAACCACCGCACCTCTTCTGATCCACGAACCAATCTCCTTCATGCTCTGTAAGGTCAACTCAAATTACCCCGTTTTTGATTTTCACCTGACCACTACACGTCTCGAACTTGCTCTCCTCCACCATTCTCCTAGTTCCTAACCCTTAATTTTTCTTAGTTTTTGAGTCCTAGTTTTAAGTTAGATTAAGCTTGTATTAAGCCAAATAAACGGGGGTCTTAGCCCGCACCAAAATTGAAAAACTAATTGTGAGAACACAGCGAGCTGTCACCGGAGCGATCGTTCCCAGAATGGGTTCAGCGATAAATGAGGGAAAAACCAAGTATACGAAGACGTTGTCAACTGGAAGTGCCACACAAGATCGACGAATTGGACAGAAAGACACAGTCCAGCAGCTATAATTTCGTGGTAGTAAAGGACTTTGTCTATATCGGCTCTGCTATAAATTCTGCCAACAACACCTCAGCAGAAAAAAAATCCTATTTTACAACTGAAGCATAGACTCTACCCAAAGCAGGTGAAGTCGCTTCGAGAGAAAAATGCTTCGAAAAATATTCGATCCCGTTTGCGTTGACGAACCTTAGAGTAGAAAATTCAACGACTAACTATACGAGCGGTAGAAGCGACATCGATCTAGTCGGAAAACTGCGTATCATTCGCCTGATATGGGTAAGATATAGCAATGGACACCACCGGCCAGCAGAGTCTTCGAATGTAACCCGCAGGGACAATGCAGTAGAGGAAGAACTCACCTTAGGTGGCGGGCACAAGTAAAAGAGTACCTCACCCGAATTGGAGTGCGCAACTGGAGTAGTTAACTGGATTGCCTTGTTAGTTGATGCCCAGGCTCAACCCCAACTATAGCGCTACCTAAAGAAATAAGCAAAGGGAATTTAGACCATTAATAATTTTACATTATTTATCAAAAGTTTTTGAAAAATCATTGTATAAACAAGTGACTTTGTAACCCAATAGTTCAGGCCAGCTAACTTCAGAAAGTAGCCCTTCTTCTCAAAGTCATTTGATACAGTATACCATTCTATCTTTTGTGACAAGCTTAAACAATCCGTTAATATCACAGTCTGTGCTATACAGCTTCTTAATTCTTGTTTAATAGATCGGAAGCAAGCAGTTTAACTTAATAACGGTTTTTAAGGTTTTCTTCCGGTGTGGTCTGCCCCAAGGGTATATCCTGGGACCTATATTATTTTCTATATGTGAATAAACTACCCATCATCACCAAACACTACCCATATTCACCAAATACACATGTGTTCACTGGTGATGTGCAGATATACAAACCATATATGGGTCTTCCACTTGGCTTAATCGAGGATTGTGTAAGTTGTATCAGGTTTTTCAATAAGGACATAACAATTTTGTATTTAAAACACAGATAAATTGAGATATCGGGCTGAAATGTATTCCAGGTGTAGTACACATGTTGAGTTTAAGTATGGAATTCGACCTCGTACAATATGACTACCGCGAGCGTGTTTGCTGCAATCGATTCCAATTTCCCACCACTCATCCAAACATATTGTTTTTGAACTCCTTTAACGTTGTTAGCATTTTGGCATAAACCAATGACATAACGTAACCCCATGAAAAGAAATCCAACAGCGTTAAATCGTATTGCGAGGTGGTCATTCGACTGCTCAATTTCTTGAGATTACACGATTATTGAAATTCACCTTCAATAGATCAATGGATTGCCCATCTGCGTGGCATGTGTCACCATTTTGTTGGAATCACATATCACTCATCCAATTCTGACCAAAACTAGTCCTCCAACATAGCATGATAGCCGACTTCAATGACCGTAACATGGCGATCATTTCCATCAACGAAAAAATACGGTCCAATCACACCTCTTGCGTGAAATCCACACCACACGGTCACTTTTTGTGGATGCAGTGAAGTCTCTTGAAAAACATATGCGTTTGTTGCTGTCCATTAATGCATATTTTGCTTATTGACAAAGCCATTAAGCCAAAAATGAGTTTCATAGCTGAAGATGATTTTTCGATGAAATTTCGGATTTTCTTCAAATTTTTGCAGAGCCTAATCGAATAAGTTTCGGCGTTTCAAATGATCTAGAGGGTTCATTTCCTGAGTTAATTTGATTTGGTATGGATGTAAGCTAAGATCTTTATGCAAAATTTAGCACAATGTGGACTGAGAGATTCGCAACTCCTGTGAACGGCGTGGAATCGACTGATTTGGCTCATTTTGAACTGAAGCACTTATGGCCGCGATATTTTCGGTACTTCGACCTGTGTGCCAGGCACAGAAACATACAGTAGTGAATATTTTGCCTCGAATTTATCCACTATAGCACGCACTGTCTGGTGGGACGATTATTACCACCCAAAATTGGAGTAAGCGGTCTTACAGTTGCGACCATCGACTCTGAATTTTTAATACAATAATTGTCAAACGCTCCTTGTTCGTGAACTTCAGCATGCCAAAAATGTAAATCTTGACTGATGTTTTGACCAATCATAGAAAAAGTTTGAGTGCGCGTTTGTTTTAAAATACAAAATTATTATGTCTCTATTGAAAAACCCTTTATTAATGAGAAACTTGGAAACGTAGCAACTTGGTCTCAGAAATATGGTTTTTTATTGAACCCTAAGAAATCAGAATCACAAGTGATTTCTAAAAGCAATATCGACATTTCATATTTTCCTCCGGTTATGCTAACCAATGCCTTATAGCGTATTTCGAAAGAGCCATGAGTCTTGGCGTGGTGTTTAACCGTAAGCTAACCTGTGGAAATCATATTACGAGTGTTGTGGAAAATATTTATGGTGTCCTTAGAACTCAATCGTTCACTCCCAACAGAAATCGTTTGATGCTAGCGAAAACATTAGCCCTAGTCTATGGGTGTGAAATGTTTCCCAACTGTGATTCGGCCAGTCGATGAAAACTAAATGCTGTATTTAATAATCCAATTTGTTATATTTTTGGAATGCGTAGATACGACAAATTGTCCAACTTCTTGATGCCCTTGTTCGGTACCAATTTGGTATGTTAATTTTACTCTCATAGATCCTGTTAAGCTAGCAACATTAGTGTAAAGGATACAGCAGTTGCCACCCATAAGGAAATTTTGACTTTAAACAAGCATAGCTTTGTTATTTTAAACGCGATTTTAATATGTTATACATTTATATATTGCTTAAGGATTTTCTTTTTACTAAAAATGTACTTCTTCGAGTTAATGGGTTGCAATTTACAATTAAATGGATTATAAAAAATGTCTGTCAAAAACTACTGTAGTTGTCAGTAAGTTGTTAGCAATCTACGGAACTACAGTTGTGGGCACTCAAAAATAGTGATCGAATAATAGCTAGCTAGCTACCGATTTATTAAAATGCATTTAAGCTCCTATAGCTGTTTGAGATTAATAAAACTAAAATGCGATACTTTGATAAATTAATATTTAAAGAATATAAAAAATATAGTTAGATAAATCCATTTATTTTAAAGAGAAAAAAAAAGTAAATAAATTAATAAAATATAATTCAATTAGCAATTGTTGTTTTGTATTTCACAAGTAACTTCGAAACTTCGAAGGAATATCGCTAAAACCAATTTATTGCAAAATTATTTTTAAAAAAAATTAAGACAACATCTTACTAGAACTTGTCTTACATGTAAATATTGGGATATGTGTGTAGTTACTTTTTTTTTGAAAATCTTAATGTGGTACTCTGTGCACTAAACTTCGTGCAAGAAAAGCACATTTGTAAAGAACAAACAGAATTTTCTTCAAGTTCAGCGGCACAAATTTCATTAGAAAATAAATTTTTGATATGGTTACCTTCTCTCGGTTGGCTTTGAAGGTTCTCATTACTCGTATCTTGGCTGATCTCTTCATAAGTCTCAACAAGCATCTTTTCGCCAGGGCTTTCTCATCACAAGGTTAACGCACCAGCCATTACGGTGCTTGAAACATATGGTTTACTAGTTTTTGGTAACGTTCGTTGATTTGTATTTGTTTGCTTTAGTCATGGGTTTGTAGCTTGCTTTGTTTCTTGTTTTAATTGCTCATTATCTTCGTTTCGTTGTTATTCAATCCTTTTTGCTTTCTTTTCTTCTCTGTCAATCTCAAGTTTTCTTTTTTCATCTTTCGCTTTTCTTCTTCCTTAATCCATGAAGTATTAGTTATAACAAAATTTTTTTTTTGTTTCTGGGGTTTCGTACCCTCTCTCAGTGGGGTTTCTGGCAAGTCCAATATATCATCTATTGCCGTATGAGTTTTACTTTGTTCTTGAGCAAATTTAATTGTTGAAGGGGGGGGGGGAGGGGGGGGGCTCAAGAAACTCAAAAGTTGGTTGAATCTCACTTCCTGTAATACAGTCTTTATCGAGTGTATCGAGTGTATCAGTCAAGTTATCAAACTCATTTTCGGTATACACAAATCCATCTATGGCACTTATATCTATAAAAGATTGTTTATCAGTCTGTACAGCTGCATCAGATTTTTGTTTTTCTTCTAAAATTTGTTTGAAGCTTGTGGATTTGAAAAACGTGTAGAGGTTGTCATCGAGCTACTATGGGATCAAATGAATTTTAATTTTTTTTTTAATTTGTTATTTTTAGAAATTTTTTAAGTTTTTAAAAGAAATAAGAATTGGATTAAATTACCTAGTATAGGGTCCGCCAAAAATGTTTTTTTTTTTGAAAATGCTATAAAAAAAACTACTGAATATTTTCTCAAATTTCTTTTTTTATTTGAAAGTACAATCCTTCCAGTTAATAATGGAAAATAATTTCATTCAAATGGCTGCCTCGGCTGGCCATGCAGTAGCCTACACGATCGGTCCAATTTTTAAGCACATTATCGATTGTGTGCAGCTGTATTTCACCAATGGCTTCACGAATGTTGGGTGGCCAAACGACATCAGCTCTGCGGCTGATAATGCGATCTTCAAAAACAGGGCGCAAAACATCGAGTGTAGCTTCGGCTGTGTGGCACGTAGCGCCGTCCTGTTGAAACCAAATGTTGCCAATATCCTCCTCTTCAATTTTTGTGAACAAAAATTCGTTCAACATGGCCCGATAACGATCGCCATTGAGTGTAGCGGCCATTCCTAGTTCATTTTCGAAGAAAAATGGCCCAATTATGCCTCTGGACCAAAATCCGCACCAAACAGTGACTCGTTTTGGGTGTATCGGCTTTTCAATGCATGTGTGCGGGTTTTCTGTGCCCCAAATGCGACAATTTTGCTTGTTTACATACCCGCCAAGATCAAAATGAGCTTCATCTGAAAAGATGATTTTTTTGGCAAAATCGGCATCTTCTCTAAGTCGATCGCAGGCCCACTTAGCGAAGCATTGTTCAAGCATATACACAACCATATTCGTTCAGCGGAAGGATAAAACTAATTATCTGTCAAATCAGACATGAGCTAAGTGTTACCATTCACGAAAAAAAGACTAGTTGAAAAAAAAAACGTTAGATGACGGACCCTATATAAGAATAGAATCAAAATGCTGGCAAACACCACTCCTTTTGACATTTACCAAGTTTAGTCAGTTATTATTATCTTGTCTCTTGCCCGTAAACTACGAGTCTACAGCTATTTTCCGTTCGTCTTTGGTTTTATGCTTAACTGTGTGGGGTTGCCTATTTACCTTTCTATTGTATAAAGAGAGCAAAGAATCAGCAGTTGCATTTTTGGAACAGTGAACTTGCCAAACTTCAATTTTAAGAAGTTACATGCTCCCTAAAGCAATGTAAGTTAGTTTAAGTTTTGTTTATGTTCATATATGATAATTCAGTAGTTTGTTTTAGAAAATAAAATTGAACTGAATCCACCTTGGACTTTGTGGATTATTGTTGAAGTTCGATTTTTGTTTTGAAGGAAATCGTGTGGGAAATTGTCCTACAGAGGTTTTGCAAGTCTTTAAAATCCGAAGTGATGTTAACTTCGTTTTTACATGCCTCTAATTGTGCAACTTTCTCCCCTCCAATTATCCTGCAAAACTGGTCAAAAGCATCCTGTTCCTGATGATGACTGAAACTTCGCATTTTCTGATATCCTAATTTTGTATATCTACCAAGGCATTTAGAGAAATTAATAGCTGAAGAAGCCCTTTAATATAGGAGCTGTAGGAAAATGTTACAAATTTATTATATTCTTGGAACACAAAAAAAATTTCCGCTAAAGAATTAACTGGAACAGAGCAAATCGCTATTGAACGGAGAGGTGTCAACTACTGTATCCAAAAAAAGGGTATCAACTACTATATCCGTTACGATATCTTTATGAACGATATGATTTCGAATGCTTATCATCCGCACCATGCCTCTCTTACATCCGAATGCCGAATTTTTGTGCATGCCATTCGCCCGTGGAACTTCCTGTCGCATTCTATTAGGCAACTAGAAAATGAAACTATTGTGACAAAAATATAAGCAAAATGCGTATATTTTTGTCACAATAGAATATGCATACATTCATTATGTACGGCACATATATGTAAATTACAATAGTTTTACCAATTTTCTTTCTTATTCACTCTTTTTTCCTCTTTTTAATTAAAATATTTGATTTGAATGTTGTTACCATTTTTCTTTTCTCATTCTCCGTTTTTCTTTATGCCACAACTCTTAACTTGCTCTTATATGTGCTTGTTATATTACATTCTCTCTAATTTTGTTACAAGAAATATTCTTATAATAAGCTTAGACTTAGAGATTTAATGTAATTATTCGATTATATTGTATTTACAATATAAATATAATTATTGAGTTATGAATTAATCTACTACCTCAGTTTTCGTAGCTGCAATAATGTATAATTTAACACTGATTTATAAGACATTATATTCTAAAGTGTATAAGAATCGCATTCCAAATAAAGAAGTAAACAAATTAAAAACCAAATGTGCTTCATCGCTTATAACTAACTTGTTAAAAAAGTTGGAATCATCTACGACAAGCTGGTGGATCTGTTGGTATATTCTAGGCATTGTTCTGCATCTTGTGGTAATAACTCGTGGGCCAAGTTCCAAGATGCCCAGCTGTGTCGTCGTTGACACTCTGTATATCAGCCCCCAAAGCTTCTTCATTTCAAGCAGGACGATAAGTTTTGGTCGTACCAAATGCAATTACCGCACCCCATTTCCCAAAATGGATGATTAAGTTTCTTATGCTGTTTTCACTATGAGCTATTACAGCCTTTAAATGCGGACGGTATTAACTTTGTAAATAGATCGTAGCTCAACAAACAAAACTAACTTAAGGTGTTAGGTTATATCCCAAAAGATTTTGGCCGGGAAATATCTCGAAGTACTTATTTTTCAAAGTACAGTACAAGGCCGCCAGCCTCTTATGACCGAAACGAGCCAGGGTATTTTAGGGGACTTGAGTAGGTATACGGTAGGAGTTTTTGAAGCTATTTGCCACAATAGTCTAACTATTGCTTGTTTCGTCTTTAGAAATGTCAGTTTCAGTCAGTTTCGTACAGTAAAACATTCGAGAAAGACGATATTTGAGGAACGTTTGTTTTCTATCGATAATTATGCTAACTTTTTTTTTGTTTTGTGAGTGTTATTGATTCGTTTTTATAATGAGTGACAAAGTGTATTGTGGTCAAAAATGACCAAAAAAAAACACGTACATAGAGCGAGAGACTGAAAATATCTGGAGAAGAAGACCGCTGAATCGACACGAGTTAGTGGCACCAAGTGAAATGAATGCTAGCACATCCGCGAAAAAATTTAAGCAACCGGAAGATATGTACGATATTGAAGTGAATCCAGGTTTTGTTTATCGTGTGATAAACTTTATTGCAGTTTTTTGAGCTATTTCAAACGTTGTATAGTGTGCAAATCGCAAGTGAAATTTACGGAAGGGGTAAGCGCGGTTTGGGATTCAAAATAGTAGTGTCCTCTGAAAAATTTGTACAGACTGATACCTAGTAGTCCATTTATTGAATAGGTTATGAAATAAACGGTAGAATTGTAATTTCCATGCGATCACTTGGAATTGGTGTGCACGGAATAAAAAAGTTTAGTGCATTGATGGAATAACATCGGCCTATGTTTCACTCTTTCTATGATAAATTTGTCAAAAGAATTTCAACTGCAACTAAACTACATAGTTTGCAAAAACAGTGTGATGTAAGATGAGATAACTATTTCTATTGGAAAAGGAAAAAATGGAATTATGGTATCAGGCGATGGTTCGTGGAGAAAATGTAGGTTTACGAGTACATCCTTGTTTGACTTAGTGACTACTATTGGCAATTACAATACAAAAATTATAGACTGCGGAGTGAAATCAAAACTGTAAGGCTTGTGGGTGCTGGAAGAATAAAGAAGATACCGATGAATATACGGAATGGGCACAAAATCATAAAGATAAGTGCGATGTGGAGGTCGATTCAGTTGTAGAGATGTTTCAGCGAATCGAAGCTTTGCACCAGATAAAATACACCCTTTTTTTTATATAACTTGTGCGCCCTCAAGGGATTTAATTACCCTTAAAATATTTGCACACGGCGCGAGCGAAGGAAAATCAGGGAGGATGGAAAGGGAACTATCGAAGAACGTTGGTTTTAAATGTTTGAAAGTTATAATGACTAGGAAATAAAGAGCCCTGCCTTCCATAAGCAAGTTGTACGGCTTTAGAGTACGTCTGAAAGTGCATAGAGGGTATACTGATGAGCATTCATAGCGAAACGAGCACTGGTGGTGGCAATAGCGATAAAACAAAGTGAGACACGAGACATTACGTCGGTGTTCGAGGGTGTCAATTGATTGACTGATATTAGTATTAGCAATGAGTTTTATCGCACGGTTTTGAAACCTATCTAGCAGGTGCAGAGATGTTTTAGGAGCACCTGTACACCAAATTTGGGCGTATGAATGCCTTATATATTGTGGCGAGATCAGAAGGGGTAAAATATTTTTTACATCGCTTGAGGAAACACAGACATTTCACAGCATTTTTGACGAAACCGAATATGTGGTCATTCCAACCTAAGTTGTCATTGACACGCATACCAGTAATGGAAAGTTTTGCGATTTCGACGATACAGTGCCATCCATTAATAATGGCTGGGTGTTTAAATTTCGCTTTAACAACAGCAGACAGGATTCTGTTGGTGGTTCCCCAATTAGTTATGCGGTCAACATCAGAATTTAATGAGCTTAACATACGCTGCCATTCCCGTTCTACACCCGAAGAGCAGGGACGTGACGAAAATAAAAAGCAGAGAGTACTGTCATCAGCAAAGGAATATATTGGATTGGAAGTGACAGATAAGAGATCAATGATAAAAATTAAAAAGAGTGTCGGAGACAGAACGGAGCCCTGGGGCACACCAGCATTTATTTTATGAATATCAGACTTGAAGCCATCCATGACAATTTGAATTTAACGTTTCTACAGGTAATTTCTAATCCCATGATGAAGAGTTTCGTCGATCCCAAATGCGCGCATTTTCGACAGACTCTTTCGAATGCCTTAGCGAACATTGTTTTCGCCAGATTGATGTATGCTTTGGGGTGAGACATGCCATCAAATCACCAGTTGACCTGTTGCTACAAAAACTGTACTACCGGCCATTGAGCTGATGGTTTATTAGCGTTTCCATGACCTCGGAAAGAAGGGAAGTAAGTGCAATGGGTTTGTAGGAAGGGAGCGAATAAGATTCCCGTTTTTAGGGACGGGCTGGACAAATGCTGTTTTCCATCTGCTCGGAAAAATTCCTAAAGAGTAGGATTGATGAAAAAGTTTACGCAGTGGTTTTTCGAGCGTGGAAGAACACCTCTTCAGAAGAAGGGGAGATATACCATATGGACCAGCGGATTTGTGAATGTTAAGATCTTTGAAAACTCTTGCTACTACCCATTGTATTGATGCGGTGATTCCAAGACTTTTAAAGGTATTGCTGATGCTAAGCCCTATGAGAATGTTACAGCACTCAAGACTATATAGATCACGTTCAAAAGCCAAAGGGTATGCGCCTACGTAATTTAAAAAGAATGCAAAAGTTCTCCGTGGAAGGGGCAAATTGACGGGAAAACCGATAGACAAGCTCCCTATTTATTATGGATTTGCCATTCTTAGAAACTGTATTTTCAGTTGAAAACATAAGAAACAGTAAATGGGCAGCATTCGATCATAAATTATAGTATCTACTGATGCAAAACCGCAGCGCGATAAATGTCCGATCGGAGAGGACTAATAGTGCTCATGACAAAAGGCTAAAGCTACAAATAGTTTGGCTAAGTACAAACATAAGCCAGTTTTTCCAATTGAAGTGTATGAAGCTATCAAGTCAATCTACGAAGAATTGACTAGACACGATCTTCTTACTCGATGTACTCGTACTGAAAGTTTTAATTCGACTGTGTTGGCCTCAAAATCCATTTCTGGTGGTAAAACTGTGTTGGATATAGTTATGGATGTTGGAGTTTGCGTGTACAATGACGACTTTGCTTCAATTTTGTATATAATGAAAGCAATGCATTTTGTAACTGTTGGAGCCGATTGACAAAGAGCGCATAAAGCTTGCAGAAAGATCGCTGTCTAACACTACAGAAAAGTAGAGGATCGCTTTAAAATCCAATAGAAAATAAATGAATGAGCAGGACACTAATCTAGAAATCCAATTATATGGTGCAGACATCGCAAAGCTTTTCATGCCTTTCTATAACTTAAAATTTTAAACGCATTCATCTAAAAACTGCATTTTTCCAGTTGGCCGCAGCCATGACTTGAACAATTTTCAACCAATTCACGTCAAATTTTAACCAGATCTTTAAAATTATATTGTCTAAGTAAGTACGTAGGATTTTTTTTATATGGCATAGTACATTTGTTATTGACAATTTTCTGGCGATTTTTCTGCGAATTTTGCAAGTTTGATTTTGGAAGTGCACCATTGGGCCAAAAATCAATATATCAAAAAAATCCTACGTACTTCTCTAGCTGTACGTTTCATTATACTCGTAATTCAAAATTTACAGGAGCTGTTGGTACGGCCGTAGACCCTTCAAAGAAGAGAGATCATTTGAGAAACGCTGCACAGCCACCATTTTTAAATAAATTATTCTATAAAAATTATGTGTTACAGTTAATCATATGTATAATAAACTTGTACCTTATTTTATATATTTCCTGTTTTTACGGACTCTAGAGTGGCCTAACCTCTTAAAAGTCACCAACACTCGGCTTTCTTTTTCGTTTTCCTTAATTGTCAATCTTTTCACTGAACAATAATGGTAACCTACCCGAATATTTTCACTTCTACTCTCTTTGAAATTCTGGAGGGAAAGAAACCTCATCGGTGTTAAAGATCGGCAAATATCACGATAGAAAGCAAGATTACCATATGTCTATTCCACCGAGATGGAAAACTCTAATAATAACTATGGGTATACCAATTTACTTGGTCATCCTAATGCTAATAACGAAGTCCTGCACAAAGTTGTGGTGCACAGAAATGTCAAACGGAGACATGCAAATTCTTAAATCTCGTACGAGTACTTTGTCGCCATTTTATCCTTCACTTCAACCTGATGTGTCTAACTTAATTAAAAATCTGTTGAGGGTGCTGTGAGAATTTTCAATGATCCAGCGGAAGAATGAACTCATCAGCTTTTATATATACTCACTCGTATATGCAGTGCATCGAAATAAAATGATCTTCCTCATGCAACCTTAACACGTGTTCTTTTGGCACACAACATGGTTCAGGTAGTTTGAAGGGGCATTGCAATCAATATCCCGTCGCCCGTTCTATCCTCCGCTTAATGCGCATAGACTTTGAATTTGAGAACGGATAATGTAGCACCTGGTAGTCTTAGTTTTAGCTATTCTGAGTGCAGAGGCTCAGCACGTAAATTATGTTTACTTATCGGCAGTGAATATTAATTGCATTAGTTAGTAGAGAAATCTAACGGCCAATGGCTTAAGTTTAGATGTTTGATGTGGAATTTAAGCCTGTGTCTCATCTATATGAACTTTGCTAGTGAATACGAGTAGAAGCTAAGCCTAAACTAGATACACTTTTTCAATAGTTGTTTAGATACATGGATTACCTAGGTACTTTGTACGTGAAACTGTGCAAAGTACTTTTACAAATTAAATATATGGGTATCATGTTAGGTTAGAGAGATTCAGAATGTTGGATGCTATCACTGGGTGCATTGCACGCCGATGCAGGTGACGGCCTTAAATTGAGTAGACGAAGAATGTGGGAATATCATATGTACTGAAGCAACAAGAAAATTAATTTAGATTGGCATAACCCAGAAAGTTTGAGTTTCAACTTAAAATGCGTACACACGAGAAGTGAAATGGCATATGGACGGTTGTTTTTCTTTAAAAATAAATTAAGAATGATTTTAACTATTTCAACATTTTCAGAGTTCAAGCAGTTTAGGAATACAAAGACCGAGTCTACTAATAAGATTATAAGTTATACCATCAGGATAATTGCTTGAACACATTAGAAGGGCACCGTTTTGAGGACGATCCATCAAAATCATATGTTCTTGCCTCTCGAGTTTTGCTTTGTTCATCATGATGTTCACAGACAGAGCGATCTGCAATTTTCTGCCAACGAAGACAGAATTAGATAACATCTGTCCCGCTGAGATTGAAAAAGAAGCTCAGACATTGCTTGACCATTGCACGACCATCCTTAGGGGTGATGCACATAACCTAATTCGCAAGAGTTATTTACTTACTGTTTATATCAAAGCGAGCCAGAAGCTCTAATTTTCATCTGTTTGAATACCCTGGATAGGCTATTTAATAGCCTCAAATATTGTTCTTAACATGCACACTGCAAAGAAAATTTATTAGTACGCGTATGTTATTGGATATGCGCATACCCTGAAATATATTTCTTCCTAATTGACAAAACGTTCAACCATTTCAAATAGGAGCGACAACTGGTCCACTATAAAGTTTGTGGTAGGAAGATTTTCTTGGCACAGTGACAAATCAATCGCTTACCGAAGGAATTATCAACACATAGCTATGAGAAATTTCAGTAGGAGAAATATCAGATAAAGCACAGTGCGAGGTAATGTTTGTTCTCATATCAAAATTATTAGTCAACAAATCACTTAGACCTCACTGGCAAATGAATGTTTGCTTGAACTCTTAGAAAGCTAGTGTGAACAGCTTTGTATCTACTTTCCAACTGAGCTCAATAGTGTGACTTAGGTGTGGACTCAAGTCGAACCGAATTAGTCCTCTTTACAAGAAAATATAAAATCCTATCTACTGCCACTTATTAAGTTTAAGACTAAGTTTATTGGAATGATTTTGGACTGTTTACTTAACTGAAAATCACAAGTCCAGCATGTGTGAGAGCACCCCTTCAGCTGCATTAGACATGCTAAGACCCCTACTACCTCTTGTCGTCTACGGGAAGCAACTACGCAGCGGTTTGAACTAACTTGCATCTTAAAGCTTACTCGCAGTACATCTGTTTCTAAATAGGACGCTTGCAACACAATACAACAGTTCTAGTGCCAAAATCCCGGGTGAGACTGAATGGGTACAATTATGCCGAATTGAGAATCCATCCACTTCTATACGGATAGCTCAAAAATTAGTCAAAACATGTAGAGCGGTGTATTCTTCAAACACCTCACATAAATTACCTCTTTCGGCATCTCAAATCACTGGCATTCAAAGAGTGCCGCTGCTCATAAAACTGACTTAAAATTGCTAGTTACATCTGTACTTTTATTAATATTAACCGTTTGTACTTGAGCGGCGCCTGGTTGAATTGAAATGTTAACTCGAGCGGCGCTGCTACGGCCGCCGTTTTAAATTCTCGATTGGCCTTTAGGTACGACTTTAAGACACGAAATAATTTCAGCTACGCATATGAAACCAGTCTTGCTCTTTGGCAACTTTTATAGAATCACGGCTCCTTATTTTTTCTACTAAAACCTCTATCCTGGCTTGCGGGAGGACATGACTCTTTTATAATTTGCATGATCTCAGCAACGCTCGCAACATATTATCCTTGCAATTTCTCATCAATCTTCATCCTATATAGAGCGGCATTGTTATGGCTCCACACCAGCTTGGTCATGTGCCGAATTTGCTCATTTTCAGGTGTTGCGTGAGCAAGCGTAGAAGACAATAGGCTTAGGCTTCAGAGTTTGCTCCAACGCCTGAATATAGATCTCGGAGTTCATCCGTTTCCTATAAATAAATGGAAACTCCACTCCGCCTGGCGTCATAAAACAGCTATTCATCACTCTGCTCCCACTGTGTTTTACAGGATTTTAGGTTTTCCCAGCTCTGCAACGTGCCTGCACTACGAAGCAAGCAAAGACCGTGTTAAAGTTGAGAGCACAAATTTCTCATGTTCTTATGTTTCCCGTCAAGATTGTGATTTATCTTTAACTACATACTATTGCGCGTTGAGCTTATTTCGATATTACGTTCATTGGACCATAAAACCTTCTCTCAGTCTGAAGCTGCCCAATTCTTATTACATTTTCGCCCAAGCAAGTCGTTTCTTTTTGTTAGCCTCTGAAAGCAGAAGTTTATTACTGGCTTATCTTACTTCGAAGCCAATTTCATTAAGTAGGCTGCCAACAGTTTTAGAGGAAATATCGGCTGAATGGTGACTTCTTAGCCTAACCGCTAAGTCAGAAACTGTCTATCGACGATTCCTCAATGCTCCTCTTCTCTGATTGTGGTTTCCTCTCCCTTACATAGTTCACCCCTTGGGTCTCATTAGAGTTTGCATAGCATAACCTGAACAGTTCAAGCGCTAAGTAATCTGGACTTGAAAATTCCCATCGAGTGCAAAGTAAATATTTTTGTACATTCGGTTTCACTTAAACATCCTTTTTGACATTTTCTTAGGTACATGTGCGAATATTTGTATTGCCTTCGATCAATTCAAATCAAAATACAAGAAATTCGAAATTTTTGTATAGAAAACGTCGCAAAAGCTGGCTTTTGTTTTACAACAAAAATTTTGTGATTTCTTTATCAGTGTTGGCTTTCAAAATTTGCAAAGTTTGTGGTTTGTTGTGGTGAACGCCAGATTTCAGAAGATCTCAAAGGAAAAAGTCTGGCGTCGTCAGATCTGTCGATCTTGTCGACCTGAAAATTGATGATTCAAAATCTCCTTCGTTGCCCGAGCTAACATATGTGAGTGGTTGCTCCGTCTAGCTGGAACCAACAATGCTCGAGACCCAATTCAGTAACTCGCAGCAAAAAAAAAACGTTGCGGTGGTGCCGTCACCGTCCTCAAAAAAATAAAGGCCGATTTTATATATGAAATCTTCCTCTTCTTGCACCGGGTTTAACAGAGCATGGGAGTAAATTAACCGCACTTGACGGTCAGCAGGCAGCAAATAGTGAACGGTTTGCGCTTTATAAGGGAACATTTTCATGTCATTCACCAAAATTCGATGCAATGAACGCCTGCTGATGCCAAATTTTGTGCACCGTTGTCTGGTTTATGTTTATGGGCTCTCTTGATCGTCCTCAGCAACAGCAGTGAAGTGAAATTTCAGACGCTCAGCCAGCCAAACGCTTGATTATTCTCGTACATGGTGCAGGACGACGAGTAAAACGACGACGAAATTCGTGCTGCGTTAAAACAACAGACCGGAAATTGGACAAGCTGGCAGAAACAATAACTCCGCGTTCTTCAGGTGTGTATCACTCCATTGTTTTATTTTTTTTTTGTATAAACCAGCGCGCGCTCAATGGGTTAAGGTACCCTTAAAATGTTTGCACACAGCACGGACGACGGAAATTTAGGGAGGAAAGACGGATAGGTACCGGTGTACCGGTGTACGTTTTATATGTCTGAATGTTATAATGACTAGGAAATAGAGAGCTGGGCAGGGCATTCCACAAGCGAGTTGTTCGGCTTAGGAACGAATCGCGATATTTCAGAGTACGTCCGAAAGTGGGCTTGAAGGTATACTGATGAGCATTCATGGCGAGACGTGTGTTACGATTCCTATGGAACTTTGTTGGTCGAAATAGCGATAAAAGAGAGTGAGCAACGAGACATTTCGTCGGTGTTCGAGGGTGTCCATTGCCTGAGTGATATTGATATCAGCTGTGAGTTTTATCGCACGGTTTTGAATCCGATCTAGCAGATGCAGAGGTGGCACACCTGACCAGATGTAAGCATTGTACTCCAAATTTGGGCGGATGAAAGCCTAGACATTTCGCAGAATTTTTGGCGAGATCGAATATGCAAATATGTGGTCAATCCCACGTAAGTTGTCATTGACGCACATACCGAGAATGGAAAGTTTTTCTTTTTCAACGATGCAAGTGCCATTCATGGATAATGTCTGGGTGTCCGGATTTCGTTTTAACGACAGCAGATAGCATTGTGTTTCGGAAGCATTAAATTCCACTCTGTTGATAGTTTCCCAATTGGTTATGCTGTTGATATCGGAATTTAACATACGCTGCCGTTCCCGTTCTGCAGCCGATGAGCAGAGATGTGGGTTCGGAAACGAATATGAAATGCAGAGAGTACTATTGGACTAGAAGTGGCAGACAAGAGATCATTGATGAAAACTAAAGAGAGTGTCGGCGACAGAACAGAACCCTGGGGCACACCAGCATTTATTTTGTGAATATCAGACTTGAAACCATCCAAGACAACTTGAATTGAACGTTCCGATAGGTAATTTCTAATCCATTGAAGAAGAGAGTCATCGATCCAGAAAGCACGCATTTTCGACAAAAGAGCCTGATGCCAAACTCTGTCAAATGCCTTAGAAATATCAAGTGAAACTATCTTGCTTTCACCAGATTAGTATTGGACTTTGGTTCCACTTTTCGGTGAGACATGCCATCAAATCACCAGTGGACCTGTTGCAACGAAAACCGTACTGCCGGTCATTGAGAAATTTTCGTGATTCATGATATTTCATGAGCTGACGGTTTATCAGCGTTTGCATGACCTTTGAAAGATGGGACGTAAGTGTAATGGGTCTATAGGAGGAGAGAGAAGAAGACTTGCAGTTTTTAGGGACGGGCTGGACAAATGCTGTTTTCCATCTGCTCGGAAAGAGTCTCAAAGAGTAGGTTTTGCCAACGTGGAAGAACACCTCTTCAGAGGAAGGGGAGATATACCATCTGGACTAACGGTCTTTTGTGTGTTGAGATCTTTAAGTACTCTTGCTACTACACGAGTGCGAAAGTGGATTCGTCCCATTGATGACTCGACGCACTCAAGTGTAGGCGGAGGCAAAGTACAATCTGGAAGTGTAGAGCTGGCCGCGAAGTGTGCAGCAAGCAGATTGGCCTTGTCTAAAGAATGAGGTAGAATTTCTGATGTTTTTGACAAACGACCAAAAGTTTTTACTGTCTTTGTGACGTTGTAGTATTTTTCGCCTCAACTTCTGGTCGTATTGAAATTTCACACGCTTAAGAAAGACGTTGCAGTCATTCCTGGCTCGTTTAAACTTTTTTCCGTTTCCTTCTGTTGGGTTGGTCTTGAAGGACCGAAAAAACATTTCTCTTTCCTTTACAGCTAGAGTTGTACAATGTCTTTTCTTTTGGTTTGATACTCTTCATTCGATGAGGGATAAAGGATCTCATTCCAAAGGGAATAGTGTCTGTGATCATATCAGCAGCGGCATCCACGTCGTTATCGAGGAAACATAACGACCAGTTAAAATTCCTAAAGAAGCTGTTAAGTCCGCTCCAATTGGCTTTCTCGTATTGCCATACGGTTCTTTTAGGAATGTTTTCGCGAACTGTGTGTTCGGTGTACGAGAAATTAGCTGATATGACACAGTGGTCCGACGAGCCTAGAGCGGAGAGCACATCAACGGAGTACTTATCAGGGTGAGAAGTTAAAGACAAATCCAGGGTGTTGGTGGTATGACTATCAACGTCTGGTATTCGCGTGCGTTAAGTTGTTTTCCGCAGGGAAGATCTCAACACACCGTCCTTCGGGTGTTGTCTGTCCAGAATGTCGAAGTCTCACAGGATTGTGCATATTGAAATCGCCCGTAATAACGATTTCAATATGGGGATTTAGGGATACAATTCTTTGAATGGAGTCAGACAGCGCATCAAACTCGTTAAAGGTCGAGTTTCTGTCCAGTTTGGGGCTTCTGTAAATAAAGCAGTTGTGGATAATTTGCTTACGGAGATGGAATTTCAACCACATGAAATTTAATTCCGGTTTGGAACAGGGACTGCATTGTGGTGGAATCTGGTAGGCTACATCACTGCACACGTAAATGGCGAGACCGCGACGGGAAAAAAATAGTGTTCGTAGCCAGGTAGCTTCAGATCAGAAAGATATGAGAGGTGTGGGCTGGGATCCGTGTTTCACTAAGTGCCAAAACACCTGGCTTGAATTTACAGACGTGGACGTCAACTAATTCTCTATCTGTCTACAACACAACATAAATGTCAAAGCACAATTCCACTTGACGTCATTTGCAATGCCAAATTCATATTATGACATTACTTTTGCCCCACCTTGTGTTTGCAGCTGTAGGAAAATTATTAAGAAGAAATAGGGTGCCTATTTGTCCGTGACTGTATATGATTTCGGACTACATTTTTCTCTATGTTGATGCGTTTTACATTTTTCTGTTGCTAGCTCTTTAGCTTTTCTGCATATCTTCCTGCACTGCACGACGGACTCCTAGAACGGCAGTTGATTGAAAACAAATTTGGTTCCACTAATCGACATCTTCATAGTTGCCTGCTAAAGTAGCTAGCAGCTGAGTCATTAGACGTGCGACATTACCGGCTTTTGCTTAAATGTTGAAATAGTGCGACAGTGCGTGTGTCCGGAGGAGTAAGCTCTCTTTTACACAAAATACGAGATTAATACTCGTACAATACCCAAAGGATTATAGGTCGTTTCCAGTTTTCAGATCATACTTGTTAGATATTATATTCGTAGTACTCTATATCTGCTCTCCATCATTCTCATGGCTAGAACTTTGATTTTCTTTTGAAACTTTTAGGGATTGCTTCTTTCAGAAGAGTGTACAATTCTATTGTACAATATGTAAGGACGGGGCAGCTCGACTTTGCTATTCCTTGAATAATTAATGAAAATTCACCATTCATTCGATCATAACTTTCTTAATAAAATTCGATTCCCAACGAAATTACAGCTTATACTCACAGTCATACGTCTAGGATTGTATTAGAGTATTCAAATTCGCAATATCAACTAGACCCGCCAAGTTGCTGCAAGGAAGTAGTTACCGTTCTAGTTCATTGCCCAAAAATTCCAAAACCTTTTGTATGTCCTACGAGGGTTAATATTTTATTGCATAGATTGTCCCTTTGTTTCCCAAGCAGGTTATAGATGGCTTCCTTTGTATAATACATTGTACTCGCTAGTTTTCATATTCAATAAGCATGCAAAGAATCAGAGTCTATGGAATAATTTAGCCGTTGAAATTTGAATATGTCTTGCTGGATCCAGTTCATCTTCTTCGCTTACAAATCGTAAACTGCAATTGGGCGCGCGCACCCAGAAATCCCAGAAATCGCAGAAATCCGAGAAATTACCAGAGTTTCTCTGCCTTTACCGATATGATGATGCATTGCTTCCCTCTGCTCAGTGTGAGCTACGATCGAATAGTATTTCAGGTTCAGACACAGGAGCGATTTTCTATTCGTTGAATTAATCACTGGCGCATTTTAAATATGGAAAAATATTCATTGGACATTGCGCACAGTACAGATGCATTCTGAAGAGCGCATGCTCCCTGCATCCGTAGAATCTAGTCTCGTCCATTATTCGGTTCACAGTCAGTGGTCTACAATGGACCGCAATGGAGCAGTTAGGCTTAGCTACAGGTAGAACTACAGCTGCTAGTGCTGCTGCTGTGTGAGCCAGTCTTATTAACCCCTTACAGTAAATCAAACGAAATTACATTTCTCAGGTCCATATGGAGCCATAAAGCTTGATGGTTTTCAAATAGGATAATATCCTATCTGCAGCACTACCACCATCGCATTACCATCACACAACCATCATCAACAACGTGCCCAGATAAACATATTCTCACATAGGTAGTATAAAGTACTCGCACATATGTACATACTCAAACTCGTGTATCAGAAACCTGGATATGACATTTGTTTCTTGGCATTTACGGATACCCTGGCACTGGCAGACCAGATGGAATGAGCATTGCAGGTTTTTTCATTTGTTTTGAACAAATTGCCAAAGCAATTCGTATGACATTATGATCGATGACAAACCATTCGGCATTCGAAATGGGAATTCCCCATGTAGAAGTGGATATTGATTGAGGATTTATGGCACTGTTGCGGCAGGCGAATGGTAAAGGCAAAGCAGGGTGGAGTAAGGTAGACTATAGACATTTCTTCGTAGAGTTCAGATGGACTTATCCATCATGTTCTACTGCTGCGTTCGTCCCTCTACGTACATATTCTTTTCTTTCGATTTTTCTGCCCTCAATGCTATGAACGAAATATGAGATGATGCCTTGGCAAGGGAAAGCTTTGCTTTACAAAATATTCGACATGAAATAGTAAATTGTCGTGTAGATTTACGTTGGCCAAGAAACATGGAATTGTGAAGGCGTCGTCTGTCTGTAATTGAAATTTGCCTTCCATGGTTGAAGTCGTTTTCATATCGATTAATCGATTTTTCTTTTACCCACGCACATTGCTTTGTGGGAGCTTGTCTTTCCTTTTTAAAAGGACTAATGTTCGTGAAATGGATTCGATTGATGTGACCAACAGCTTTGTGTGTTGAGATTCGCAACAATGATTTCACCTTCTAAAAAAGCAACGTTCTGCTCTACAAATTTCATTAATTTGAAGAGTTTTTCAGACCCACAATTTATACCCACCTGTTTTGGCTCCACAAAAATTGATATCCTTGGTGAAACGCAAACCAAAAATGACAAAAATTCCAAGAATCATTGTATGAAGCATCTACATGGGTGTGTGTGGCTTTAAAATGTTGCGATAGTGTATCTCCACTTAAAATTCATTGAATTAAAGATGTGAGAATATGATTTTGATTACCACATTTACTAACGCCTGGCTTATGCCCCGAAAATTATTGAAAAACTTAGGATAGATTGCTTTGATTTCAGAACAGCTTGATCCGATTGATCATATTCCAGCCAAAGGTAATGAAAAAAATATTTAAATTAACTGTGCAATATTTGCTGATTAAAGTGACTGTAGAGTGCATCCTGTTGATGAAACGAAGGAAAGTTTAGTTTTTGCATCGATTAGTTCAACCCAGAATTGGTTAAGAAATAAGTGCGTGAACCTTAGGTCAGGGGTGACAGGCGGTTAGATCAGAGAATATATTTGCCATTGCTATTGATGCCATTACCGAGAGATTATGAAGAGCTACTTTCGAACAAGTTTACTTCTAAGTCAAACCATATAGAGCCTGGCTACCAAAATGAATTTTTCTTTTGGAGGAAAGGGCAGGTCTCTACCATAGCAGACGCAGAATTATTTATTGCTTCTCTTTTTCAAAACAGTCGATAACTAAGTGTGGTGACATGTCTACTAATTATACAATTTATCTGTGATAATTAGTAACATTTTCACAGATAAAGGAATCATTTTATGTGTCAGATGAGATCCAGCTAGGGCCAGATCTGTTTGATTAAATTGCAAGTGTTAATAGCTAACCACTTGCCATTGTGTTTTGTCTACCGCATCTAGCTAGAATATGAACTCACAAGCAGAGAGCGACATTTACCAGTGCCTTGAAATAGTTCGATGTCCAAATACCTTCCAAATGTGGATGCTGATTAGTTTGGTTTACCGAGATCATTAAGCTATAGACATCAGCTTTTTTCCATCTCGACACTCTCAAAACCTAGCGCAAGGACTTTCTGTAGCCACTTTAACCTTTTGCACTCGAGACGTTTTCGAGTCAGAGCAAACCATGCAGTCCCTTTTTGATCCTTTTAGTACAATGCTATTTGAAACTTCCCATTTAGTTGGATTTCGTTGGGATGCTGACGATATGATTCTCTTAATTACTCGACCAGTTTTTTTAGAAATCGCAAATGACTGAGTAGCTTTTCCCCTTTTTTGGTCTGCTCTAGTTTATACAGAATGTAGGAATTTAACAGGCAAGATTCCATGCCCCCCAAAATAAAGCTTACGCCACCATTTAAGCGATTTTCGCAGAACACAATACGTTGATTCATATTGGTCCGCCCGACCTGCACCATCCATATATTTTATACAATTCAATACAATATTAGGTTTCTTGACGATTATTTCCACACCACCTCGTGTAATCATTTTGACCATCGACATTCCAATGTCCGCTCTCGTAGTCAAACAATTGACAATCCTCTTATCTTCCACCTTAAAAGTAAGGTGTTGCCCCATCGATACGCGACCGTGAATCTTTTCGAAAAAATTGGCTTTTTTTCTATTTCCTTGGGTAATTCTCTCCTGTTTGTTAAGATCATTCCGGTGATATTGCATTTCGATTTGGCTAGTTCTTGAGCTAAGACATAACTAGTCTAGTAGCGATCCGCCGTGTACATTTGGTGCCCCTGAGAAGCTGGAATTTTTTCCAACAACAGTTTGTATAAGTGTACCGGACTCAAGCAAATGTGGTTAGCCAGTCAATATATAGCTGCATAGAATTGCATGGTTCAAGGATATGCAGCACCCAGAGCAGCCCGTCTCTTGTAATCAGACCATAAATTTTAGTTGCGGCAGCAGTAGCGGTTACTGGTAGTGAATATAGATCTACATATTTGGAAGGGTTCAGTAGCAGTTTGAGTGATTGATCATTTGAACTCGTCAAAGAGCTATGTACACCCTGAATGACTCGAACTGCAACCAACTTCAGACTGCTATAATTTCCAAACCGTTTATGACAGTGAGCTCAAATTTTGACACATCGATTCGCGCCTCTGTTGTATTGAAAATTTTTTATCCTCCATGGAATTCAAACGTGATAGTGTGATTGCTTTATATTTGCCTGAAAAACCACAAGTAACTGTCGTTAGAGCCTTCCAGCACCTCAACGTGAATAAATCATTTATGTCTCGAACTATAGCTCGTTACCGTGATACTGGCAGCGTCGCAAAACGCCATGGAGGTGGTCATAAAAAAATAGCAACATCGACAGAAATGGTTTGGAAAGTGAAGGCTCGAATTGAGCGAAATCCGCGTCGAAGTAGAAGAAAAATGGCTCGTGAGCTCAACATATTGTTGGAACGGATGCAACACATACTGAAAAATGAGCTTGGGCTCAAACCATTGAACTTCCAAAAAGCACACGATCTTACACCGCAACAGAAAGAAGTTAGAGTCGAAAGAGCGAAGGAGTTGCTACGCTTGCACGAAAGCGGTGAGTTGCCGAATTTGGTTTTTTCCGATGAGTCGCCATTTGTTATCGAGCAATATGTCAACAAACAAAATGACCGAGTTTACTTCCAAGAAAGGTCGTTCGAAAATTTACACCGATGGTGATAGTTTGGGCCGCCATAACCGCCGATGGTCGCTCTCCGCTCGTATTTTTGGACTGTGGCGTCAAAATTAATGCGATCGTGAAACTGTCTTAGAGGCAGTATTGAAGCTTTGGGCAAACAATCATTTCGGTCGGAGACCGTAGACATTTCAACAAGACTCGGCATCGTCTCATAAAGCGCGTCAACCAAGATTGGTTAAAAAACAATGTTCCACACTTCATTTCTTCGACACAATGGATTGCAAATTCTCCGGATGCAAATCCGTTGGATTTCTCTGTCTGGGGTATTTTAAAGGCGAAGGTTGGCACTGAAAAATACCAAAGTTTGGACGACCTCAAACAAGCACTTCGCCGAGAATGGGCCAACAATTCCGCAGAGCCACTTGCGTGCATCGTGCGATGCTTTCTTCGGCCGTCTCAAGGCCATTATTCGCGCCAAAAGTGGACGTATTGAAAACTACTGATACTATTATAAAATTGATGTATTTTCGAACATTTTTTGCTTTGGCACAATAAAATTTATCAGAAAATAAAAAAATTATAGCATTTTAAAAAGTTGGAGTTCCAGTCATTCACCCTGTATTGTAGGTATAAATGAACGGAGGACAGATATTCAGATAATATGTAATATGTGCTTTTGGCAGTCTCTATCTATAACATTTCGGTCGCTGAAATTATAAAATGAAATATATCCAAAGTCTTAGAACTGTTGACAATTCAAGATCCTTGGATTAGAGTAATATCTTCTCTTTCTTTAGAAATGTGAAGATAGAGGGCGGTCGAAGCCTGAATGGAGTGCTGATTATTCATCTGAACTTACTGCAGCATATTTACTGCCATTAGGAAAATAAACCTAAACCATGGTGCCACGTAGACCTCTCAATTCTAAAGGCGGACAAATAAACTTCTTCACTCAACATAACTTTCCAGAGGTTGTCTCCTCCGTATTCATTACTGATGGTAGGATATGACTTGGTCTGATTTTCAGTTGTTCGTTCTCCGTTCTCTGGAGAAAACAGATGTAAGGGAACAATTAACATCCAATTCATTCTCCTTCTAAGTCCTTCGACTCTATATCGAAGCTTATGTCACTTTGGGTCGCAACCAAACGAGCAACTTTAAATATCTTTGTCGTTTTCCAGCCTCCCGACTTTGCAGTGTGGCCCGAAAATGACGGTTTGCTGAATTTAATAAATTTGTATGAGTATGAGTTCTCCATCTGGTTGAATATTCCCCTTAGCAACAACTTTCAGCTCGACACCAAGCTAAACTTTCTTAGCCTGCTTATGATTATTTTAGACATCGCAGGGCCACTGATCGCAGTTGATAGAAACATAATCCACAGAAAGCTAGCTGATTGCTTTAACTTGACCATATACCACCATTCCAAAGAGATTGTAGCATCGAAATTGCTTCTAACGATCACAATATTCAAAATCGTGTCTTCAAGGTTATAACTGAAAGCCCTATAAGATGCGATGTTGTTGGTGTTTTAGGTATGACGCCCACTTTGAATGTCACGAGTAGTAGAGAAAGATCTTTTCTCTGATACCCGGATACTCCTGAATCGCTGATACCTGCGACTGAGCTATATTTTTCCGCTAGACCCTCATCCAGTAACTGTCAGATTATGACTTAGAATCCAGCCCAGGGATTTGTAATTTGGAATGATGACTTGTGGAGGAGGCAGGAAAAAGGGCACCATTTTGTTTGTTGGGAAATATCTGGTATTCCTAGGAAATAAAGATCTATAAGTCGTTCTTCCGACATTTGCTTTGCAGCATATTTCATTGCAAATTGCCATAAAATGGCAGAGAACTTAAAGCATCAAATATATTTATCAATTGACATGAACCGAATTTTGTCCGATAATAGGAACTTTAGCTTAAGCAAGGAAAAAAAAACATCAGGTAAAAATAAAATCAAAGATACTCATGGCTAACTGCCTCGTGGCACCACAAACTAAGTAGAGACCAAATGCAACTTTAAAGTAAAGAAAAATCGAAGGTAGAACGAAATAATTATGCATTCTGTCAACGGTGGAAGAATTTATAATCACTGATATCCACCTCACAACCAATTGAATTGGTGGGTATCTCTTCCTCTCAGATTCAACCAATTTGCGGATGCTATGTAACCAGTCCCAAACAAAAAAAAAACAACCAGCCAAAGATAATGCTGAGATACATTCCACAAACATGCCCACACACTCCATGCGTATTTCGGAGTTAATTCCAACTTTGTTACAGAGCGCGCGCGACTAAGAGCGCCAACCTCGTTTCGTACCAAAATTCAACAATCGAAGGCCAATAATGAGAAGTTCCTCCAAAGATCTGGTTGTTGTATCCATTCAACTCCAGCGCCTGCTTCACACAAACGGTTGCATTGGTACAGACCGAACGCAGTTACTTAAAGGTAAACGAAAATTATGCTCCTTCGAGTCCATTTAAAGTGAAACTTTTTAAGATAACAAATTTATTGTACGAGTAGTTCGTTGTATGTCCCTTTCTAGACAGTGCGGAAGAGCTAAACACCAAGAGACTCGCTAGTGGCCATAAGCATCTCAATATGTATCCTCGTATCTCTCGTTTTCATTTAATTTCGTAGTCAATGGCGACCCGACTGATTGCCAAGTTGCCTGGCTGCTCATGCCACCAGTCTGTGCACATGGAGGGAATATCCATTGTCTGGGCCTGTTGATTAGTTTTCATCGTCGTTGAAATCTAGCTACTCGAATACCTTCTTTGTAAAGGTACATCTGTCAATTGAAATTTGTAAAAAAAAAATGTGTCAGACTTATTGACTGTAAGTGCCTTTGTATATTTATGTATCATAGATAAAGGCATTTGAACTTGGTAGTCACATCAGATAGCAACACTCAATCCCACCTCATACTTACTTAAGGTGGGGCTACAGTCCAGGGTGGACCGGGCCTCAAACAAAATGTGCCTCCATCCAATTCAATCTTTAGCTAGCTGCCTGCAGATTTGCACGTTAAATTGGTTGAGTTCTCCGTCAACTTGTGTGCGCCGACTTCTGGCAAAGTCGTTGTTGCTGAACAGCCGGTATGGTTCGTCATTGTATCACCTCCTCCACTCACCGTCTATGCAGAAGAGACCGAAAATCAACCGAAGAATTTTCTTCTCAAAGCAGCCAAGAGCAGACAATTGCCTTCTTAGCCGAAAGATCGAGCTATTGGCAAGAGTTATTCTTCGTTTGAACTCAGCGCTGGTATCGTTATCTAAACTGATAGCGGAACCTAGGTAGACAAAGTTCTTAACTATCCCCAAGTTATATCTACAGAGCGTGATGTTCTGTTCGAGACATCGGTGTTGGGCGTCCTTTATGATTGACAGCATTACCTCATTGTTACACACATCTTCGCTGTTTCCGTCTCAATGATTGTGACTTTTTTGACATCAAAAGTCTCGGTGAGTTCTATACTGGCCTTGATGAACTGCGTGCGTTCTCCACCGCCATCCTGCATAAACGTCCTGCCTAAAGCCAGATTGTTGAGCAACGGCTTCAGGCTTTCATGTACAATAATACCGCAGATCGGATCTTATAGGCGATGTTAAGAAGACGGATGCCTCCGTAGCTGGCGCAGTTCAGAGGATCTCCTTTTTTGAGGTTCTATTCATCGGGCATGCTTTCGTCTGATCATATTTTATGAGTTGGTGAGTGGTGTATGCTCCTTATCAAGTCATCACCTACCGCTTTGAAGAGCTCGGCCGCCCACTCCAGAAACTTTGTGGGACTTAAGTTTAGATATGGCTGTCTTCACTTCATACAAGTCCGTTGGACGGAATTGTTGGGCTACATCGTCCAGGTTGCATGGTTCATTATGCCTGACAGCGGCAGAACCCAAATTCTTGGCATCAACTGCGACTCTACTGCTATGTTCCCTTGTTCGTCTCTACAGGCTTCGGTTCGGGGTTTGTATCCGTGGCATGTGTTTTTACCTTTTGGTAAAACTTCAGAATCGCATTCCTAGAGTAGTATCTCTTAATTTCCTGGACCGCGCGCTTCTCATGCTACTTCTTTTTCTTCCTGAGAATCCGGTGTTCGTCTCTCCTCTTCTTCCCGTAGAACGGGTGATCAGCTCTATGCTGCTGTTATGCTATGCTCTATGCAGCGCCACTTTGTATGCATTTTGCTTAATTGCATGTACTTGTTGGCACTCATCGGCCACCCAGGGGTTTCATTACGGTGGCCGAGTTAAGCCCAGCTCATCAGAGGATTCGATACTTGATACTGGTTGCATAGGAGCTCTAAGGGAGACTCGACTGGAAAAGGATTTGGCGATCTCGCAGCCGTTCGACGTTAAACTTCCCCACGGTATTAGTTTGTCTTTGCGATGTTTGGGATATCCGCAACAGTACCTTGGCTACAACAAGGTAATAGTCCGAGTCGATGCTGGTCCCTCGGAACATTCGCAAATCCATACTTCTGCATCGATCGCAATGTGGTCAATCTGGGTGGCGGTTGATTGATCAAGAAATCTCCAAGTCCTCTTATGAATATCAAATTGCGAGAATTACATGGCAGTTACGACAATGTTTCGCCCCTCCGGAAAGTCGATTAGCCAGAATCCGTTATCGGAGGCGATGTCGTGTAGACTATTCTTTCCGACAGGTACCACTTATCTTTGCATTAAAGTCACCGAGGACAATTTTAATGTAAAAGCTAAGTGACTGCACGTAAATATTCTTCAAGAGCTCGTAGAAGATATTTTTGGTGTCTAATGTTGGAAAAATTAGCCTTAATGCGGATTGTTATGAGGCGCTCGTTTAACATGTCGGAAACTCAGGACTACTTGCCTAAGTTTGCTTCTAACAATAAATCCGCATCCAAATAGGTGCTGCTTTTGCCGTTGATAATAATCGCCGTAGTAGACAGGTTTTATCCTCTTTTTCTCTGGCCCATCCCACCATATTTTTTGGATGGCAGTAACATCTGTTTTGCAGCAGTCCGCTAGTGGGCTATTAAAGGACCCAACATTCCACATGGAGATCCGCAGTTCGTTGTCCTTATTTTGTTCGCAAAGGTTGTCAGCAGCAGATTCGTCCGTATCCCAGGCTTGTTGTTCCTTCATACTTTTTTTTCATGGCCTGGCAGTTACCGCGATGGCGCAACCCGCCTCCTGGAGTGTTAGTTCCATTATAGATACCACTAGGCCGAGAGGTCGGTTAAGCCGAGGCCAGTAACCCGATAGGGGCTTGAGCGTTGCGTTGGTCCATTAAGGGAATCACGAATCACGGAGCTTATTATCAATATGAAAGCCTTGCCACCAGTTATGATGCTGCTCTATTAGCACCAAATAAATATATATGCAAGTATATCTATGTCATAAGCTGTTTCAAATGCAATCCCCTACTTGATTAGCCTCTCGACTGCAAAAATATTTCCATCCGCCATCTGACCACCAAATTCTGACTTAGCACAAGTACATATGCGAACGTTTAACAAGAAAACTTCTTTTCTTCGTCAGGATTACTTGTTGAAGGTGAAATGTTTACCAGTTCGAGGAAGACACCAATAAACTTCATTTTCTTCACTACACATCCATGGAAAAGAAATATCAGTTGAACCGTCGTCGGTCGGAGTTAAGAGGCCTCTTAAAGCCATCCCTGTATACGTTGCGACAAAATAAAATTTCATTCTTCCGTATTTGGTTACTTAACTTTGGCTGTTTGGCCGAGTTCACCTTTTGGGCGAATGGCGAATCTCCAAAAAGGCTATGCAAAGTCTAACTGCCAACCGCACGCTGCCGTGTGTGAATTCAGTGACTTTGGTAACTTTTGTCATTTTTGCGATTTCGTAAATCAAGGACAAGAACAACGACAGGGATCACAAATCAAGTGGAATACGCAGAAAGAGAATCGCAAAGCTTAAGCAAACTGAACAAACAAAAAGACGTACTTACACGCGGGTTTCGTGTTTCCGAATGTTTTGCAATCGACTCAATTTGTTATTTGCGAAGCCCAGGAGAGAGATGCAACCGCAAGACACAAACGATATCTCTCCTATGTAAGCGCATAGAACAGATACAAAGTGAACATTATTCTTTCTCTCTGGTCGCTGGAGGAAACCCATCGCTGGTGACCTCATATCCTAAGGGCAAGCCTTAAAATTGACAGTTTTAAGCAAGGCGAATAAAAATTCCACAGTCTATATATGTACACGCATGTATAAGACTATATAGCCAGTAAATCACAATGCGCACATACATACGAATACGAGTACAAGTATCTGTATCTGCATCTGAAATTTCATGTACCAGTTTAACCTGGAACATCTAACATGGCACCATTGACACTTTGCGTACCGACTCACATTAGCCATCATCGGCTACAATAATTCACGCTAAATGCGTATTAACACGCCAACGCATAGATCCCATTAGCACGTGAAATTTGCATACAAGCGCAATAATTTTCTCCACGGATTCGGTTGTGAATTTCACGCCCAGGTGAGCTGGTGATATCTTAACTTTATCAGAGCAAGCTCACTGTACTCGAATTGTTGTCGGCCAAAACAGGAGTACCCGTACATAGGTAAGTCGTGTCGACGCAACGCAACACAACTCCAGCTCCCGGGAGCCCTTTATAGTATATCGCTGGGCCGGAAGATAGCGAGGAGCTGATTTGTAATTAAGGATAAATTATTATCTGCGCGACTATGTAATTAAATTAAATTTCTCATGGACACGGGAATGTTGTGTGTTTCAGATTGCGTTTGGATGTAGGTGGTGGTTGTGTCGCAGGAGGTGCTGGTTTTATCCTAATGCCAGCTAAGCTAGGGAAATTGTGTGCCATTAGGAGCATTTAATTGACAGACACGTCAAGCCTAATTGAACGCAGATGAAATGTTGTGCTGGTGGCGAGATTTTTATTATAATTTTTTTCCTGCTATCCCACTCCCAGCTATTGGATGGTGATTTTGGAAAATTAAATTCCGTTGAATAGGCAGAAGTGGGCTTAGATTTATAAGAAGGTGGTCAACATGCACAGAGGTTGGCACGTAATCATGATTTCAGTTAATTAATATTCATAGGCTGTTTATGCCGACGCAAATGATAAATTGCGTTTAAGCAGACCCACCATGGAGTTCCATACACTCTGGGTGCGACAAAATGAAAAGAGCCAATTAGTGAATGAACACAAACGAATTGGATTAAATACCCGGTGGGTAAAATGCTCTATACTGTGATACATCGTCCTGCAAGCATTTGCCGGGCAAGTGGATCTTACAATTTCTGCAAAAGTATCTCTTTACCCCATATCCGATTTTTGATAACTTCGCATACTTACTTTAAAAGCTTTGGACTTGTAGATATTTTCTACTGAGACAGAGTAAGCCTCCATATAAAAAACTGCAATTGGGAAAATTCGGGCAATCTGCTTTCAGTTCTTTTTCATTAGATCATATCATAGATATCTGCATTGCTACTGCGGCGTTTTTGTGTTTGGCCGTAGAACCATTCTACAGGCCACTCTATTTTCGATCACGTAGTTATTTTTCTTTCGGCTTGCTCTTTGAACCACGGCTAGAGTTTGAGTCTCTACTGGTTTTACGAGTAGACCTGATTTTTCGTCGAGCAGTTGATCTGCTCAGCCTGAAGTTTCTCTGCTATCGGTTTCTTAATGTCTTCGTATTCGATGTTTTTGTTTCTACACCGATGAAAAACATTTCCTCCTTTCGATATTCCATAGCTCACCAAAATCCCGCCAAAATTCCCCGTTTAGCTTTCAAATATCAGTTTTATTGACATAATTCTGTTGCTCATTTTTGATACGCTTACGATTTGATCTAGTATCTCTGTTGTGGAGATGATGGCAACACATGTTATTGTGTTCGGTTCCATAGTAATACCTTTTTTAAGGATTCGTTTATAAATTTAATACCCTGCTCGCTACCATGCTTCCAAAATGTTCCCACTTGGTTTCTTGAACGCATATTACTCGTATATCGATTTTACGTTACGTGCCAAGTTCCAACTTGCGATTCGTTATTGATTTCCAAAAATTTGTAATTTTGGTGGAAACGAGGCCCCCATTTATTTATTCGGCGTAATACAAGCTTCAACTTAAAATTAAACTTAAAACTACGGTTGGTTGGAGTGGTGCGCTGTAAGTTAAAGACAGTAGGGTTTGAATTGATCTTTCGTAGCATATGGGAGATTGGTTCCTTCGCGCCATAGGTGGGTGCTTGGTTGATAGAAAGAAGAGAGGAGGCGTATGCATCACATTGCTCGCTCCAGGAAACCGGCGAGTTCTGACACAAATATTTCTAAATATTCGACCCAGAATCATTCTTCCGCTATACAGAAGGAATACCTGCGAGGTATTGTATTCATGTACGATCACGTACATAATACCATACTTTCGTACTATTTTCCTTTTATCAGTGTTCATCTATCTGACATTTCTTTTGTCCAACTGGTAGTCTCCAGACGTGAGAACTTGTTCATTCATACAGAATTTAGGAAACCCCATAAGATGTTAGTGCGTCTCAGGTGTCAAATATCTGCCATTTATTCGCCTTTTACCACAAGCCAGAAAACGAACTGCGGTAAAATTCTATAAGCGGATTCGAACAAATGTTGGTAAAATATTTGACAGAGATATGGCTCTAAAATTCAAACAAGGTAGTTAATGCCATTCCGGGCAAGAGCATCAGCACCTATGCACTCTATGTGTCATAGTCATTCCAACTGCTGTAGAAAATGTTTTTGATAATCCGAGAGACAGTTCTCCATTGAGTTTTCGTCATTGTCTATCAATACAAACGGGACCATACGCCACAGGATGAAATTTTCTTTTAAAGTAGCAAACGAAACCTTCAGCAAAGCGGGGTCTTAAGTCGACTTGGTCACACTCAATTGCTTTAGTGAGACCATTTTCGTGCTTCAATGCTGATGTTGTCGGCATTGTTAACTTGTTAGATAAACTACTTCACAGCTTATGCTTAAAAGATATCTAATTTAACGAAGGTGATTTGTGTCAATCCGGAACTCCTGATTTTTTCTAAGATGTGTTCCAAATTGAAGATTTGATCGATGCACGAATTATTCGGACATGAGCTACACTATGAGAACACGATCTGTTAGTAAATAAAAGTTGTCATATTGTATGTCAAAATAATAGACAACATATGATAGGCAGTGAATAAGAAACTGATTCGTCTACAGTTGAAATAGTTCAGACCGACCCTTTTCTTGAGGAACGATACTAAGATTTCTTTATATTTGATGGTGGCGAATTTTACAACTCTTGTCGTCTGGTGCTAAATTTTCTATTCGTATTTCGCCGCTATTGTGGCATCTAGAATACCTGCATCTGGACCTTGGCTGCAACAGAGAATTAAATCGAGTTGATATTGACAACTCGGGAATTATGCACATCCGTAAAATTGCATTGACAGATAAACTGTAGATCGCTATGCCTATTTATAAATGTTGAGGATTTTAATTCTTTACCAATAGGTAAGAAGAATGTGTCAAGCAAGAAGACCCATATAGAAACCTACAGAGATGGAGAAGGAAACCTTTAAGTAGAATCACAGTTGGTACTGAAAATATGGGCAATCTTTTTCTGCAGACTGTATATCGGCGAAGAAGCCCGACATCTTGCAGTCAGGCAGAATAGTCCATTCATATTAGACGATGATAACCAAATCTTGCGTCCACCTGACCGAAACGAAGTATCTAAGCTAAAATCAAACAAATCGGGTGGACCTGACGGCTTATTGGCAGAGGTATTCATAGCTGCTGAAATGACTTTGTGGGGTGCATACACAAAGTCATTTCTCAGATCTGGTCAGAAGAGTGTATGACTGATAAATGGAATCTCAGCACCGTTTGCCCGATCCACTATAGAGGTACTAGTATAAGATCTTAGCTGCCATATTGTGTGAACGCATGAAGCCCTTTCCAACAACCTGATTGATCCATATCAGTGCGGTTTCAGACCAGGAAAGTCTGCAATCAACCGAATCTTCACACTCCGGGAGATCCTGGAAAAACACTCAAGAAATCCAAATCGAAATCCTTTATTTAAGGCAGCATAGGTTAGCATTTATAGCAGGAATACCAAACTCGTCTGTATGTGCAGAATGACGATTGAAAACGATCGCTGCTCCGTCAAGGACAGTAACAACTTAACCGAGACCTTTGTTGTCTTTGTTGTCAAAAAAGGTATTAGTCAAGGTGACGCGCTGTCATGTCACTTCTTCAACATCATACTTGAAAGAATTGTGCGGAACTCACAATCGAATCCAGTCTTTCAAAAATCTGTTCAGCTACTAGCGTACGTCGATTATGTCGATATCGGAGAACACAGCGGACTTTCACCCGTCGGTTCGCTAAAGCTGCCAAAATGGGTTTAGTTGTTAATGAGGGTAAAAGGAAGTAACTATATGCTGTCAACAAGAGGGAACACACAACAGAATGGCACAGTCGACAGCTATAATTTTGAGGTAGTAAAGGGCTTTGTCTACCTTGGCTCTGCTATAAATTCTGCCATCCCAGCAGAAATAAAACAAAGAATCAAACTTTTCAGTCGCTGTCTCTTTGGACTAAGAAGGCAATTGAGTAGTGAGGCCCTATCCCTCAAAACCAAGTAGATTATGTAAGACCTTGATCATCCCAATCCTACTCGACGGCGTTGAAACATAGATGAAGATACCCTACATCGTTCCGATAAAAAATCCTTCGAAGAATATGCTCATGTGTAGTGCTTCTATTCTGTGTTAAAGACCGTAATATGTATGTATCACGGTTTTTCATCCACCCCACTTTCCGAATAGTAAGCTGAGCTTTGTGAGGATTGGAAGTCTTAACTCGTAGTTTGGTTACACATGATCTTTTAAGGGTCATAACTATTCCACGTCTATATCCGAAAATAATTTTCATAGGTCGGTTTGTTATTTCAAATTGTATTGTGTTTATAAGAATATATTCGAGGCTGAATGTTACCTCATCGTGGGAGACTTCTCCTTAATACCGGCTTGTAGTTTGTGGTTAGCTGTTTCATTTTGATAGTCCAGCAATTACATTTTTCTCCACCATCGTGATAGGGTTCCCACAATACACAACGCTTGAAATATTTATGACTCTGCTTCGATGTTCCTTCCAGCCTTGGCTTTACTTGGCAGTGCTTATATGTATACTCTGCCCCTTGTTCTCGAAGATCCACTCATAAAAAACCACTTTTTTCACATTTGATTACAATATGGGTTGTGGTAGACATACGATCAAAGGACAGAGACTTTATTATTATTGTGCCCTCTGTAACGTTAATCACACTAAAAACTTCGCTGACAATTTTATAGTTAGAGAGTCTAGAGGGCTAGTTCCAGGAACAAATTTTGTTCGTAAGGCCATTTGAACTTTGATCAATAACCCACCGATTTAATAATCTAAAAAAAGGTCCACCCTCATACCCAACTCTCGATTGGAAATAAAATAAATACAATTGACGAACAATCATCAGATTGATGCTTTATATGTGCGAGTACATTGCTATTAAGTGTACCGAAAATGTCGGCGTTCCAGGCCATAATTTAACCACATCCTGATTAACCATAAACTTCGCAGGTAATCATAGTCTTTGTAATATAATGTAATCGAAATAAATAAATAGGATCAATGAATTTGCTAGTGCAACACTTTCATCGAAAAGAAAAGCAAAACTTTGATTCTGCGCTACTGAATTTTGTTGTTTTCGATTAAATACAAATAACGATTTTGAAATACCCGAATGAGATATACTCTAGACAGCAAAAGTTAATATAGATTCCATCCGATATCTGGGATATGTACATGCATTTTATCGGGCAGCGATATCTTAAAGTTAAAGCCGAGCTAATTATCTCATGAATCGATAAAAGCCACATTTTGGCGCTTTTTCTTAGTTCAGTAACCTACTGCAGCTCTAAATCTCCTTCGATTCCTCGTTCCATACACCCGGCATATTAAATTACACAGAATCATATGGCCCACGAGTTCATATCTACAAAGCCAACACAAGTGCACCTCATATCACGATTTATTATTAATTTTTTACAAAAAAAAAAGAAAAGAAAGAAAGAAATCGAAATCCTAAAGCAGATCAATCAGATATCAAACACTGGTTGTTTGCAAGTAAAGAATTTTGGGGTTACGAGGATATCCAAAGAGGTTATCGCGCCAACCCGTCCTCGGAACGCACAATACCAATTTATCTTAGCCAAAATCATATTGGCCGCAAAGGAAGCAATTTTTTTTTTCCTTTTTACTCTACAAGTTCTCTCAGCGCTGGCACTCCCTTGTTGCCCCACCTCTTTTTGAACGGCCATAAGACAGCCGAAAATAATTGAAGCACTTCGCACAAGCAGTGCGACGTTCCGCACTTGGTTCCACAACAACGAGGTACAATAGTACCCCTCTGCCTGCTAATATCAATGTGGAAAGAAAATTGCACCTCTAACAATGGAGGCAACAATCTGCACAACACCTTTTCGCTGCCGCAAGAAGTTTCACTTGTAGCTTATTACAAGCCACTTGTGAGCCACCACCAGCACCAGCTATACCACCGCCACCGCCACCGCCACCGCCACCGCCACCACCACCACTACTACCAACACCACCGCTCGTCGTCGTCCTCGTCGCCATCGCCATGGCACCAACCTCTTCCGCTGACGCTGTGTTCAATGGCACCTTATTTATGCCCAATGTACAGTTTTTTTTATTATTGAGAAAATAACCTACGTGTAGTGAGGCCATTCAAATTGGGAGGGAGTGAAACTTCTTTTCCTGGGATTTCCAGGATGAGATTCTGCATCAGTTCAGATCTTATGATACACCGATACACACCGGTGTGTATGATGACCATCATCATCATCATTTTCATCTTATTCTTCATCTCCATGGAGCCCATTGTGTGTTCTCAAGATCAAGAATCTCAGAAACAAGTGCGAAAGAAAACGATGAGCGACAGAAAAAAAAGGTGATGCCTAACACCAGCTCATAATACTCGTAACTCTCGGTGTATCCGTCTGTCTGTCTGCCTGTCTGTCTGTCTGTGTCTGTCTTTGTCTCTGTCTTTTTTTTCTTTTTTTTTTGTATTGCGCCCGTAGAGAATCGCATGCTGCTCTTTTTCGTAAATATGTATCTTGGCAAGGAGTAAATGTCTTAATTCCCGCACTATTACGTACAGGCAGACACAGGCTTCAACTGAAAATAACCTGCTATGATGGTTTGGCATATGTAAAGATACACATTGGGCATCAGCATAACCGACATCAGCATCAGTATCAGCAACAGCAACTCCATCATCATCATCATCCTCTCGACGCTTGGCTTAGCCTCTGGTGGTCCACATATTGCTGTCTTTCAACCTTGGTCGACATCATCTAACCGCCAACCGCCAACCACCAACCGCCATCCAACTGCCACCAACTGCTATTCACCATCCAGCATCGGCTATATGTACCAGTACTCGTATACCATCGGCGCATCGCTTTATTATTCATTGGCGGTAATCATCGGTCATCCATAATATCAGAAGCTAGAGAACGCGGTGTTCTACGAACGGCAAAAAGGAAGAGTTGGTAACAAAACAAATCCTGACTAACGCCTGAGGGCCTTTTTCGAGTATCGGACCAATTTGCAATGCTTGGGTTCTTTTAAAAACCTATTCGGGCAATCAAGATGAATGGGATGCGAACGTGGTTACAGACATCAGACTAAATACTGGTCGGCCAGCTAGAATAGCAATACGTGTACGAGTATGGGTTCCATTTTATGGGCGTTGTGAATCCCGCGGGCTTAGAGGATTCTTTCATGCTTTGCCATTCTTGAGAACAATTGGCGATATTGTTTGTTATGTGAGTTGAATGTGTGTTTAAACAAGGGCATAGGTGCAAAAATGTTCAGGATGATCGTTCTCGACCTTCCAGCTGAGGATTGGTGTGTCAAATGCATTCTCTGTCCACTTTGAAATTTTGATTGGAAAATCAGGAAAAGCATAATGATCACGTCACCGAGAGTTTGCATAAAAATAACTTGATTGCAAGGACTCAACTCTGTTTCCAATATCACTGCCTACAACTTACCGCTTGACAACATTTGCCTTATTTGAGAAAACGTCTGAATTTATTGAGATCTGCAACACGTAATGAAATATCTAATACCACGTATTTTCCCCACGAATCTTCATACCTACTGCTTCGCTTTTGTGGGTAAAATGTTTCTATGGCAGATTCTGGTCCTATTCAGGAAAAATATTGCTCATGAGTGATCCTCTTATTTGGCTTTGGCTGGTATTAACAATGACGTTGTTTTTAGATGGCGTTTTTCCATTATCGGATTCTTTACATGAAGACTCTGGCGAATAGGTGGATTTCTCATTACGTAGACAATACTTTGTTGTAGTCTGTAAAAATAGACGTACTGGGTAAGCCACTGGCGTTTAATAAACATTTTTTAGTTACAAAAAACTGGACGATTTTCATTATACCTCACCTTGCAAATTAAAACCGATAAAGCCCCTTAAATATTTAGAGTTTGGGTTGCAGTTACATTGCTAAATATATAAATAATGTACTCGTACTTCTTATTTTTGAAAATACTAGAGCCATTCATATTCATATAGATATTGTTAGATCTCTTTTGATCTAAAGTTAGACAACATGTTTGGATTGCGAGTGACGTCAAGTCAATTGTATTTCTTCAGAGGATTTTGTTGACTGTACTTCCTTTATTGTCCAAAACCTTTCTACTATCTGCTTTAACGTACTTGTTTCAGAGGCGATACCGCAAAATAGTTTTGAAGTCGGCTTTTGAAGTGTAGCCTTCCCATTACGACCCATCCAAGCAGAGTGTTTTGAAGTGCTGGCAAGTTCTGCTGAATTCTGATCTGCCCAATCGAAATTAGCTCGGGGAATAACTCTACTCCAATTAGTAGGTCAATCTCCTGAGGTTGGTTGAATGCGTTGTCTGCAAGCTGGATATTCTTTGGTAAATTTCATCTGCTCGTATTAATAAATTGACTGGGTTGACGTGACGTTATAGTATCCAGAATGTATACTTCCAGATCCGTACTGAACGCAGTAATTCGGGATTGAAGGCATAGATTCAACTTCTTGTCGATTTTAAGATGGTTGTCTCCTACACCGGAAATCTCCAGTAGTTCTTCCTTTGGTCTTAATTTCAATTTGTTGGCTAATTTACTGGTTATGAAGCTCATCTGAGAGCCTGAGTCTAGCAGTGCCCTCGCCTTAATTGGGCTATTGGTTTTATTAAGAACGTTAACTATAGCTGTTCCTAAAAGCACATAGTTAGTACCAGCATTGTCTCCGTTGATTGCTGACAGACTAGTTTTGTTATTGACCTGTAGAGTCTGAATTTCTGGCTTCGGTTTTAACTCGGCTATGTGAAGCAAAGTATGATGAAATTTGTTGCATTTGATGCAATGCCCTGCCTTACTATTTGAAACCGCATGCCCAAATAGTAAGCAGTTTAAACATCTTTTTAATGTTTTAATCTTTTTAAGCCTCTCCGTGACTGAAAGCTGCAAAAAGGTTGGACATTTATAAATGGGGTGGTTCGGTTGCGCGCAGAGAAAACACTTGCTATTTTCTTGCGTGGTAGTCAGAGTGACTCTGCTTGATTGTTTAGATTCACCCTTTTCTTTTGTTCCTAGTGCCTCCAACATTTGAAAACGATTCCCTAAGAACGCAAGTAACCCTGTTACTGTCTGAAGCTCACGTGGGTTGTCCAGCGATTGATCATAAGGTCTATGAGTTTCCTTGTCGATCTTCGGAAGAATCAGATGAATTAGTAATGGGTCCCAATCCTGGATAGGAATGCCCAGGTTGCTGATTCCGAAGAGGCACTCCTTTGAAGTGTCGTGTAGTTGTTTGATTGCCGTGACCGAGTCTCCTATAATGACTGGTTGTCATAACAGCTTATTGAGTAATGCTGCAAGTAGTAATCGCTTATTGTTGTAGCGACGTTCGAAGGTTGACCAGGCCGTATGGTAGTTGTCTTCTGATACCTGAAAGTGTTGAATTAGCTTGGCCGCTTCTACAGACAAATTAGCCTTCAGATAGAACATTTTCTCTGCCTTACTCATAGGTTGTTGATGTATAAGCTGGAGATAGAGATCGTGAAACTCCTTCCATTGGAAAGAGTTCCCGCTAAATACTGGTAGCGTTATATCCGGTAGTTTCAGCTTGCTGAACCGCTCGGCCTCTGAAGTCGCTGCTGGTGACGTCTTGTCCAACTGTTGATCCAAGTGTTCCTGCAGTTCGATAAGTCGTGATTGACAGCGTTCTTCTAGCTTCTGAATGCTATCAATCGAGTAATCTAAAGTCTCTTCTTCTGCCACGATTTGGAGGTGTAGACCAGAGATAATTGACCAATGCTGCGTAAGACTCCCTAGTTTTGATTGTAGTGTGCAGCTGAACGGTATTCCATGTTTTCATCGATGGAGGCAAGTAAATATATCATTGTGCTGACTGAGGCCTTCTGCTGCCTTATCAACTTCTGAATGGTGTTTCCGCTTTCCATATTAGTACTAGTGTAAGTGGACTTCTCAAGATCGATTTGTGCTTGCAGTATAGCTGTCTTGTACTCAGTGTACACAGTCTCAAATTGTGCGTAGTACTTCCTTTCGAAGTACCTGCCTATCGCCGCTCTGTCCGGTATTCTTGTAACTTGATGTCCCTGCATTCGAATTCACTCCATTCGAAGTCAAGCCGCTCCAGCCGGGACTTCAAGTAGGGTTTAGTGTGCCTGCCTGGCCCGTCCTTCTTAAAGTTGGAGAATAACTTTGTTATTTTCTCGCCTGCGACTGCCTGTTCATTAATGTGGGCTTCCATTGCTTTTTCTTCTTCGGCGGGATCACGTCGGGGTCACCAAAAATGTTAGATCTCTTTTGATCTAAAGTTAGACAACACGTTTATTAAAAATTGTAGTTCCTTAAATACTACTTAACAAACAAAAATGTAATACTATAGGTGTATTCTGTTATGTCTGGGCATTGCGACATAATACTGTATTTGATATTGCAGGTGCGAACAAAACCCATACGTCAGCAGAATATTCGGTGGGAACAGAAATTTATGTTGCTAAAATTGATTATTTAGCAGAATAGAGTGTGGGAACGGATGATATGGATAAGAACCATAGGTATTCACAGTATGTTTGTAAAGAAAATAAATGGAATATGGAAAAAAATATAGTGAGGCTTATAAGAAAAATACTTATTAATTAAACTTAGGTTTAAACAAATATGATGGCTCCTTCTCAGATTTATCACGATGATGAGCATATCATTTGTAATATGGTACGAGTATGACGATATTTTTTGTAAACTATGCATAAGCTTTAAATCGTTTCAAATCTTGACTTGCTTATAACAAAACCATGTTAGCGCCCATGAGGGAGCGCTGTCGACCATCGTTAACTCGTTCACATATTTTTATTCTATGCAATATCTGGTTCACTCCTCCAAAATTGCTGCAGCTTCTCGTGTTGCATTTGCCCTTGCATAATGGAGTAACATGGCTTCCTCCGCCGCCTTTCACAATTGTATTGAACAAATTCCCGAGGCATTTGAATTCTTCGGAAGGCTGGAGATACATATGTAAAGGCATATATCGCCAGTTCTTTCTTTCTTACTACTTCACCTACTTTGTCTTCCTTAAAAAGTCCTATTTCGCCTTCATGGGCGACAGAAGAGGGAATCTAACTTCGTAGGAATAATTTGCTAAAAACCGCATTTTAGTCCTGCTGTAAGTTTTATCGTTTTCCGTAAGTAAAGATCCTGCTTATTTTGTGACAAGCTTTTTATTCGTTGAACTGCAAATGATAAATATAAGCCCGTTTGCTTGTTTTTTGAGTTTGCACCTTTTCTAAAATTGTTCGCCTACTTATCGGCTGCTAAGGAACCTTTTGCTCACAATTCTTGGAACGTCCTTACGAGTATGTGATTATTTTCAAATGTAATTAAGCTTTACCTCGAAACCCGCTAGCAGGTCCTTATTTAACACTTTATTGCCCGAATTAATTTTATTTCTTTTTTTTTAAACAAAGAATTAAATACGAGTTTTTGAATCTCGTTTATTTTAGGTTTACCCAGAAAAATTTTTTTTTTTATTCGCGCACTATTTTTCACAATTTAGAGAGACCACTAGGTATTTACTGTAAATTTGTAGGGCAAAATAAAACAAAGCATTTTTAAAAAAAAAAAAACAGTTTCATAGCACATTTATTTAGTGTGATATTTGGCGAAACAATTTGTCTACCCTGACAAACTTGCTACTTGACGGACTAAGCAGCACCATTTGGGACGCTGAGGTTCACTTTGTGTCCTTCAGTATGCACACCGTCTTGAAGTAGCGTATGCTGGCAATTGGGGGTACTGGTTATATCTCATTTCTAATGAATCACTCGGTTTGAAATTGTTAATTTGGAGATTGAAGGGCGACCTCTACGAGTATCGTCCGACTAGCCTGAATTCTTTCAGAGATAAAGATTTGTCAATCTTGTCCTCAACTAATCTTGATGAAGACTTTTTCCAAATGATCTTAACCCGACTGACTTGATTAACAAATTTGCAAAAGCACTTTCATCCGACATTTCGAAAATAATACACTAGTGCGAAGAGAAAACATGCTCGTATGTCTAATATCCTAACAGCATAGAATGCTCAATTTATTTGGAGCTCATTGAAAATAGATAAGTCAGAGGGAATGAATGGAAAAAGTCCCAATTTCTACAATTTCATCCAAAAACATTAGCCCCATTAATGATTAGATACATCAATATGAGTATCGAGCAGACCTTGGTCCCAAAATTCTAGCTTGGTTCGAAAGCTACATCAGGAACAGGAACTTTAAGTAAGAATAGCAGAACAGAATAGCAGCGAAGAAAGCATTGAATATGGTGTTCCAGAGGGATCACAATTGGGACCGTTTCTTTTCATAATATATTATATGTCAACAACTTACTCACGGTTCTGAAAAAAAAAGTACCGGCTACGCTTACCCGGACGATACAGCCAGCCAGCCACAAAAATGTCGAAGATGCTATAGACATAATGCAAAAAGAATTGAAGGCAATAACAGCCTGGTGTCATGACCATGGTCTTGTCATCAACGCACAAAAACCAAAGGCGATGTACATCCGACCTACGCATATACAAGGTGAATGACTCTAGCTCCAACTTTTTAAAATGCTATAATTTTTTTATTTTTTGATAAATTTTATTGTGCCAAAGCGAAAAATATTGGAAAATACATCAATTTTCAAATTGTATTAGTAGTTATCAATATGTCCACCTTTGGCGCGAATAATGGCCTTGAGACGGCCGAAGAAAGCATCGCACTCTGCACGCAAGTGGCTCTGCGGTATTTTGGCCCATTCCCGGCGAAGTGCTTGTTTGAGGTGGTCCAAACTTTGGTATTTTGGTAGACAGAGAAACCCAACGGATTTGCATCCGGAGAATTCGCAATCCATTGTGTCGACACAATGAAATGAAGTGTGGAACATTGTTTTTTAACCAATCTTGGTTGACGCGCGCTTTTTGAGACGGTGCCGAGTCTTGTTGAAATGTCCACGGTCTCCGACCGAAATGATTGTTTGCCCAAGGCTTCAATACTGCCTCTAAGACGGTTTCACGGTATACGATCGCACTACATAATTTTGAAGTCACGGTCCAAAAATACGAGCGGAGAGCGACCATCGGCGGTTATGGCGGCCCAAACCATCACCATCGGTGCTGCCTGTTTTCTGGTGGCCGTCCGAAGGTGTAAATTTTCGAATGACCTCTCTGGCAAGTAAACTCGGTCATTTTGTTTGTTGACATATTGCTCGATAACAAATGGCGACTCATCGGAAAAACCCAAATTCGGCAACTCACCACTTTCATGCAAGCGTAGCAACTCCTTCGCTCTTTCGCTCTTTCATTTTTCAGTATGTGTTGCATCCGTCCCAACGATATGTTGAGCTCACGAGCCATTTTTCTTCCACTTCAACGCGGATTTCGCTCAATTCGAGCCTTCACTTTCCGAACCATTTCCGTCGATGTTGCTGTTTTTTTTTATGACCACCTCCATGGCGTTTTGCAACGCTGCCAGTATCACGGTAACGAGCTATGGTTCGAGACACAAATGATTTATTCACGTTGAGGTGCTGGAGGGCTCTAACGATAGCTACTTGTGGTTTTCCAGCCAAATATAAAGCAATCACGTTTGAATTCCATCGCGGATAAAAATTTTTCAACACAACTGAGACGCAAATCATTTAAAAGGCTTGTAAATAATAAAATTATCTGTCATGAATGGTTTGGAAATTATAGCAGTCTGAAGTTGGTTGCAGTTGGAGTCAGGCAGGGTGTATGCAAAACAGAACTTAAAATCAAGTTTCACGATGCGCCTTTCTTACACAGAAGTTGAGGGCACGAGTTGATAACAGACGAAGATAACTGTTTGCAGTACATACATATATTGAAAATGTATCAACATACAAATACCTGGGAGTAACCGTGGTCTACAACCTAAAGTGGAGCTACCATACAGAGGAACTTAACATCAAGCTGCGGAAAGCCACATATGATATCTCCCATTTAAGGAATCTCTGCTTCGTTTATAGCTTCAGCAGTGATATATCGGATTGGTTGAATTTCATCTTAGACATGGAATACTGGCACGAGAAAAAGCGACATGAATGCAACCACTTTAGAAGTTACAGACATAAATGGATAATATGATTCACAGAGCGGTATTACGGCAGAACAACGAAATACACCAAATAACTATTGACATGCCACATAAAAATATGATTTCACTGGAAATATTAAGATAATTTTAAAAAGCCGATACTTACATGATCCCAGCTCAACAGACATTCAGCAACAGAAGGAACACAACAACACTTAAATCTTAAATTATTTCTCATTTTGATATAAGGTAAGAGACTCAACAATATTTGCTACTTTTTTGGAACCAGTCTTCTGCAGACAAGCCCTTCAGGCTGCCAATAAAATCGAGAACCAAATATGTCTTTGAATATAATGAAGTTCCGTCTTTTTGCTTTTGAATGGGTGTCGACTTTTTCGAAGGATTGAGGATTGAGGTCAGTCTTTACTAACACGCCAGTCCAATTTTTCCTTACCCCTTTTTTTCATCTAATAAGTCACTCGCTAAATTTCTTCTATTAGCGTTCCACAGGAATAGATAAATTATTTCTTCAAAGCCTTTTGCAATTATACGGAATTGAAAAAGCTGTCAAAATGCACGTGTGGTCCTCTCCCTAAAGTCTAAATTTGGAACTCTGAAATGTATCCAGGCTCATTAGTATGGATCCACACTTTATATCCGCTCTTGATAAGCTTCTAATACTGAAGGAAACTGATGCGTCCCTTGAATTTGATCATTGATTCATCCACAGATTGATTATGTTCTGGGGAGTGTTTCTATCATTGGGCTCCCCTCGAAAGCTGTTGAATGTTGTCGCTTAGACGAATATTCGCTAGAAGCCATGTAAATCGGTTGCTCAAATATTGATCTCGTAATTCTGGCCTCATTGACCAGTAGTCACGATATCTAAGTAGGTAGTTCTTTTTACTCCCATCATAAGATTTATGGCCAAGAACACTTTGATCTCTTGACTGTTGGTCAGAGTTTAAAATGCAAGGGTTACACAGCTTTTTCAGTTCCATATAAGTTGGTTTGAAATGCAATCCAATCGATGAACACTTGTGAAAAGAAATATGCTGGTATGCTATCAGTTGGAATGATTGGTAAAGTCTTCTCTACAGAATTTGTCATGTGTACCTCACAATATAGATTATTATTTGTCCAAGTTGTAAAGCACTCTTGTTATCTAGCTCTTATTACCTCCAGTGAAATTTCATCCCCAGAGTCCCAATCAGATTCAGAAAATTGAACAGAATAAGTGTAACCTGCAGCTTCCTTTATTCGCGTCTTCACGCATTTTTTCAGTCGACAACTAACTAACAATGGGCCATATTTATCGTCAAATACGAGCTTGTTGCACTCAAAAGAAATGTTCCCGATGGTTCACGAATCGATAGGATTAAAAGTTAAAAATTGGTTTTCCATTAAGACCACTAGGACACAAGAGAAAATTGTTCGATTCGATGGTTTCATGCAACCAAGGGTTAAAGTTCTGTCAGTTTACCTTTTCCAAGGACACCTATTTTCGCGTTTTTTGGTTTCACATATACGATACCTTCCGTTGAAATGAGAACATATCTGGTTCCGCAAAAGATAATGCTTCATTTGTAGGTTTCCTCAAGCTTTATATGAAAGAGTCAACTCCATTTGATCTGGTTTCAGAATAAGTAGCCTCGGCCAGCCCTGTATTGGATAAATGCCCCTATCTGGTAGAAAGAACTAAAACCATGTCTTCAGTGCTGTCACAATTATTTTTCAGTTAATGTAAGATTTTATGGACTACAGGATGTCGATAACGCTCAAGCACGCTCAATCATACGAGTATAAGGCTTGCTGCACTCCGCAACTCATTCACAAAAACCTTGCTTCATTCTCATCTTTTCTGTGCCAAATTTATTTAGAGCGTTACGTCGTTCTTTCAGCTTAGATTATTGCATTGCATTGAATGGCATTTTCTGCAACGGATTACTTTTCGCGTCGTAAGTTGCGGACATTTCCGTTCCGACGCGTATTTTGACATCGATTGGTTCCAGCAACTTGTTCCTAATTTAAAACTGATTACTGGAGAAACGTTTCGGCCAGAATACCCTTTAATATTATCTCAGACATTTCGTTTTACATGAGTAAGCAGATTATACATAAATAAAGCTATACCGAATAGAACTGTTGCAGGTTTTATTCATAGGCTGATAACATTGCCCTCACGATCTTAGTAATACACCAAATGCGGTTTATGAATTCCTGATTCTGTTACAACTTATTTTCTTAATTAAACTACACTTGCTGTAGGTTCTGAGTTATCGGTCGTTCAGTGAAAGTCAAAAATTTTTTACGAAATCAAGCAGACCTCATCAACGTAGTCCAGTTATTTTCGAATTCGAACGTCATTGTTCATTTAATCCTTGCTTTTCTCTCAACGAAGCAACTTTCCTCATATGGGTCATTGCAATTGCAAAACTGCCAGCTCATGAAATATCTCGAAACACGAAAACTTGTCAATCATCGACAATATGGTGTTCGTAATAACCGGCCAACTGGTGAATGTCTCACCGAAAAGTGGAACCAAAGCGTATAAAAATCTGGGAAAAACTAGATAGTTGCACTTGATATTTCTAAGGTTTTTGACGTCAAGAATTCTTGTCGAAAATGTGTGCATTTGGGACTCTGTTCTTCACTGGATTGGAACTTACTTTTCGGTACGTTCAATTCCAGTTGTCTTGGATGGTGTCAAGCCTGATATTCACAAATAAATACTGGTGTGCCACAGGGCTCCGTTCTGTTTCCGACACTCTTTTTAAGTTCCATCACTTATCTCTTGCCTGGTACATCTAATCCAATATATTCCTTTGCTGACGACAGTATTATCTGGTTTTCATATTCGTTCCCAGATTCACATCTCTGCACTTCGGCTGTAATTCCTATATTAACAACATAACCATGTGGAACCGTGAATAGAGTGGAATTTGGTGCTTCCAAAACACAATGCTGTCTGCTGTAGTTAAAGCGAAATTTAAATACCCAGCCATTATTGATGAATAGCACTTGCATCGTTGAAACCGAAAAACTTTCCATTCTCGGTATGTGTGTCAAAGACAAGTTATGTTGGAATGGCCACATATTCGATGTCACCAAAAATGATCGGAAATGTCTAGGTATCCCCAAATGATGTAAGAAATACTGTCCCCCTCTGATATGGCCTCAATATATAAGGATTTATCTGCCCAAAATTAGAGCACAATGCCCACATCTGGTCAGGTGCCCCCAAGACTACTTTGCACTTAAACTTGCTAAATAAAATTCAAAACTTTGCGACAAAACTCATAGGTGACGCCAATATTTCACAGTCAATTGACACGCTTAAACATCGATGTAACGTCTTTCGCACCACCAGTGCTCCATCGAAATTGCATTTCATCCATTTAACCGTAACATCCATTTCGCTGTAAGAGCTCGTCAATATACCCTCAAGCCCACTAAAATATGCTGATTCCTTCCTAAGCCGTACAACTCGCTTATGGAATTCCCTGCCCAGCTCTCTAATATATTTCCTAGTCATTGTAACTTCAAAACATTTGAGACCAATGTATATCGGAACCTCTATGTTTCCTTCGCCCGCGCTGTATGCAAACTTTTTAAGGGTACTAACAACGACTTCAGCGCGCACTAATTATAAAAAAATTAAAAAAAACACCAATAATGACAACATACAGCTTTACCGCTATCCGATTAGTACCTTGAAGCCTTGAAAATGACTATACGTTTCTCTGGAAAGGCTTTGCGGAAATTCCGTTTAATGCTGTCAAATCCAAATTCGAAGTCATACTCATCAAATAAGCCATTCGTGTCCGAAGCTTTGTGGTCTTATTCACAGCAATATGCTCGTATATTTGAAGTTGGTCCATGTTTCAACTAAAAACTGCTCTGCTTATGCCGCATCCCCTCCTGAAAAACGTCTTCAGATCAGTAGATCTTACTAACAGGTGTACAAAATTTTCAAATGTGAATCCTCTTAGGCCTATCCGAACGTGTTGCCTTTGCGAAACCATTTTTAGGCATTTCCCATCACCACCAGTCGACCCATGTACCCACGTACTATACTACAAGCATTCGTTTAGGCTATGGGGTTTCTTTTTTTTAATTGATTTGATTATTTATATTCACCCACCTGGAATTGCGTTACAACCGGTAGCTCCTATATCTGAGCGTTTTATCATTCGAACTTTTAAATACTGCATTCATGCACCATCACACCTAACTGAAACTTCACACCTCGTAAAGACCTCCTTAAGACTTTTTTATCCAAGATAATAATGAAATAAAATACGCGCCACACGCCTTCTAAGTCGGCTGTGCTCTTCTGAGTTCTGGTCTCGAGGCCCTCAATAAACAGTCCAACGGATTCCGATAAAAATTATGAAAATGACTCAATTCCACTGAATTGATCTCAGCTTTACACCACCGACACGGTCATCATCATCACCAATTGATTGCTTTAAATGCAAGTCCCAAGCCACAACGTGCTCTGGCACATCAGACACGGGCACAGTTACAGCCACACCGCTGCTGTAGCCGTAGCCGTAGCTGTAGAAGTTAAAAAAAGTTTCTTAATCAACGCTAGCATATATCCCATCTATCTCTCCTAGAAAATGAAAACCAAAACAAAAACAACAAACAAGGACTCCCCATAATAATAACTTGGGATGATAGTCAAGGGCACGCTTGTCCCTGTAATCAAGTGCCCCCTTCCAACTACGAATAGTCCGGCGAACAGGCAACCAGCATATCAAATTTATTCCAGTGCGCGCGTAAATTGAGGCAAAGAGACTACATTCAATCCACTCAAGACCTAGGACAGGTTTTATAAAAACGGCCCAGCGGCCATACCTCTGATGTGATGTTTCCCTACCTTTGTTGACCGTGTGTGTGCTCGCGTTCGCTTAAGCAATGCACACACATTTAAATGCGGTCACGAGATGAAAACAACAAAACGAGCACCGGCACGGCACCGCACCGCACCGCACAACCACAAGGAATGCGCGCTTTACGAGCGCAAATTATTTATCGCTCTTATCCACTCTTAATGGTGACCAATAAATCGCCTTAAGTAGATAAGGCAAATTCATTCCTCTGGTGTGCAATCCCACTTTAGAGTTCGAAGACGTACTCATACTCATATACTTGGCTTGAGTTTGGTTGCTCCGAAGCCCGTTGCACCGGAGATCGTTGAAACAGGAAGAACTCAGGAAGGCACACACTGAGCAGCATACCACATCCTCTTGTGACATTCTGCTTGGATACTTGTCATCTTAATTAAGCCAACAACAGGAATTATTAGACGTCGCTTTAGCGGGCTCTAACTTATGGTCAGGATCAGATTTGCTAATTAGGTTGAGTTTGATTTGCAGCCTCTTAGGTGACACTCGAATGGAATATGATGCCGCATTAATGCGATCTCGGAAATTTTGCTTTTACTGAACTTTGAATGCCGCTTGCAGTATGAATGTTGACTTCCTTGCGTGACTGTTTCCCATACGTCGCTGTATGGTTCGAGAATATAAGCATTCAAACAAATACACTGCCGCTCAGAACTAATGGACAACAAATTTATTAAAACAGTGCGAATATAATTTTAAAAAAATGATTAAATCAAAGTGAAAGCGACAGAGAGAGAGAGAGAGAGTGTCCAGTAAGGTAGACTCACGACAATTGCTGGCACCGAGGGTTTTCCAGAGCTGGAGCTAACGAATGGCTTTCAATTTTCACAAGCCAAATGGCAAAGTAATCTTTTATATGAGCTAGAGTCCACCGTCCATCTCTCTATGAATGTGAAACTCCAAGCCGTAAGAGAGGAATCTATCATTGTGGAACTAGCTGTGGACAATAACCTTAAACCAGAATGATTCCCCAGTCGGCATGTGCAATATCCAATGCTTAACAATCCAAGTTTTGCGTAACAATCAGACGAAATTGTCATAAAGCAGGCATACTCGTTCGTATGTATGTAAGTACACACCTGCCACCTAGAAAATGAAATAGAAAAGCTCTGATTTTCTGAACCTCAATATGAAAGATCAGGAAGGACTTCACGGGTTAGCTGCAACCCAATTTTTTTTTTCTGTTGAAATAGATCACTCAAACAACTCCATTGCATTTATTTTACGCTCTTTTAGTTTGTCAGACTTTCCTTGAAAGATGAATAAATACGCTTTAATGCACCTACACACAGCGCATTTTGCACACACAATTTCTAGGACGTTATGGATAGGAGAAAAGAATTTGTGAGATTGCTCGGGGCAGTCTGCCAATTTCATTTGATGGAAGCCTAGTTACCCTACATACGAAGCAGTTTTCTTGCTGATTGCAAGTTGCAATTGGAAATTGTGTCCGTAATTGTCCTGTGTGTAGGAGTTTTTAGAGGGCTCAGCGTGCTTTATAATCTTAACACAGCCTTAACCTACTTAAACTATGAAAGCTTAAATAAACATGCCGACCTTGACTGTAAATTACGTAGAAGAAAGTGATGTGGAAGTTGAGTCGCTTGTCCACAGCTGTTCGTGGAAGATTACTGGCCCCCCTAGTATCGTGAATCAAAAACTTTGAATACCAAGGTGTCTGTCTACGTTTCAACAAGAAAAAATTGCCCATTTTGCCTTTCCGTAGAAAACTTTCCCTAATTCGTTCTAGTACCTGTAGACGCCACAGAAAAAGGCCTTCTAAAAGGAATGGTTTCCTGCATCTCAAAGTTAATCGCGATATCGCTTAATCGTATCGAAATTACATTGCAAGGGTATATTAATGGCACCAACTGCCGGTGGCATGCTTAAGCGTTCCTATAATATTCCTTGTGTAGATGTTGAACAAGATCGGCGACCTAACCGCATCTTATTGCAGACTGCTTTTTATTTCAGATATTTCAGCAGAAATCACATCGTCATCCTTAACAGTCAGCTAGTTAGCAAATTAAAAAGAATGTATAACATTACTTATGTTTTGCCTGTTCAACTCAAACCATTTGGTGTGATCTGTGATAAGATTGTCACCCCCACAGCAAGTGTCACAGGAGACAGTGTTTTTCATAGCTAGCACAATAAAGAGCTTAGTAGAACCGTAGAGCTCAATTAAGAAGCCAGCTGACAATTTGAAGAAGGATATTTTTAGGACACTCACTAATGACAAAGCCAGACCAAAACTACACTAACAGTTGGGAGTCATGCTACCATGCCCACACACAAAGTTTTGCTCACGTCAACAGGCACCTGCGGCTTTTGGTTCCGATTCTGAAAAGTCCAGCAGGTTCACTCGTTCCATGCGATCCTTTTGTGTCCCTATTTTGTCCCAGATGATGTATGCTCAGTAAATTTATCCTTCCGACTGCAATAAGGTAACCAGTCCATTCTCGTTATTAGTTTGGATGTTTCTGAAGGCATTGGGCATATCCTGGCTGTCAAAGCAGATGCAGATAGTTCAACGCTCTCATCTGTTCATCATAACATTATTCATCGCCAGACAGCGAATCCTGGTCGTTTACAAAAGAAGATTGAATTCTACAATTATCGACCTTTTTAAAGAATGAAAAATGTACCCCGTAAAGTTTACTAGAATATATCACTTTTCGGACTTTGGACAATGCCCGTCATGACTACTAGAAATATCGGCTACTGTTTTTAGTAGCAGCAGCCCAGCGATAGATTGGAAAACTACAGATTGTCCTATAACTTGGTTTGGGCCAGCCGCGCAACAATCAAGTTCGTAGCGAAGTGTTTGTCCTACCTCCCAGTATTGGTACCCGGTAACAGCATGAGTAAACCTACTTACGAGGGTTGACTGAAAAGTTTCCGACTAAACAATGATACTCGTACAAGACATTTTATCTCAAATTATCTCAAATTTTTTTTTATTTTTCTACGTAGTCTCCTTATAACTCTACACACTTCTCTTAGCGATGCTCCCATCTCTCTAACCCGTCCAAATTGTACTTGGCGTTTTTCTCTGCAAAATAATTGTTCACGAAGGTGATGGCCTCCTCATTTGACGAAAATCTCTGTGCTCCGAGCGCAGTTTTTAGCTGAGGGAACAAAAAGAAGTCGCTTGGGGCTAGATCTGGTGAATAAGGTGAATGGTCAAGCAGTTCAAACCGTAATTCATGGATTTTTGCCATGGCAACCGCTGAGGTGTGAGATGGCGCGTTGTCTTGGTGAAACAGGATTTTCTTTTTCTGCAAAAGTGGCCGTTTTTCCGCAATTTCTGCCTTCTGCCTTCTCCTGTAATGGTTTTTCCTTTTTGAAGACAATCGATTAAGATAACTCCTTTACTATCCCAAAAAACAGTCGCCATCACTTTCCCAGTTGAAAAAACATTTTTTGCTTCTTTTGGAGCCGGCTCGCCCATTGCAGTCCACTGTTTTGACTGAATTTTTATTATTGTTATTATTATTACCAAGGGAACGATACAAATTAATTTGTAATTGATAACCTCTACTATCTCTCTCACTTTAATTCGGCGGTCGTCTAACATCATTTGGTGAACTTTAACAATGTTATCGTCAGTGGTTGTAGTTTTTGAACGTCCCGAACGTTCATCATCTTCCAAGCTCTTACGGCCACATTTAAATTCAGCTGCCCAAAATTTCACTGTGGTTAATGATGGTGCAGAGTCCCTATACACAGAGTCCAACTCATTTTTGATTTGCGTAGGCGTATTGCCTTCCAGAAACAAGCATTTAATAATTTAATATTCAATTTTTTCCATTTTCACAAATAACACTCACATCGACTCACTCAAACGACTGTCAACTAAAAACTGCGCGTTAAAAATTACTGAAACTTCGGTAAGTTACTGTCAAAGGATGCATAACTAACATTCACCAGCTTTTATTGAGTAGTGCCCCTATCTTTACGTTGCGGTCGGAAACTTTTCAGACAACCCTCGTATGCAGGCTAAAATGGTAATGACAAGTTTGCTCAGTAGCATAAGAGATTAAAAAGATGTGACGAACAAACTAATGGATTCACATATAAATGTTGCAAACTTTTAAATGACAATAACCTACAGATCTGCACGTTGAATATACGGACCTCAGCAAGCAATCTGCAGTCGAACAATTACCAGAGGCCCTTGATTGCTATCATCACACAGATATCACCGATATTGATGCGAAATAAATATAGGTAGAATGGATAGCGCTGACATTTTGAAAGTTCCTTTCGAAATCTCTGGTATTCGTTGTTGCTTTATATATACTTTTAGAATTGAATTTTGAATGAATTCACTGGATTTTTGGAGCTTCAAGCTTGTAAAAATATACTACTGATAGGCATCCTAAGCATTAATATCCTGTCTGATTCAGCCGATGTAAATATGAGTAACTACTTATTATATTATGTTTTCGTTTGGTTTCGATGCTCCTTTTACTCAACCTACTTCTTCGGATTCTTGCTTAGATCATATATTCATATAAAAACAATAGTGTTGGTTATAAAACTGTGGGTTATGACCATAGCTTGACAAGTATTCAACTTGATTACAGCGTATCCAGAAAAAAATCATCTGTGAACGCGAAATTTAAATTTTGAGTTTTGGATGATGTTCATGATGCACAGGATCGATCTACTGCTTTTGACCTGTTTTTACACAAGTAACAATTACATATATCCAATTTTAGATAGAAGATATACAATAAAAATAACAAATTAAAGTGTCTTAAGCAATGGACTATTCCTTTGCTTAGAAAAATTAGAAAGGAAGAAACAAATGTACGGACAAGTTAAAAAACATCCTAAAAATGCTGAAATAGATTAAAAAAAAATTATGATAAAGTGTGTTCAGAGCTAAAACTTAAAACTAAAACCGAAATAGGAAATAGGTAACGCAAAACAACTCCTGTAACTCCTTGGGATTCAGAACTGAGTTCTTTCCAGAGCATTCTAAACAAGATAATCAACATGGTTTACCTTTAAAACAAATGAGTCTCCAATCTGAAAATTTTTTCGTTGATCAATTTATGGCATTTGGAATTCAAAAATATCCAAATCCTGTTCTTTTGATAACATTTTCAGTTTTCTATTGAAAAACATTTCTCATCAAATTTCAGATGTCTTATGTTTTATATTCACTACATGCGTTCAGAGTGGAATTTTTTCGGAATCACTAAAAACAGCAGTAGTAATGCCACTCCATAAAAGAGTGATGCTACGATACTAAAGAACTATCGCCATAATTCTCTTCTATCAGTTTTCTCAAATATATAGGTTTCCATAGTGTTTCTCGGTTTAGACTTAGAAGCGGAAGATCTACGCTTTGTTAGAACTAACTGGTGAAATTTACAATGGCTTGAATATATTCTAAATTCCCGCTACTTTTTTCAGAGACATTACTAAAAATTTCGATATCTTTGCTGTTGAACAAACTTTATAATGCAGGTTTCAGAGATTTTATTTATGACTGGCCTACTTCATATTTAAAAAATCGTAGGTAAATAGTAAAAATCAAAAACTGTTTCAGTCCAAAAAATTTGATCAACATTGGTGCTGCTTAAGGTTTTGTATTAGATCCGACTCTGCTTTTAACATACGAGAATTTGCTATATGTCCAACTCCTTAGAAGCAAAAACATAGCTTTTACAGACGATATTGCTACTTCTTATTTGAACAAGAGCTATCCTAATCATTTTCTGAATGTTAATTATAATTTATTTATTTCATTTATCTATATATTATTATACGAGTACATTATTCATAATTTAACCAACTTTGTAATCAATAACAACATTGGAGTTAAGAATTGATAGTAATATTAGTATTTATATAATACTCGTATACTACAAAAAAAAAATGCCAATACATATAATAACATCTTTAAAGAAAAAAAAAATTAATTCATTTATACAGACTTTTCCAAAAATTAATTATAAAAGAAAAAGAAAACGTAAAGATCTGGGATATAAAAGAGTGTATGTAATAGAACAATAATAAAACAATGATGAGTTAGCATATTTAAACATATTTAAACAACAAAGGGCAGCAAAACTCTCCTCGACATCAAAATCGAAAAGATATATTTTTTTTACGTTTTAGGAATTTAGACAAGGATCTTATGCCTCAGATATTCATATTCATTCATACGACAACATTAATTGAAATGCTTCGCAAATTACGAGTGCTAGAAATTGGACTCAGTAAATAGCCACCACTCATAAAAGAATTCTTGAAACTTTAAAGTAATACAAATGTTTTAGTGGTAGAATACTCAAACCATAGAAGGAGCTAAACTATTGATCCAATAGATAGCGATGGCGCACTTTTGCAAAACAGTCAATTGTTTAAGCTTTGTTTGGTATGCGCCACCCCAGCAACTTATCCCGTACTGTAGTCTTGATTGATATATTCTATTCCATAATATAGTGTGGTTAATGTTTTTTTGTCACACAATAAAAGCTACGTATTGTGTATCGCAATATTGTTTCAATATCATCGATATAGTACAATAGGACTACAAGGTAATACATTCGCAATCAACTGCACTGTTAACTCTGCAGGTAGACGACTAGCTGTAACCCCCATAAAACTGCTATTGTCCTCTTTTCCAGGAAATATAATATTCCAATTATAGACCCTCCATCAATAAACAGTATCAGTTTAGTCTTTTCCGATCTGGGTCTTATTTTTGACAGGTAACTAAGCTTTAAACCTAACATTCATGAAAGAGTCAAGAAAGTAGTTTTATTTTCTCGCAAAAAGCCATTGGAAACAAATGGGGCCTTCAACCTCTCATATCCCATTGGCTATACATCTCGTTCATAAGACCGATACTCACCTACGTGGTTGTTGTGTGGTGGACGGCCTTAGACAATGCAGGAAACTAAGCAAAGTCCAAAGAACACCATGTTTTCGCATGAGCGGAGTCCTACGTTCTACCGCGGCATTAAATATTCTGTTTCACTTGACACCCCTTGATATCTTCAGCAGAACAAATAATTTATTTGGCCAAGCTAATACTCAGAACACATTACACAGATGGATTTAAAACCGATAGCGGGGTTGGTGGTGGTGTTTTCTCGGATAAGCTAAATCTAAGCTTCTTCTTCCCTCTTCCAAATCACTGTAGCGTGTTCCAGGCGGAAATTCTGGCGACTAAAGAAGCTCTGTCATAGCTGAAGGAAAACGCGATATCAGCCGGTCTTATTAAATCCTGAAACCGCCCTTGAATGCCGATCACCTCTTTCGGAGATGGCAGAGCAGTTCTACCTTCACCTTTGCTGGGTGCCGGGCAACAGAGACATTCCAAGGGATTGTATGGCTAACAAACTCGCCAAAATTGGAACCACTCTATCTATTCCACCGGAAAAGGGTAGCATAGGTATACCAATCACTGAGTGCGAACTAACATTAAAGCTGGATGCCAATAAAAAAGCAAACCTTAGGTGGACTGTTGGACCAACATGTCTAGCGACCAAACAGATGTTCGAGTGAACATTTTCAACGCTCTGTTGGCGCAGTTTAGGCGCAATAAATCCGAGTTTTGGCGCCGGTTAATTACTGTAGATGAAACTTGGATACACCATTATACGGCCGAAACAAAAATTCAGTCAAAACAGTGGACTGCAAAGGGTGAGCCGACTCCAAAAAAAGCAAAAACTATTTTTTCGGCTGGGAAAGTGATGGCGAGTGTTTTTTGGAATAGTAAAGTAGTTATCTTAATCGATTATCTTCAGAAAGGAAAAACCATTCCAGGAGCATACTACGCATCATTACTTGCCAAGCTGAAGGCAGAAATTGCGGAAAAACGGCCACATTTGCAGAGAAAGAAAATCCTGTTTCAGCAAGACAATGCGCCGTCTTACACCTCAACGGTTACCATGGCGAGAATCCATGAATTACGGTTTGAACTGCTTGACCATCCGCTTTATTCACCAGGTCTAGCCCCAAGCGACTTCTTTTTGTTCCCTCATCTAAAAACTGCGCCCGGAGGACAGAGATTTTCGTCAAATGAGGAGGCAATCACCTTCGTGAACAATTATTTTGCAGAGAAAAACGCCAAGTACTATTTGCACGGGTGAGAGAGATGGGAGCATCGCTGGGAGAAGTGTGTAGGGTTACAAGGAGACTATGTAGAAAAATAAAAAAAAAATTGAGAAAAAATGTCTTGTATCATTGTTCGGTCGGAAAACCCTCGTAAATATCCGGTCATGGAAATGATGCAAATCGATGGTATCTCGTGAGTCTTCTACTTCTAATTAGTGAAATAAGCTTTACAAGCATTTAAACACTTTTGAAATATAATTTTACACTTAATTTCCAACTATTTGAAAAAAAAAATTCGGTAAATCGAAGTAAAAGTTAAGTGTTAAGGTGTGGGAATAAAAAATAATTAAGTTTTATTTTTGAAAGAGTGCATCGGGTCGGAAAACAGATGTCCCTGAGCACAAAAAAGTGGAAATAACAACTTTCATAAAATTAAAAACGTTTTCTTACCGTGAAATCAGGATATCCTGCCAAACTGTGTCTAGAATGGCCCAAGAACTCGAAAGTGGACAATCGCCAACATCAAATAATCGAAGTATTGTAAATCTGGCAGAAAAAGGATAACCATAGTGCGTGAGGATCGAAAAATAGTTACAAATACCTTGGCAAATCGGGTCGTCAATAACATCCTAAAGGAAGATGAAATCAATATTTCAGCAATCGCAGACGATTGTACGAAAATGGTATCAGAAGCCATAGACCCACAAAAAGGCCATTTTAAAACGCGTCCATGAAAAAAAAAAATTGGTCTCATCTGTTGCAGATAAACCACAGGACTATAGGCAGAAGGTAATTTGAAAATAATTTATTGTATATTTTAATGTTTTTGTATAATGTGAAAATTAACATAATAAATTTAATTTATTTTTAATTTTCTAAAGGTAATGTCTAATGATGTGTTTCGATTAGAAATAATGACAGAATGCACTGAATTTTTGCTTCGACGACCTTAAGAGAAGTACAATGAAGGGTGTATAGTCAGCTGGGTAAAACATCCAGCCTCTGTAATGGTATGGGGCTGTATTACGGCAGAAGGACCAGGCTATACTTTGTCGAGGGAACTCCGCATCAAGATCAATATCACAAGATACTCACCCATATTTTCTTGCCATTTCTAAATTCTTTGGACAGTAAAAGAAAAAACTACACATTCATGCAAGACGGTGCTCCTTGCCACACAGCCAAAAAAATCAAAGATTTCTTCGACAAAGAACAAATTGCAGTACTCTATTGGCCTGGGAATTCGCCTGATATGAATCCCATTGAAAATTGTTGGAGCCGCTTGAAAACATTAGTGTACAATCGTACAAAACTAATAAAACCATATTAATTGAAAACATACGCGATATCTGGCAAAATAGCTCAGTATTAAGGGAAGTAATTGTTAAAAATATGAAAACAATGTCAGAACGAATTTGTGCGTTAAAAAAAGTTAAGGGAGGTGTGATAAAATATTAAATGAAAAAAATTTTTGCCTCTATAAATAATAAATAAATATGATAAATTCCAAAATTATAAAGTTGAATTTTTTATTTCATGCTCCAAAATCAAAATCCACAGCAATAAACAAAAAATACGTGAAAAAAATGCAGTGTTCCTAATGAATACCCTTTGGAGGTGTCATCACTATACACTGCCGTATAGGCAAGCATGCAAGAAAGCTGGGCGCTTTTACAAACGATTTCACTAGAAGCTGCGTGGACGACAAGCAAGAGGAGGCAATCCCCCTCCTATTCGATACATGTCCAGTTCTCTTCCAGAGAAGAATAATTCACTTTCAAGCTTTCTCCTACAATGTCGATTTAAAGAATATAGACCTTAACAGTCTCCAACGCTACATCATAAGCTCAAATTGATTCCATGAGTAAGAGGATCACAGATCCACGTGGCATAATAAAGGGCCAATAGACCTAAGTGGGTTGGTTTTTCCAACAGCCACTTTCACCTACCTACCTACCTAATACCTAAATATTTAAACTGATTTACTATTTCAATTTTTAAACAGTGTGTGTCACAATCACGAGTTGCTTGTTTATTTAACAATGCCCTTGTGACTCCTTCAGTACAAACACAATCTGGCACATTTGACCTTACGCAGTTGTTTGCATAGAAGAAAATTTCAAAGTTAAGGGACTCTTGAATATTTAGACTGAAGGTCATCAATAGCTGCTGACAACCAGTTTGCACTCCGAAAACCATAACAAAACGTCATGATATATATACGCGCTTAAGTTTAAAGGACTATCTGAAAGCTGTAACTTTTCCTACAAAAGGTTTTTAGATATATTGCGTAGATGGTTGAATAAGCATATAATGTTACTCAGCAATAAAACAAAATTTATGTTCTTTAATATCAAGGTTCAATATGCGATGACCTCCCTTTGCATTACCATTCACCGAGTTGAGATCCTGTTTAGGCAGCCACGGTCCTATTACATTCAACAGTAACGTAAGTTGCTGTGACTCCTACACCAAAATTTATCGCATCGACAATTTTAAGTATTTAGGTTTTGCATATACTAAATACTAAGTTCAGTTGGAAAGACCATACCTTCTACCTAAAGCAGTATCCGAATAGACTCATCAAGCAAGTCTATCGTCTTAGCCTCTACTATAGTCGATCTATCTTAGTCTGCTATGGTTTATTGGCTCCAGTTTCAATTTACGAACAATATCAAAAATATTGTAAATGTGCCAGGATGCATTTTTCACGGTTTTATTTGCAACTGCGGCCTATTCAATACACTGCCTGAAAACATAAGATGCGTGAGAGTCAGAGTGTTAAAAAAAGGCTTCTCTCATTTAATCACTCCACAATTGATTTATTTTTTACTCCAATTATATAATTTAAATTTCTTGCATAAATTTTATTTCTTTTTATCCTTTTCTTAAACTTTGAAATGTGTCTTCCCCATCGATAGTTATTGTTCTTACAACTTTCTTTAATTACGATAAATACATTCGCCTCCTGTCATGGGCGATAGAGTGTATCACACGACTTCATATAAATATATTTCATACATAAAAGCTTTTGGCTTTAGCTTTAAAGTTTCTGATATGAAGTAAAGATTCAAAAAAAAAAAAAATTGGGTGTAGGAGATGTTTTGTTTCAATATACATACTTCCTTCGTTAATTTATGAGAACATTGCCCAGTCAGCTGAAGCACTCAAATCCCACATCCGTGGTGTTAGCAATAAAACAGAGCCCCAAATTGAGGAAAATAAGCAGAACAATTTTATCAAAAGAACCCGGATATTCATCAAACCTAGTCTGTGGTAATGGCAACCTTCTTCTATCGATTAGAATACAAATCAAGTCTCGTTTCGTGAAAGCAATGTGTTCACTTGATAAATCTTCTTTCGATTTATTGTACCCAGAGAACTCGCATTTTCTCCTATTGTAAAAAACTTTTACATTTTAAAGGCACGTTTACAAGTGTACTGTAGGTAGTAGGCCTTGTTTTCAACATTTCCGCGACTTGGTATGTGTGAATACTTGAATGTAAGCCCCACCGGTAGTCCCCTAGTGTGGCGGAAACCTGATCAAGCAATAAATCTTCGGCTAGTCTTATTCGACTTATCTGAGGTGTCAAACTCCCTAAATATGACTTTTTTTCCATACACATTTATTCTAAATTTATTCTTAAGATAAATTTGTCCATTTTAAAATACATCAATTTGTCTTCCTTTACGACATTCTTTTACAGTATGATCGGTTGTAATAACTTTTCCGATTAAATCAGTCACAAAAGAAAATGTTAACAACAACAACAAAGAAAAAAACAAGTCCTCTCATTCTTAAGCCAATCCCCTGACATTTATACAACTTCCAACATCACAAATGCTCATGTCAATAATCTTGATTCTATTGATTTTCGTTACAATTGGTGAACTACAATACCTTTACCTGCTGCTAAGAAGTTGTTGCACTGGTTGCGCTAGTATGAAACTTTTGCGCGATATCCCGCAGGTTTCTTGATTGCTTGAGATTTATTTTTGCCATTTTAGCTGAAGGCTTTCCCGCTCCCTGAAATCAACTTGAACCACGTTTTCGATGTTCTGTCATATTTGTTCGATTGAATTCGGTGCTAAAATGTTATTAGCAAGAATTTGTGAAGTTGCACTCATGAAAGATACAATGCACATAAGTATATAATTTATTAATAAAATAAATGCACAAACACAATGTCATTTAAACGAAAATGACTTGAAATTTGAGCGGTATACAAATTGAATAGGTTGCCGGAATGACCCGTTTGCTACTAGATATTTATATAATTGAGTGTCAGGCATGTACCGCTGAATGATGACATTTAAACCCACTGCTTGAGATGGTTGACTCTTAACACATTTAGCCAAATGGAAGCATCGCTGGTATTCCACACCCGCTTACCAATAAATAAATGAATTTCAGAACAGCAAAGGCTTTAGATGGTAGTTCGGAGTGAATCTGGGCTTCAACTAACAAGCTCGTCAACCTACCTGTCATTCGCTTCATAGAACTGCATTGTTCCTTCGGGTTAGATTCGAAGATTCTGCGGCCGGAAAATTGGTGGGTAGTTTTCTGACTAGCTCGTAAAATTTGTCATTGAATCTTCTCCTCCAAAGACGGTCGGTCATTGTAAACAGGACCGAATTTCTCTCAAAATTTCCTCATCCCCTTTCAATAGGGTACGTACTTTAGCGTCATAAAGTAGGACTAGGATGATCTCATATAGATTCATCTTGGTTGGAAGAGCGCCTTACTCCTCAACTGCCTACTTAGCCCAAAGGAACAGCGATTGCCAAGAGTGGTTCTTCGTTTTATTTCTGCTGAGGTGTTGTTGGTAGAATTGATAGCAGAGCCGAGATAGACAAGGTCCCTTACCACCCCGGAATTATAGGTGTTGGAGGTCACGTTCTGTCAAATTCGTCGATATTGTGCATTTGCTGCTAAACTCATTTTGGCAGCTCCCGTTTCAATACAAGCGAATGCAATCGTGACAGCCCGCTGTGTTCGTAGTCATCGGCGTACGTTAGTAGTTGGACAGACTTCTGAAACATTATGCCGCTAGTGTTCGCTTGTGAATTCCGCACAATTTTTGCAAGTATCATGTCACATGACAGTGCGTCACTTTGTCTAAAACTTTTTTTTACAACAAAGGTCTCGGTTAAGTCGTTACCGACTTTGACAGAGCAACGAGCGTTCTCAATCGTCATTCTACACAGACGGTCAAACCATCAGGAATGCCAAAACCATGCAAGGCTCTATATAATGTAGCTCATCTCTATTAAAACTGTCATATGTGGCCTCAAAATAGATGAAATGTTGGTGGGTATCGACTTGGACTTCTTGAGTTTTTTTTTTCCAGATCTGCTGGAGCGTGAATATTTGGTCGATTGTGGACTTTAATGGTCTGAAACCGCACTGATAGGGATCAATCAGGTTATTGAGAATGGGTTTCAGGTGTTCACGCAATATGCAATATTGAGGCGACTTTGCCTCTCTTTTGCAGTAGAGGTTATCTAAATTTTTGTGGATCGGGCAAACGCTACTGAGATTCCATTCATCAGGCATACACTCTTCTAATCAAACCTGAGAAATGAGTTGGTGTATGCTTTCCGCAAAGTCACTTGCAGCAGTGAATACCTTGTCTGGTAAGCCCTCAGGTATAGCGCCTTACTGGCTTTAAGCTTAGATATTGCTACAGTTACATCGTTTTGGCTATCATTGCCTAAGTTGAACGGTCTATTCTGCCTGACCGCGGCAGGGTCTCGTCGTCGTTATACAGTCTACAGAAAATGTTTTTCAGTTTTCTCAGAACTGACTGTGACTCTACTACAAGGTTTCTTTCTATTGGTAAAACTTTCGCACCTTATTCCTGGAACACAAACTCTCAATATCGTCGATCGCGTACATTTCGTGCTCTTCTTTCTTCTTCCGGAAAAGACAATGTTCTTCCCGTGTCTTTTGCTCGTAGCGCCGCTTTGTAGGCTTCTTGCTTAGCTGCATATGCTTCCCGGCATTCTTCATCAAACCAAGATTTCTTGGTGGTGGTTGTTGACCGCATTACCACAGGTCTTCAGTAATTAATTCTGACGCCATTGGAGTTGTTGAACGATTTTCGGGATACGCGCTCAGAGAAGATTCTGTGGGTCTCTTGCGATTACATTACAACTACTCCTCACATTAGTTCTTCTTTGTTGTGGCGCTGGGGAGCTGGTAATTCGGGGGATGTCCGGGCGGCCAGAATACTGGAGGCACGTCTTACGTCGATCGCAATATGATCAATTTGGCCTAGCGTTTCATGATTCGGAGATCACTATGTCCCCTTTTCTATATTGAGATGAGGCAACCGTCAATAAGCCTAAGTCCGTTAGAAGACGAGGTGTCATTCTTCTGTACGGCCCTTTCCAAGATGTCGTCCTTTCCTATTCTGGCGTTAAAATTGCCTAGTACGAGTTTAACGTCATACTTCAAACATTTCTCATATGTGTATTCGAGAAGCTCGTAGAAACATTCTTTGGTGGCGGCTTCCTTGTGTTATTAGAAAAGCCATGATGCGAATTATCATCACGTGTCGAAAGCTCGGCACTATTTGCGTAAGTTTGCCGTATATAGCTAATCCGCATCCGAATGAACACTGTTTCTTACCGCTAAACCAATATCTAAGTTTTTCATCCTCCTTAGATGCGGCACATCCCATCGTACTTCCTTGATAGCGGTGATATCTGCGTGATAGCCGTCAAGGACATTTGGTACTTGTTCAGCTGCACGTGGCCTCTTGAAAATCCGAATATTCCACATTCAAATCCGGAACTCATTATCCTTTAAACGTTTGCCTGGGTCGTCAACATCTTCATCCCGGGCCATTAGTGAGTTCGTCCTAGGCTAGCCGGACATGTTACAGGTCAACACTACTGGAAGCTAAGGCAAGCATTACGCTATGAACTTGATTCTTGCGCTGCTGGTCCAATCGAAATTATACGACAATCAGTAGTTTCCCGACCAATCGTCAGGGAGATCTCCGGATCGCGAAGTCATCTTACTAAAAAACCATCGACCAGCAGCAAAACTAAATGTATATATAAAAGGTAGTGCTTCAAAGAAGAACGAAACCCGCTCACGAACTCTATAAGCAAAATAGGCGGGAGAAACATCGGCTTCATGGAAAAAAAAGAAATGGAAAAGCTTCTGTAAGAATGATGTTCAGAAGTTCTACTTGCCAACGAATACCGAAAAAGAGTCATGCAAAGGTAGGGATGAGAACGTAATAGTAGAATCACATTCGCTGCTAAGAATTACTTCTACAGACTGTCTAACTGCGATAGAACCCGCCCAATTATCAAGGCGACATCAATGCGACATGGGCGACATCAATGACGCTGTCTAATAAAAAGCTGGGGCAGAGAATATTAGAGGCAGACTTAGGCAAAAAGTCCTGAGTTGCCAGTATGACAATAAGCGCTTCGTAACATTCCGTATTAAGGCGGGCCCCCGCCCAATTATCAAGGCTTCACCCATCAATAACGTTTTGTCTAATAAAAAGCCGAGGCAGAGCATATTACTGGTCTTATCGTAAACATCTGCAGATGACGCCACCAAAGGTTTCTACGATTTGATCAATTACAAGTTGCCGGTCATAGGTCTTGTTGGCGGCGGGACGACCGGTAGTCACTACAAGAACTTAATTCGCGGTACCATGTAAGTCAGGAGCTCCACGGATTTCGGTCCAGACCTAATTTGTTGAGGTAGGCCCCCTTGTAGGACCATCATGGTGGCTGTTGTTTAAACCCAAAGTCGCGGGAAGGATCTTCCCGTGGTTTGATCCACTGTAGAGTTGCAATAAGTACTCAGTGCTATGACCCTAAGAACAGTAAGAGGTTTTAGATCGGTCTCAACCCATACTAAGGGTAGAACTTGTGCCTCCAACACAAGTTCTGCTTTTGTATCTCAGGAAGGCGGCAGAGCAATGGCAAGGCGTATCCTTGCTCCCATGGATGTATGGACATCCCGTAAACTTAAGTCTACACGACAGGTGTTTACGTTAAAAACCAGAGCCTATGTCTAACTGCGAAGATCGCCCACATTGAGATTTATCCATTTAACTTGGACGATGATCGGCAACAAATTTGTCCACACGGCTATGAAGAAGTCTTATCTGAACTTAGGGCCAATAAAATAGTCGGAGCAGACAGACTACATACCGACTTCCTTAAATCCTAATTATGTTTGCAAAATATGGTCGGATAAACGAGTATGTGTATACTATACTATCGTTTACTGAATGGAGTCTTAGCATCGCCTGACGGAATCTCGAGATGATTGCACTGGAGACATGTCGCGAAGAATTGCCAGAACTGCAAGTATTTCAAAATTGATACGAATACGCAGGTCAGTGTTGCCTTTTTTAAAAATCTCCTCTCAAAAATGGCTAGCTACGTTTCAACCCACATCTTTGAAATCTGCATGAACTTTTAAGCAAATATAGACTTTAAGTCTAAATACTTTACACTGGACCATACAATTTCTTTTATACAAAAAATCGACTGTGTCTATTACAACGCCGTGTTGAGACTTATTTTTACATTTTTATATGAAGTAGCAGCTGTCTACCCAATACTTGTCAGGAAAAAAGTACCCCTGCAATAGATATTGTTGCTATCATATTTCACATATATAGCTGCCACCACTTTCGAATCGACATACGAGTAGGTATGTCCTCACATGTACGAGTATGTTTTATGCAGCATTTATTTTCCTGGCTGTGCCACCACCTCGCGATGGTTACTAAAGAAGTCTATTCAAATGGAAGCAAATCTACCCACAACGTCACTAGTCTAAATGTTTGTGCCTTCGATCTCTATAGTCGATCCCTTATAAAAACGGCGGTCCAACTAAAAATAAATTTAACAAACAGGAAGAAAAAACTTCAGCCACTCTTTAGTGGTTACGATACCACAGCTGAATGTACATCGTTTGTGGTCAAGGTAAAAGCATAAATCCATGTCCAAATAAAGGTCCGGATTTGTTTTTCTGGCCATACATGCTTTTTGTGTGTGGTTTCCTGCCGCACAACAGCCATTCAGGACAATTGGCTGCTGCCAATTTCGGCAATTGGATGAGGAGCTCCAATTTGAATTCTACAGCAGTTCAACCTACTTTCCACCTTCCACCCAAGCGAAAATTGTTAACAATGTACCTACCATCTTCTCCACTTCGAAATTACTAAAATAAATCATCAACCTGACCACGGCAGAGGTTTCCCTCAACGCTCAACCCATAACGCAATGTACGAGTGTGCACCGCTTTCAACGACTTAAAGCCAACACGATTGTTATCGGGCATCTCTGGAGCATCGATTATTAATTTTTCTTTTGCATGAACCGATAAAAAGTGGAAAATCATCTCATCATGCGCTAATGTTCAACTTGCACGCAATTTATTCTAGAACCTACCACGGATCAGTGTACGAGTATTCGTATAGTGTCATGGATTTATCCGAAATCCGCCAACATGGCAACCTTTTCATCGAAATAGGATTCTTCAAGCAAAAAATTACTACCGAATCAGGGAACCAGAAGTAATAAAGAATAAGTAGCAGACGAATTTCTGATGTATGAGTGTGTGTATATGTACATATGTGCGTTCTAAAGCACAATGACTACGCTAAATTCGAAATCATTTCGGCGTTAATCCTTTCGAGTGGTTTGTAGGCTGAGGCATCATTTTTGTTTTTTCCTTTGGATGAAATTTAACGCCAAACTGAGAATCCTTCTTTTTTTCCTCTTTTCCTCGATTGCGTATATTGGATTATGTGGTATTAGAAATGTCTTAAGGACTCAATCGCTGAAGAGGAAAACAAGTGCTTTCGATAGGTGTCATTCAGGCGGAACTAATTAATGAGTTGGGATTATTGTTCTACTTAGTTGGCTTTTTCGCGAAGTTGACGTTGGCAAAAAAGCAATAGCAGTGGCAGTCTTTGCGTAGCTAGATGATTTGATGGTAATTCGTATCCTTCTTAAGTTCCATGCTATTCAGATTTATATTAGCGATTGGATTTTGTAAAAGCATGGTGATATCGTCTACGGCATTTAATGCCGTCTGATTGCTTATGTTTATGTGTTTGTTTGTGTTTTTTTTTAAATATTGGCCTCTGAAAATAATTTAGAATTTAATTTATAAGTTTTTTTTTGGATTCACTGTGCTGGAAAATAGTTAAATTTAAGGTCTTTCTTGGAGCAAAAGAGATGCTAACAGCTGTAAACCAATTCACGCATTGTAAAATGTGTAAAATATGTATATTGGCATAACTGATGCGATCACCATTTGAACCTTCATTAGGAAAACATCCATGGATTTCGAAACAAACACGATACTCAAGTAGTGTTACAATATATTACGAGTAATTATATTTCCAAAGGTCATACCCATATTTTTAAAGGATTATTATGTAAAACAAAATTTTATTCCGATGCGAAGACACTTCTGTCGTGCGACGTAGCTGGGTCACTTTAACACCGTCTATGACGGACAACAGGATTTATGGCATAAAAAGATTATAGAATCAGACAGTTTAGGCCTACTACCATGACAGTCATTTTGAAATCGTCAGGAGTACTTATGAAACCGAATGAGCATAACTTGGAAAGCGGCAGAAACACGTAGAAAATAATTGCTTTTTGTTTTTAGAGCTTAACACTCAAGTGGGTATGACTACACTTAAAGTGGCGGAGCACGTGTTAAGTTTTGTAGGAAATTGGGACAGACATAGAAAGAAATATTTTTAAGCTCAGTGGTTATTTCGCTCCATGGGAGGCATCCAACATTTAATGGGGAGACTAAGATATTAGTGTAATTGGACTTGTTGTTGTATTGTATTTTAGTTCCCTAAAAAAAAGAATGTCTGGAATGGCGAGACTAGTATTAAACTCCTATATACCTCCTTCGGTATGTCCATCAGTGCTTCCTGCGATTTTTCCATTACTTCCTCTCGGCTGCTGAAACGCGCTCCCCGTAGTGCTTTTTTAACTCGATTGAAAGTCACAGGGAGCCAAATCAGGTGAATTCGGTGGCTGTTGGATGGTATTTGTTGCATTTTTCGTCAAAAAATTACGAATAATGATGGCACTGTGCGACGCACGGTGCGCTATCATGGTGCAAAATCCACGAGTTTTCTGCCCACAATTCTGGTCTCTTTCGGCGAATTGCTTCACGCAAACGTCTCATAACGCCCAAATACTCGTAATAATCTTTGTTTACTGTCTGGCCTTCTAGCAAAAATTCATGATGCACTACACCGTTGTAATCCATGAAAACCGTGAGCATTGTCTTCTTTTTTGACTGAAAACGACGTGGTTTTATGGTCTCGGCTCATTTGGTGAACGTCATTCACTTGCCTGATGTCTGGATTGAGTGTCGTATTCATAAACCCATGTCTCGTCTTCGGTAATGAGCCTTTTGATGAATATGGGATCGGTTTAAGCCTCGCCAATCATCTCTTTTGCGACGTCAATACGGTCTGTTTTTTGCATGAAATTGAGGGCTCTTGGCACCAACTTTGCTGCTACATGACGGAAACCCAAATCATTAACCAAAATGTCTTGGACGGATCCATAGGCAATGTTCAAGTCCTCCGCTATCTCTCTGATGGTTAATTTGCGGTTATTGACCAACATTTCTTTTACTTCATCTATGTTTTCGTCGGTTTTCGATGTCGATGGTCTGCCACTGCGTTCATCATCTTCGATTGACCCACGACCACTTTTGAACTGATCGTGCCACTGGTGAAGGACCGTTTTCTTTAGAGAATCGTTGCCGAAACACTTTTCCAACATTTCCAACGTTCGCGCACCATTAAATCTATTTTTTACTCAAAATTTAATACAAGTTCGTTGTTGCAAATTTAAATCCATTTCTAGAATTGTAAAAAATCGCAACAACACACGGAGTTAGATGTACTCTTGGATACGTAGCTTTTGCAAATGTCAAGCTATGACGCTAAGATTTAGAGGGAATGTCAACAACGGATTTATCAGCTTAACAGAAAAAAACAGAACTCAAATCGGAACAATGGGAGCGCCACACGGTTATTCCTGGAACTTTTTGATCAAGGTGGTATATGTGCATAATATGATTACCAAAGCTATCTCTTCACATTAAGCAATAGTTCCAGGAATTCTCTAGACCTTAGGTCAATAAATCCCTCTACCGTGCATTTGTTATGTCCATACTGGAATATACTAGCCAAGTTGAAGCTTGAAGCTTTTCAACGCAGATTTACTCGATTTGCATTACAGGGTTTACCTTGATCAGACATCTATAGCTTGCCTCCGTTCAGTGATTGTTTAAAGTTAATTAATCTTCAATCCTTCAAAAAACGTCGAGAAATTGCTGATGTACTCTTTGTTCATCAATTACTCACTGGTTGTATTGTCTGCCCTACCTTGTTCCAAATGATATCCATCAATAGCAATTCACGCAACCTTAGGTTTCCACCCCTCTTCGACTTTCACCTAACCGACTACGGCTGTAACGAACCTTTGACCAGAATGCTGCGAACTGCTAACAACATGGAACAACCAAGCTCCTTGGCTTTCCCTTGACCTTTCTGATCTCTTTCGTCTATCCCTTTCACAAGGAGAATTTTCTCAGGTTTGGAAAGCCTCCTTCATAACCCCGATCCACAAAAAAGGATCAAAGAACGAAATAACAAACTATCCCGCATTCGCTAAACTCCCCAATATACCCAAACTCTTCGAAAGTATTTTGTATGAAGCTCTAAGCTTCCAATGCAAATCACTTATTTCCCCTAGACAGCACGGCTTCCTAAAGGGTAAGTCAACCACCACAAATCTCGTTGAATTCGAACGAAATCGATGTACGTGTAACCAATTTTAGCAAAGCCTTCAATAATTGTCTGCTTTCGGCTTTGAACCCATACTGTTAAAATGGATATCCTCTTACCTCGAAAACCGTTTTTACAGTGTTTTATTTTAGGTCAGCCCACTCGGCTCCATTTTTGGCCAGCTCTGGAGTTCCTCAAGGCAGGCATCTCGGTCCCCTTCTCTTTATATTAACCATAAATGATCTCAATAGGATCATCAAACACTCGTCCGTATCCCTTTACGCCGACGATACCAAATTTTTCAAAACCATTTCCTCTCCCCATGACTCCTCCTCCTTCAACAAGACCTTGATAGTTTTTCGACCTGGTGCCTCAAAAATTGTTTGGAACTTAATATCACCAAATGCCAATCCATCACCTTTTCACATAAGCGGTACCGATCTCCTCTCCGACTCTACCTTCTCCACAACCAACCTATGTCCTCCGTTGAATCTCTTTGCCACCTCGGCATTTTGTGTGACAGGGAGCTCAACTTCCGTTTACATATACATTAAAGCCAACACTGCACTATATTTTGTAAAACGATTGTCCAAAGAATTCACCAACCCATACGTGACCAGGTCCCTCTATATTACCTTTGTTCGTCCCCTCCTAGAGTACGCCAGTCAAGTATGGTCATCGCGTTCATATCTCGAGAATCGAAAGCATCCAGCGCCGTTTTCTTCGATTTGCTCTTCGAGGTTTGCCCTGGGATGATCCTTTTACTCTGCCCCCCTATCAAAACGGTCTCAACCTTATTAACCTAAACACCCTTGAGGAACGCAGAGATGCAGCCGACTTTCTCTTCATTCATCGACTCCTTTCGGGTCACGTTGAATGCGCGTCCCTTCACAACACTATTTTCCTCAACACTAACCCTCGTAGCCTACGTACCCCAACCCACCACACCTCCTATGGGCCGAACGAACCAATCTCTCGTATGCTACGAAAAATTAATTCAAACCCTAGCGTCTTTGACTTCCATCACACCATTTCCTACCTCAAATCCGTTCTCCTTCACCACTCTAACCAACCTTAGTTTTAAGTTTTAGTTTAAATTTAATTTTAAGTTATAGCTTGTATTAAGCCCAATAAATGGGGGCATTTGCCCCCACCAAAATTAATTAAATTGACCCATTGCCTTTATCACAGTTTTTAAGTCATATTAATGTTAGTTTTAAGTTTAGTTTTTGAGTTATATATTTGTACTAAGCATTTAATAAACTTTCTGGGGTTGACCCGGGTCTCAAATCAATCAATACAAGTAAGTGCTATTGGCGATGATGATGACGCTCTGCGTATAGTTAGGAAAAATGTGGAGAACGCCTTTTTCAAAATTAAGTTTGATTAGTATCCGAACTTTGGTCATCGAATTTTGGTCACCCCGCTAAATCTTGTGTAGTAACAATAGACAGGGGCAATAGTTGGGAGACCAAACTTAGACCTAACACCGTCTTCGGAAGGTGATTGCTAGAAGGCAAAAACCGGCTATAAGAGGTCAGATATTTGCGTCCTTTCGAAATTTCATGTCACCACTTTCCGCTCAATTTTTCAATTCATTTCTTAAGCATTTTTATTATCTCCAACTCACTTACACTTACATACAAATGAGGCAAAAACTTGCTTAAAAATAATATATTTTATTTATGCTATCTTATAATAACTCCCTTACAACAACTGGACCCATTCGAGCGCAAATTGAACCTAAACCTTAATCTATGTATTTCGACGTAACTGCACAGAGTAATCTATTTACACATTTCATTATATTATTACTAACATTAATTTTTTTCCAAAAACTTAGTATAAGGACTCAAATTCCCAAAACTCAACGGAGTGGAACTGTCCCTTTCGGACAGCGCGAAGTATCTGGGTGTGATTCTGGACAAAAAACTAAACTGGAATCTCAAGAGCATTATATGCCTTTTTACCTGCAAAAGAAAGAAAGTGGGAAAAACTTGGGGCTTAAAACCTATTGGTATATTGGCTGTATACGGTTGTGGTAAGACCCATACTTACGTACAGTGCACTAGTATGGTGGAAAGCAATAAACAAAAAAACGATTTACGGAAAATTAGCGGCGGTTTAAAGAACGGCTTCCATAACCATTAAAGGTGCGCACCGTATTACTCCTACCGCAACATTAGACACCTTTTTGCACCTAACACCGCTTGACTTGCAGACCAAAACACTTGCTGGCGATACGACTCACTAATTTGCGTTACTTCAAGAGCAGCAGTTTCGGACATGGCACGGTCCTAATGGAGCGACTGCCAGGCAATCCAATTCATACGGATAAAATTCCTTCCTTGGTAGACTTAGACATTCTGTATGATATAATATGATATAATACAATAATCAGGTCGAATGAAATTGCAATTTCCACAGATGGCTTAAAAACAGAGGAAGGGACAGGTCCTGGTATCTTCTCAGAAGACCCAGAGCTAAGGGTGTCTATAAGACTACCGGACGAAAGCAGTGTCTTCCAATCAGAAGTTCTGACTGTCCACAGGGCGGCTGATCTAATGCAGATGAGATCGGCATCCGAAAGAGATATCGCTATCTATTATCGATCGATAGCCAGGCCCCACTCAAGGCAATGGAATCAACCAACACCAACTGCGGCATTAAAGGAAATGAACAAGCGGACGAGCTTGCAAAAAGCTCGAGTAGCCGACAATAGTGAGGTTGCAAATATCAAACCACCCCTTTGCATAGTGAGGGGCATTATCGAGCAAAAAATCACAAAGGCTGCCAACCTAAGGTGGTCAAGTCTTGAAGGACACCGGATATGCAAAGCTCTTTGGACGCTTTTTGACGGCAAAAGATCTAGGGAGTTAATAAAATTAAAAAGTGATAAGCTTAGGACAATAATTGGAATCCAGCAGCAGCACGCAAAGATACTCAAATTGTCAGTTACGGATATTTTCAGATTCTGCGGTGATCTGCAAGATGTTGAGGACGCAACATACATAGTCGTACCGTGTGAATGCGAGGCAATATCGCGTTAGTGGAAGAAAACTTTTAGGGAAATGCTTTTTCGAAAACCTAGAGGAAATAGACGGCACGAACTTCAAAGGCCTTCTTGGATTTTGCAAAAAAATTGGGTGTTTCACCAGGGTTATTGCCATTTGAAGACAAATTCAATTGATTTCATAGGGACCGCGATGGGGCCGTTCTGGTACCTAGTGTTTGTGTGATGGCATATCCATCACACCCCTGTTTAACCTAATCTAACCTAAACTATTACAAGGATTTCGTTTTTTTTACGTTTAAATAAAACTTACAAACTATGTATCTTAATGGGTGGGTGGCCGTGGCTCAAGTGGTAGTGTAGTGGCTTCCCAATCGAACGACAGTTCGAGGTTCAATACTAGCCGTGAGCGAGACTTTTTTTCAGGCAACTAAAATCTCGTGCGATGAATGGTTGCCTGTATAAAAACATCAAGTCAATTTACACTAAGAATTTAGTTAAATGTTGGATGCCACCCATGGAGCGAAATTATCATTTTGGTCATTTTGGACGCGCACTTCTTAGTTGACAGTCGTTTGAGTGAGTCGTTGTTAGTGTTTTTTGTGAAAATGGGAAAAATTGAGTATAGAGCTGTCATTACTCGTAAATTCTTGTTTTTGAAAAGCAATACGCCTACGCAAATCAAAAATGAGTTGGACTCTGTGTATGGGGACTCTGCACCATCATTTACTACAACGAAATTTTGGGCAGCTGAATTTAAAGGTGGCCGTAAAAGCTTGGGAGATGATGAACATTCGGGACGTCCAAAAACTGCAACCGCTGACGATAACATTGCTAAAGTTCACCAAATGGTGTTGAACGACCACCGAATTAAGGTGAGAGAGATAGTAGGGTTATGAAAATGTCCAAAGAACGTGTTTGTTACATATTAAATCAAGATTTAGGCATGAGAAAGCTGTCGACGCATTGGGTGCCGCGTTTGCTTACGCTAGTCCAAAAACGTGTTCCAATGAAAATTTCCAACGCTCTGTTGGCGCAGTTTAGGCGCAATACATCCGAGTTTTGGCGCCGATTAATTATTGTAGATGAAACTTGGATACCCCATTATGCGGCCGAAAATTCAGTCAAAACAGTGGACTGCAAAGGGCGAGCCGGCTCCAAAAAAAGCAAAAACTGTTTTTTCGGCTGGGTAAGTGATGGCGACTATTTTTTGGGATAGTAAAGGAGTTATCTTAATCGATTATCTTCAAAAAGGAAAAACCATTACAGGAGCAAACTACGCCTCACACCTCAGCGATTGCCATGGCGAAAATCCATGAATTACGGTTTGAACTGCTTGACCCTAGATCAGATCTAGCCCCAAGCGACTTCTTTTTGTTCCCTCATCTAAAAACTGCGCTCGGAGGACAGAGATTTATTTTCGTCAAATCAGGAGGCAACCACCTTCGTGAACAATTATTTTGCAGAGCAAAACGCCAAGTACAATTTGGACGGGTTAGAGAGATGGGAGCATCGAAAAAATGTCTTGTATCATTGTTCGGTCGGAAACTTTTCAGCCAATCCTCGTAGAAGAACGCCTCTGGAGGAACAAAGTCGGTAAAGCGCACGCTCTCGTGAAATAGATAATTGCGGTAATAAGCCCCTGAGGTCAGATTGTTCGTCGAAGTCATTGCTCCTACAATTAAGTTCGCCTCATTGTGTAAGACTTCATTAGTGTAGAATTTTATGTGCCTCAGCTCTGGTATTCTGTACATGTGAAGGCAAGCCCTTATACAGCATTCATTTATATTGCATCGAAAATCCAATTTTCCCGAAAACTCTCATAGTCTCAATCGAAAACAGAAGTTTTTCCAGACATTTTTTTTAGTTTTGGAAACCCTTTCGGAAAACTAGTTTTCGATTAAACCTCGTCAAAACCTACTCGCAATTGTGAGGTTGTTGAAGCACACCACACGTCTTGAAACATTCAACATGACAGAGTAGTTGTCAAAATAAAATTTTAAATTCAAATTTAAATAAATGTGGATTGTCATTCATCATAAGTTTTCTATGCCTTTATCAACAAATATTGCTGTGTTAAATGAAATAGCATTTTTTTTTAAAGGAATATGGAGGAGAAAAAAATACAGAAAAAAGAGCTCTGACGCTTAAAGGACGAGGAATTCTTATTCGAATTGTGGGGAGAAAAAATGTGGAATCACAGGAAACTAGAAAAAAATTCCCACATTTTCAAGGAGAAGGAGGCTGCGTTAGCTTGAAGGAGGAATCTGTATACCATAGCAGGAATAAAATTGAAAATGACCAGCGGATATAAGTATTATACTTCCTGTACAGATTTCTTTCAATATATTCGATTCAAGTTATCTGCCTTGAACTTTGTTGTTGCTTTGCAGGAAGAAAAGAAAAAGCATTGAGCCATCAGACAGTTCTCCGTCAGAGTAGCATTTACATACACATATACAAAATTACATCCCGTTCTCGGGGAAGACGAAATTGATAATTTGAACTTGATTGTAGAAGACAGTCGTCCTGCGAGTATGTTAAGTATACATTTTCATTAAATTAATATTTTTAATTAAATCTTCTGAATGTATTTCCTCTCCCACAATATCAGTTTCCGCAAGCAGTTCTTGGGTAGACGAGAACTCGATTCCAGTTTCCTCTCAGCATTCCGATACTCGTACGCCATTGGCTGCGGTCCCCCACAAGATGCTCCATTTGCCTCTGGGTCCAGAGCTAGAAAAAAAAAAATAAATATATCAGAGGAGATAAAAGAAGTGGATTACCGAATATTAGTTTTGATGAAAACAATGGCTTCAAATGACGGGCAGTCTTTGAAATTAGAGCGAAGAAAAAATTACATTTCAAAAGAATGTGTACCAGATTCAAAGGAACACGACAACTCAGTTTTGGCTTTTCGAAATAAACAAGTATAAAATATAAAACGATTATTTTTTCGTCCTAGAGAAATCGTTCTTACTTAAATACGTGGTTATGGTATCTCGTATGGTTGTATGAGTTTTATTTTGATCATCGAGCTGAGTTCCTCGATTCGGTTGGTCCTTTTGTGGATATTTACTTGGATTAACCGACCACTGCTTATTGGTTTCATTATATTGATTACCAATGAAGTGTTGCCAGTATGGTTGTCAAGTCCTTTTCCGATTCTTCTAAATCTTGCTTTTAGACAGTTTTCAACTACTCTTCCACATTTCGAAAGAGCGTAATTGAAGTTTTTTCCACCAACTCATGCGGCAATGCTAAATCGAAAAGATTTCTTTAAAGTTTAAGTAAACATGAATGCTGAATCTTTTCCAGGATTGAGTGTTGATGCAGTTTCGTATTATACAAATTTTCATAAATTTCTGAATCATTGCAACGGCCGCTTCCCACGTTTATGTAGAGAAATCTGTATCTACTCGTATTATACAGGGTCCGGCAAAATGATCTACCACATTTTGCACCACCACTGTGCCCGAACCACTGAAGAGAGGGGGAGCTTAGCGTAGTCGATTTGTAGCTCGCGCCTTGCCATTTCATCGTTATCGAAACATTTATAAAAAGTAACGAATCTGTGATTACGACGCAAAGAACTTTTCGTACTCACTTCTCGCTTGGTAGATATGCTCCAGTTCCAGATCGCAGAACAATACTGTTGTGGGTTTCAAATTTTAGAGCTACAGGTTCGGAATTAAAAAGAAAATCAACTGGTAGACCCAGAAGTGTTCGGACACCTGAAAATGTTGCAGCTGTAAGAGAAGCAGTTGAACGATCTCTTAGCCGTTCAGCTGTTAAACATGCCTCTGCTTTGCATTTATCAGATCTTTCTGCGAGAAGAATTTTACACGCCGATCTGAAGTTACACCCATACAAAACGATGATCGTGGAAGAACTTAGTGAACGGGACACAGCAGAGTATGCTCCAACGATATTCTTCAAATCATCCCACAAAATGCTCTTTTAATAACGAGTGTCGAGGCTCATTTCCATCTGTCTGGCTGTATGAACAAGTAGAGTTTTCGCTACTGGGCACCAGAGAATCCGCGGCAGCTCCATCAATGGCCACTTCACAGCCATACCACCTTATTGTGGTAACAAATGGGCTGTTAGATCTTTTGTTGCTGCGCAATTTTTTCAAACCAAAACTTAGAGAACTTGAACATCCGGATGTGTGGTTTCAACAGGATGGAGCTACGGCTCATACGGCAAGAAGGACAATGGACGTTTAAGGGAAATGTTTCCAGAACGCGTAATCTCGTTACGTGGAGACGTTGGGTGGCCTGCGCGTTCACCCGATCTTGCCCCAACCGACATTTTCCTTTGGGGCTACCTGAAAACGAAGGTTTTTCAACATTATCCCCGAACCGTTGACGAATAGAAAGCAGCAATACGCCAAGAAATTACAGGAATATCGCTTCGAATGTGTATCGAAAAAAATGGTCGCCACTTGGACTCTGTAATTTTCAAAATTCAATGGCATAGTATACATTTTGAGTTAATAAAAATAAAATCTAAATAGCATTTACAATGGCGTTTTTATTAAGGATTAAAATGTTGCAGATCATTTTGCCGGACCCAGTACAAGATGGTACAAAGTTGTCATACGATGTTTTTTGGCTGTCATTTTTTTATGAATTTCTTATGAATTTTGGTTTTGCTTTTGGATTATGTTTATTTGATGTCTTACATATTTTTTCATTAAATCGAGAAAATGACATCCGCTAAGTGGCCGCCGCCAGAATTGATGGCCATTTGGGCCCGATTTGTGGCATTTTTCATCACTCTTGCCATAACAACCGGCTTTAGGTCCTCGCATTCTTGATGGATATTCTCTTTGTAGGCTTCAAGAGTCTGACGCTTGTTGACGACATAGACTCGTGACTTCAAAAACCTCCACAAAAAGAAGTCTGAAACGTTTAAATCAGTCGATCTTACCGGCCAGTGCAAATCGCCAAAACGAGAGCTTAGCCGACCGGGAAATGCGACTCGTGCAGTATATGCCGTTGCTCTTCCTGTTGGAGTGTTATGTCCTCAACAGCTTGCAGATCACAGCAGAATCTGCAAACATCCGTATCTGAAAATTTGCGTTTCTTTGTATGTTTTCGCAGGAGACAGTGTCCTGTTTAATTTTATTAACTTCCTGGAACTTTTGCCGTCAAAAAGCGGCCAGAGAGCCTTGGATACTCTGTGTCCTTCAAGACTTGACCACCTTAGGTCGCCAGTCTTTGTGATTTTTTCCTCGATAGTGCCCCTTACTGTACAAAGGTGTTGCTTGGTGTTAGCAATTTCACTATTATCGAGTAGCCCTCCTCTTCTTGCAAGCTCATCCGCTTGTTCATTTCCCTCTATACAGCAGTGTCCTGGTATCCAGCACAGTCTCACACGGTTCTGACTGCTTAATACTTTGAGCACTGTGCGACAGCCCCTGACTATATCAGAACTGATGTTGGTCGATTCCATTACCTTGAGTGCGGCCCCAGACAAAGTCATCCTAAAAAGCATGGTTTCCAACTTCTGGAAGTTAATTTTGAACTTCCACTCATCGCAATATCACTTATCTGCATATGACATGGCATTCTTCACGAAGAAATGTCTGCTATTGAGCATATTAAAAATAATGTACAACAGTTTTTTACTTATTGCCAGCCTGTTCAACTTGAAGAATAGTCCATCTAACCATACAGTGTCGAACGCCTTCTCCAAGTCAATCAGGCTGTTTTCAGATATCTGGATATCAGATATCAGGTTAGACACGGCATGCTAGATATCATGTCCCATTTTAAACCGCATTGATTAACCGAAAATATATTTTTGTCCCCAATTCACTTAGATAGGACTCAATTATTCACGTTTTCGAATACCTTGCTAATATTCGGGAGGAGACTTAGCGACCGAAGATTTGCCGGTTTATACGTAACTTTATCCCTTCTGGGAATCGAAAGCAACACTGCTGTCATCCAATGCGCTGGATAATGTGCATTGTTAAAGAGTGTGGTGTATATTGTATATCTATCGCTTCTAGTGGGAGTTGTTGCAGCGTAATGTTCGGTATCCCATCACTTGCACTGATTTCTTACTTCTAAGCGATTCGAAGACCGTGTGGAGCTCTTCCTTCAAAAAGAAGAGGGATACATCCACCACGTCGGTGATGACATTATTTGAAATATTTTTGTCACTAAATTTAGTGAAGCTTGAATTGCCGAATCGCCAGTTGGATATTTCATTTCGAAGGCAGAAATTGTGCAAAAGGACTCTATTCGCCATATCGTGGTTCAGGCCAATGACATCGTTGGCTTTATACACTTCCTGGAAATTCGCTCTCATTGCCTATAGTTTCTCCTGCGGATCTTCAACTACAAAGAAATTATCATCTTCTACAGCTTCTCCAGGATCTATACCTGCTGTTAATAGTATCTGTTCGTTGTTGGTTTTTCATGCGATCTTTAGAAAGGGAAGATCGCTTTGATCTTCCTCAAAAATATTTTATATATTTGCTGGAACATATTCGGGTTGCTGGCATTTACAGCTCGAATTTAGTTGTTCCAGAATACTTTACGCTTAAGCCTATCTTCGTATGTATACGATCTTTTACCGTGATTCTTTTTTAAGCAAAACAACTTGTTGTATACAGGAATTGTCTGCTGGACTTCCTAGATATTATAGCCTTCAATCCCTTAGTCTGTTTTCTCCGTATTTCTGCTTCACCCACGCTATGCGCCAATTTTCTAAGCGTATTCATAATCCCTTTAGCGCGAAATAATTATAAAGAAAACGGTCAGCCTAGAAAGCTAAATTTCACGAAGCTCGATAAATTTTGTAGTTAAAACTAAGATGCTGAACCTAGATCGCAAGTGTTTCAAAAAAAATGTTTCCTCGATAGAAGAAGCCAGTTTTGATTATTAAGGAATTGTTTGGGGAGTATTTCTAACTTCTTTATAACCTCGATAAATATGAAGTTTTCTGTTACGTGTTGATGACAGTCTAGGCAGGTACTTTGAGGGTGGTAACAATGATGATGGTGATGCTGATGATGTTGCTTTGCACGTAGCTCGTGCCCCATCAAGCGCGATACCTCCTCTGTTTTTGTTCCCTACTCCGAGTCTGTCGCTTTTTCGTTTCTCTCTCATATCTACTACGCGAACTACTCCTCCATCCGCGCTTTCACCCCCGGTTTAATCGGAGTTTTAGCATTCGCAATGAGATGGGTGTTAAGAAGAGTTTGAAGTTGAAAAGCTTTGTTAGCTACGAAAGAGCACTACTGGTGGAAGTAGCGATATAACATCGTAACCAAGGAACACCTCATCCTAATGTCAGTTATAAGTATTATCGCACGGTTTTGAATGACATCTAATGGGTGCAAAAGGGTCTAAGGACTCGTTTCATGCGAGTTTGGAGTCACTTCATGTCGCTTTTTCGTTTCATCGGAGTTCAGAATCACTTCATGTCACTTTTTCGTTTCGTTGGAATTCGGAATTAATGTGTAAAGAGCCTCAATATGTTTTTCTTCCAAAAAAGATCGACTAAAATCCTATCTTGTACTACCACCAAACGAGTTTACAACTGCTTCTGGAAGAGCTTCAAACGAAAATATAGTACGATCAAGCTCCTATAAATCTACTGAACGATTCTACACATCCAGTCCAAAACAGCGTCATCATAAAACAAATGAAATTTGGGGGTTTCAATGGCCTAAAAACTTGATATTTGCGGCATATCTGGGTTCAATATCCCCATAAACCACATTCGGTATTCGTAAATTAATAAATAAATAAATAATGTAAAAAAACAATTTCCTCCAGGAAGGTCTCAATGATATCAAGTCATTAATATCCTAAGTATTCGCACGCAGCCTTTCCTGTGACTGGAGACGATTCTATCGATGTTTGTGGTTTGAAGTGGGTAGCGCTTGGAGCTAGTTGTATGCCGTGCTTCACAAACTTTGTAGTGAACTTCATTACCCAGATGTACAAGCCCCAGCTAGTAAAAATTTTATTGCTACTCTGTGAACGATTTAGTGGACAATTTTAATAGTGAAACGAGGGAAGCTGTGGTTATCAAATCCGTCAGTGCATTTGACTGTGGACAGCGAGCTGATCATATTCAAGTTACAGGAACTCATCGGACGACGCAGTTCTAAGGTATATTGAAAACGAACTGTGCCACCAAATACTATTTCGCTAAAACAAAAAAAAAAACACTACTAAGCATAGAAGGAAGAAGTTTCACTTAAAGAAGTGAAAAAAAAAACACTATTGTAAAGTGTGCTTTCCCGAACGGAAAGAGGAGACTCAACCCCTAAATTTGAGAGAGCTAAATGTATGACTTAAACTTTGAACATAGTAACATAAAGCCGGTTTAAAAGTCAATTATGCTTAATATTTCGACTACTATTACACACCACGAGATGTACATACTCCATTCTCTATTAGGTTAACTTAAAAAAAAGGAATGGCTCTTGGCAATATCAATACTCAATTGACATGAAATTCAATCGTCTGACGTCATAATTTATTTGAACATCGTGGCAGCTATTTTAGCCTGTAACATCACTTCCCTTAAAGAACTCAACTCGTGCTGATGTCGACACAAACTGGAAAGACCACAACCGTCCTCATGTCAAGGGGGAAAATCAGTCTGGCAATGACGATGACGATAAGCCCAAACCCAATCTTCTGCCGTATGCAAATTCTCACAAACAGCACAATGTACACAATTTGACATAATTCCCATCAAATTGATATGTTTACACTCCAGCCCGACAACAACATCATCTGGTGTAAAATACGAAGGTGCTGACTCAGCCCTCTTCTACTCGAAGAAGGAAACTACTATTGACAGCTCAAATCCAGACATAGTCGCGTCTCTCTAAAGCCAAGTCAGATCGATGGACTGTCTTACAAGTTCTGTCTGCCTTTTATGACAATAAGACCAATTATCAGGAAATTTGCTTCTAGTTCACCAGCACTGATGCAAGATGTGTATCCAAAGCGCCTTAAAGGAGCTGAGTGTGCTCTCCTTTTTGAACCCGATGCAAGCAGACATAAACCTAAAACAATCTGACAGAAAATCAACTTAAGAGCTCTTCTCCGTTCAAGAAGATACTAGTGGTTACTATACAAACACATACAAGAACGATGTGGCATGACCGGGAAAGGGGCCACTAGTCCTTATAGTCATCATAATTGTCATTCAAGGGTCTTATGCTGCCTCATCCTTTTGCTTGTTACGAATAACGAATATTTCTTTGTACAGTTCCTTAGTTAGCAAAGACGATGAGAGGATGAACTGGTTAAAAAATAAAAGAGTAACACGACCGCAACGCCTTCGTGAAGATGGCACACATCCTTCGATACTCGTACTAAATGTGTACGAGTATGATGGGGTTGGGGACAGAGCTAATTGAATTATATGCTCTGTTGTTGCAGCACAGATACGACAAGTATGCATGCTGTGCGAGGTGATATTAGCACATCCTCACATTGCTGATGCTGTTGCCAATTTATTCAGAGGGCTGCAAAATCTGCATTTGCTGGACGACAACAACAAAAGCAGCACCAGTCAGTGACTTGCTAATAAGGCAGGACTCGGGGATTAGGCTCGCAGTAGGCGACTCTAACTCTGAGCCTCACTATGACAACGGCTGCAAGAAAACTACGCCTGGAATGTCATGCATCGAAAGCGAAAATTATTTGTAGATTTGTTTTGTCACCGCGGGTTTTGTTTGCTACGGATTGTCGTCGTTGTTGTCGTTTGGCCGATGAGGATTGAATTCCTACCAAATTGACCAATCCCCGTTTATTTGGTGCTGGTGCTGGTGCTGGTGCTGGTGCTGATGCAGATGCTGGTTCTGGTGCTAGTACTGGTGCTGAGCACAGGACACGATTGTCGTGATGATGATTATTCTTGCACTGCAAATAGACAAAATGCTGAAATTCGCGGTATGCATCAGGGAACGATGATTGTTTCGTTGTTTCGTACGCGAAGAGCTGGAATTTTGCGCTCGTTTCTTAGATGTTCGTTTAATTTTTGCAGTCAAATAAACACGAAGGATGGTGAAAACAAAAAGAGACGATGGCCGACGAACCAACGGACGACCGACGACGGTTCATCATTTGGTGTATGTTTTGTTACTTTGAACTGGGACATGTGATATGGTCTAGACGAGTGTAACGTGGGGGAGATTTCGGGATTAAGCAGTCACGCTATTTTAATAAGTCATGTCATGGGGCATGACAATGCTATAAAGAAGAAGTGGACAAATTATTTCAAGTTATCTAGGAGAGCTGTGTGCTAGAACACCGTATTTTTTCGGGTTTGCGCAACTAATTAGGTTGCACTTTTTGTATTCGTTTTCCTACTTTTCGAAACTGTATAACTTCAAAAGAAACTGTAAGGATGTTTTTTGGGTTGAATTCCATAAAAAGGCAGGAACAGTACAGGCGTCTGGCTATGCGAAATTATACATCCTTGTAGGTATATATTGTCTCATATTTTTTCGGCCAAGGCTTTGTGCTTCAATTTTCATTGACAGTATGAACCCATTTTCGTGAGCGGCCAATGCGTTATTCCACCGATGATGCCGATGACTTTTCCCTACCAGAAAATCGAATTTGACTTTTAAAAGCTCACTTTCCTTCTGCCTTTCTCACAGTTATTTCTGCCTCGAGATTAGCTGATGCTACTGCGTGGCAAGAGGTACTCGTAAGTGCATAATATCTGATTTGGGAAAGTGAAAACATCGTAAGATCTATCTACAATACTATGTATGCATATATATTGTACTATTACAACCATTGAAAAGGTAGATTCTTCTTTGATGTGCTGTCAAAATTTCATGACATTTGGTCTAATAGAAGCGCAGTTATTGCTTGAAGCGACAGACTGACGACCAAAAATTGTTCAGAATTTAACATTCGAAGTACAACATCAAGAAGCCCAAAAACAACAAAAACTTCGTTTTTAACATTATGACCGGTGCTAAAACGTGGTGTTTTCAATGCGATCCAGAAGCCAATCGTCAAAGCGCCGATTGGAAGGCGCCAGACTACCCAAAACTCTAAAAACCTCGTTTGGAGAAGTCAAAAGTGAAGACAATGTCAATTTGTTTTTACCATTCCAAGGGCATGGTCCACAAAGCGTTCATTCCACCAGCCCAAAGACTTAATGCACAATTCTATGTTGGAGTTTTGAAGCATTTGGTGTATTGTATTCGTCGTATTCAGTCAGAATATTTCCGAAGGAAATTGGCGTTTGTAGCACAATAATGCGCCATCTCATCGATCGACACTTGTGATTGATTTTTGGCAAAAATCGCATTTTAACTGTAAACCACTCCTCGTATTCGCCCGATTTGGCATCATGCGACTTTTACCTTTTCAGAAAAATACATTATTGCCGACGAAAGGAAAGCGTTTATGATGCCTGCACGACATCCCGGCCCGCGATCTAAAACATACATTCGACATACTTTTAGATCGTACAAATCGCCGTATTGAGTCGGAAAGAGACTGTTTTGAATAAAATAAATCGGTTTTGCCAAACAAATTTTTTGCTGTTCTTATTTTTAGAAAGTCCTGTTTACTTTGGAACGCAGGAACGGAATGCGGGTTTCTTATAGGTAGACTGCAGTCTCAAGCCAAGGACACAGCCGAAAAGGGCGATCTAGACCCGTGTTAAATTATATGAAGTCTTCTTCCATTTACGCGCGTGATGTCTCTCTAGGAAGAAATTCAAGACTTTTTCGGAGCGGACCGTTAAATCTCCTGATGCACATTTCTTTGACCAGGTCGATGTCACTGTTTAGCTCGTACAGTTGGCTGTTACAACAAGTAAACTCAAACAAGTCACTCTAAAATTATTGCAACTAAAGACATATTCATGTTCCTTTGCTAACATCCGTGTATATCCGTCTTAGCGGTATCCAGGTAGACAAACACTATAATTGTTATAGTACATAGATAGTTACTACGACGCTCTGCTCGTAGCACTGATGTTGTGCGTCCCTTTTTGTTGATAGTATGTACATGTATCGGTACATGGTTTTGCTTTTATTACACATTAGCGGGTTGTTGCCATTTTTATTTTACTAACGACATTTCGCTGCACTCTGCCAAAATATTGTAGCAATATGAAATATTTACACAGACTTTTCAAAAATTGTCCCTTTTGATGGTAAAGTGTATTTGTTTCCCAAAATTTTCCAAAGTATGATTGCTTCTACACTGGCAAGTGTGACACCCATACTACAACTCGACGTGACCCTGATTAACGCGTCTCTATTGATGCTGTCAAATGCGGCCTTAAAATCGACAATATAATGGTGAATATTGATCTGGACTTCTAAGGTTTTCTTAAGGATCTGCCATGGTGTAAATATTTGGTCAGTTGTATAATAGGTTTACTCGATCCAAAACCCCACTGATCAGATTGTTGGCAAATGGTTTCAAATGTTTTCTTGTGTGTCAACACACTTGTCGACAAACGAAGATGATGTTTCATTCATCAAACATACTTTTCGCCAACCAAATATTGGAAATGATTTGGTGTATGCTCATCTACCAAGTCATCTCTTGTTGCCTTAAATAGATCACCAAGTAGGCCGGTAACAATGAGTTGGATGGTTAAGCTGTATTGGGGTAGCCAGATCTGAAAGAGAACATGAGACAAAGAAGTCTCTACTGTACTCTCACCCTCTACAAGCTCAAAAATGTGGCAGATCCGTAAGACATAACATCAAAGCGACAGCGGAGGAAAGAAATTCATGTTAGCGGTCCCGTAAAAAGAGTCTTAGTACACATAAAATGTGGAAGAAAGCTGTATTACAAATCCCGAGCAACGAGTCAAACATATTGTTCATCATTAATCAGAGCAACACTCCGACCTGGAAAATAGAAAACAACTGATCACCAAAGTAAACCCAGTTCTAGAATCTAATCGTAAAAAGCTCATCCTCCAGGTGTTTGTTAAGAAGCTGACACTAGGCTGATAGCCGACTGCGGCTGTGTCGCAAATAAAAAATGTCTGTCAGTTTACTCAGATCTAGAACAGACCTTCACACTGCTAAGTCCTTGGAGAGGTATAGTCTCGAATATGCTCCAATCGGAGAACAGCGAATTAAGAAACATATTGAGACCAAGGCCAATAACAAGAAAGTTTAGCGAAACAGGAAGTCATCGCTCGTCAGACACAATACTATTGCTGTCACGAAAATGCTTTAACAGAGAAAGGTCCAATGGGTATTCTTCACTGATATCCTGCCTCATATTACATCTACAACTTTTTTCCTTATAATTTGAGGAAGAGATATTCTGATCAGCAATGCTATTGGCAAATCTGTCGGGACAAATACGGTGAGAATTGTGACAAAATTAGTCAAGAGAAAGTGCGGTTTAAGCGTCACTTATAAATTTTTATCGCAGTGTCCTAAATCCTATCGGGGAAGTGTAGAGAGGTTTTACGAGCACCCGACCACGTGTGATCAAGACACTCCAATTTGTGGCCGAAAAATCCGTGTATATTGAGGCCAGGTCAAATAGGGCGTATGCAGTATCTTTCATATCTCTTGAAGAATCCATATGGCCATATGGATCATAGGCTTTTGTCGGTTGCAACTTCTGTATAATACGGAGTGGCATGAATGCTTAAAACAAGACCTACCTGTGCGGGAAAAAATAAAATAAAAATAAAACAGGATTTTCCAGTAATAATTGAAAGTTTAATGAATTGTACATACATATATATATTGTGTGTTATATCGAAAACCTTTTGGGGAATGACTATCTATGACTATAGACTATGACCCTATCGGAAAGCACCATCGATTTTACAAATGGCGTCGAATGTCAATTCGGTTTTGACATTTGTAAAGCAAATGGAATTAGAATTTGTGTGAATACCCAATGCGACGCCAGGCTCTTGAAGAACACGGAATAATCGTTACGATGTTTTTGATGAACAATTCGTCAGTGATTTTGGCGCAACGTGCATTTCTTGCCTGTTTTCCTACTGGTCCAACTGGTCGTTCAATGCGGCGTTCAGCCGCACTACTTTTAGACACAGGAACAAAATGGGGCCGAGCAGGTCTTGGAAGGCCTCCTACCTCTCGTTCGACCGAGAATATCGCTGCCGTAGTTGAAGATGTCATAGAGGCTGCACCGACATCAACCAAACGACGTACCACGCAATTATCCATTCCAGGCACGTCGCTGCGGCGCATTTTGATGAAAGACTTGAAGATGTTTCATTGCAAAGTGTAGACCGTCCACTAGCTACGCTCACGCCCTCCTGAATCTCTACAACGTGCATGTCGAGGCCCATTTTCACCTATGTGGATACGGTCATCGGATCATTTGTTTTTCAGAACAGCGCGGGCTATACGGGCTGGTGGATTTGAAATCAATTAATTTTTTATTCCTCTACGCAACGGCGCATACTTCACGAGCCACAACCTGCATTCTAAAGCAGGCGTTTCCCGGTCATCTGATATCGAGTTTTGGCGATTTTCACTGGCCCGTAAGATCACCCCATTGGACGCCTTCGACTTTTTTCTATGGGATTATTTAAAGTCACGTGTTCATGTGAACAAGCCACAAACGTAGAACATCCGTCCAAAAGTTGAGAATCTAGCGTTCGAAGTTCTACAGAAAACCATAGAAAATGCCTTAAAAAGACGCCAAATGGTAATTACCAATTGCGGCGCCTACTTAAGCGATATCATTTTCAAAACATGATTGACAAAAACTTGAATGCCTGCTTAAAAGGTTTAAAAAAAATATTTGTTTTTAATTCTATTCCAAAAATATAGGCTTTTAAAATAGGGTCCACCTTCTATAAGGTGGGTTTAATTACCAAAAACCAAATTCAATTGCTCTTTAATAGCCTATTCATTGGGAAAGGGTAATCAGGTACAAGTCTGAAGGAGTTAGATTCAGTCAGTGAGGTGGATAACGGAAAACTTCTCACTCAAGTTCCGAGTCTGCAATGAGCGTGGAATCTGGAATTGTCAACTTCGGACATTTTGTTGTATATGTATTGTAGTAACTCTTAATTTCTTTAATTACGGACCGTAATATTTGATTCTTATATTATCCCACCATCTTGAAGGCAGAAATTTCTTTCGATAGCTATTACCTTTGTAAACAGCCCACTTCGTGTCCCCTCTGAGAATTTGTTTCTTTTCATGTGCAAATCACAGATGAAGCGGGTTGACAAGTTTTCGTCACTTGAATTGTGAAGTACCTAAACGTCAAGCCGAGGATCCATTTGAACCCATATTGCCCCAATTTATTATCAACTCTTGACTTAGAGTCTTTATATTATATCTCGCATAATCTTTTGCTGAAGATTATGCCCTGTACATACCTAGTAGATATTTTACCATACGTTCAAAAACTTTAACGCGCCATTGTGATTCCACTTTTTAAAAAAGGTGATAACAAAGATAAAAATAATTACGGGCTGATCTCACTGCTGTGAAAAAAAAAAAACTGTTTTGGAAAATACATTTTTTAGTCAAAAACAGTTGGGTTTTAGAAGAGGTTTATCGTCAACGACCTCCACATTGAAAGTATCCATCCCACTAGATCACAGAAATTAAGCAGTGTTGGGCGCGGTAAGTACAGTACCTAGATGGTGGACCACATGGGAACTCTGTACACCGCGTGCTGTTGACAAAAAAAACGCCACATGGGCATTATACCACGGCGTAAAATCCCGGACTTTACAAATTTATTTGTATCGATCCTTTGAAAAATAAAAATAGAAATAAAAACAGGTTTATCTGCTGAGGATGCTCTAGTGGACTTCTTACAGAAAGGATTGGATGGCAAAAGATCCTGTGCTGGACTTTTTTATTGATATAACCAAAACGTTCGACATAGATGTTTTGTTTTTTTTTTTGTATAAAGTAAAATGTTAAAATGTTTGCATTCACACAGCGCGGGCGTGTGCATAGAATTCCTTTACATAAACTACATAATGCTCCGCGGAGCTATGAATAATTTGTTTTCTTCCTGTCTTAAAGACAGGATGCAACAAGCAAAAATCGGGATGAATTTAAGTCTCCAAAACATTTTTATCTTGATGTTCCTCAAGGGTCTCCCTTTGGAACTATGCTGTTTTTGACATACATCAATTCAATGCTTACATTCCCTTTGAATGCTTAAAACCTTTGCTAATGATCTGGGAATTGCATATGCAACAGTTAACCTTTTTAACATAATAGCTAATATTAATTATGATATGACATCTTCTAAGATTCTGGTTCATTGAACACTGGTAAAGCTGTTTAGCAGCCTCCCTATAGAAAATATATTAGAACTTTATTAATGTTTTTAAAACATGTAAGACTTTGGCTTCCTGATTTCGAACCTGATGAAATTGAAATTTTAGTTCATGTTATTGTTTGACACTTAAAAATAATTTTTTTTTGTATGCTCGTATACTCGTACATATGTATTTTTGTTGGTTTGAATTTTATATTTTCTAAAATGTTCACACCACAACTCAAATCTTTATTTGGAGTGACATTGACACTATTATTCATAAACTAACTATTCTCCATTTTATTGCTAGAATAAATGTAAGCTGTACATGTTAACACTTTTCTTATAGAGAATAATGAACAATGCATGAATGAATACATGGGTCGGTATCATTAAAACCTTTATTTCATTATTGTCCACCTAAAGGACTCTTCCACATCGGGGTACATCTCCCTCCCTCCTCCACATATGTTCCGGCTCGTACTCGCATCTCTCATGGCTTTTTTGAAATAATAAAGTAACAATAGAATGCCGAAAATGCACTTTTTGGTCCTCCAGATGGTAATGTACAGTTCACGCCACAAAAAAAACACCACAACGCTATCTTCACCGGAAACGTCAGACACAATGCGAGCTTCCAAATACTTGGCAGGATCAGTCGATAAAACAACTTTTAGCAGAGTGTTACTATAGGCAAAAACTTATTGGACGACCCAATGTTAATGAAATTCGGAAATATTTAGCCGCAGGTATATTAATATCGAAAAACTTAGCCCATACCGTCAAGCTGGCCCTGGAGAACACAAAGCTATGGGAAAAACCATCCGGAACTTGCATTCCTTTTAATTTAGAAATGCCTGAGATAGTTAAAAATAAGCTGGACAAAACAAAAGACAGTAACGTTCTTGGCCGGAATATTAATTTCTAAAAGGTTAGATATAACACCTCCAACATAGGACAACAGCGAACGCACATCTAGTAAAAAAAAAATACAATTTCCCGTGTCAACGTAGCCGACGAGGAGACTCTGCACGGGTATGTAGTATTAAGGTTTGTATCAACACAGGAAGGAGCCTGTCCTTCGACCTTGACCATACTAAATTCAAAGAATCTCCTATTTATAAGATACTAAGAGTTGGTCGCCTTTCCCATAAAGCATTCAATTTTAATTGCAGTTGTGCTCTAGCATGTAACACTTCGCCATTGTTCGCCATAATATGATTCCATTCAACCTCCAGCAATAAATTGCAATTTCGTTTCGTGCTTATTTATACAACTTGTGCAACACCTACGGCCTGACTTCTAGAAAATTGCACTCGACGCATGAAATCATTTCCACCACACACAAACGGCCATGTAAACGCCCTTTTGATTATGTCTCCAATTGACTACTGGATTTTTGAAAATAAGATAAAGGAACAAAAAAAACATAAACTTTTACAAGAAAAAAATTCAGTCCAGGATGCATAATTTCAACTGACGACACACCATTGCGTATCCTGAGCTCGTAGCCCGTTGCCAGCATCCTCACTAAACTGTGCTTCCAATGCGAACAAGGAGTATGAGTATGACTCTGCATCGTGTACCATTTGACAGGTTACATGCCTGACCATTCACCGCGAAGCTACTACTCAGGCTCACCTCATCTCTAGCCAATCTGTAGGGCTTTGTACAAATAATCAAATATCTGTGATTATATTTATATCACTCGTTGTCTGGGTGTCTGTCCACTTCACAGACAGACTTTGGGCAGAAGTTTATGCGTACATCGCTTAGATAATAATTTCTTATTTATTCATTTGTGTGTGTTAGCTTGTGTGTACGAATAGGTGTGCGTCCATGTGTGTAGGCTTAAACCTCATTTGATATTAACATAAATCTGTCAGGCAACTGTTAGGGACAAGCAACGCCAGAACTTGCTGACAAAAATCTATCCGTGGAAGTTGCTAGGAATTCGTATTTATTTTTACTAGTAGATAGATACGAGTAGAAGATCGGGCTTAGGGAGCAACCGATATGGCAAAATGCGTTGGCAATCTATGAACAGCCATAATGGAGAACCTGCAACAATTCAGTCGACCATTTGGACATTTTGCGAGTGCTAACTGATTCCAAAGCGCATGTATGTTCGATAATCATCTCTCGGTGGTTATTTCTTTTCCTCTGTTCAGTGACTCGATTTTAAATTAACATCCTTTTGGAAATTTAATAACCTCATCAATAATCTTGCGCGGACTTGGCAGATTTTGCGGACTCTTGTTGCGTTGTAGACGAGCGCTGCACCCAGCTCTGATGTTGCTGTTATTATGGTGCAAACGCAAAGCAATTGCCATGCTACGAGTAGTACTCGTACAGATGAGAATACTACGTATGAATACGAATGTACATATGTACATAATCGTATGTATGCATGCCGACCTACACGCGTCTTTCCTTCACATTCAGATTCAGGCGACAGTATTTCGAATCTCGATAGGTGAATGAAATAAGCAGCACCGGTTGCACTACGTCGCAGTCGCAGTCGCAGTCACAGTCGCAGTCGCCGTCCAAAGTCACAGTCACAGTCAGAGTCTCAGTCACAGTCAGGTAATTCAAAAGTGCACCAAAAGAAAGGAATCCATCGGTCATTGTCAGGTGCTTTCATTGGGTTCATTTTTGTTTCGTTGTTACTTTTGGATTGCTGCTTATTGAAAATTGAGAATGATTTTTGCTTTTTGCTGTGTAAATTGTCAGGCTCATAATGCTCACAGCGGGACATGTTAGTAGTACCTGAATACATCATGTGCTGAAGTGTCCACATGAAGGGAATTGAATTGGCATAATTATTATGAATTCTTTTCCTCGTTAAGACAGAGACAATCGGTTGGTGTCCTGGTAATGCAAAGTGGAAGCTGGTAAGGAGATAATTTATATTTAAGACCAAGCCTATCGGGTACACTAGGTACTTGAGGGAATGAAAGTCATTGCGTATGCGGAAGATATGATTCCAACAACCGCCGATAGTATTAATGAAAGAAATACAATTAGTGAAATCTCTCAGCTACGCTCTTTGAATTCCCGGCGAATGACGCAGAACTTTTTGTTTTTGCTAACAAGCTGCAACCCCCCCATAGGTAAAACAGCCCTTTAGCCATCCCATAGTGCATAATACCCAGGTATCGTGACAGATACAGAACTAAACTTGAAGCTCAATGTTGGAGAATCTATCAAATCGATTCCCTTCTTCAACTGTACTCACATTTTTAGAAGAAAATTGGTTCGTTTTCCCAAAGTTATCCAGTGAATGTATTCGGCTATTGTCAGATCCATCTTAACTGATTGTAGCTTACTATGGTGTCGATTCGCAAATAAAATTAACAACTTTAAGTAAACGGCAAACGTAAGAGGATTGCATACATATATTGGCATATCTAGGTCCATGAGAACAACGCCGATTACAGGACTAGAAGCTATCCTAGGTATGCTGCATCTCTACATGTAAGAAGCCGCAGCTTATGATATTTCAAATTGAGTCAACTCAACAGATAGAGACCAAACAAATCTTACTGATTATAAACTATGCTTGTCTATGTACTAGACTAAGCTATGTACTACCTTAGTTGCCTTATCTTACTAGCCAAAAGGCCATGGAAGAGGAACCAAGAGGTAGATGATCAATCTACACAGATTGATTAATAAAGGAGCTAGGGAACTGCGCTGAGGTTCTTTTGGATCATCCCAATCTAAGCTATTTACTTCAGTTTCCAAACCACACTTGTGCCTTCATAGCAAAGCACTGGCCTTACCATATACTGACATCCAGGCTGTCATCATAGGCATCTGTGGCATTGAATTTAAATTATTATATAATGTTCCGAATGATAGTGTACACCCACTATCAAAACATGATCTAATAAGAAGAACGCGCATTTTCGGAAGTCTCCACATTAATAAACCGATAGTAGAAAAACTACAGACTGTTCACCGAAGATCTTCGCAAAATTCCGTCGAAAACAATAGAGGCTCTAGGTCTAACCGAAATTCGAAAACATTACCGTACTCTTGGTGCCAATAAACGAGGTGATCCAAAATAGAGGGGCCTGCAGAATGGTTCTATGGTCCGTAAATTTATACAACCACACAAGCGGTACAGATGACGCAAACCAGATACGTGAGAAAAAAAACTTTAATTAGATGTTGCTACATATGTATGTATGAAAATACTTAAATGTGATACTTATCTGGGTCCATCCCACAGAAAAATGGTTGGGAATGAATATGCAAACGACTTAGGTCTCCATGCTACTGACTCAGAATTAGCTGGCTTAAATACCAAGTTACATGTGAAATGAAAAAACTGTTCTACTTAAGAAACGACCAGGCGATTTTGGCTGGATTTCAACAATTTCAAGTTGAGCAAGACTTTCTGGAAAAACAGAACAAGACTGTCAACGCTTGAGGGATTTTTCGAGATCATAATCTTCTGAGAACGCGTGCTTAGGCTATGCCGCACTCTCGGGTAGATACCCTCCAAGTTTAGAGAATTTTCCTAGCCTTAGCTGTCTAAGAAATAGTGAACCTTAGGAAGTAACTACTTCAATGAACTTGCTGACGTATCTGCAAGCTTATTTACTACTTACGGATGACATATCATGGCTAAAGGCAATTCAAATACCAACATAAGGACTAAATGTAAATCAGAGCAATATGACTAGCGATTAAACAGCGAACGTATACTTTCGACTCCATCCCGTTCTACAAAGTTCTAAGAGGGATGAAGCGTAATAAAGTCTTACCCCTGCAATTCAAAAACTTAACCTAACATTAAGATTAAAGAGCTTCGATCCATTGACGGTATCTAGCTGACACCTTGCCTTTTTTGTCACGCTACGTCTACATTGCAACATCAAGAATTGCGGCATCAGCGGTCAGGTGATTTGAAAAGCATCATCGATCTTTTCGATGTTGCTTACCAAACTCTACCACAATGCAATTCCTGTTCCAATCAGGAATTCAATTTCATGTGGTTAAATATATATTTCAATATACACTATACATATACAGATACCAACAATATCCTGCACATGTTTTTAATTTCTCCCGCTTATAAATATAACGCTCGTCTGACCATTGTGTCATATCAGCTAATTTCTCGTACAATCACAGAGAAAAGATTCCTAAAACAACCGCATGGCAATACGCGAAAACCAATTGGTCCTTAACTGTTTCCTCGATAACGACGTGAATGCCGTTCCTGATACGAGTATGATCACAGACACTATTCTCTTTGGAATGAGATCCTTTATCCCTCATCGGATGAAGAGTATCAAACCCCAAAAAAAAGGCGTGATACGACTAGAGCTGTAAATCGGCTGTCAGGGTTTTTTCGGGCCTTCAAGATAAACCCAACAGAGGAAAACCGAAAAAAGTTCAAACGAGCCAAGAATGTCTTTCTTAAGAATGTGAAATTTCAATATGACCAAAAGTTGAGACAAAAAATACAATTTTTTATCGTCCGTCAACGATTGAGGATGACATGGCATCCTCATTTCTAATGACGTTCCAGCTGTCAGCTCTTTGAACAAGGCCAATTTATTTGCTGCACATCTTGCGGCCAGCTCAACACTTTCAGATTGCGTCGAATCTCTAACGGGACGAATCTACTTTCGTATTCGTGTAGTAGCAAGAGTACTTAAGCATCTTAACTCACACAAATCCGCTGTTGCAAATGATACGAATCCCCTTCTTCTGAAGAGGTATTCTTCCACGCTGTCAAAACCACTGCGTAAGCGTTTTCATCAATCCTAATCTTCAGGACTCTTTTCGATCAGACGTAAAACAGCATTTGTCCATCCCGTCCTTAAAAAAAACGAATCTTCTTCTCTCTCCTCCTACAGACACATTGCACTTACGCCCCTTTTTTTCCACGGTTATGGAAATGCTGATAAACACTGGTGATTTGATGGCATCTATCATCATCATCAAGATAGTTGCACTTGATATTTCTAAGGCATTTGACTAGGGCTGCCAGACGTCCCGATGGTGAGGATAGTGGGCTAAGGACAAGATTTAAGGGAGAGGCACAAACTTTTTTGGAAATTGCAATAAAATATTTGCAGGAGCATTGTGATTTTAATAACAAATTTAAGTTACTGTTTTCATTAGGCTTGGAAATAATTCCAACATTCGGCGAACTCTCCGAGATTGTTGATAGTTTCAAGATTAAGTACATTGATATTGATATGTTATTTGATGAATTAGCATTTCTTAACGAATATATTCCAACGCAGACTAACAAAACTTCATATATTAGAAAATGGGTCACTTCTTCAATTTACATGAAATATGTGAGTTTGCGTTTTCCTTGCCTGCTTCCAATGTTATGCGCGAAAGAGTATTTAGTTTAATGACAACAGCATGGCGAAGGGAAAGGAATTGTTTGTCTATGTTTGTCTAATATTGACATATTAGAAGCAGAACTTCTTACTAAAATATGTGATTATAGTTGTAAGGAGTTTTGTAGGATTTTAAAGGAAGATACGGTTGGTCAGACAATCATTTCCGAAATAAGTTCAAGTGACAAATACAGGGTGAATGACTCGAACTCCAACTTTTAAAAATGCTTTAATTTTTTTATTTTTTGATAAATTTTATTGTGCCAAAGCAATAATGGCCTTGAGACGGCCGAAGAAAGCATCGCACTTTGCACGCAAGTGGCTCTGCGGTATTTTGGCCCATTCCCGGCGAAGTGCTTGTTTGAGGTGGTCCAAACTTTGGTATTTTTTAGTGCCAACCTTCGGCCTCAAAATACTCCAGACAGAGAAATCCAACGGATTTGCATCCGGAGAATTCGCAATCCATTGTGTCGAAGAAATGAATTGTGGAACATTGTTTTTTAACCAATCTTGGTTGACGGGCGCTTTGTGAGACGGTGCCGAGTCTTGTTGAAATGTCCACGGTCTCCGACCGAAATGATTGTTTGGCCAAGGCTTCAATACTGCCTCTAAGACAGTTTCGAGGTATACAATCGCATTACATAATTTTGACGCCACGGTCCAAAAATACGAGCGGAGAGCGACCATCGGCGGTTATGGTGGCCCAAACCATCAACATCGGTGCTGCCGGCTTTCTGGTGGCCGTCCGAAGGTGTAAATTTTCGGAGGACCTCTCTGGCAAGTAAATTTGTTCATGAAATATTGCTCGATAAGAAATGGCGATAGTAAAATTATCTGCCTTGTGTCAAAATTTGAGCTCACTGTCATGAACGGTTTGGAAATTATAGCAGTCTAAAGTTGGTTGCAGTTCGAGTCATTCAGGGTGTATGTTTAACTCCTTTATTCTTAACAATTTCGTGTGTGAGAAGAATTTTCAAAGTTCCTGAAGTTTTTTTGTTTTGTGATAAATGTGCAACTACGTATTTTAATAAAAATCATTGCACCCATGTTCCTTAATTTTGTTTTATGTTTTAATTTTATGATTTTTAAAGTTCCAATCTGTCCCGATTTGTCCCGATTCTGGGGACCTTGAGTCCCGATTTTAATAAAATTCTATCTAGCAGCCCTACATTTGACAGAGTTTGACATCAAGTTTGATCAAAATGCGCGCATTTGGGATCCAAGACTCCCTTCTTCAATGGAATAGAACGTTAAGGGGGGATATAATTAATTCGGCGAAGAAAAGGCCCATTTTTAAGATTTTTTTAGACGCCACAGGTAGTACAAATTTATTGAATTGATTGTGACATTATATGTAGTACAACATATGAACACTATTTCCTTAATTTTTGGAAACAAAATATTTATAATTAAGCCGATAGCTACAAATCTTCGGAGGCGCCTCGAAAAAAAGTTGTCCGCCGGTGAACCGGCGTTCATGTCTGGATCATCTGAAATCAAAATGCTGTCATTAGATAATCGCTTTCCCAAGGTATGACTGAAAAATAATTTTTTTCAATTTTTGGTTATACTTAGAAGTGAAAACACCGATTTTCGTCTAAAAAATGGCCTTTAAAGTTTTGTATACCAGAAAATCCAATATTAAACGTCGGCTCCTGGTCCATAAAATGCAGCATGTCAGCACCCATATCTAGAGCATCTTTTTGGTTTTGTCTACGTAAGACTCTGCCATCTTTGCTGTCGTATGCAGCTTGTTGCTGCGCTTGGCTGATCCGGTTACTGTCCCCTGTACGCGCCCATTCATGTGCGCTTGGTACCACTCTCTGTTTTTGGACTGATTTTTCAGATAAGTCGATTCAATCTCTCATTATTATTTTGATTAAAGTAGAGACGTCGTTGTAAAAGTACGTCTTTGCTCAAGTCCTCATAAATCGTATAAAAATATAGAACATTAGTATATCTACAAAGACCCATCGACGAACAAAAGAATTTAGGGATTTCAAGAGGATAAAGCTGCCTGGTAAGCCTGCGCGCAGCTGTTGAGCAGATTTACAAAACCGTATCGGAGCAAGGAAACCTTAAAAATCTACATCTTAGCTAGTTTTGCTCTGATTTCTTTCACATTTTGACACAACAATCTTAAGATTTTGTAAATAAAAATGAAAACAAAAAGTCTAAAAGTGCAACGAAATGAAACGATATAAAAAATACTTCACCCTCTCTGATCAGGCATTTATCCGTGAAAAATTGGAAAAATTGGAGTACAATGCCCACATCTGGTTTGGCGCCCCAAGGACCATTTTGCTTGCTACATAAAATTCAAGACTTTGCAATAAAACTCTTAGTGGTGTCACCAGTTAATCGAGACGGTTAAACAACGACGTAACGTCTCTTGCCACACCTTGTTCTATTGCTCTGTCCACCACCAGTGCTCCATTGAAATTATAAGTTGTGTTCCACTCCTTCAAACTTACAACCGTAACGCCTATCTCGCTACAAATGCTCATCCTCAAGCCCACTTTCGGACGTAGTCTGAAATATCGTGGTTCTTTCGTAAGCCGCATAGCTCGCTTATGGAATGCAATTCCTAGCCCTCTATTTCCTATTCATTATAACTTGCAAACATTTAAGACCAATGTAAAATGGTATCTCTCTTTTCTTCTTTCCAAATTTTCCTTCACTCGCGCTGTATGCAAGCATTTTAAGGGTACTCAAAAGTGCTTGAACGCACGCGGATTATAGAAAAATAATTGTTTTCCTCAATTTATGATCTGTTTACGATTAAATTAAAAATTACTCCAATTTGTAAGGCGATTAAGCTCATATAAATATTCACCAAATCGATATGGCATGATACTCGTATGCATGTGAAGACCTTAAGCCCTGTGTCGGCAAATTGATTTGTCCTTACCAGTGCAGAAAACCTGTATATATGGGCAGCTTCATTTTAATGGCTGAAAAATACAAAGGATGTAGGACCAAAAATGTCATTTGCTTATAAAATAAAACAGGCAATCTTTGGACAGCAGGTAAATTATGTCTTCTTAAAACCAAAGATGAAGCAAAGCTAATTAACCACAACGGCGATAGCTTTAAATTCGAAGAAATCATAAAGCTTATGTATCTATGACTCCCAGTTGTTTATCTTGACCACACCACTCACCCAGGTAATCCGATAGTGTCATAAAAGGATATTTTAGTATCTCCTCACAGAATTAACAACACCTGGTGATTGAAACCTGTCATTGTCGACAGGTAATGAGGCGCAACTCGCAACTCATTATTCAATTAAAAAAACAAAATTACACTTAAATGGACACTTAGCAAGATATCAATAGACCTCGGACATGGCTAAGAATAGTAATTATTATCGTGTCGATGATAAGTAACAGATGAGGCCAAAATGTTGGAGCTCCTTGCCAGCAGCTCCGGTCGTTTAAGATATTATACTCGTACTGAGGCAAATTAATAGGCACATTTCGCATGCCTACCTATGGGGAAAATTAATGATAAGCATGATTAATCTTGGTAATAGCAATCAGCGAGAACAAAAAAAAAAGAGTGAATAATATAAATTTGCTAAAACCGAGGACCCGGTGAGTATTCGTATAGCCTAACTAGCACGCATACCTACCATATGAGATGTAGTAAGATCTGCAAAACCAATCAAGATATGTCTGGCTGACAACTTGAGAGATTATAATAAGCCTCCTGCCGCCTGCTGATGCCTGCCTGGAAAACAACAACTCATAGTGTACCGCTGAATTGAAAATAAAGGGAACAACGACTCCGATATGCACGCGAATGACAACACTGCTTCTGATGAGTGTAGGTTTTCTCCATTACCTGACTCCTCAAAATCATGCATATTTCTGGAGTGTATCCGTATCTAGTCGTGTACAGTACAGTACATACGTGTCCATGGCTTCACGTACATATTCGTATAACCAGACCAAATCCAATGAGAATTACATTTCTATTTTCTTCGTCTTCTATCAGAGCACTTCATCGCTTCTTGTGAAGTAATTCTAGAAAAAGACACGATTCGCTTAAGATGTCGAAATGTTTCCAGAAAATGATCATCAAGACATGAGCCATGTCCTTAGGGGCTAAGCTGACTACGAATGATTCTCTTCAGTTTGTCAAGGAGATGTCATCTCGACATCTAGACGGCATGTACATATTGTACATACGTATGTATGTATGTACCATATAAATAAACATATGTAATATGTTTGTGTTGGATTGAATGAGCTGCTTTCGAAGGTTTGCCGGTAATTTCCGTGTACGAGTATGAGCCTTCAGAGTTATTAATCCACTCAGCTTACACAGTTCGGCATGGCACAGCTTGTGTGCAGATGAACGAGGACGCTATGATAAGGATCTTGACCTACCACATGATGAAAAAGTACTTCAGCTGTTGAGATGAATTGTTGAAAGGCCTAGCGAAATGGATTTAGATCTACACCCTGAACGATGGCTTACGGGTTTGATCGATATTGCAGTAGGTTCTCCTATTTACGGCTCCGAGCTTCGTTACATGGTTATTGCATAACAAGCAGTAATTGCGCTCCTATCCGCGACTGCTGTGTTTCAAAGCAAAGCCAATGAGTGGTGCGTAGGAACCAATTCGAGTTTTGATTCAATTTCAGATAAAGGATAATACGATGGAAGAAAGTTCAACAAAGGTCACTGACTTTCTTAGAATTGTACCTGGTTCCAGGCGCTAGAGTTGATACAATAAAACCGAGAACAATCTACTTCTTCTTTTGTATGACCATGATCTCGATCTAAATCTAAATCACTCTGTGATATTTCTCTTAACTGCACCCGATAGAGAAAAACTACTTAAGACCATCAATTACACTTACCAGCCACCTAGAATATTGAAGCCAACGTGAAGTGCTGGTGGATGGAAATCTAGGCGCACAACTTAGCAAACTGTACTTTGTTGGCCAAAGTAGTCTTGCAATTACTTGCCACACTGACAGGTGAGTGAGCATTTAAATGGATTTCGAAATGATAATGGATAACAATGCACATAAGACACTCGGACAGAGAGCGGTTCTTTCTTTTAGTCAGATATAGTGCAAAATTGTAATGGTAGTTAGAGTTGTACGAGATAGTTTTGCTACTTACAATTCGGCGCATTGTAACGTTTACTAGATAAAAGTCTATTTAACTGATTATGGGCTAAATACATTCAAATGCTATACGCCATAAATATTTAGTTGACTTGCTGTTCATTTTTAATAAAAAAAAACACAAAAACATGAAATGATGACGATGGTGGTGGTATGGCGCAGTGTTTGCGTTCATCGACTACTATGCGTCAACGCCGAAAAATAGAAAAAGTAATTTCCCAAAATCACCATTCTCTTGATAAAAAATGCCAAACTCTTGAAAGTGAAATCCTGTGTCTACGAAAAGTTTCACAATATCTTGTCATTCGAAGTCAGCCAAAAATCCTTAACCATACGCCAATGGCTACGAAAATTTTTCTGTAGTTCGTTCTCGTAAAAGGCGACTTTCACACCAAATATGAGCCTTAGATGCATTAACATCTTGGGAATAGAGCACACAAAATATATCACCGAACAGAAGAAAATAAAAAATAGATTGCTGCCGTTTTAGGGCGATTTTACTGGAACAACACATCAGCAGAAATTGATCAATTAAATCGAGAAAAAATGCCAGTTCTGGGCGTTATGTCTGCCGGAATGCCGTCAATATGCTATAAATACAGATGAAGATTTCAATATACATATAAGGTGTGTTTAATAACTTTGAAGAAAAATTAAATAGCAGAGATGGGTGTTTCAAAAAACCAGATGCACATAAATAAAGAAAAAAGAAAAGAAAATGGCATTTAAAATCAACAAGTAAGCCTTTCAAAGGCGGACTAAGTAGAGCGGAAATAGAGAAAGAATAGACACTATCAACTTTTCAAAAAAGAGGCTAAGAAATCGGTAGCTGGTGCACGTGCGATGGCAGTAGAGATATTGTATAAGAAATCAGAAGAGGTCTCACCGCAACCCAAAAGCAGAGGAAAAAGCTCAAAGCTGAAACATGGGTAAATTAACTGATATTTTTGAGACTGCGGCAAAATCAAAAAAAAAGCTCGTAAGAGAATAAATCACTGAAATATAGTACATATATTGAAGATGGACGAGAATACCGATAGACGCTCAAGGGATTAAGTACCCTTAAAATATTTGCACACAGCGCGGGCGAAGGAAAATCAGGGAGGATGGAAAGAGAGGTACCGGTGAACGTTGATTTTAAATGTTTGAAGGTTATAATGACTAGAAAATAAAGAGGTAGGCAGGGCATTCCGCAAGCGAGTTGTTCGGCTTAGGAACGAATTACGATAGTGGGCTTGAGCACTGATGAGCATTTATAGCGAGACGTGTGTTACGGATATGGCGATTTCTAGGTAGCACTGGTGGCGATAAAACAGAGTGAGACACGGGATATTACATCGGTGTTCGAGGGTGTCCATTGTTTGAGTGATAACAATGGATCAAAAATTACCGTGCGATAAAACTGATAGGTGATACTAATATCACCTATGAGTTTTATCGCACGGTTTTGATTCCTATGTAGCAGGTGCAAGACATTTTGGGCGCACCCGACCAGATGTGGGCATTGTACCTCAATTTCGGGAGGATAAATGCCATATATATTGAGGCCAGATCAGAGGGGGTAATGTATTTCGCTTGAGGAAACTAAGACATTTCGCAGCATTTTTGACGACACCGAATATGTGATCATTCCAGCGAGAGTTGTCATTGACACATATACCTAGAACGGAAAATTTATCGGTTTCGACGATACAAGTGCCATCCATGGATAATGGCCGCATGTTTAAATTTCGCTTTAACGACAGCAGACAGCATTGTGTTTTGGAAGCATTAAATTCTACTCTGTTAGTGGTTCCCCAATTAGTTATGCTGTTAATATCAGGAGTTAATGAGTTTAACATACGCTGCCGTTCCCGTTCTACAGCAGAAGAGCAGGGACGTGAGTCCGGGAACGAATATGAAAAGCAGAGAGAAAATTAAACAGAGTGTCGTGGGCAGAAAGAAGCCCTGGGGCACACTAGCATTTATTTTGTCAATATCAGACTTGAAACCATCCAACACAACTTGAATTGAACGTTCCGAAAGGTAATTTTTGATCCATTGACGAAGAGAGTCATCGATCTCAAAAGCACGCATTTTCGACAAAAGAGCCTGATGCCAAACTCTGTCAAATGCCTTAGAAATATCAAGGGCAACTATCTTGCTTTCGCCAGATTGATGTACGCTTTGGTTTCACTTTTCGTTGAAACATGTCATCAGATCACCAGTGGACCTGTTGCTCCGAAAACCGTACTGCCGGTCATTAGGAAGTTTTCGTGTTTGGAGATATTTCATTAGCTGACGGTTTATCAGCGTTTCCATGACCTTGCAAAGAAGGGACGTAAGTGCAATGGGTCAATGGGAAGAAGATTCGCCTTTTTTAGGAACGGGTTGGCCAAATGCTGTTTTCCATCTGTTCGGAATAGGATTGATGAAAAATCTTACGCAGTGATTTTGCCAGCGAGGAAGAACACCTATTCAGAAGAAGGAGAGATATACCATCTGGACCTGCGGATTTATGTATATTAAGATCTCTTGCTACTACACGAGCGCGAAAGTAGATTCGTCCCATTGAAGATTCGACGTACTCAAGTGTAGGCGGATGCAAAGCACAATCTGGGAGGGTTGTGCTAGCCGTAAAGTGTGCAGCAAGCAGATTGGCCTTGTTCAAAGAGCTGACAGCTGGAATGTCATTGTAAATGAGCGTTGGGATGGAGGATGAGGCAGAATTTCTAATGTCTTCGACGAATGCCTTAAAATTGTTACTACCTTTTGGACATTGCAGTACTTTTTGCCTCAGTTTTTGGTCGTATTGGAATTTCACACGCTTGAGAAGGACGATGCAGTCATTTCTGGCCCGTTTAAACTTTTTTCGGTTTCCCTCTGTTGCGTTGGTCTTGAAGGACCGAAAAAACATTTCTCTATCCTTTACAGCTAGAGTTGTACCATGCCTTTTTTTTGGTTTGATACTCTTCTTCCGATGAGGGATAAAGCATCTCATTCCAAAAAGAATAGTTTCTATGATCATGTCAGCAGCGGCATCCATGTCGTTATCGAGGAAACACAACGACCAGTTAAAATTCCTAAAGAAGCTGTTAAGGTCGCTCCAATTGGCTTTTAGGAATCTTTTCTATAACTGTGCGGTGGGTGTACGAGAAATTAGCTGATATGACACAATGGTCCTACGAGTCTAGAGCGGAGATCATATCAACGGTGTACTTATCAGAGTGAGAAGCTGAAAACAAGTCCAGGATGTCGGCGTTATGACTGTCAACGTCTGGTATGGGCTCATTTACAAGCTGTTTTAAGTTATTTTCCGTAGCGAAGATCTCAACACACCGTCCTTCGGGTGTTGTCTGTTCAGAATGTCGAAGCCACTCAGAACTGTGTATATTGAAATCGCTCGCAATAACGATTTTAGTATGAGGATACAGAAATACAATTCGTTGTATGGAGTCAGACAGCGTATCAAACTCGTTAAGAGTCGTATTGCTGTCCAGTTTGGGGATTGAGAAAGTACTTTAACGTGTTACTAATCAAACCGGAAACGGCAGATCTTACGGAAGGCGAAATAGCGAAGCAGCAAAAAGAACAAGAATCTGAAGTCGGACCACGATTGGCCTGAGACTTTGTTCAAAAAAGGGGCATGGATCGAATGCGTTATGAGTGAAAGCCAAGCTTTATTGTACCACTGTATAAAGGTAAATTCGACATTAAAAATTACAACAACAACCGATCTCTGAAACTTTAATAGCATACTGTGGAAACATACGAGAAACTTTTAACACGTTCACTGCTAACACAAAACCCAAACCATTCCTCCCTGAACGCGTTTTTTATGTAAAACGGTGTTACAGACCCATTTCAAGCTAACCTGCAAAACACTTGAAACTTCAAACGGTCTGAAGGCCTTCAAGGACAGATCACAACTGAGGTTCCATGATAGTGAATGCGGGTTCATGAAAGGAAGGTCGACATATGACGCGATTCGAAGTTTACAGATAATGATGGATATAGAGAAGTTCCGAAGGATCTGCATATCATCGATTTGGAAAAGCGTTCGAAAGTTCTCCCAGAGATCTTATATTGAATAGTGCTAAGATTGCGAAATGTAAGCTCATAAGAATGATATGCGATGTTCGCAATGACGTTTAAATGAAAGCTAAATGAACAACAGAAATAGCCGAAGAATTCAAAGTTAAAGTCCCCAATACAGTACAGACAGTCCCTTTGCCTATTAAGCCAGCACAGTAACGAGTGCGAATAGTTTTGCCTTTTTTTCGTCGATGACAGTGATTTCATTAGCAACGACGCGACAACTCTCCAGTAAACTTTAAAGGATAGGATGAAGGCGCAAAAAGATAAAAGGGTACGAATCAGTCGTGCTAGAGCCCAATATCTGAATCGTCGCTTTTCCGAACACAATAGCCCAATTCCTGACATCTATTTAGAAGGAGGTGTCATATCAAAGTGCAAACAATTTAAATAATACATACTTGGGATACGTCGTAAACCATTGAGGAAAATCCGATAGAGTTGCTTTTGGGTGCCTAAAATGGTGCACTATGCAATAACTTGAGACCAAAGAATGCTGTTAAAACTAACATATGCTTTGCAGTGATAGAATGTACTTTTGATAAGTACATTTGTACTTTTGATAAGTACATTCTAGGAACTATGTTTACATCGATACGCACTCACGCAATGTGTTGAGATAGTGCAATTTCACTACGAAAACGCTGAAAATATCTTACTGCTTTTGGTCATCATCAAACGCTAGGTTAGTGATGTGAAGACTTCAGCTCGTGTTCGTCCGGTAAGATCAGCTGTAAATATCGCCACCCTAGCTGAAAGTGTGACTGAAAACCCAGATGTGTCAATTTCGAAACGATCACAGGAATTGAGCCTATCAGTAACCACTTTGCATCGCATTTAGTATAAAGACTTTAGCCTACATGCCTGTAAAGTCCAGCTGACACAAGAAACCAGCAGACCACGGAAAATGCCGTACTTTCGCTAATTGGCGACGGGAAATGAATAAATAAGACAATGACTTTTTACGCAAATTTATTCTGAGTGTTGAGGCGCAATTCCATTTGTCTAGGTACGTAAACGAATAAAGCTGTCGGATCTGTAGCTCCAAAAACCCAAGAAAAATAGTGGGACAAGCTCTCCACTCACAATGAGCGACAGTTTGGTGTGGTGTTTGGACTGGCGATGTCATTGGGCTAGATCTTTTCGAAAATAATGCTTGTGTGACCGTTTCAGTGGATGGATTGCGTTACTGAACGATGTTGACTGACTTTTTTTTACCTGAGTCCGGACTTGAACGTCATTTATTTTCAGCAGGACGGCACTGCATGCCACATAGCTTGTGAAACAAGGGCTCTATTGCAGGATAAATTTGCTGGACGTGTGATTTCTCGAAATGGAGGCTTCAATTGGCTGCATTAGGTTATTTCCTTTAGGGTTATGTTAAAAATAAAGTCCACACCAAATTCTAACAACGATTCATGCACCAAAAGAAAATGTTGGAGCTGCTATTCGCGAAATACCGCCGTAATTATGCGAAATTTCGTCAAAATAATGACTATTTGTATGCAGATGTGATGCTATATTTGTTCCTAACCTCATAGCTTGTACTTTAGATTAAAATATAAATATCACCACTTTTAATTAAACATTTTACGTTTATCTTTTGATTTAATTCCAGTTGGATGTCCAACAATACAGAATATACAGAAAAAATGACAGCGGGCTTGAGAAAACTTGATATCTTGGAGGAATTATGCGTTTTTCAAGCTCCAAAAAGCTTCAGGCAGGATATTCTATCATATTCAACGATGGTCGTCGGAAGATTTTTCTCAAACAGGAGTACGGGCTCAACTTTCTGCCGAAAGGGCCCAAAAAAAATGGATGAAATGGAAGGAAATGACGATGTGATCCAAAACAGACCAGTCTGGCAAATAGTGCTAGCGCCCGGAAATTAAGCCAAACCCACAAGCAGGACAGTGTCAACGGATCAATGCAATCTTTAGATTGTTCTGCAAAATCAAAGAAGATGCAATCGGCAACGCTTGCAATTTGCTTTTTATAAATCCCAACATGGTAGGCATTCCTATTTCTCATCATTATTTTTGACATCTAAGCTTATGCTAAGTGTTTCTTATGTTTCAGGCCGGTTTTGTTTTACTGTCATTTTAGTTTATCTATCACTTCTCAGTTTATATTTGGCTGTCGTAGACGATGATCAATAACAACTGATTGTAGAGTACTTGCTTAGAATATTTTAGTCGTTGTTTTATTTAAATATTTGTTCAATTGTAAATATGCAAAGAAAACTGCCGAATTTGTTGCTCTTAAAAATGCGTCATACAAGTCAATAATTCAACGTATAATGAATAATTTTGTTGAATTATGTTATGTCGTTGGTTAAAAAGTCTAATTTATCTCCCAATGTAAGCAATTATCGACATGCGGACTGAATTTTTCCTGACACAAAATTCTTTTAATGGTCCCAATTTTATTGAAACTTATCATAGTCAACATACTTAGAAAAGTGCGGCCAACCAATCAATTTTCCTTTATGGGATAACAGAAGAAGGCCTGAGTTGGAATATACGTGCGATATTACTAAAATTAAAGACACAGAAATAAAAACTACTACTTGCACCAAAAGCGCATTTATCAAGACTGTTCCAATGGCCTTATAAGTACGGAACTATGCTGACATCCTTGACAAATTAGCAAACTCGAAAAGAAATACCAACAAACCATGTCGAATTTTTCACGAAAACCACTAATTTTTGCTTAAAGGAAATCGTTGTCTTCTACATATGTCACATCCAAAATAGATCAGAATGAGTAAATACAACGTTCTAGACAACTTCGTCTTTACAGTTTATTGCGGACTATGTAAAAGTTGGAGAGTATATTTGCCGGGAATTTTTTTGTGACATACATTTCAAGGTAAGAAACTAGCTTTCGATATATTCGGATATAATAAATTTATAACGAAGGCAGTAAAGCAACTACTAAAACATTTGAAGCGCCAATAGTAAGGTCCTTGCTATGAAATGCTGTCTATACTACAATATAAAATAATTTGTTTCACTTGTTCTTAAGTCATTTAAGAATATTTCACCTTCCAGATATAAGATGATGTATCAGAAAGTGTCCTCAAGATCTACTAGCTGCACCACTCGCTTTGTATCAACAATTCTGACGAAATCCAACTCTAAAATTACAATGGGCTTAGAAATATTGTAGCAATTTTGACTTAAAGCATGAACTTCATTCAACAACTTCAAAGCTAGACAGTGGAGTCCTGAAGTCCACCATCGAGAGAAACTCCATCGCCCATCCATCGACACCTAACAAAGTCATAAAGCTGAGAAAATGGGTACCACACCACCTATCGCAAAAGAATAGAAGAAGCGAATAATCGAAGCGCACATGGTGCTTCTGTCGTATCACAATCAAGAGCCGTTTTTGAACCGGATCGTTACAGGAAATGGAAAATGGGTTATTTACTCGTACAATAACATTGAACGTAACCACAAATGGCTTAGCCCAGAAGAGAGACCAGCACAACATCGAAAAGATGGACTTCACCCGCTCAAGGTGTTACAGTCTGTATGGTCATAGACTTCATGGCGGGATTGCAACGGGCCACTGTATCTACAGACTGGACAATAAATGTGACAAAATAGTTAGACAATAACTCATTATACATAATCATTCGTTGGAGAAATTATGGCACTACAACATGCGAACTCCCTAAAGCTGGAATAAAAAAAACAGCTATGTATATACAGTGACTTGCTAAGCGCAGCGCCCAGTATCCGAGAAAACAGAAGTAAAACTCCCATCATTAAGAACCTTCGAGCCATTATATACTCAAGCTGCCCGAAAATTCACTTAATATGGTCATCGGGACATATAGGGATAACAGGAAATCAAAAAGCAGACAAGAGTGCTCGTGAAGCTATCGAAATCCCATTGGTTTGTAAACCAAGCACGAGCACTCTTCACGCTACCATTTGCAAAAGCAATATGGACTCAACTTACAACGAAAATTCATGAAGACGCCGAGAATTGGTGGAATCAATATAACTCCTTTTTAAAGAAGCATAAATATTCACTATACAATAACTCAATAAGCAGACTGCAAGCAGTGAAACTTTGTAGGTTAAGGCTAGGGCGCACAATGTCCAACAAGGGTCATTCATTTAAAAAGGGGTCTCTATCATTATATCAAACATGCAATGAGGTCCGTAGCATATATCACGTACTACAAAGCTGCCAACTTACAAGACAACACGGAAACAACATTCCAACGCTCGATGAACCATTTAATCCATTAGTACCACCTGCAAGATGAATTCTGTTTCCACTTTTAGCTCAACAAAAATTAAAATAAATTTGTTGAATATAACATGCTATAATAAATTATATTTTTATTTATTATATATTATTTATTTATAAAATATGGACTGCGGTCGTATATTCCGGACGATAGAACTTTATTTGTACGAGTATTGTTACCTTTGTAACAAAAAAAAAAATATCCACTAGACAATAACCGAAAAGTATTTGGTCTATTTCTTGACTTAACACGAGCCTTTGACATAGTTAACCATGACCTATTTCTGCATAAACTGCTGGCTTTAGAGGAAGCACAATTGAATAGTTTAAATTCTACTTAATCGACATAAAGAAAGGGCAAGAGTTAATGAATATGTTAGCAAGGATTTGATATTTTCTGATTCTGATTTGCCGCATGGGACCAATCTTAGAACTTGTTTATATTAATTCAATATTTAACCTACCTGTCAATGCGGACGATTTCGCACTCTCATATTCAAATAATTCCGTAAGTGCAACTCGAAACCAAATGAATCCTTATCAACAACTACTTAACCTACACCTCATTTTGTTCCCGATGATAGTTTTGCAGGACGCATCATTTAAATTGGATTGTAAAGGTGGGTGAAGTGTATTTTAGTGTGATGGCATCCCCACCAAGATTAGTAAAAAGGCAAAGAAAAGTAGACATAATTAACGATCATATTAAAAAAAATATTTCTGTGAAAATATTGGCTCAAAAATATGGAATCGGCGCACAAACAGTATATGACTTGCTAAAAAATAAAGATGGGATCCTCAAATTTTTTGCCGAAAGTGATTCTACCAAAGGTTTGCAGAAACGTAAGATACGTAAGAACACTGAGAACACAAAAGTGGATAGTGCAACATATGAATGAGTACGTCAGCAAATATTCAGAGGAATTCCACTTTCTGGCAAAATATTTTCACGTGGAGTTGGGTCAAAACTCTGAATATTTGTATTCATCCGGCTGGCTGAGAAATTTCAAGAACCGTCATGGAATTCATTGTCTTAAAAGTTCAGGTGAAAAAGAAACAGCTGATTATTAATCTGCTATTTTTTTTTTTTGAACAACTAGCTAAACTCATAAAAAACCAAAATTTGACAAGCGAGCAAATATACAATGCGCATGAGACAAGCCTTTTTTGGAGGTGCTTACCACGAAATACTTTGGCCTGTAAAGAAGAACATGTTGTAGAGGGCTATAAAGATTCGAAGGAACGACTTACTATGCTAGTTTTCTCCAATGCCGCAGGGACTCACAAATGTCAGTTAATCATCTTCGCCCAAGAGCACTCAAAAAAGTGAGAGAGCTCCCTGTCATATATAGTATAAGGCCAACAAGAGGGCTTGGGTAACGCAAACAATTTTTCTGGAGTGGTTCAACCAAAACTTTATACCCTAAGTCAAAGAGCTTTTGGAAAATATCAACCTTGGAGAAGACTGTAAACTTCTTTTACTATTTATTACAGCTCACCCGGATGTAAACGAGTTTAAGAGACATAACGCCATTGTGAGATATCTGCCACCAAACTGCACATCTCTGATCCAGCCAATGGATCAGGATGTCATAAGGAGTTTAAAGAGTCATTATCGGAAACATATTGTACAAAAATTAGTGAGATCGGAAAGTCGTAAAGAGTTTTCTAAGTCATTCAACATCAAGTCTGCAATTTGGACTATCGCGACATCTTGGAATTGCGTCACTTCCCACGTTTTGAAAAATGTTTAGCATAATTTACTTTGCCCTGAAGCTGAACAAACAGGTACATTGCATATGCTTTAATGCACTACTTATAGGAGTTATTTTATAATGTCTACATTTCTGTTGATTTTATTAGCTCAAGCTGAAGATGACCCTGACGAAGTAGCGGAAATTATGAAAGTTGCGGAGGATTTTAATGAAGAAGAAATTATAAATTGGCTGAACTGTGATGTGAATGATCTAACATTTGCTACTCTCTCCGAAACTGATATCGTTGATATGATAAATCCCCCTCATGAATCTGAGCCGGATGTATCAAATTCTAATGAATTTGATGAAGACGATATAGTGGTTTCAAAAATATCTTCAGATGAGGCTATTAAATCAAGCAATACCCTCTTGGAGTTTTTAGAAGGCCTTGACCCGCCTACAGTATCACAACAAGATAAAATGCAAGTTTATCGCAACAGAGAAAGCCTGATTAAGGAAAAAAAACGGAGTTAAATGTAAAAAACAGTCAACAATCAGCGAATTTTTTAACACCTCTCGCATTTAGTTGTTTATACGTATACCCATGTACATATGTATTTATAACTTTTACATATTGTTGCTAATGAATTTTATTTATTTTAATTTAGTTTTTTTCTCGATCAACCGTATTCATTACATTTTCTTAATTGCCTTTTGATTAGCAATTAACTAATCCGCGATTAAAAAGTTGATTATTGTTTTATTCATAACATATTTGTGAACGCATAATAACTAATTTTGCTTTGATGAACGGTTTTGGAATCACTGTTAGAAAATTTTTGTTAAACGTGAAACTACTAGTATGTCATGAATGTTAATGACAAATCAAAAAAATATAGAACGTAAAAAAACGTAAACGCGCTGAAAATTGAGATTCAGAAGAAAAAGTAAATAAGTTTAAATGCATTTTTTTAATTGTGTGTAAATATGTGTATGTATTTTTAACAACTCCTGACTGAAATATTAAAGGAATACATTGATGTCATAGTGGACAAAAGGACTAACACAAATACCTCGCATAGGAAGCGCAAGGCTTGGACAAATATTTTGAAACGGTGATTACATAAATTTTTAAAATTTCATATTATTTATTTATATCTACTGATACAACTAAATTGTCCAATTTAAGATTCAATGAGGTCAACAAAAAGGAGCGTGGTCTAATGGAGGAATACAAAAATGCAACTTAAGGCCCAAGACAACCGCTATCGTCATTTGGTAAATGAAACCGGTGGTGGTCCAAGAACTTTATCTCCGGAAGCAGAAGATGCGGAGATAATGGCCTTAATACCGAAGGAGTTTAAGGTCGACTCCAATATTTTTGACAACGATGGACCAGCTCAGCAGGTATTAAAATGTATGATTAATTGAAAAATTACAGCAAAACGCATATCTTTTGTTTCAGTTGATGGTTGCTGAGATCATTCTTCCCGAAGAAAGTCAGGGAAATAGTTTCCTTCCAAAAAAGGAAGCTCAACCTTTGCATACTTCCACAGTTTCTCGCACTCCTGCACCCATCCCAAAAAAAAACAAAGCCAGATACGTAGGTTTTAATTAGAAAATACATAAATATACATATGTATATGTGTTTGCATTTTAAGTTCAATCGAAGGACGAATTTTATAAGAAAGAACTTTTTCTTCTTTCTAAGAATGTGATGGAGAAGAAGCTATAGCTCATGAAGGACATACACGAGGCTCAGATGAAGAGCATTGAAATGGAAAGAGAGCTAAAAGTTCGGCTTATGCATGAACAACGATGAAAAAATTAAAATTTTAAATAAAAACTAAAAAATTTTAAAGGTAATAGCGTTTTTATTGTACGTAAACATTTCAGACATGGGACCATTTATGCATTTCTCAGCAAAAGTGTTGATTAATAAATACTCTGCAGCTTATTTCCGGTACATAAGCTTGCTGTTCTACAGGTGGTTGCGCATATTCATTCGGGGATTCTAAATCATGAGGATTTTCTAAAAAAAGAAGCAAATAATATTTGTTAAGGTAAGACCAGTCAAATTCCATTGTCCTTACCAATAAGTTGTCCATTGAAATCTATGGCTAAATTGTGCAAAACAGCTGGAGCAATTACTGTCCTTTTCACCGATTCTATTGGAAGTCTCATGCCATTAAGAAGGATGCGGAATCTCTGTTTCCACACACCAAAACATCTTTCAATAGTATTTCTAATTCCAACATGAGCCTTATTGTATCGCTGCTCTTCTGGAGTTGGGGGATTAATCAAAGGAGTAAATAGATACGGCGTACAAGCATATCTAGTATCTCCCAACAAGCGTCCTTTGACATCTCCACTTTCTAAGCGACTTTTTATTCTACTCCCTCTAAAGACCCTAGAGTCGTGAGTACTTCCACGCCAGTGGCACACAATATCTCGTATTTTTAGGTGTGCATCACAAACGACCTGGTATAAAATAGTATAAGTCAGATTTTTTTCCGAAACCATAGTATTTACTTGAGTATTTATACAAAAAAAGGCTTTTCTGTTGATGTAATATTGACTCGCATCACCTCCTTTTCTTTGAATACGTATGTTGGTCCAATCAATTGCACCAATTACATCTGAAAATGCATAGGATTTAGATATAACACCCAATTGATCCTCAACTAGCGTTGGCATATTCACGTACAAGTGCTTTTTTGAAGCAAAAGCATTTGCCACTCTTAGCACATATCCTGCTCATTGTAGGCTGACTGAAGCCATGAATATCAGCAGCATCATCTTGAATCTTGAACAATTTTGTCATGTCATATGAGTCTGTACACAAAAGTGAACAACTTACTTCATGCTGACCCCAGCATCGAATCGCTACCATTACCTCCAACTCAGCAGAGATGCATCCACCTCTATTATCTCCTTCCAAATCATTTCGGACCAGATCGATTACTTTTCGCTTATTTTCTTTCGAAAATCTGTATTTACTCCTAAATTCATCCTCAGAGAAGTCTTGTAGAGGATTAATACGTTTTTTACATTTTTTTGCGCGTCGTGTGTTATTGAAATCATTCAATATGTCTAAACGATTTATAAAACTTAAAAAACTATCCATTTTATTATTCGAAAATATTTTGTTAAATTACTGGATGTTTAAGTTAATGAAGACTTGATCAACGTTGATAAGTGAAGAAAATTGTAAAGAGTAAAGAAATATTTTTAAAGTATAATTAAACTTAAATCAAGGTTAATTCAGAGTTGATTATGAATAACACTGCATGAATTTTATTTATTATTATTATTATTATTATTATCAAGGGAACGATACCAATTAATTTATAGGGTCCGGGACATGGGGCGTTTTGTCAACAGCACGCGGAGTACTGAGTTCCCATGTTTAATTTTTGCCTTATTGACATAATAAATAAGTTTTTGTTCACTTTAATTAATTTTTTATTTTATAGAAAGAAATTCGTTTATCCGGGTTTTTCGGTTCTCCGTGATGAGCTCGGCCCCGATCATCCCGGTTAATCGGCTCTCCACTGTAGTCGCAATGTCACTTCATAGCAAAAATTAAAACTAACAAAAAGTTAAAAAAGCGTTATAAAAGTTAGAAAAAGTTACAAAAAGTGGGGTATTCAGTATTAATTTGTAAATTCTTTTAAGTATTCAAAATTAAATTACATACGGCAACAAATTTTTAATTTCTTTGTGGTCAAAAGTAAGAAGCCAGTTCTTAATCTTTTTAAGAAATTGGTTAGAAGAATTATAAGTATGTTTACCTTCTGGAAGTCTGTTAAATAGTTTGTAGGACATAACAGAGAAGAAGTTTGTATATAAAGTTGTTCGGGACAACGGCACTGGAATTGAATTGCAAGATCCGCTTCGTAAGTTATGAATATTTGAAATTGGACTTCTTTTTAAACAAATGTTGGATACTTTATAGTAATACAAGTGTTCAAGTGGTAGAATATTCAATGTTCTGAACAAGATCAATGATAGTACAATATATTTTTGTAAAACGATTAAAGGCAGCAGCTTTATATGGTAGTCACCTCCCCAGCAACTTATACCATATTGTAGTTTTGAATTAACCAATCCAAAGTACACTCACCTCAAGGTTTTATTACTACAATATTTTCTAAGCACATGGATAGCAGAACGTAAATATTTTTTTAAAGGTGAAATATGGTCAGACCAGCTCATTTTAAAATTGGAATTTAAGCCCTGGTATTTATACTGATTCACTGGTTCAATCTTGAAACAATTCGCATCACATGTCGTTTGTGTAAAATAAGTATTTACCAAATTGCAGTTACAGACTAACTCATTAGATATGGGGCATTTGTTTGAATGGAACTAGATTACAAAGTCTAAAGAATATTGTGTACCAATTATAAAGTTCATCACTTTTGTTTTATTGCTTACAACCAGTTTACGCACCCCAAAACCAAGTCCTCACGAGGTGGACATCATGATTTATATCAGCAGTTAAATCTAGAGGACTTTTTGAACCATAGGCAATACCAAGATCATCTGCAAAGGCTGTGACCTTACCTAAAAACAGTTGGCTCAAAAGCGAGTTGATATAAATAAGAAATAATAATGGGCCTAGGATTGAACCTTGGGGGACACCAAGATTGAGTACTTTCGGACAATTTGCAAAATTTTCTAGACCTTTGAGTTCTATTACTCAGGTAGGAAGTAAACCAATTGAGCATAAAACCGCGAAATCCTGCACAAAATACTTTATTTGATAAAATATTATGATGCACCATATCAAAGGCCTTGGTGATGTCCACAAAAGATTTGTAAATAAAGGAACTAAACTCCAAGAGGGCATCTTCTGTACAAAGGCCTTCTCTAAATTCGATTTAAGCAGGGTTAAAAAATGTTGGTTTTTGGAGATAGTTCAATTCTCGGGTCTTAGTAGCTTTTTAGAGCACTTTTGCCATTGAAGGCAAATGTAATTGTTTTTGTCTTTTTTATTACCTCTTTTAAAAAGGGGTATTACATTGGCATATTTTAATTAATTAGTACCCAAGCACACACTTGAAATAAAAATATGGGCTAATATATCAGCTATGTACATTGCAACTTTTTTGAGTGTAATATTTGAGATGCCATCATTACCACATGACCGTGAGCATATAATCCTATATACCTCTGATCTTGTTATCTCTTCAAAAAAGAAGCTGCTATTATTAATATTTTCTTTCACTAAGCTGTGTCTAATGTAACTTCTACAGTAATAAAAAAATCTAGGGTAGATAAAAATCATAAAAAATTTAGAAATTTTAGAATTGGTTGGATTGCGATCAATTATTCTATTTATAAAATTCCATTCTTTTTTAGAGTTGCTAAGGCACCTTGTATCTTTGAATGATAGTATCTATCTCGAGCCACTATTATTTCTTTATTAACGATTATACTGATTTTCTTGGACCTTAATTTAAGCTTTTGATTAGAGGGATGCTAGCGCATTTTAGCTCCTAACTTGTTTTTAAGTTTGATTCTCTTGATTAACTAATTATTAATCCAAGGTTTTAATTTGTACTCGGATTTCTTGGGTACAACAATGGAAGTAAAATTGTTAACAAAGTTTTGAAAAAAATTTAGAAACAAATCATAAGCCTTGGATGCATCACTTTCAAAGTAAATTTCCTCCCAGTTTTCTGATTGTAGTTGAATGTTTAATAAGTAAAAATTTATCTTTGAAACGTTAGCCGAACATTTATTTTTAATAGACTTAGTACGCTTAATATCATTTAACCATATGGTATACCAGTCATACAATGATCAGTTATACTTAGATCGAATTTAACACCAGAACTCTGTTTTAATGATAGTTTTGAAAAACGTCCAAATACATGGTCAATTCATGTACTGGAAATAGGCCTAGAAATCTCATTCAAAAAGGAATATAGGCCGTTTTGAGACATTATTGCAAGGTAAGAGTCAGCAAAAGAGTCTGATGTTAAAATGTCAATATTAAGGTCACCTAACAGAACAAGGTTAGCTGTCTTTTCATTATCAAGAACCATTGGGAATTCAATTATAAAAGCATGTAAACCATGAAAGTGTAGTCTATATATACAAATAAATTTAAATCTTTCATTACAAAAATTAAAAGAAATTTCGATTAAATCGGCGCCTGAAAATTCCAAATTTTTAACTTCATAATTACCAAATGGTAAGTCTTCACGAACAAAAATCCTACACCTCCAGCAGCATACATTTCATTGGGGTTCCCAAAAAATTCATAACCCGGAATTCGATAATTATTTTTTTCGACATTATATGTACTCGTAGATCTAAATTTCACTTAGAAATATTAGATCAAGCAGTATCACAAAGGCTTCGAGGTTATACACAAGGAGATCAAAATGTTGCCGTATGTTTTGATGCACAATAATTAAATAGTTTTTATTTTTGGAATTTAAAAAAAAAAAATCATCATTGCATATTGTAAGGAAGGGTTGTTGCTATTAGGATCATAATTGTTGAAAAAAATTATTCTACATATGGTTGTTTTTTAGTCTTCCAATATAGAAAGATCTCCAAAAGAGCTAATAGCAACAACCTATTACCATTTTTAATTTTTCGCATAAAGATGCGTGAATTTTTAAACCACAAATACTTATACCCTGATCGAAGACCTTACCTTTCATCATTCTAGCTGTGACAAGATGACTTGCAATGACAAATTCTTAGCTTCGTGAATTTAAGTGGCTTGATATTATGATGCATAGATAATGAATTGTATTGGTAATCACATATAATGTTTTCAAAAAAGATGCACTTTCAGCAATTTACTATGCGATGACTCAATCACAACTTAAATATGGTCTTGCATGCTGGAGCTGTGCTTATGTTAACAACCTTGCCCCAATTATAATAGCACAAATGAAAATAATTCGAGTAATATTTTTAAAAAAAAAGATATTAGCTCTCATTTCTGTTCCAATAAGCGAAAATACTCCCATTCCGATATTTCCTTGTCTTCAAAGCCCTTAAAATATTCTTTATCAGAAGTGGTAATACATACTTTAGAAGAAATGGAGTACATTCATTGAAAAATTAAGCTTCCTTGAGTTAATAAAGAATACAGTCGAAGTTTTTTGACATCTAAAGAACATTACAATTTTAACAAACTTCCGTCCGATATATCTAAGACATGGAAGTTAATTTTTAAGAAGGCTTAAGGTGTGGTTAGCGGGTTACTTTCACGATCTGAGGTTGAAACCTTGCTTCAAGTTATATATTGATGTATTTCTATATTTGTTAGTATCTCTCATTACTTCTAATCCACATGGCTTGTTATTTTCTCCATTAACAAATCTTTCCTGTTCAAATGGGTAAAACGCATTCTAGACAGGATATTAGCATTTACTCGGCGTTCTCCTTTCATTTTTCTTCTGATTATAAAGCCCTATAGAAGATTTTTAAGAAGAAGCCTAAAAATGCCTGATTTTCTTAAGTCTTGACGGTAGTCAGGCATGGCTGTGGTCAATACACAGTAAACCTAATAAAATCACTGCAAGGTTTCTCAGGGCTCTTTACGGGCCCTTATCCAGACCAGAACCCCATAGAACATTTGCAGAAGGATGCTAAAAGTCGGGAAAACGTAAGCACTTAAGACAATATACGTATTAAGGTTAAAGTCACGACTGCTTTGAAGGCCTTTCCTGGGCAAAGATGTGTGATTTTTGTCAAAAAGGGTTTCCTGCAAAAGCTAAATGTATTTGTGGCAAAATTTTGAATATTTTTGTTTCTCAAACGTTGGGCTCGTAAATCTAATTTGTTTTCATTATTTCCTTGAAATACGAGTACATTAAAATTAATTTATTTTCTATATAACGTTTTTTAAATCATGAAAGACAAACAATTCTTTTGAAAACTACTCGTACAATAGATTAGAGAAAGTGGTCACCTTTCCTCAATTTTATGCAAAAAAGAGACCGTGTTGACGTTGCAAAAGAGATGATTTGCGAGGCTGAATCCGATCCCACATTCATCAAAAGGATCATTACTGGAGACGAGACGTGAGTTTATGAGTAGGACATGCAATCCAGACATCAGGCAAGTGAATGGTGTTCACCAAATGAGCCGAGACCAAAAAAAACACGTCGTTTTCAGTCAAAAAAGGAGGCAATGCTCACGCTTTTCATGGATTACAACGGTGTAGTGCATCATGAATTTTTGCCAGAAGGTAAGACGGTAAACAAAGAGTATTATTTGGCCATTATGAGACGTTTGCGTGAAGCAATTCGCCGAAAGAGACCAGAATTGTGGGCGGAAATCTCATGGATTTTTCACCATGGTAACGCACCGTCACACAGTGCCATCATTATTCGTAATTTTTTGGCGAAAAATGCAACAAATACCATCCAACAGCCACTGAATTCACCTGATTTGGCTCGCTGTGACTTCTTTCTGTTCATTCGAGTTAAAAAACCACTACGGGGAACGCGTTTCCGCAGCCGAGAGGAAGTAATGGAAAAATCGCAGGAAGCACTGATGGACAAACAGAAAACCGAATATAAAAAATGTTTCGAGGATTGGATCAAGCGCTGGCATAAGTATGTTGCAGTCGATTTGGATTACTCTGAAGGGGATAATATAGATTTAGATGGATACACTTGTATTTTAAATTTTCTGAATAAATTCCGAAAACTTTTTGATCAAGGTGGTATACAACATTCCCATAGTTTTATTTGCTATTCATATGCTAAAAAAATTTTCTACAATTCTAATGCGCTACGACCATAAAGCAGTGATCGTTGTAAAACAAAAGTCAGAATGAATCGATTTTGGCGAGTATGGTGTCACTGACAAGTTTTTTAAAATAGTCGCCTATCTATTCGAGTATATTGGATGTATGAATAAATTTTACGAGGCTGAAACGCACTAATATACATTACCATGAAACGAGCCAAAAGCGCCAATCAAATTGAATATGGCGTCACCTGTTGACTACATTTCTTTTACTTTTGGTTGCAGTGTATTGAATGTATCTTCTTCACAAACAGCTATGATAGAAAGTTACTTCGACGTTAAAGTCTCTAAAAGCATGAAGACATATGTACCTCGAGCACCCAAATGGCGGTTATTTGATTCCGTGATGCATGTGAGCATAAACAACCAACTTTAAACAGAAATGGTTAGGTTTATGGGAGACCTTAAGCCTCCAATCCAACGCTTCTCTCATCTGTTATAATTGGTGTATAAATTACTCCAACTTCCTTTAGTAATCTAAAATCTAAGTTTATGACAAACCGAATTTAGCACAATCAAACCCTTCAAATTTAAGTCTGTATAATGCTAAATTGTTTACCAATAAATATATTTACTCGGTTCAATTTCCAAGAAACTATTCAAAAATATCCGGAAGCATTCAGCAAATAAATGAACTTAATAAGCACCACGCCCTTCCAGTGCACTTCCCAATTACGGACAGACTAAAATTATTCGTAGATTCAAAAACTATTTCCTTTTCTCTAACCACTAATTCTAATTCTAACTCTTATTACGATCATTACCACAAATGGCAATCTAATGGCACCATTGAATTGGAGATTTTCTATACGATGAGTCAATGCGAGGCGACGTTTTCCTAATAACATATCGTGTTTAATTACCCGCCACAATGGTTTCTGTGGATGCATTCAAAGGCGAAGTACAGATCTATTATTAGACTATAGACCGCGCAGCATAGCCCCATTATCTTAAACACCTCTGATGAGACCTAAGGAATCCACCGCAACCTTAAACACAGCCTGCACCTGAATGGAATTAAGTCATCATTTAATTATCCCATTAGAAGTCCGAGTGCCCATTAAAGTTGCACACACTGAGTTGAAAGTTGAGCAGTGACCACAGCAACCAACAGTCAAACAACCAGAACCATTACATCGATACAAAAGTAAGCCTTCTCTGGAATCTCAGTATCTCGTTGATATCAGAAACGCTTCTGCTTCTGTGGCTGTGGCTGTGGCAAGCATTTCATTTATCAACACAACGAAGAAGTGAGAGAGGGAGGAAATAAAATCCGAATTAACAAGTAACAGCGCAATTGCAAATGTTCACCCCAGTCACTGGTGTAGCCTATACAATGGATTTTCCTGGACCCCAGCAGCAGTGGTAACATCGGGGAGACAGCTGGAGCCTATGAGTCTAATTCACCAAAGTGTTACATGACGGTCATCAGCGCTGCATCGGCTTGTTCTCTCCCGGCTCCCGGGTAAGTGGGTACAAACGCGCGCACTCACTCTCTCTCTCTTTCTCTTTCTCTCTCTCTGTGTGTTCAAATGGAATGTTGATTAATTGACTTTCAAAATTGCTGAGATATTTAATTTATTATCCCCGCCGGAGTGATTAATCAAAAAGTCTACCTCGTCTCCTTGGCCAAGTTCAACAGACAAAATATACTCGAGAGAGGCAACATGCAACACTAACAGGAATGGGAATAAGAATGAGTTGGAAGAAAGGGTCTCTCTTCAAATCAGTACTCGATTTGAGACCTACATATGCGTTTGTGTGTGAACAAATGCAGTGAATTATTGTCAAAAACCAAAAACAAGAAGCCTCCCCGGGGCTTAATTAGTCGATACCTGGACAATGTTTCAACATGTGTTGTGGAAGTTGTGCAGGCATCCAGGCATTCAGGTATGTACCTCCACCTAATTTATACTGAAGGTATACGTTTAGTGCGAGTACGAAATACTGATGTTGCATCAAGATAAGTACTCATAAAATCAAATTTTCGATTTCAAAAATGCAACCGCTTTTGACTTTTCACTTATTCCGGTATAGTTCGCCTGCTCGAGAGTGAATCTTCTTCTATTGGCAAAGTTTCTGTTCGAACTTGGTGAAAGAGGTCATTAATCGGATATACCGACATCGAGCACAACTTCGCCGTTCGCAGATTTTGTAAATACATCCTATGGGGTGTAAAACAGTGTGAGGTCAAATACATATAATAATACAAATTTGTGTAAAGATACAAAGTAATAAATTTCAATATGCTTGTAAATATTATAACTGCATTATAATAAACAATCACTTCATCTGATCATGTGTGAACATTTTGCCCGCCTTAAAGTATCCGTCCGATTGATGAGGGCGACAGACGATGAATAGCCCCTGGGAGCAAGCCCTTATTTGTCTTCACATCCACCACACGAACCTTGTCGTTCTGTGAGGGAATTAAGTGTGTTCTTTCTCTTCAAACCTACTACTGTTGCGATGGCGTGTTAAGTTTAAAACCAGAGTTTCGAGTTAAACATTTTCGGGCTCTGATTTCCACTTCGCTCGCTTCTGTAGGTCTAGAAGATGTTCCTTTGTCCATTGTTTCAATCCGCGTGATCGTTTGTCGCCTCCCAGTGGTTCAGCCATAGCATGTTGGTGGCACCAATAAAGAAGAGCCCTGGGGTCAGAACTGCTTCACCACGGTGGTCGCTGGACATCGCACGCTTAGGTCTAGAGTTGAGTACGGACTCTATAGTTGCTACTACATCTGACCGCTCTTCAAATCTCGATTACGGCAGCTTCCCATAGCCCACCAAAATGTGCCGGTCTAGGAGGTATGTGATGAGATTCTATCTGCTCCGTAGAACACCAGCACGCACGCACGCACACCAGCAGTTTGTTGTTCCAGGAATTGTTGCCGAAGCTCGTGTAGCTCACGAACGCTGTCCGCGTCGTTTTAAGGGGAGACGGAATGGTTCCCAAAAATCCACACCGGTCTTTAGAAATGATTGGTTGGGCTGCTCTCTGTTTGCAGGTAAATTTCCCTTAACTTGCGTGAATAATTCAGGCCGCTTCTTAACGCAATAAACACATCTATCCATTACCCTTTTTGCAATCTTTCATACGTCAATCATCCAAAAGCTCAGGCTTATGATTCACATTAATGCCTAAGGTCCTGCGAGGTAATTCTTTCTCTGTAAATAGAAAAGCAAATTAAATACAAAAGGGGTAGGATCTAGGAGAGGACACTTAGCAGAATAAGGAATGTTTTCATTCTGAAAACTTCCACCAACTCTGAGGAGCTTTAAAAAGAAGAATCGTCTAGGAAGGGGTTCAGGTTTTTGATGACAAATTATCTTTTTCAACTTCATTTTTGAAGTGTTCCTGTTGAATGTGCAATTCTATGGTAGAAGAGTATTGTTTATATCATTTGTGGTAAATTGTGGCATCTTTTATTTTGTCTTTCTAGTAAAAAAAAAAACGTTGAATAGGTGACTAGTGTCATCTTCCTTTGGCGTTAATTTCTTCAAAGCAATAATAAACTTAGTCACGTAGCCAAATATTAGGCAAGTCCTTTGAACGTCACCATGATATACGTAGGTAAAAAGTCGAAAATTCCTCTGCTATAGTGTCTCGCCCTTGCGCATTCCAGGTGTGTGTTTACTTATCAATGGCCAATCTTTCTACTCAAGCCAACGATGACTTTCGGAGCAAAGAAAGTTTGGCCAAATGCTTTTCTTCAGTTATTCTGCATGTGCTCCTCTCGATATAATATCCGCCGTGTTGTTTTTACTAGTCACATGCCTTAAAATTGCAGTATGTAGGTGTTGTCCTGATTTTTGGATACCCTTTTTGCTATAAACACCTCCCAGGATAAAGTATGTGCCGACAACCAACGCAGAACAATTCCAGAATCTGTCCAATTTCAATTTCGGTGTCAACACATACCTTGGGACCTTGATGTAATCTAACTTCTTTAAACGGCTAGGCGATTGTTGCTTGTTCCTGAACGGACTCATCCCAGTTTTGGAAGAGGGAAGTACCCAAAGATTTTGTAGGATTATTTATCCTTTGACAACCACCGGATTTAGAAGACCTAAAGAGTGTAGAAAGCTCTGGCAGAACCGTCCGATTGGTAATGTTCCTTGCCAAATTGAGATCGGGCGAAATATATTGCAGGTGATTACCGGAAGGTTCCCTCTTAATACCAAGTATTTCAATGACGTCAGAATCGTTGATACATAGTGGAATTGAATTCTTTTTTCCGAGTTAGGAATCTGAGCCATCAATCCGTCCACCACCTTCGTAGAAGATTTCCTTTTAAATTGTCCCAATGTCTTTTGGAGTATCACCACCGCTTCCATATAGACATTTTCACGTAACTCCTTTGATCCTGTGGGATATTTTTCCATACTCAGGTCTGACAACATTTTCAGGCACCGGATAGCAGCGCAGATTGCGTACAGTAAGTTACCGTATTTAACTGGTAGACCAGTGGTATCGGCACTGGAGTCGAATGTGACGCGTAATTTGTCGTGGAAGAATCAGATAATATCCTTCTTGGTCATCCTTATCCTCCGACACAATTTGCATATAACCTAAGCCTTCTTACTCCTTCATAAAGTTGCAGTATTGTTCTTTGACCTCTGAATTCTTTGACAGTTTTACCTCCAAGGCGTAACACCGGACTATAAATCGTTCATCCGCTTTGCGCATTACTGTTCTTACAAAGACATCCCCATATCTTGTGTCTTCTATTCACATGAAACTTCTTTTGTCATCCACGGCTTCTAATTTCCAAAAACACTGTACTATGACTGACATTCCGACTACCAACTACACTTTTGTGAGCAAATATCCGGATTGGATGCCTTGATGCACAAAACAAACTAGACGCTTCTAAGTTTTCACCTACTTGTATGACACCTAACTCAACGAAGACGTATATCTGGTTAAGGAACCGTTCCTCGGTGCCTCGTGAAACTTCCTTAAATCTATCAAGTCCTTTCCAAACCGTTAATTCTATATGATTTTCACTAATACGTATCGTGCGTTCTCTTATTTAGAAGCTTGGAAGGCCAGTATTTTAAAAATCCCCTTCTGTTTGAGGTTGATGAACCGTAGTATAAATTTCTGTGGGGGATAGTGTCAAAACTGTTGGGACAATCCACTTGTCCGGTGATTGTAGTTACTGGAGAGCGCTTGCGCCCCACATTCCAATCAATGTTGCTTGTCTAACAGAGTAGGCAATTCGCGTCATTTCCATGTTAGAATGTGTTCTTCCATTGCTGTAGCATGGAAACTCATGAATGGAAGCTTCTAGGTTACCTCAGAAAAGTAGAAACTTATCTGAAGTCGACCTAACCCGATCCAAACTATTTCCGAATAAGTCTAAAGAAATGTTGACTGGTTTTCAATTCTATGGCATCGCTTTTTCTCTATGAAGTTTAGCTGCTAGTTCCGAAGCAGAGGGTTCTAATCTTGAAGTTTTTATTCTTTATTTCGTTGGTCGTGGAGTTGTCCTTGACTTAGAGCACAATAGTACTCTTGACTACCTGGTCATCTATAGACCGTATGCATCAAATGCTTTCTCGGATGCGTCAGGAAATGTATGTAGCTAGATTAGATTAGATTGTTGTGGGAGGTAGAATAAAGAATCCCAGATCACTGCGGCCGCAGATGGGCTCATTGTGATATCCTCCATTTAGAGTTCATCCATGGCGGCTACGTCTTTAGGTGAACTGGCAGCTATGTCCGCCTCTTCAAGGTATACTTTAGCTAGGTAACGTTGACGTGTTTTGGTTAAACCATCGCAGTCACATAGTATATGTTCTGCTGTTTAAACGTCCTCGTTGAGCATTCTGCATGTATTGACTTGTGCTATGCCCATGGTCATCAGGTGTTCTTTCACACGGCAGTGTCCTGTGAGAAAACCTGTGGTCACTCGAATCTGGCTTCTAGTTAGTTGTAGTAGTTGGTTTGTTTTCTTCTTTTTTTGTGGCAACAGCTTAGCATAAAGTTTTTGGCTTGCATGTTTCCTTCGGTTTCTCTCTATATATGAAGCTTCTTTTCCCCTAGCCGGGTTTTAATACTTCCTTTTATCGTATTAATTGATGGCCCACAGAATGGCCTTGGCAACATCAATTGAGATGCGGGTCCTTTCCTGGCTAGTTGGTCTGCTTTTTCGTTGCCTTCATGTCCGCTGTGCCCAGGTACAGAAATCAGATGAACTTTATTTGTAGTGGCCAGTAGTTGTAGGAGTTGAAGGTAATCCCAGATAAGTTTTGACTTTATTTCAAAGGCGTTAATTGCAAGTAGAGCTGCTCTGCTGTCGGAGAGAATAGAAATGTTTTTGTTTTTTGTATGCCTGTTTAGATTCTCTCAAATGCAAAGCTCTATTGCATGGATTTCACCCTGAAATACGGAGATAATTGTATCCATACTGGCATGTCTGGATGTCGATATACCCCGGCTCCAATTCCTTCATTTGTTTTGGATCCATATATGTAACTAAGAAAAGTATCGATTATTTGGAGTTTTGTCCATCTTGTATGTCCTAATCTTAATTAAGTTCACGAAATTCTTGTAAATATACGAGTATAACTTGTAACAGTGGCAATTACTGACCACATTCCACATTTACCCTGTTTTGTCGAAGGTTACTCTTCCGTCTTGTCCTATTACAATCCTACCAAAAACTATGTTTCTTATCTAAACCCTTATTCCCGGACGGTTGGCCACCTTCATAATCTCGAAGTCTGGCGATCTTATACCTGGGTATAGAAAGCGTACTGACGCAGTTTACTAATGAATGCAGTATGAGAAGTATTCGAGATACAATACAATTTTGGTCGTGTTGAAATTAAATTTTGACTCCGCGCCTGATCCAGACGTAGGAAAGACATGTTCCGTGCTAATGGCAATCTTATTCACTGCCTATCTGATGAGATCTAACGATCTTGTGGCAGGTCCGATATGAAAGCAATGGATCAACCAACCTGTTCACTGTTTTCTTGTTAGTATCCGCCTAAGAATCTGGCAACAGGACTATTTTCTTTTCTTGATTCGAGAAAGATTTTTTAATTCGAAATCTATTTCCCTATAGGGCGGCCAGAGATCGTCAGCTAAAAATTCGTATCCTGTTCTCGTTAAGTAGGGGGCTTGTCATTTATAACACAATAGAATCTCAATGTCCCCTAATCTTATAGCCGCATAAGAGGTGAAAGGTGGTCTGCTCTTCTACTTCATCTGTTCAGCATCTGCGAAGATTTTTAGAAGTGAGGCGAAGTCCAATTAATCAGTGTACTGTAATGGTTCCCATTTTGTAAATTAGAACCATTTTTTATGCCTCTGATCTAGTTTAGACTGCACGCTGAGTGTTTTGACACTCTGAGATGTGGAGGTGAACTGCTGGAGCAACTCGTTGACATTTATTATGCATACACTAATTGAAGCATTTAATTTGCTTTCAAGCAAGGTAACCGTAGGAGTTGTTTAATGTTCTTGACCTTTTTCTTTTAGAATTTAACGATGGACAAGTCACCTGTTTCGAAACTTATTTACAAACGGAGGTACAGAGGGACATGTGCCCCCATGTCCTCTACTGTCCAGAGTTAGGAAGGTAGATTAGGTAGATGAAAGTATCACTTTCATAGCAATTTCATCTGTATAAGTGAACATCTCACAGCTGAGAATTTTCACAGTTTTATGTTAACAATTCTTCTTATGGAAAGACTTAACAATACGCTTAAGATTAAGGCTCCGCACTGAGCGACAAGGGACCAAGCGGTAGAACAGCTAAAATATGAGCGGCAATTAACATGGAAATTTTCATTTCAGAAGTACAAAGCCGTCCTGCATTTTGGCAGGATAAGCGTAAATATTTCAAACGAACTGTGGAGTGAATTGTGAGAAAAATTTAATTTTGGTACGAACTTTTTCCAGCAGCAAACCAAATGATTGTATTGACATACCTACATATGTAAATACGTAGGTATTGCCTGAATCGGTTTTCATGTTGGCAATAGTGAAATTCACCATAACCTGATGTTTTTAGGTTTATTGGATGAACACCAAATCCACTTTTTTTTAAACTTAAAATAATTCTATAAATGCTAAAACGACTGTTTTGTAAAATATTGCAGCGAGCAGCACTCGACAACGACATTTTCACAACTAATCGCTCCAGAATTTCCGCTCAGTAAAGGGCCACTTGCCACTCTGTTTTTTGCTACTCTGAAGTAGCAGTGGCAGTGCGCGGCCTTAGTCTAAGAGATCTTCATATCTATACCCGACAGCTCTACTGTCACACCGACATTGAAGGCGTCCTCAAAAATATCTTCAAGATTGAAAGTCCTTTCAAATAGGCGAAATATTAAATAAACTGCGGTTTCTACTGAGCTATGCTTGCAGTACGAGGGTTGTCTGAAAACAATGATACAAGACATTTTTTCTCAAATTTTTTTTTATTTTTCTACATAGTCTCCTGGTAACTCTAAACACTTCTCCCAGCGATGCTCCCATTTCTCTCACCCGTGCAAATAGTACTTGGCGTTTTTCTCTGCGAAATATTTGTTCAGGTGATTGCCTCCTCATTTGACGAAAATCTGTGTCCTCCGAGCACAGTTTTTAGATGAGGGAACAAAAAGAAGTCGCTTGGGGCTAGATCTGGTGAATAAAGCGGAGGGTTAAGCAGTTCAAACCGTAATTCATGGATTTTCGCCATGGCAATCGCTGAGATGTGAGGTGTAGTATGCTCCTGTAATGGTTTTTCCTTTTTGTAGATAATCGATTACGATCACTCCTTTACTATCCCAAAAAACAGTCGCCATCATTTTCCTAGCCGAAAAAACTGTTTTTATTTTTTTTTTGGAGCCGGCTCGCCCTTTGCAGCCCACTGTTTTGACTGAATTTTTGTTTCTGCCGTATAATGGTGTATCCTAGTTTCATCTACAGTAATTAACCGGCGCCAAAACTCGGATTTATTGCGTCTAAACTACGCCAACAGAGCGTTGGAAATGTTCATTCGAACACGTTTTTATTCTAACGTAAGCAAACGCGGACAGCTTTCTCATGCCTAAATCTTGATTTAATATGTTATGTAACAAACACGTTCCTTGGACATTTTCGTAACCTCTACTATCTCTCTCACTTTAATTCGGCGGTCGTCTAACACCATTTGGTGAATTTAGCAATGTATCGTCAGTGGTTGCAGTTTTTGGACGTCCCGAACGTTCATCATCTCCCAAGCTCTTACGGCCACCTTTAAATTCAGCTGCCCAAAATTTCACTGTGTTCAATGATGGTGCAGAGTCCCCGTACACAGAGTCCAACTAATTTTGGTTTTGCGTATGCGTATTGCCTTTTTTCACAAAAAACACTCACATCGACTCACTCAAACGACTGTCAACTAAAAACTGGGCATCCAAAATGACTAAAACTTCGGTAAGTAACTGTCAAAAGATGCACAACTAGAATTTACTAGCTTTTATTGACGAGTGCCGCTATCTTTATGTTCCGGTCGGAAAGTTTTCAGCCAACCCTCGTATATATGTTGGGATGTCGAAAGCCGCTTTGGATTAATGTTCTACCAAAAGTGGATGCCAATCAATCCTTCTAAAATTATCAGAAGGAATGATGCAGGTTTATACTCGTACGTCCAAGATCATCTTGAGAATCGTGGAAATCTTTCTTTCTTTCTGTAGACACCATTCCAAAAAGTACAAAGTTTGCGTTCTTGAAACTAATTGCTGACAGAGAGTAAAATATAATTTTGCAAGTTTTCAATAAAATTGACTTCAGCTCCAAAACCTATCTCAACAAATAAAATCTAAAAAAAATATAATTTTTATTTGTAACGCTAGTACATCATTGAATTGTTCAAAAGATTCAGTCCGAACCAATCGAACCTCTTTTAAAATTTAAAATATTAAAAACCTGCCAACCTAAATTCTCTTACTAAACACATAATTTGTTCTATACGGCAATGTGAGAACTTCGTCCAGAGGTATTCGGAAAGCCACACACATAAAAAGCATTTATCTACGAGCTTACCATGGTAGTCAGCAGTGCAATTAATAGTCGATGCAACCCTTGAGCCAGACTAAAGATAAAGGTAATAGTGGCATACAAATTTGCGCCGATGCAACGATGGTTAAACTTTTCAGAGCACACACAAGTTGCAATTACTACGTACGGGTATTAATTTCAGCTTCAAAGAAGCTATTCCAATTTGTCTCCAAAACGTAACCGAAGGCATAATAAATGAACCCACTACCTCCATGGACTGAAAGCATCCGGTCTATGGGGAGCAACTTAAAACAAAAAAAAAAACAAAACAAAAATAAAAATAATCTGAAACTGGCTTTCAATAAATCTTCAATGTCGTAGCCAATAATAGGTAGGTGGACCAATAAAATTCACAAACGTCCAACCTGGTATAAGGGATACCCGAGACAGATACATCTATTCTACACATACGTGCACTCGTATACCTGGAACATAGTAAACATTCTTCTAGCGCACCTAGTGCAAACATATAATTACGAAACATATCTAGGAGGACACCACCGCACACCATCGCCTCATTGTTCTGTAGTCGCAGCACATACCACCAGAAGGCACTGAAACGACCCAAACAACAACGAGCAACATTTCGTCTATTTTTGCTTCATGTTGCCTTCGACGAGGAAGGAGTCTTGACCGCGTTTGGATCATTTTGTTGTTTCCATCTTTAAAATGCAATCTGCCTGGTTGTCGAGATAAGATCAAATCGCTGGGAACGATAAATTGTTTAGGTCGCATCCAAAATGGGGCGTTCACTTGGTTTTCTTATGGCTGTGTCACAAAAGTGCTTCATCTTCGGGGTGAGTGATGGGATATCATACCCCCAAAATGATGTGCAAAAGAAATGTGCAAGTGTTAAGGTAGATACTAGAGGTGTAGCTGTATTCGGAAGGACGTACGACTACAAGACAGAGGTGCAGGCACAAGACGCTGACGTTGCAATTTGTTTTTAATCCACACCGGTTTACCGCAGCCTTTTAGTACATTTTTATTTATGTATTAAAAGGTGTTTGAGCACTTATGTGACTCCTGGCCGAGTACATTTACGAGTACCATTGAAACTGTTTTGGGACAGAGGGAGACTTTTGTCTAGACGTAGTAGCACGTGAGCAACGTGAGCAACAGTAATTAATAATGACCTGCAAATGGAATCTCAATTTTGTGAATAGGACGTAATTTCTATGTGGGTTTTCGAATGGTTTTTACGAGTACATATACAGCATTTTCAAAAAATTTCAAATGACTTGATTTGGAGTAGAACTTGACAGGGGTACAATGAAAGTACGAGTAATAAACACTTTGAAGGATGCTGGAGATACGAGCACTTGACGCAACCGAGCATTAACGAAAATCTGCACGTGGAATCTTATAATTCTCTACAGATTACATGAAGCCAATCGATATTGGAAAGGGGATCATCTTCGGCTACACCATAGCAATACATATTCTACCCTACGTCAATCCTCACAACGAATTGCGTCTAATTGACATTGTCGCATCCCAAAAAGTACTGAGGTTAATTTACCAATATTGTTTCGAGAGGAGGCGTATCTGGAGACAACAAAATACACCAGCACGAAGAATAAATATAAGGACGAGCAAACTATTTCGCATACCTTTCGATGTCTGGTTGAAAATCGAAAATTTTGGTTACTGATGCGTCGCAATTTCACGCAATCAAATGACGAAAGTAGGGTAGGTAACTCTTCTGTTGGTGAAACGCAACGCAAGGTTTTCTCGTCTCACAAACAAACAACGCTAACCCATTTTTATTTTTGCTGTCGACACATAGCACTCAGACAAAGAACTAGTCCATTGTACTCCTTGTAAGCTCCCTTTAATATAATTTTTCAGTCTTTCGAAGAAATACGAGTCAGCGCTTCAGTGTTAAAGAACCTACAGTACCCACCACGTCAACGCCGAGTACATGCAGCCTGATGCGTCGCAGGATATTGTATCAGTTATCCCCAGCGCCGTGAGTGAGTGGCCGTGGCTCAAGTGGTAATGTATTGGCTTCCAAATCGGACGACTCGGGTTCAGTACCAGCCGGGCCGGAAAGACATTCTTTTTTTCCAAGCAACTAAAATCAAGTAAGATGTGTTGTTGCCAAGTATACAACAACAAGTCCAATTACACTAATAATTTAGTCTCCCCATTAAATGTTGGATGCCACCCATGGAGTGAAATAACCACTGAACCATAAATTTTTCTTCCCCTCTCCCATTTTCCAAAAAAACTTAACATGTGCTCAGGAACTTTAAGTGTACTCATGCCCACTTGAGTGTTAAGTTCTTTCAAAATACATTTAGTGTTCTGTCACAACACCAGTAAAGATGATACAGACTTTCCTACTGAGGGAGGGCAGCATGGGCGCTGACCTCTTAGAGACTTCGGGAAGCACTCGTTTAGTCTGTCGGCAACCAGGAGTTATGCTCATATGAAACCCAACCCTATCGAAGGACGCAGGCAGACCTACCGTATATGTAGGTTCGGGTCCTGAAAAAAACTTTCTTCTAAGCCTTGCCTAGTAAGTTCATTCGCGTTTTCATTTCACGTGATTCACTCCCGGAGATCCAGTGTTGCCTACTGCCAAGCCACTTTCAGTTGAACTACATACGTCATGGTATTATTGGCAGCATTTTCGACGGTATTCAATGTCCATTGAAAGACATGCCAAAAGGTGTTAACGTGGTGTTTTCGTGAGAATTCAACCCACTTAAGGCGAGATATACACCTAGGAGCCGGAAAAAAGGTCATTTTTGTGTATTTTTTTAAGGAAAACTATTTGAAATTTCGGATTGGAAGTTCAACTATCTAAAAGTATACACATTCAGAAATATGTTTAATTTTTTTATTTAAAAATATCAAAAATATACAAGGATATCTTATGATTCTTGGAGCGTCGTAAAAAAAATCTGCGTAAACGGTACCCACTGGCGTTTCTTTAAAAATCATCGGAAAAAAAATACCAAAAAGATTATTAAATTAGACAGGTACTATAGTCTAGTACTTGTCACAGGCGATTTTGAAAATATTGATTTATGACAAAATTGCTGACGTTTGAACATAAATAGTGATTTTAGGACCAAAAATTAGTTATTATTTTGCCTATAAAACAAAAACTAAGTAACAAAAAAAAAACTCTATGACAAGCACTAGATAATGGTGTATAAAATAACAACAAAAAAATTCAAGGCAATCGGTTAATTGATTTTCAAGAAATTTTGGGTACCGATTTGAAAAACGTGGTTTTGAGAAAAACGCGTTTGAAAATTTGGGAATGAATAAATCACGAAATTTGTCAACTTACATGGAATCATCGATACCAGGCCCATAGTGTAAGTCTTTTACGGTCGACGGTATGTTCATAGCTTCTAAATTTTGTTGTCGGCGCAGTATTCGACCTTCATTCGTCTGTTCCTACGCTTGCGACTCGTCTTTCGCTTTGCGAGTTTAGTCTTCTTACGCAGCGTACAAGTGCGCTGCCGATCCGACCGATATTCCTAACACGTTCATGACTAACAATGAGGTGACACCATTGTTGAACGTTGATGTTGCAAGAAATACGGCAATGTTAACGATTTTGACCCCGCCGTTCATCGTTTTTGGAGCTTCCAAATAAGTTGGTTGAAGCTCTCATTGCTGTTATAGGTTTATCCGTCAATACAGCGCTCCAACAATTTGTCATTGCTGAAGTCTTCGAATATTGGTTTGATCTAACATCATTTTTGGCAATGCTGAATAATTGTGACGGAAATTGTTCAGTTCTCTTTTAGCTTAACTTGACGAAGATTGTGATGAACGTGCTGGTGATGAAGCTGGTGATGGTGGATCTGACTGCATTGTTGAGAGAAGTGACGATGGGCGACCTCTTTTGCGTGTTGGAGCTGTTATATTTTTTGCGTTGACTAACTCGTTAGCAATATCCAACTGAAAGTTTAGTAGTGACATACAGTAACTCACTTAAATGATCATATGTTTTCAAAAATAACAAAGTAAAGACGTTTTCTTATAAAATAAATATGTTAAAAAAATCATTAAAACAGGCATGTAACCAATTTTGTGAGTTTGACTTACTTTAAGACTGTTTTAATATTTTGTGTGGCCTCCTTTAGCGGATAAAACTCTTCTTGGCATGGAGTTTACTAAATTTTTGCATACCTCTGGTGGAATATTATCCCGCTCAATCTGAACTTTGGACCATAATTCGTCCAATGTCTTAGCCGTAGCACCATACTTAGACAGTTGCCTTTTAATGTACCCCTAAATGTGTTCTATTGGGTTTAAGGCTGGAGATTGAAGGGCCACTCCAAAACTTCAAACCCATGACATTCTAGTCAATCTTTCGTGATTTTAGCTGTGTGTTTGGGATCGTTATCGTGTGGAAATGTAGAAACGTAACGTCCATAACCGATTTATCTCATTTTTGTAGACTTGGTTCTCGGCAAGATGTCAAAATGTCTGTGTACATCTAAGCGATCATCCCTCCCTCGATTCTCTTGCACATGCGATGTCATGCACCCCCAAAGCATAAGGCTACCTCCACCAAATTTGACCGTTTCTTTAACCAGCCTCATTGAAAGTTGTTGTCCCTTCTTTTTCCCTACCCAATCGCGGGCGTCTGAACCAAATCGGTTTATTTTGGTCTCATCTGACCAAATAATCTAAGCCCAGTCATCTTCTGTGTATAATTTATATTTGTTAGCAAACGCTTTCCGGAGAGCCATGTGCCGTTTTGTTAGTAGACTTTAGCACTACCCTTGAGTCCGGCTTTTTGAAGCACTCTTCTTACAGTTTAAGCACTAACAGCAACATTATCATTGGATAATAACGAGTTTTGAACTGCAACACACTCCAGAAAGCACTTGTCGTACAAGTTTGGGATAGGATTTGTTTTCTTCCACTTGGGTTTGTTTTAATCTCCAAGCTTAGTGTTTTTCTTAGTTTGCTGATGAAGCCTACAGAACATTTAAATTTTTTTTGAGATTTCTCGATAGCTTAAGCGTTTTTTAAGTCGTTTTCAATCCCTTTCTTTTTTCTGTAAGTCCTTCTCTTTTAAAACTTGATAATTTGATCAAAAAGTGAAAAAACCGTAATTTGTTCTTTTAAATCACACCTACAAATGCTACAGCATTTTATTTACTTAGTTACACTTACAACTTAATTTTTGTAATACGATAGTAAGTTCTTTTCCTTTTAATTACAAGAATATCAAAACTCACAAAATTGATCACATCGAAAGTCTAATTAAATCGGCTGTAGATCTTCTTTGCAGCACAGTACTTTTCCGATAATTGCAATAAAATTTTAACATATAAACAATCGAGTAACGGAACTTAATAACGGCGAGATAAGAGTACAACGCAGAAATATGAAACATGTGATCAATTATGGGAGTCACTCTGCTTGGTCTCTGCGGTACAACAGCCAGCTATTGAGTACTGATGCACCAGTAAACGATACGCATATACCACTTCTTTCAACGGTGGTTGATTTTGAATAACTGCAACAGCATGTCGGCAAGATCAACCCCTCCCATATGCTTATTATAGCATTCAATAATACCTGGACGAGGAAGATTTACAAACTTCTTCTCCTTTCAACGCCATCGGAAAACAATGCCTGACGATATGTCAAATCCAAAGAATTGTCACGTTCCTTCTCCAATGTAGAGGAAAAAGTCGTATACAATACCAGATACACCGGCTCTAGTGAACATTTTAAAGCCCCACTTGTGAGGCTTTTTGGGCAGATATTGCTTCAGACTGTGCCGACCTAATATACGAGTAATATAAATATTTACTAGACATTATTCGATTATATCACAAGACGGCTACCTTTATAGGAAATCAGTTGCTCGTCCACGCTTTGGTATTCCTCCTGTCCTATTCCGTTAAATTTCTGTTTAATTTTTTTCAATAACGGTCGTATTTTATATAATTTGTAGTACGTAGATTCTCCTTTTTGGAGTTGTTTAGACTTATAATTTATATGAAAATTTTCCTTTATTTTTTCGAAACGATTTCGTGATAATGCATCCGCTACTGATGACAATTTGAAATTTTGGGCCTATGCCGTTCGCATATTATTTAGTAATACACCTATAAATCTTGGTAGTTTCACATTTTAATTCTATGCCGCTGGTTTGTAATGCGTAAATTAGTTTCATCTTGTGTAATACCTCATCATCAAAGAACTGAGTAAAATATTCTATTGGTTGTTTGACTTGGCCGAAACTAACTTCGCTTTTCCAGGTCGTATCGCATTCCCCTATCTTTGCACTCCTACATCTCAAATTTCCTAAATTGATATTTTCAAAAACCTCTTGTACCGTTTCTTCACCTTGAATTTCATTTTCAACTTCATTTCCTTCGCCAACAATCCTCTCAATCAAACCAACCTCAACACCTTCACTTCTTCACCTCACCTCAATTACACTTTGTAGGGTTTCTTCAATAATATTTTTTTGCAGATTCGTGGTAATTTGTTCCTTTTCTTCTCCATTGTCCTCATTAGCAGAATCATCCCAATCGAATTCGCAAATTTTTTGAATTTCTTGCTGGGTCAAGCCAATATGCCTATAGGCAACATTGTGTTTGACAAATTACTGACCACAAACTAAAATTTTTTTCGAATTTTTTTTTTTGTTTCCTAATTTTCTTACCTGTGTTTAATTATTTTGTGCACTTTGTTTTGTACACTTAAATTTGTTTATATATTTTTTTAAATTATTTGTACACTCACTTTTTGCATAAAAAAATTTTTACATGTGCACTCTACGCAGATCAGCTAACATACAAAGTGATCACTAGCAATATTTATAATAAAATATTCGCCAACAAGTTTGCACAACATATCGTGCTATTCTGCTAGAAAAACCCTTAGAGAAATAATTAAAATTACAGGACTTAGAAGCTCAAACACATGATGTTGCCTACAGGCAACATCGGGCATGAAAGGGCTAACGATTATGACAACGTCATCTGTTGGACAAATTTTTTAATGTGTGATGTGGGCTTGATAGAGAATAAGTCGCACGGCTCTGTCTAAGACTCTTTTCGACACTGGTGGTGATTTTTGCGATTCTAAAGGAGCAGTGGCAGTTATCTGTCGATCGAACGAGTTTGGTAAAAATGCCAGGGATCTGAATAGCTCGTCTCTGCAGATGCCCTTATCAGCTACCTTAAGACCGATGAAGAGGTGGTGAGTCTGAGTATCGATTTGATTTTCTCGAGTCATCTACAAGATTTGCCACAAAGTGAATATTTGGTGGATGGACATGCCAAGTCTAAAACCGCCCTGGTATGGGACTATCGCTTCTAGATATTCACATAATACGACAGAGCTGGCGAAGTTTAGGGGATCTCCTTTCCTTAGGACTGGACAGATGACGTTTAGATTCCATTCACCGGGCAATAGCTCCTCCGAAAAGATTATCCATCACCTCACCAGATAGTTGTCTCCTCTTTGAACAGTTAAGGATTTTATCCACCTCGACCTGAATATCCGCTTAAATTGTAGGGGAAGGTTGTGTACCTCGGACCGATTTTCAGAAAATTGATATTTACTGCTCACCATATTATCTCAACATAGAGAGAACCTTGTAAACTATAGCCAATTTTAGAATCTTTATTAAATCTTAAAGGGTAGTTAATTTTTCCCAGGACCTAAATAAGTGGACATGGTTTTCAAAGCCCAAGGTACACTTGGTAAGTCTTTTGAATTTAACCTGCCGTGCTTTGGCATTTGAGGAACCAGCATGATATTGTCAGCATCATCGGAACTGGGATGGGCAGCTTTTGGGTTTTTTGGAATAAACTTTTTGACAATTGCGGATATGATGGCATCTTTTTCAGGAGTGTCTGTGAGTATCCTTGTCTTTCCTTTCTTCTTTCCACGACGAATATTCTGCTGACGGCGGCGCTGCTTTTAGAAAGGGCTTTATCGCTTCTGGTGTTATAAACATGGAACTTGAAGGAAGGACTCCGCTGTTAAATGGTCCTTGAGTGACTACATTGTTTGATTCATCACAAAATGGTCGATCTGTAATAAAGCTGCTCAAAAATTCTTCGTCAGTAAAGATGTTTTCATTGAGTGGGTGAATACCAGTAACTGGGTTTCCTGGGTTCGTTTTCAGCTTTGTTGAAATTTGTCTTATAGGGTCCAAGAACCGTTTTGTGAAGAGGCTGCGTTTTGTGCGAGGTGGTAGGGTTAACAGCACAATTTCAGTTTCTCTTGCAAGGTTAATGGTAGACAGAAATATAAGTGAATCATGATTTTCCATAATTGACAATACCTTTTTTCTCCTGAGAAGTTTTGACATGTTGAATAAAGTGCTTCAAAAATTGCACAAAAAGCTTCTCATTTGACTAGCCTGAGGGATTATCGCCCCCAATGCGTCCTGGTAGAGCATCGATTAACATATGTTGCTTGAAATGCACTCTTCGAAAAATTCACATGGGCGGCACATGGTTTCCTATAGCGTTGATAGCCGCAATCATAGTGACATTGATGCCACATTCGCCTGAGGTCATACTCCCAAATTACTTCTCCCCCTTGGATGCCAAAACTGTTGGTGGAATATGGACAGTCGAATTCCCAGTTTCATCAAGATTATATATGGTATACTATCAGGTCCGAATTTAAAGCACATTAGGCAATCCTTTAAGTTGTTAAAAAAAGCGGTGATATTTCCCTGATTAAAACTGGTTTATCCTGAGAGGCTAGTTGCTTCAGGCTTCCTTAGCGACAAAATTGGGTGGCGTTTTAAAAAGCCGTGCATCTAGTCAACTCCAGCAGTTTCTTCTCTTGTCCATGAATCTGGAACACTTTTCTCATTAGCTACAAAATGAAATGCCAGTTTTCTAGTTGCAGATTTCGAGAGGCCATAGTGTAATTCAGCTGTTGTGGTTAAATAATCAACTAAAGCAAGTTCCTCTTCGCTAGTAATAATATGTCTCACTGCAATTTTTGAGCGATATTCAAAGTTATCATTGCCGGCGGTTCTATGGTATTTGAGATGACGGAGCAACGTTGTCTTCAAAATGCTAGGTGTTTTGGAAGCACGATACACAGTATGCGCATTATTAACTACATCCAACACAGCCTCCTCCAAAGAAGTTTTATCGACCGGAGGTCTTATTACGCCTAATTTACTGCGAGGCATAGTAAGACTAGATTCAAAGGCAGAAAAATCAAAATGGTTATAAAGCCGAAGTAAGAATCAAGGTGTACCTTGGACCGGTCCGTGGTACACCGAAACTGTTGGACCAAGGTACACCATGCGCAATTTATTTACTTTAACAATCGTTACAATTTTTCACTTTAATAACTCCGATTTACCTGACTTAAATTGAAAAGTTAGATACTCGTAACTTATTTATCTATAAAAATTATCTGAAGACTCCTTCTTTTACTTTTGGCTTCAAAAAATATTTAGAGCAAATTACTTAAAGTGAGAAAACTTGTTGCGACATGGTTCGTAAATTGTAACGGGACTTTTGTCGGAAGAATATAAATATACCAGAGAAAATACGCTCAAATCGAGGTACACTAGGTCCAAGGTACATAACCTTCCCCTATTGTCCAAACAGCTTCTGTTAAAATTTCTAACTGGGACCCGCACTCCCGGCACGACAAACGGTGGTGTAATGATCGAACCAAGACTTCAAGGTTAGCTAGTTGTATAAGTACAATAGGGAAATAACATCTTGAACTCATGCCCGAAAAGCTCACGTCCGCTGTCCCCGCCTGATATTTCGTTTCAACTATCTAAACTATGTTAAATTGACATCGTTGACCGTCCGATTGTGCATCGGAAAAGAACTATTATAGCTCTTCTAGTAAGAAAATAATAATCATACCAATGTTCCAAATTCAAAAACTGTCACTCTGAGAAAGCTTCCACTGACTTCAAAGTTAAATCAAGTCGAAATTTCCAACAAAAATCCGCCCGGCCAGGAAGTATTTCTTTTTTAACGAATTGAGACATTTATCCAATTATTTATTCCCAGCGCTTTGGCCGCAGAATGCCACTGGTCAAGTTACGGTCGCCCTTCCACAACAGAAATTCCAATACCAAATAACAGTTGTCGAGCCACTGAATAATAATGAAATAATATCCATGATTGCCTGCCTGCTTCTACTGTCGTTTTATGCGCACCAACCAAGAAAGACAAAAGGCTTACAACTTATTCCCATATATGGAAATTTCGGATTTATCCGCTTCAATTTATTTATTTATTTCTTGTTTTTTTTTTTTACCATGCATTTACATCCCCCGGTCTTAGCTTTGCTCCTGCTCTGGACCTGGACCTGGACCTGGACCTGAACCTTTGTACCTCAGATTACTCTCTGCATTTCATATGCAAACCAAATTCAATTTATTTTCCTTCCGAAAACAGAAATATCCGTACACCGGAGCTGAACAATTGAGTTTTGTGCGGTGGGCAAAGTACAGGAAAAGCGGTGGTGGCATGCCTCCTCGAGGATGACATCCTTTGTCATTCTTGGCAAAAATGGGTTACACGCTTGTTTCAATCGGAGGCGGTGAACGACATCCCAAAGTTAGTACCTGAGGGCGTATTTTGCGACTGTAACATTAGTTTGTTCATGACCGTCACATCGCAACTTTCGATCCCGTCAATGGACGACTGCACCATGATGTACTGGAGCATGCTTCGCCCTGCTTTCAGTTATGTTCTTCACCGCAGTTACGAATATGTGTATTCGTACATACGCGTACATGTCAATTGGCGAAGAGGCCCTTCATATAAAAATGAAGAAATTCGAAGAACAACAAACAGTCGTTGTAGTTGAGTTATTATAATTTCTTTTACGAGTAAGGGGGCACAATAACCCTCCTGGTCCCTGGGGATCAGTAAGTTTAATTGGAAGACTGCGTCTTTGCAAATTGTATGCTAAACGACGCGGTAATAAAATTCCCAGTTTCCCAGCGGTTATCTTTGGGTCTCTTGGTGAATTTTGAGGTATCCGTAGATTAGCATTTGGAGTCATAACGATGGTGCAGATGTGGGTAAAGTGTCCTCAATTTGGAATTTTTCTGGTAAATTAAGGTTTTGATTGACAGACTGTGAAGAGATGAGAGTTTCAGAATTTTTTATTTTTTTTTTGCAGAAAATATGACAATGATTTGCATAAGAATTTAGGTGTAAGAAATTCCAACTTCTGTAGTAGATGTAAAGAATTAGTAGGATGGGATAAATTTGTAGTGCTACCGCCTGCTTCCCTTGCAAATTCGAATACTAAATAGCCATGGTTTACTGTGTGTTTTAGTTCTCCATTTTCAAGTCTTTATAGCCCGGTAGCCATATTTTTGGAATATAGTTATTTTGTCTTAAAAATTGTAGCACTCTTTTCCTTTTTTTCCTTTCGTTTATTCGAATGATGAAGTATTCTTAGATTAACAAAATCAATATAGATAACCAGCATAGATAATGAAGCGCTGCAAATTGATGCTGGCCACCTACCTTGGCGCAATTGTTATTACACATCAATTATAAATGACAAAGTAGATTTTCTGCAAACACTAATATTAGACCTCTTCAATAGACATGTCCCCCTGAAAACTGTCGCAATTCGAAATAATAAATGCCCTTGGTTCACGCACGAAATCCACCATGCTATCAAAATACAAAACAAGTTTTATTCTAAATGGAGATCAAGGCCAACTACACTTAATTGGGAAATTTTTTGTCGTGCGCGTAATTTCTCCATCTCAGTTACTAGAAGAGCAAACTACTTTCTATCTAAATTAAAACCTGAACAAAGCTCAAAAAGACTATGGAATAATTTGCGTTCAATTGGCGTTGGTAAGAAAGTAATAGTTGATAGTATCCCTAATATTGACGATCTTAACAATTTCAAATTACCAGCAGTGTGTTCTAAGCATGCAGGAAATCGCCACTGCAGCGGACGTTGAAGAGCAGGACATCATAAATTATATAATCAAAGGTATACCTGATTCAATGGTTAACAAACAAATTCTACTTACAGCCAACAGACTGTCTAGTTGAAAGTTACTTTAAGAAAATACGAGAAAATGAGACCAGAATTTCAGCCGTCAACTTCTGTGAGTACAAGCAGTCATATCAAAACTCTGCTTCAGCCAAAGTTTACGCCACAAGCACAACTGTAACGACTTTGGCTATGTAGTTACCAACTGTCCAAAGCCACGGGGAGAAAAAGGTTCATGTTTTTGGTGCGGAAAAATGGGACATCACATCAAGGATTGTCCACAGTCAGCTGCTGTAATGATGCTTCAATACCCCGAGTCAACCAACAACTGTTCGAGCTCTTCGTTTTTACAAGACTTCCATGGTATTTTCGAGTACGGATTCATCAGCGATGATCCTGACGCAATTTGCACCAAGATGAATGCGATCACTATGATTGACACCGGAAGCCCCATTAGCTTCGTTCAGCTGAAATATGTCCAACCATATATGATGGCAACTGTAGAATCCGCAGCACAAGACTTCATCGGTATCAATAGCAGTAAGTTAATTATTTATGGTAAGGTATTTTGCAAAATTAAGAAAGATAATCTATGTACATACCAACTTATATCTATATGTAGTAAAGACCGATACAATGGAAAATATTATAGTTTTAGGAAGAGATTTTTTTGCAAAAAGCAAATATTAAATTAACGTTAGATAAAGATAAAATTCAAATTGGGGAAGTAGAAACTTATACGTTGGAAAACGAAAATAATGAAATTTTAAATATCGATACGTTCAGTGACTGTAGTGAAAACTTAAGCTACGAAGAGAAGACTAAAATAACAAATTTAATTTCCGAGAGTATTTCAAACAATAGTATTTCGAATATTAAAATGCGTGTTCCGATTTTGATATTTTTCTTTTTATAATCAGCGCGCGGGTTTCTGTACCCTTAAAATGTTCGTCCACAGCGCGGGTGAAGGAAATTTAGGGAAGAAGAAAACACAAGTACAGATGTATATTGTTTTTAAATGTTTGTAAATTATAACGACCAGGAAAAACAAAGATCGGCAGGGCATTCCATAAGCGAGTTGTACGGCTTAGGAAGAATCACGATATTTTAGAGTACGTCCGAAAATGGGCTTGCGGGTATACTGATGAGCATTCATAGCGAGACGGGTGTTACGGTTAAAAGTTTGAAGGGGCTTAATGCTACTGGCGATTTCTATGGAGCACTAATGGTGGAAATAGCGATAAAACGGAGTGAGACACGAGACATTACGTCGGTGTTCGCGGGTGTCAATTGATTGACTGATATTAGTATCACCTATGAGTCTTATCGCACGGTTTTGAATCCTATCTAGCAGGTGCAGGTATGTTTTAGGAGCACCTGACCAGATGTGGGCATTGTACTCCAGTTTTGGGCGGATGAATGCCTTATATATTGTTGCCAGATCAGAGGGGTTAAAATATTTCTTACATTGCTTGAGGGAGCCTAGACAATTCGCAGCATTTTTGGCGACATCGAATATGTGGTCATTCCAACGTAAGTTGTCATTGCAACACATAGCGAGAACGGAAAGTTTATCGGTTTCGACATTGCAAGTGCCATTCATGAATAATGGCTGGGTATTTGAATTTCGCTTTAATGACAGCAAACAGCATTGACTTTTAGAAGCATTAAATTCTACTCGGTTGGTAGTTCCCCAATTGGTTATGCTGTTAATATCAGAATTTAATGGGCCTAACATACGCTCCCGTTTCCGTTCTACAGCCGAAGAGCAGAGACGTCAGTCCCGGAACGAATATGAAAAGCAGAGAGTGCTGTCATCAGCAAAGGAATATATATATTGGATTAGAAGTAGCAGACAAGAGATCATTAATGAAAATTAAAAAGAGTGTTGAAGACAGAACGGAGCCCTGGGGCACACCAGCATTTATTTTCTGAATATCAGACTTGAAACCGTCCAAGACAACTTGAATTGAACGTTTCGAAAAGTAATTTCTAATCCATTGAAGAAGAGAGTTATCGATCCCAAGAGCACGCATTTTCGAAAAAAGAGCCTGATGTCAAACTCTGTCAAATGTCTTAGAAATATCAACTGCAAATATCTTGCTATCGCCAGAATGATGTACGTTTTGGTTCCACTTTTCGGTGAGACATGCCATCAAATTACTAGTGGACCTGTTGCTACGAAAACCATACTCCCGGTCATTAAGAAGTTTTCGTGTTTCGAGATATTTCATGAGCTGACGGTTTATCAACGTTTCCATGACCTTGGAGAGAAGGGACGTAAGTGCAATGGGTCTGTAGGAGGAGAGAGAGGAAGATACGCCTTTCTTAGGGACGGGCTGGACAAATTCTGTTTTCCATCTGCTCGGAAAGGGTCCTAAAGAGTGGGATTGATGAAAAAGCTGACGCAGTGGTTTTGCCTTCAGAAGAAGGGGAGATATACCATCTGCACCAGCGGATTTATGTACGAGGGGCGTTCAATATATTCTCGATATCGATATGAAGGAAAATGCGAATTCAATTTAAATTGTTTTTATTTTTCAATATAATCTCCCCTAACATCAATGAATTTATTACATCTTGAGATAAGCTTTTTTAAACCCTCAAAAAAATAAATTTCCTCTTTCTCTGCAATATACCGACTTGAGTTCTTCATCATCCGAAAATCTTTTTCCACGAAGACATTTTTTTCAAATCCGGAAACAGGAAATAATCACTAGGGGCAAGGTCTGGACTATAGGGTGGGTGTTGGATTTCTTCGAAACCACAATCTCGCGCAGCAGCCTTGGAAACTCGCGCCGTGTGAACAGGAGCGTTGTCATGAAGAAGCAATACACCCACTGCGAGTTTACCCCGTCTTTTCTTTTTAATTTCCTCCCGCAAATTATGCAAAGTGGAAGCGTAGGATGTGGCGTTGATGGTTTCACCTTTTTTTTTGTACTCAATGAGCAAGATTCCCTTTGAGTCCCAAAAAACTGTGGCCATGAGCTTCCCGGCAGACGGAGTGACTTTGAACTCTTGTTTGCTTTCAGGGTCATAGTGGTGGACCCATGTTTCGTCCCCAGTAACAATTCGATCCATAACACCGTCCGCGTTCTCACTACACATCTCCAAAAGCTCTCTACAGCATGCGATTCTCACTTTTTTCTGAGGCGCTGTGAGAATTCGTGGCACCCACCTTGCACTGACCTTTGAAAGGTTAAGATGGTCATGAAGAATGGTGTGAATGGTACCAATTGAAAGCTTGGTGATCTCTGCCATCATTTTCACCTTTATTCGGGCATCCTCAAGAACAAGTTTTTCGACTTCTTTGATGCTTTCTCCCGTACAAGCAGTAGCCGGGGCGCCGGAGCGGGGGTCGTCTTCAATGCTCTCTCTGCCTCTCTTGAACTCACTTGACCACTTTTGCACAGTTGATAATGAAGGTGCAGAACCCTGGCAAACAGCCACCATCTCTTCATGAATAGTTTTTTGACTTTTTCCTTGCTTAGTGAGAAATTTAATTACAGCGCCATGCTCAATTTTCACCATCATCGTCTCAGTTGCCATTATGATTCTGTTTAACTAGAGATAAAACGCGAATTAATAATCACATTTATATGAAATTTTACATGAGTGCACTAAAATAATAGTATTACTTGATAAATAAGTCAATTTATATATACAACTACAGCTTCACCCCGATACCAAGAATATATTGAACGCCCCTCGTATATTAAGATCTTTAAGTACAATTTCTCCTACACGAGTGCGAAAGTGAATTCGTCCCATTGAAGATTCGACACACTCAAGTGTAGGCGGCGACAGAGCACAATCCGGGTGTGTTGAGCTGGCCGAAAAGTGTGCAGCAAGCAGATTGGCCTTGTCCAAAGAGCTGACAGCTGGAATGTCATTGTAAATGAGCTTTAGGAGGGAGGATGAAGCAGAATTTCTGATATTTTTGACAAATGGCCAAAAGCTTTTGCTACCTTTGGGGCATTGTAATATTTTTTGCCTGAACTTTTGGTCGTATTTAAATTTCTCATGCTTGAGAAAGACGTTTCTTTCCTTTTCGTTCCTTTCTCGTTTAAACGTTTTTCGGTTTTCTTCTCTCGGATTGACCTTGAAGGACCGAAAAAGCACTTCTCTAACCCTGACAGGTTCTTTATAGCTCGAGTCATAATATGCTTTTTCTTTTGGTCTGATACACTTCATCCGATTGAGGGATAAAGGATCTCATTCCGAAGAGAATAGTCTCAGTGGTCATATCAGCAGCGGCATCCACGTCTTTATCGAGGAAACATAATGACCAATTAAAATTGCTAAAGACGCTGTTAAGTCCGCTCCAATTTGCTTTCTCGTATTGCCATACTGTTCTCTTACGAATCTTTTTTCTAACAGTGTGGTCGGTATACGAGAAATTAGCTGAAATAGCGCAGTGGTCCGACGAGCCTAGAGGGAAAAGCACTTCAACGATCATCTTCAAAAAGGAAAAAACATTACAGGAGCATACTAGGCACCATTACTTGCCAAGCTGAAGGCAGAAATTGCGGAAAAATGGCCACATTTGCAGAAAAATAAAATCCTGTTTCACCAAGACCATGCGCCGTCTCACACCTCAGCGGTTGCCATGGCGAAAATCCATGAATTACGGTTTGAACTGCTTGACCATCCGCCTTATTCATGAATGAGGAGGCAATCATCTTTGCAGAGAAAAACGCCAAGTACCATTTGGATGGGTTAGAGAGATGGGAGCATCGCTGGAAGAAGTGTGTAAAGTTACAAGGAGGCTATGTAGAAAAATAAAAAAAAATTTGAGAAAAAATGTCTTGTATCATTGTTCAGGCAACCCTCGTATCTTAATAATTATGCCTGTTATTTTATGCCAGTAAGTGTGCATAAGATCTTGTTTCATGGAAAACAAATAATTTCTACTTGTATACTTCCAATCGGACAACTTTCAGACGAAACGCAAGAGGCAAGAAACAAGAAAAATAGAAGGTTTATAGAACTGTTTACTAGAATACTGACCTCTTAAATCGATTGCTTATAACCTCAGATCCATTCTTAGTAAGTCTAAGATGCTTTCCGAGAAGAAAGAAAAGTGTCATGGAGCATGAAGTCTTACAACTTTTAGATGTACCAAATAATTAAAAAAATTAAAATAAGCTGGTTTTTATGTATTGTTTTGTCTTGAAATTTGTAGTCGTATGTTAAAAAAATTTATTATATTCTATTCTGTGAACAATTTCAATTAAAAAAAAACAAAAAACCTTAACAAAAACTTTTATTTGTGAGCGCTATTAATTTAATTCCCCTTCGTCACACTGTGCGCCGTTGACCTTTTAGTCACATCGAACACATATATTTCTTTTGCCTGCATTCTAATGAGTCGTAACACCTATAATTATCTCCACAAAACCCAAACTGTCAACGGAAGCTTCACCGAGGACATAGTCAGTCTCAACGCAGGATCAGCTCCTGAGAAGTATTGCTCTGAGTTCTGCGAAACTTCAATTTCCAGCATTATATAACAAAATATATCTGCTCATAGGACATTAGATTGTGGACAGCATTTTAACACTGAAGAATCGATAAGATACCCCATTTTTGCATCAATTGGTTGAAAATGTGTAACACAATCTCTTTGTAAGTACTAAATTGTAAATTAAATGCATAGAATTAATTACAATTGCTTATTTAGAAATCAGCTTACCAAGGCGTATGCATGTTTATTTTCAGTTGACGCCTAATAACCTATAAGCAAATAACGAAAACAAATTCCTTTACAGCTTTTGTTAAATTTGAGGACTAACTCTTATCTTAGTCACTGGGTGTTGGTTAACTAAGTAATTGTTATAGTGCAACAAAGACTCCTTAAGAGGAATCAAACTCACGTGGACGTAGACAACTGAATATCAGTTCTCTCTGAACTGAAGCCTATCTAAAATCTCCCGTGAAAAGACAACCGAACACAGCGAACCGACGAACGTTGCAGTCGACCGACCGTGTTCCTGAAGAATCTACTACCGAAAAACGAAAAGAAATTTGAAATCGATTTTAAACTTCGAACGACATGAAGCAAGTAACGATTACTGGTGCGCGAAGGCAAATCGACAGCCGTAAAAATTATCAAAAATACTTTCAAATGCCGCCCAACAAGCTAACAGTCACACAGGCTATAGAGCAATTGGTTTGGAGCCTGTTATGACTAGTCGCAAGGTAACACAAGATGCTGGTGGCTGCAATTTGAGCTAAAGGTGTGTGGGGTTGCGGGCCTCAGCTCCCAACCAATTGCCAAAGTCATAAATCTCTAACTTCGAATTGTTGACAATCACAACTGTCATGAGCTTTATATGCGCCACAAACTGGTGGCTGGAGCTCGTTACATTACCTTCTCCAGCAGCAGCAGCAGCAGCAGTAACAGCGACAGCAGGAGCAGTGGCTGTGTGACATTTTTCTCAAAAGGAATTCACTTTTAGGATTTTTCATTTTCCATTTTCCGTTTTTCATTTGTCGTTTGTCGGTTGTCGTTTTCATCCAACATACGTGCACGGTCCCAAGCGCACTCATATTCAATAAAAGGGGCCTAACTAAGTGTCACAACGAAATCTATTGATTCGAGAAAAATGACTTGGAAACACTTGGCTGGGAGAGCCCAATATGCGAAAACTCTGGTAATCGCGGGGTCAGCTGCGGGTACACCGCTCCGCATGTGGTGGCTGCTCTTTTGTGGCTTTCTGACTTTCTGGCTTTCTGGCTTCTTTTGAGTTCATTTGCCGTTTAATTGAAAGTTATTGTATGTCAGTGACAACAACGCGAGAACAGCAATCCAACGAAAGGGAAACTACATCGCCTATCCTTGACGTGGGATAGTTTCGCTGCTTGGGGCTATTGGGGTATCTCTAGTGGAATCACGGTTGGTGCTGTTTTGCTGCTTTTGGAATTTATGAAGATGATGATTCCTATTAGCAACTGTACATCTGTTGCATTTGTTGTTCGCATGGTGGATTCGTTCGTATCCGTTGTGCAATGGCAATGTGGAGCTAATAAGTCTGGCTCGCGGTGGGGTTCCTTGTTTAATGTTTGACGTGCAAATTGTTGTCATTCAATTGGGACAATCAATTTTGGTTGCATGTCCCAGACATTTTGTCGTAATGAAAAGCTTAGCTTATTAATTTGTTTCTTGTGTTTTGTGATTTGTGATTCGGATTACCATGATGTTGTTCAAACATATGGACATATGTCTTAGATTCAATCACTGTCTGTATGGAAAGTACAACGAAAATGGTCGTATTGACAATGGATTATCATTTACTTTGCGGGAGTTTGCTAAAGTTAATACATATGCAAGCTTCATTCATAGAATCACTCAAATGTTGAAGGAAGAAATTTCAAAACAGAATACGAAGAGCAAACCTATGTGTGGGAAACAGTGAACAAAACTGGAATTTTCGTTTATTGTTTTCGCAAATAATTCTCGTGCTCTCTATGCAGCTGCATAAAGGACATAAACATTTCCTGATTAATTACCCATACCGACTGGTAGATGAAACACTTCGCTTGGTTTCTGACGAGGTGTTGCTACCAGAGTTAAGAGTTGAGCCCACGTAGAAAAACGTTGGCCCCAATCCGTGGATATTTTTAGTAGAAAATCACTTGTTTTTACCCTTAAACAAGAAAACCAATTTATGTCTTTTCTGCTTCGGAACAAAGTTTCACAGATTTTCAGAGAATTATGTCGCTTCTATTGGCTTGCAAGTATCGCACAATCTTCTGAAGTACGAGTGTGGTGCTGACATTGTATGCGACGTTAAGGAGACTGAAATTCAATTCATTTTTATTTCTTCTATCGATGTGAACTTACATGCTAGATAAAAATGCTTAAATTTAAGAGCTTGCTGGCTCTTACCGGGCACCCTAAGCTCATCACTTAAGGGGTTAGGCCACCCTAGAGGCCGTAAAAATAGGCTTTTTGTGATTTGTTTTTTTTCAGGAAAAATATAAACTAAATCGAGCTTACAAAGGTAGAAGTTCATTGTACAAACGATTGAACTTAAAACCTAATTTTTGTAGAATACTTTATTTAAAAATAGCGGCTGTGTAGCGTTTCTCAGATGACCTGTCTTTTTTGGAAGGGTCCGCGGCCGTACAAACAGCTCCTGTAAGTTTTGAATTATGAAGAGTCACTAAATTTGTTTGTATTGTACATAACAACAGCTAGAGAAATGCGTAGGATTTTTTTGATATATTGATTTTTGTCCAAATGGCGCACTTTCGCACAAATGGCGCACAATTTGCAGAAAAATTGCCAGAAAATTGTTAAATTATTTAAAAAATGTATTTCCAAAGATCTAGTTACAATTTGAAGTGAATTGGTTGAAAATTGTTAAAGTTATGTGTGCGGCCAAATTGAAAAAATCCATTTTTGAGATAAACGCGTTTAAAATTTGAAGTTTAGCGCTCTGCCTACCTGGCAGCCTTGTACTATACTTTGAAAAACAAGTACTTCGAGATATTCCCCGGTCATAATCTTTTGGTATATCATTTTTGAGGACCTAAGGGACCATTGAAAGTAATAAAACAAAAACAGATTTTTTGAAAATCCTAGAGTGGCCTAACCCATTAACCAAAAACTACAGACTATCACCCTAAAATCTGCCCTACGATTAAATTTGCATAATATAAATTCTCAAAGAAAATTTTTGAAAATAATTCTTCTGCATTTTATTTAAAACTTAAGACTTCCTATGCTACTTAACCTATCTAAACTACTAAGCCCAACTTAATTGTAATTGGTGTAGCGAGCGTTCACTGCCTCTTGCCTCGAGTAGTTACAATGCCAATTGCGAATTCGGACGCCTGGCCCTTCAACAGAGTGCACGAGCACTGCCGAAACATAACCGATGCCATGAAGCATTACTCACTTCTTAGATGCGCTGTCTCATGTCAACCAACCCAGCCTACCCCGAGAACCCCCTAACTAACGTAAATCTAACTTAAAACTTAACTTAAAACTAGGAGAACTAAGTTACAATAGTAACGCACCGGCCTAGGAGAGCGTATCGGTCCTTTCCTCTTCTTTAAACCACCGAAAACCGGCGTGCTGCTTAGCTGAGCCCCATCATAAAGGGCCTTGTGGGGATAATATTTTATGAACTCATATTCTGGTATTCTGTACAATCTAAGACAGATCCTAAAATACTTGCATTTAAACATCCGAATTGCTTCGATATATTGCTACATTGAACCACACGGGACAACCACAAGCGATGATTGAGCTGATTAGGGTCATGTACAATAGCATATTACCTTTAACCTGGAGTCAAGTTGACTGCTGTGAAACAGTTTTCTTGTTAGGGCTAAGGCCTTCCGGGCTCCAGCCAAACAAGCACATACCATATATGTTTGCTAAAATATAAATACTGATCAAGCCGGGTATCAAAGTATTTAACTACGTTTCTTACACTACAGCTGCCTATGCTGCCCAATAACGGCCAAATTGCGCCACTGATTTCTGGTTTCCCAAAAAGCCCATCTCACCAATACTGCTCCTGTTGGAGCTGTACAGCACGCAGCTTTGTCGTCTGGAAATGGAGGAATTCAGTGGACTCTGCAATCACACCTCAAACGTCAGTACTACGCGAGCGACGTATGCTTACTCTCTCATAGGATCATGGATCTTCATCAAATGACAACAAGGGTGGAGAGAGTAGCTGAAGATCAATACGACAAAAACAAAAAGGATCAGCCTTGGAACCTCCTCATCAAGTAGAGATTTCTGGACAACCAGTAGAGATGGTAGAGAATTATCAACATTTAGGGAGTTTTTTTTTCAGTTTATATGCATTTTTATTATATTACTTAATTTACTCTTACTAGCTAGACAAAAAATGCTTAAAAATTAGCTTAATTAACTTAAAAATATCTTATTCTAACTTACTGGCCCCATGCGGGCACTCTAAGTTAAACCTAACACTTAAATTATGTCTTTCGACGTACCTTACTACTATAATATACTATTTCTATTCCTTATAATTAAAACTAAGAAAACATTTTTTACAAAAAAAAACTTAGTAACATGACTTTTTTTATATTTTATTATAAAACTTAAAACTACAATCCTAAAAAATAAGTCTTAATCTACTTAAACTACTTACATCTAGTACATACATATATATATATACATAATATATATATACTTAATATATAAATATATGTATATATATATAGATGTATGTTCTTTTTTTTTAATTTTTTATTTTTATTAATTTTTTTTTTTGGTTTTTATATATTTTTTTTTTCTTAAATCTAACTTACTCCTACTTAAAACTACTTAAAACTATGTAAGCCGGCCGTGGCTAAAAAAAAACTTAGGCGACCCACTTTTCTTCACATGAAGCTACCAAGTATTGGAGGAATTCGACGACGAACTCTCCCTTCCTTCAACTAGCCACCAAAATTGTTGGTGCTGCCGAGCAACATCCCTTATGTCGCGACTCCCTACCGCCCTACTGAACCGAAGACGCTCCGCACTGCCGTGTGCGACGTCTCTGTCGTAGTTGAGTCGCCTGTCCGCAGCTGTTCGAGCAACGTGGAAGATTAGCGGCACAGCCAATCTGTCCTGGATCAGACCTTTGCTATCTAGGTAGAGGAACGCTTCTGGAGGAACATAGCCGTCAAAGCGAACTCTCTCATGATACATATAATTAGGGTAGTAAGCCCCAGAGATCAGGTTGTTCGACGATGTCATTGCTCTTGCAATGTGCCTTCGAGTCAACTTAATAACAAAATTGTCCACTCTTATTAGGTTCGCCCTATTGTACAAGACCTCATTACGATAAAAATTTTTGTACTCCGACTCTGGTGTTCTGTACAAGCGAAGGCAAGCCCTAAGGCATGCCCTCTCAAACACCCGAATCTTTTCCAATAAACTTGCTCTCACGTTGAACCACACGGGACATCCAAACACAAGCATAGGCCGGATAAGGGCCATGTAGCAGATCACCTTCACCCTCGCATCGAGTTGGCTGTTATAAAACAGTCTCCTTGTAAGGGCAAAAGCACCTCTGGCTCTGGCCAGAGCAACATCTATATGTTTGTTAAAATACAGATATTGATCTAGCCAGATCCCAAGGTATCTGACTACATTTCGACAAGCAAGTGGCTGTCCATGTTGTCCGACGATAGAGAACTTCCGCCAATTCTTTCTGGTATCCCTAGAGGCCCCAGACAAAGGCGTCCTAAACAGAATGGTTTCCGACTTCTGACAGTTGATTTTCAACTTCCAGTCATCGCAATATTGTTTAATTTTGTCGAAGTCACGTTGCAAAAGTGTATTAATGACCTCAATCTTTGGACCTGATCTGTACGCGATTAAGTCATCTGCGTACGCTATGGCATGGTGAAGTGAACCTATCAGATCACTTGTGTAAATGTTGAATAGGATCGGCGAATTTACCGCACCTTGTTGCAGACCGTTTTTAATGTTAAATCTTCCAGCAGAAGTCACATCACCATTTTTCACGATGAACTGTCTACTGGAGAGCATATCAAAGAGAATATACAGCAGTGGTTTACTAATGCCCAACCTGTCCAGCTTGAAGAAGAATCCCTCTAACCATACGGTGTCGAAGGCCTTTTCCAAGTCAATCAGGCAGGCACCAGTGCACTGTTTCCTGCCTTTGTTCCATTGGATATCAGAAACCAGTTTAGACGCAGCATGAATGATATCATGCCCCGCCTTGAAACCGAATTGATTATCCGGAACTATATGTTTGTCCTCAACCCACTTAGTCAGGACTCTATTGATTACCTTCTCAAAAACCTTACTGATGTTTGGAAGAAGACTAATCGAGCGGAGATTCGCCGGATTGGATGTGTCTTTATTCCTTTTGGGAATGGGATGTACCACCGCAGTTTTCCAATGCGCTGGATAATGTGCATTATTCATTGCATTATTAAACAGGGTGGTATAAATGTTCACCTCTTCTAGTGGGAGATGTCGAAGCACAATGTTCGGTATTTCATCGGTTCCCACTGATTTCTTACTTCTAAGCGATTCGAAGATCGTTTGGAGCTCTTCCTTCGAAATGAACGGTGGTAATACCCTTTCGTTGGTGATGACATTATTTGCCATATTCTCGTCACTGAACTGGGTGAAACCCGAGTTCTCGAATCGCCAATTCACAATTTCATTTCGAAGGCAGAAATTGTGCACAAGGACTCGACTCTCCAGGTCATGGTTCGGGCCAATGATGTCATTCGCCTTGTACACTTCCTGGAAAGTCGCTCCTATAGCCTCTACCTTCTCCTGCGGATCCTCGATCACAAAGAAGTTGTCATCATCAACTGCCTCATTTGGATCGATACCTGCTGCTACAAGTATTTGTTCGTTGTTCGTCGTTCGGGCGATTTTGAGACATGGAAGGTCGTTTTGATTATTTCTCCGAAATATTTTATTTATTTGCGGGAACATATTCGGGTTGCTGGTGTTTACAGCCCGAATTTTGTTGTTCCAATACAAACTTACAGAATTTCTGTAATTTTCTTTTATTAATATTTGGAGGTTTTTAATCGACGACTTCAATGTCATGATCTCCGGGTTATGTCTGTCAGTAAACTGTCTGTATAAGGTTTTTAGCCTTGACAGCAGTCTACTTTTATGTCGGTGCAGTGCGTCAATAGTTGCGTTGCGGAATAAGTCTTCGTCGTCAGTGTGTTGATACCGAGGTATCGTTTTGTCCATTGTTCGTTTGATTGTCTCGTCCATTAGTCTTAGATATCTGTCAATCTCCTCGTTTGACAGATTTCTGTTGGACGGCGGGAACATTTAGGGAGTATTATCTTTACTGATGGCGGGACCGAACTAGATGTAATCAGCCGAATCAGGAAAGCAAAGGCTGCGTTCGGAATGCTGCTTCCTTATGGGGCAGCACTTGGAATGTCACACCCGCTGTCACAAAAACATTCGTGAGTAGATGTCTACGAACCATCTTAAGGATTTTCTGGCCCAACCATATCTCTAATGATGAACTTCATGCGAGAACAGGTCAGGAACCCATTGACTCTATCATACGAAGACGTAAGTGACATTGGATTGGGCATACGCTTCGTAAACGTCACGAGTGCATTGCGAGTCAAGCGATGCATTGGAACCCTCTCACGCAGAGAGGTAGACGAGTGGGCCGACCTAGAAGTATTAGGCGAAGAACGGTCGAAGAGTAATCAGCACAACTGAGGAAGAGTTGGAGAGAGCTGTAGTACATCTCCACAAACCGTACATGATGGCGCGCAGGAGAAGCGTAGGCCCTATGCCCTGCAAGGGGAACCTCACGGACATAACAGGTCCGAGGACCTAAACCAGCAAGAAGCCCATCTCAATGGAGTCCTAAACAATATTGTTTCCGATTCTGAATTCCGAAAATGAATTTTCAGTTTCCAATCATCGCAATACGCCTAAATATGATCGAAGTCACGCTGCAGAAGAAAATTGATAACCTGGATTTTTGGACCTGAACTGTACGCCACTAAATCGTCTGCGTACGCGTGATTGAGAGAACCCACTAGATCACTTGTGTATATAGAAATATCTGCACCTTGTTGTAAACCGTAAACTGGAATCAGGCCAGTTTCTTCTATTTACATACATTGTAGGCAGTGTACCCAATTTCGTGAATCTGGTTCAAATTAGTTTTGCTTATCAAAAGCACATAGGGGCTTTCGCTAAACAACAAGTCACAAAGGTTGATTCTTTAGATTAACCTCATTCAACGTAGCAGACCTTACATCGACGCTCCAGACTTACCGAACAAGACCGATAAATTACGTCAATTCGAAATCAGGCATACTATCCTGCGACCAAATCTTTGAAGCGTGTTATCGTATAAGTTGAAAAGCCTGTCCTATCTAATAACTGAGTTTGGATCGTCCCCGTCTTTGAACAATCAGTAGAAGTGGCTGCTACTAAATTTCCTTGCTCATCTCCACCGTTTTCTCTGCAGCAATTATCAGCTTAGCACATTCCTTTAACCCTGTGGTTAAAATTTGTAAATTTGTTCCTGGAACGCCTCTAAGGTTTTACCTCTCAGGTTGGCTCAAGCCCACGAATTGCAGTAGCAACAGTCGAAAAACCCTTCCTTCGACCTTGGGTATAAACCGCAGCCACCATGATGCTCTCACAAGGAGGCCTACCTCGTCAAACCACTCTGGTGCCGAAGTTCCAGGGGCTGCTGATTCCCGTGATACAGAACCCTCTTCCGGGCTAGCGGTGAAATTTGTACAGATCCCTTGTATCGACTAGCCTCCTGGCATTCAAAAATGTCGCGGTCAAATGCAATGTACAACAGTCGCCACTCTAATGTTCTTTTGCATAAGACAAGATTTGCTCTATCCCGTTTACGGCCATTGAAAGGACGTAGTCTGTGTAGCCGCGGGGGCCCACTTGTTCCTGGAGTGCAGCAAAGTCCAACCCCATTTCCAGATTACTCGAAGCTTTGCATTTTGATTGTGCTACTAAAGATATTCTCTTAAGCTTTCCTGGCACTAAACTCATGTACAATAAAACAATTTTAAGATTATACTTTGGGCACTGCTCGCAGGAATTCATGAAATTAGTCCTTGGCAGGAGATCGTCTATTTTTTCTCCGTGACGTGGGCGTGTATCAGGCTAATGTTGGCTATTTTAGGTTTGATGGAGACTGAAACATTTAACATATTTGCTTACTAGACGAAAACTCAAGACTTCTTGTGATTTCAACAAATCCACACCTAGACGCTGTGAGATTTACTTCTGTACGTACAATTCTCCTTTTGTGCGACCACCATCGCACTTTCTAAAAGGCGGTGATATCGATTTTATAGCCTTTGAAGTTTTTCATCTGTACGTAGCCTGTTTACGGTGCGAACATTACATACGAAGATCCGAACGTAGCTGTCTCTTCTTTCAAAGCCTGGATATTGAAGGATTATAGTAGGCATCAACCTAAAAATGCTCAGATCACTTTACCTCCTCGTGGAGCTACTTTAGCCCCATCGTTCTTGATTTGTCTGTAAAGTGTTAAGTTAAATTTTGTTTGTATTAATTTTATTTACTGGAAGATTGGAAATAGAATAAGAATGCACTTCTATGACCACAAAGTTGCCAAGAGAAAATATTGCTTGGGCTTAGGTACGGTCCTTCTGTTATTTGTTGCTCAACTTTCCCCACACTTGGTATAAATAGAGCCAAATTGCCTCCGAAATAAGTTTAGCTTTGAACAATGACAGTTTCATTCAGAGGCTTTTTGTAGCTATCTATTCAGTACGAGCAGAAGAAAAGTCGGCAAACCCCAGGTTTTCGTCTTGATCTTAATTATGATGTGCAGGTCCTTGAACTTTAAGCTCAGTACCTCTTTCCGATGAACGCCTTGTGCATAATTGTTTTCACCAACAAAGGCAAGTTATCCCAAATGGGTCTCAATACGGAAACCATGTTTACTTAGTCCTTTTCATATCAATGAAAACAATATATCAGTAGTGTACTAAAAAATCATCTTATTACCACAACGATTTCGTAACTAACGCAGACATTTTACTTATAAATTAGCTAATTAATTCAATTAAAATTATCTGCAACCATCCTACTATGCACCTTATCCCAATTATTCTCTTAGTTAGGGTGTACTGATGTATCTAGTAAATATGTAAATTGCGGGCGCCAAAACTAATCGACAGCATACCACTTGTACTTCGTGAATCAGTCAGGCTGCAATATTTTCACATCAGTCGAATCTGTACATATGTACACTGCACCATCGTATGCTAGGCGTCCAGAAATCCAGTTTTAGAAAATAAACACTGTCTAGTCCTTCTTTGACACTTGGAACAGTGCACAAGCAGCAGATTCCAACGATCTTCTAGTGACATTGCTCCCCCTAACAAGTGAAAATAAATTCGTTCAAATCGCTGCCATAACAACCTGCTTCCGTAAAATGACTTCTCGCATGTTGACGTGATGTGTCGTACAACAGGGTACAGGTATCCAACTTTACACCGCTTGCGCATAGACATCGAACAACTCAATTAAGCCGGATCGCAGAGCATTTAACTGTCTGCCGCTGCCGTTGCTGCTGTTGCTGCTGCTGATGTTACTATTGGATGTTACTGCTGGAAGTTGTGTAAAGCTGTTGCCTTGTATTAATTACAGATCGTTAGTTTGGATCCTACTGTGCCTTTATTTGGCATCTACTAGAGTACAGGGATAAGGTTGCTACCTTCACAACATCGCGCCAGCACGTTCCGCAAATTATTAAGCAGCGCAATTAATTTGAATAATTAGCGCGTAAGCAGGATCCCACCACGATCATGTATCAGGCTAAATGCTAATATTTACTGAAAGTTCCAGTGTAGCTGGAACACTTCTGATTCCTATGCAGGATTATTCTTTATGGACGGCTTTTTGCTAGGCCCAGGCTTAGTAGCGCAACGTAGGAAGTGCTCTCAACGTAACGCTCCCTTGGCTCTCGGGAAACTGAGAGCAGTTAATTGAGATGTTCGGTCTTTTGTTACATGTAGTTAGTTTACACGTTGCGGCGGAAAATAATGCACATGCTGGCCTTGGTCCGGCTTTTGGATATTGGATGCCCAATGCTGGATGTTGGATTCAGCTACCTTCGGATGCACACATATACTATTCCCAATTGCTGGACGTTTGAGAGATACAAATACAAGTACAAGTACGAGTACGAGTACTTGTATGCACAAAGGATAGTGGAATTTCTTTTGTACATAAATTTGCAACATGAATACATGAATCTGAGATCGCGATCAAGCGTTAGCTCTTGATCAGAGGTTTATGTTTCATTGCGTATGCTGATGTATTCCGACTGGAGTTACCGGAAAAGTAAATGCCCCACTACCAGTAATTGAATGTAATACACTCAAAAAAAAAATATTTATTTTATTGTGTTTAATGATTTTTATTTCCACATCAAGTTATACATATGTATAGGGTGACCAGATAGAATGATAGTTTTCCCAATTGTTATGTTTCAGCAGCTGTCAAAGTTACCAATAACATCCAGCTGTTAAAATATTCAGTAAGCTTTGCCATTTCATCATACATCGATGACCGCTTGCCGCACGTGTGGAAATTATTAAAAAATATTATCGAAATTCCGGCTCAGTTGTTAATACGCAACGTGAATTTCGTCGCGAGGATGGTCGTGAGCATGGCTTAAGTGTGCAGGCAATTCATCGCACCGTGGAAAAATTTGCGCGTGAGCACACTCTTTTGGATCGAAAGCCACTAACCAGACAGAGCTTAATGCGAAATGAAGAAAACATAACCGCCTTAGCGACCAGTATCGAAGAAGACCCCAGAAATGTCGATTCGACGCCGATCCGCTGAATTGGATATCACCAGAGAGTCAACCCGGCTTATTTTGCGAATTGATCCTAACATCCGTATAAGATTGAGCTGACGCAAGAACTTAAGCCAAGACAACACCATCAGTTCGTTAATTGGGCGCTGGAAATGTATGCCGGAGATCCGGAATTTGGCCAAAAAATCATCTTCCCGGACGAAACCTATTTTTGGCTTAGCGGCTATGTGAACAAGCAAAATTTTCCTTATTGGAGCGAACTCATCCACAAGTGTTCAGCCAAACAGCATTGCATCTACAATGCAATATATCCGGGCTGTGATTTCAGCAAGACGGTGCTCCATGCCATACATGTGATGCAATGCTCAAGTTGTGAAGGAGAAATTTGGCATTCATTAATTAACCGGCGCGAATATGCGATTTGACACCACTCAATTATTTTCTCTGGGGCTATGTCAAGTCTTAGTCTACGCTAACCAACCACTTTGGACGAGCTTGAGGCCAACATTCGACACGCTATTGCCTGAATAACACAGCACATATTGGACCGAGTCATGAAATATTGGACAGACCGCTTGAAGCACTGCCAGTTAAGACGAGGAGGCCATTTGAATGATGTACTATTCAACACATAATGGCATGAATGAAGCTTCACAATAAAGCTGCTTTATTTGAACTGTTTTCCTATCGTTCTTATCTGATCACCCTATAATTGGGTTTTTTCAAAAGATTTACAACGTATTTTGTCGCTGGCTCAACAGAAAATTAAAGTGCTTAAAACTAAATATCTTGGAATTAAAATCCGAGATCGTGTTGTTTAGCGCCTTCTTCGTTGCTCAAGATCTAGACACATCATATGTACAATACCACACAGAGTTGTAAAGTACTGAAGTACATTTGTACTGTACCTTGTACTTGTATTTGTACTTGAAAAAAAAGTATAATGTGGTACTTGCAAACCACTAAGTACAACTACTTTTTCGAGTACCTTTTTTTAAAAGTATATTTACTAGGGACTGCAATACTGCCCAGTATATTTTCAAGTACTTCTCAATTACAAGTTCATTTTAAGTACTCGTATTTGAGTCACAAATCAAATTTCTATGACAACATGGAACACTCAACAAGTAGTACTTGAAAAGTACTTAAATAATACTGGGCAGTACTGCAGTACAGAGTAAATGTACTTTGAAGAAAGTACTTGGGAAATTAGTTTTATTTGGTGATTTTCAAGTACACTGTACTTTTTTTTTCAAGTACAAGTACAAGTACACGTACTGGGTATTTGACTAGTACTGGTAATTGAAAGTTAGTTTACAGGCCTGGTAGTACAGCCATTTTACTGTTCGGTAATGCTGTTTCAATACTTACAAATGGCTTGATAACTGTGAATGTCACCTTGATAACTATACCTTTGGAGTTTCACACAATTATTTCAATTTCAGTGATGAAGAAGTTCGGTGATGTTCTCTGGTCAGAATTCATCATTTTTTAAAAGATATTTTTATAATTTTTTTAACTTATTTGGTACTTATACATCGTGTCCCTTAGAGGGCTAAGGAGGCTACGAACCAAAGTCTCTGTAGTTTATCTTAACTCTCCAACCCTTCCTAACGAAGACCAACCTTTCACCCGATTACAAAAATTGTGAGTTATTCACCCAAGACTATGATGTGATTTGGTGAATGCCAAGACCAATCAACTGGTCGAGGAGTCCTTTTGGCAATACCAACTCGTCTCAAATCTGCTTTTTATAAAAAGTTATCCAACGCTAATTTCATTGCGAATTTGGTTGCTCTAGTATCCTCATTTGTAAGCGCAATTTTTACATTTGTTGTTTTTATATTCGTACTTCTGAATCAGCCCGCAGTTACCAGTCAGATGAAGATGCTTTTGAATCACTATTTAATCACGTCAACCCTAGCGGCGTCATAGTTATTTTGGCTGATTTTAATCCACCTAAATTTAAATAGGTTCAGACAGATCAAATCCATTTTATCGCTGCTAAAGCGATGTCTGAAAAAAAGTTATCTTCATCGACTGTCTTACGGACTCCGGTCTTTTTCAATTAAGTGGTATCAACAACAATTTTGGAAAGCACATTGATATCTTTTATTCTGATGTAGATAATTGCATTGTATCAGCTAGCAATCACTTTCTCTCTAATCTAGATGATTACCACCCACCTCTATTCTTGACGTTTTCGTATGACACCGGTCTCAAAAATCGCTCCACAGAACACGCAAATACCTTTAATTTTCGTAGAGGAGACTACGCGAAACTAAATAACTTACTAAGTATTACACAACCAATTTCAACTCTCGCTATGAAGAGCCTTGCATTTCTATGGATAATACCCTTGCCACTTTTAATGCTAAGATTTTCAATAGTATTTCACAATCTGTTCCATTTTTGGCCCGAAAAAACCCCTCATCAACTTCACCCTGGTATAACAAAGAACTACGGGCAATCCGTAACAAGAGAAACAAACTATGGCACACTTATATGATGTAAATTTTAATAACTACTATCTTGTTTACCCACAATTCTCTGACCTTTTGTGAATCACAGTATTTAAATTATGAATCATAATTTAGTATTTCACCCCAAACGCTTTTTTTAATTTATTAATGTCAAATGAAAAGTTGATAACTAGTCTTGAAAATTAAAAGTCGGCAATACATTCTCTGAGGATCATTAAATAATCTCGGAACTACTCGTATTTGGTTAATTTTTTAGGTCATTTGCTAATGATTCCGAAGACCCTAGTTGTCTGCAAACATTACATATTTCTGTTGACATTATTCCACAATTATTAAAAAAAAGATCCAAAAACTTAAGGACTCTCCTGGTCTGGACGGTCTGCCCGCTATCATTTTAAAAAGACATGTGAATTACTGGACACAGTAATCATAGCTGTCCAGTTCACAGGATATTTTTCCTAATTCCTGGAAAAATGCATAAAAAAGTCCATCACGAAACTGCTCTCCGTTCCAAAGCTATTCGAGAGCATTATACGAGTAAGCTGGATCATCAGCGGTTTGGTCCCTGAAGGGTGAGACCTCCTCCAACGCCTAGAAGAATTGCAGAGAGCATCGATATCAACAGTCATGAAAGGACGATAACGCTATATTGGATCCATTGGTATCGGGTAAGCCACCTATTGTAATCCAACCATAGGACGTATGAAAAGTTTTCCTTCTGGGCCATGAATACTTTCGGCGTTCTTCCAGATTCAGTCTGCACTTAGATGCACATCCACCGACTGAGAAATATTGACATACTCGTATGGATCTGCTAGATCCAAAACTTGTATGTACTTCCATGACGGTGTATCGATTCCAATTTCCTTAAGACAAATGCGTTGAGGGATAAATACGATGTATCAAATCGAGAAACCAGATCAATGGAGAGACAGCCTTTAGTATGACCGGTTAATTTTAGGGAAAGTCCTGATATAGGAATATGAGAGTGCTTGCGAAGAAGTCCCAGCCGTTGAATCAATGACTCTATAATGAACGATAACTGCGACCCAGCATCAAGTAACACGCGACTTTCTTTAAACTGACCTTGACTGTCCTGAACCTTAGCAAAAATTGTAGGCAAAATCGATTAGTTGCTTGCGACCAAATGTGAATCAGACCTAGGGTTGCATCCCACGATTTGTGGGATCCCTTCGACACGAACCTGATGAATTTTTCGAACAGTGCCTTACGACGAAGAAGGAAGATCCTTCGTATCCTCTGAATGAACAAGGGAATGGTGGGGAGATTTGCATACGCGACAACGAAATGAACTGCGATATTTGTTAAATGAATTTCTAACTTGAAGTCAGTTGAAACATAGAGAATTTTTCTTAACGAATGCTCGACGTGATTCAATACTGTTCCAGGAATACAGAATACTGCGACATGGTCTCCTTTGCACCTAGGACCACGAGAATTGTTTTCTTGTGATTCAACAACATATGCTCGAATTTAAACTGATTGTTTCCCACGCGATGGAGTGGAATGATTCTGGGAGTCGATAGGGTTTGAACGAGTCACACCGTAGTTAGAGAAATTCAATCACTATGTGTGCCCAGGTCAAGTTTATTGAGAAGTAATATAGGTAAACTAGCCACAGATCCTGATCATTTTTTCCTGCTGCCTGGAGTGGATAAGAACTTCATAGCACCGTCTGTAATCTTGCGAAGCACGTGGGTGTTTGGAGTACTCATAGAAGGCAACGATTTCTTAATGGGTACAGAAGAATCGAAGAAAGAGATAGGAGGGACGCTTAATACATCTACGGCGGATTATCGACGTTTGCATCGACTATCAAGGAGTAGCCGGTGCAAATAAGAACAGAGTTTGTGGATCAAATGAATTAAATTTGTGTGAATGCAGAGCGTTAAATGCTCATGGAATTTTGTCTAAAAAAATCCATCTTGACACCAAAGTTTATGAAATTCTGGCTAACTTGGCTAAAAAAATACGAAAACAAAAAAAAGTCGAGTACTCCAATGAGAGCAAACTTAGCAAATGGAATTCTGAACATGCGACGAAGAACTGAAGAGTGTTTGAGTACAATTTTCATTCAGCGAACGGCGAAGCATACCCCCAGCCAAAAATGTGTGTGATTGTTTTCCTTTTTATAGAATTAGGGATTTATGCCTCGCAAAAGAAATTGACAATTGTTGCCATCTTTGGAAGTAGATTTCTCAAAGCCCGGGTTTTAACTTTTCATGGCGACTCTGTTTCTTGGGGTTGGTCAAAAATGTAATTCACTTCCTTCCATTAGTTATAGTTGCAAGAAACAAAATTCAAAGCAATTCTTTTAAATATTAAAGAGTTTATGTAACAATCGAAAAAGCAATTTTTACATTCGACTTTCTTGGTAATTCACCGGACTTAAAGCTCAATCGAAAATCCTTACCACATTATGCCACTCAAATTCAACAACATAGTCCTCAGCGAAGTGATTGAAGATGTTTGGTAGAAAGAAATTTCCTGCGTACATCTTCATAATTTGTCACCAATTTAAATAAATAAAAGTAGTCTGCAATTTATTGCTCATTTCTGGATCGACTAGAACTAGACATGTCTAGTACGTCATGAACGGAACTGATATTCTTAATTTTAGTAAGCAATTTCCCAGTGGGCCAACTCTTCACATTTTTAATTTACTTATTTATTTGCTTTTATTTGTTTCAGTGTAGTTCTTTGGATATTGAACAGTATGCTCATTTATTTTGGCTTACTCTCGTATACCGCTTTTACTCAGTATACCCCAAAAGTAGTTGCGACAGACCTTGCTGTTAGCCAGTTTGGTTCTACCTCCTCCCGTTTACATCTGCTTTAAATGAGCTATTCTTTAGTCTGAAACATTGTTTCTCTTCCATTATCTTTTTGAACTAGTCAAAGAAGTACCTACATACATATGTACAAGTTTTCGAGTACGAAGAACGAACCAGTACGCGTACTTATATACTCGTACACATATGTATGACATAAAAGAAACTTCACAGGATTACCGCTTTCAAGGAAAGAGTATGCGATCTAATACCATATTCAACCTAAAAGTATATGCAACAAGGGTCTAGCATGAACCCTTAACAAGTGAATAATAAATAATTGCGCATACATTCCAAGGCAAAAGCGAAGGCACTACTCGTAGCAAAAGCACAATACTCGTATGCAGCAGTTTACGTTCCCGATTAGGTTGCTGCGAACCACAAAGACAATACCAGTACCACGATACCATAGTATCCATGCCAAACGTGCTCGTTTATCCGTGCGTAAAGGCTCACCTCTCAAAAATTACCTGAACACTCCCTTATCCTATCTCGAGGACGACACGGACTACGACAACAACGACAACGACAACGACAACGACAACGACAACAACGACGACGATGCTCTAATGTGATGATGAAAATGATGACGACGACGACGGTTTGGTGATGCAGAAGACAACAACACCAACGACGCACGGCCACATGGATGAGGAGTGGACTTCGTTGCTGTCGTCCAAGATCCAAGATGCGAGCTTCCGTGGCACCTCTTAACTTCCAGCGTTGGTAGTTGGTCGCTTAATGGATGCAACACCGAGAGTCTGGAGCTTCGATTCAGATGCAAAAGAAAAAATCCGTAGATGGTCATTGTTATCCGCTTGAGGAAAATTGCGTACACAATAATTGGGATAGTGATACCAGGAGGTGGCCAGCGGCATAGTGGGGTGAATAGCGATACATATTCTGGATTATCCCTTGTGTGACGACGACGTTTCATTCTTTTGCATTAGTTTAGCAACTCCATGCTCATATCTACGTGCATACTGCATACCTACATACAACTTCTTTGGAGAGCGCGTGAGTTAATTTTAAAATTAACCGGTTACGTTGTACCCTCGTTAGAGAACAACCAACCTCCATTGCGGCGAAATGTTAGGGTCACAGGATCTGCTTTAGCACATTTTTTTGTACCCTTCTGATCGGATCCAGAATTTTTTGCATAGTAGGGCTGCTTCGGTAATAATCCGTAAATCTGTGATGATTGCTTGACTAGTTTCTCCCGGTGTGTTGGGAGTCTGCCCTTTTTTTTGTGGGACTTTTTGGAGGCATATTTATTTTATTTTATTTTTCACATGTGTATACGAGTACATAAAAAAAAAAACACCATTGCGCTTTTGCTTCTGCTGAAAGGAGCACGAAAAAGATAAGACAATTGGAAAAGGAAGACTGAAAATAAATTGCATGCGCAGAAGAGTAATCATTGAGGAATGATGCGACAATTATTTTCGCTTCTCCTTTTTTCTAATCATTTCGTGGGACAGAGTAAAATGAAAGTGCTACGCAGTTTGAGCTCTTCAAGAAGGTGAAGGCTGTGATTTTGACTGTGTTTTGGTTTTGATATAGGTATCAGAGGTTATTTGGGTACGGCATATGATTGCACGTGATCCAATAATTATCAGATTCTACCTGAGTGGACCTGTTGGATTGGGATTGCTGCTAGTAGCTGGTATAAATAGATGAGGGCTATCGAAGCAGCTGCAACACGTAGCAGAAGACGTGGCACTAAACATATCAGGAACAGTCGAACCACACTGGCCAAGTTAGGAAAAAAGAAAACCCAAGCCTTTCTCGCTTTTTGACAACAAATATGAACCTTGGTTCTAAGGCTATGGTTTGTTATAAACTGCCCAAATGATGCTGAAATTGTCTATTTCCTGTTTTAATGGTGTTTGTATGGTCTCTCAAGTGTACCAGAACGTTTATTGTTACCACCTGTAAAATGTGCAGTACTTATCTATTGAATTAAGCCTTAAACGTTCAGAGTTTCCTACTGCATCCCTGTGTAAAAGGCTTTCCTTCCTTCATAACCATACAGGAACCATGGTTGCAAAAAAACGCAGATGTTTAAGGTATTTCACAACACTATATGACGAGTGATCCGGTGACGAATTCATTCCCACCTTCACTTTCTGCAACCACGATTTAGTTACTACAGATATGAGTTATGAAAAAGACCGATACTGGCCCAAATTCCCCATTGTGTCAGCTTATTTTTCCTATGAACTAACAACTCAGTGTTTTCAGGAAGATGCGAGTTACGTATCATAAGCTTTGATGGTAATGTTGAGAATTTATCTTGGACACGATTAAGGGAGAAGATAGGGAGGAAACCTGAAATACTTCGAACTGAGGTGAAGAAACTCCTCCAGAGCATTCGGTTCTATGGTGAAACGCAGGATTGCTCGAAAACTCCTAAATTTCAAACTATTACGGGAAAAGACTAGAACCCTTACAGATTGAAACAGAAAGAATAAGAAAGTTAATTTGGATTTCGAAGCGTTCCGAACTTTTGGGAAAATTCGAAAAAAGGAATGAAACCAGCAGGGTGATCAAAGCTCTTCGGACTGGAAACACTCAGAAAATCTGATTCAATAACTTGAAAGCGGAGAGTCTAAGTCACATACTCGAGACTTACTCACCTTATCAGAACTGGCTCATAACCATCTCCTACCACTAGAACTGCACCTGTTAGCTCAATCATGGATACAACCACGGAAACCCATATTGTATAGTTTGTGCAAAAGAATGTTGTGATCAACCATATCGAAGGCCTTAGTTATATCTACAAAAAGTCCACTGTAAAATGTTTTATTATCTAAACCATTGTGTATAAAGGAGCAAAATTCTAAGAGAGCGTCCTCAGTAGAAAGGCATGACCTTAATCCAAACTGGTTCGAAATATTTCAAAATCTTGCGCTTAACTATTTTTTCAAATATTTTTGAAATAGAAGGTAACAGCGAGATCGACCTATAATTATTTTTATCTTTTTTGCTTCCTTTTTTAAAAAGTGGTATAACATTGGCACATTTTAGTTCTTCAGGGAAATTGCCAGTGACAATACTTAAATTAAAAAAGATGTGTTAAAATATCAACTATGTTAATGGATATTTTTCTTAGCACAAGGTTTGAAATACCATCATTCCCATATCAATTTAAGTTGTTTAAAGAGTTTATGGTTTTTAATAACTCAAGACCCGAAATACGTTCCAAATAAAAACTGTTTCTATGCAGAACACTATCCAGAAGACCATCTCTAGGTTCACCATAGCAAGTATTAGAAAAATCGGGCGAAGATGACAATTGCCCGATTGAAGCAAAGAACTCATTGAATTCGTTTGCTACTGAAATAGGATCCGAGATAACTATACTACCAACACTAAGCGTTGTAGTTGTATCGTGCTTGCTCATATTTCGATTAATAATATTGTTAACCACTTTCCATTCTTTCTTAAGGTTTCCGTGCGAAATCCTAATTTGGTTATGGTAGTAACTTTACCTACATAAACGGATTTCATTATTGATTTTAAGGTACGTGCGATCATAACGTCTTTTTAAACACGCATTTAGTGGATGTTTACTACATTTTTTCCGCAGTTTATGTTTCAGTTTGATTTTTTTAAGAAGAGGTGGCGTTATCCAGAGCTTTAGCGTTATTTCAGATTTGCTCAGCACAACGATTTTACTGGAAGCAGCTATGGAGTTTTTTTTTTTAAATTTCAATAAATGAGTCATAAGCCTTAGAAGCATTTTCCTCAGCATAAACCTCATACCAATTATTGCGGCGCAATACACTATTAAGGTGATCAAAGTTGATCTTTGTCACACTAGTCTTTTCAAAGATAAGAATCAAAATACCGGTCTTACAGTGACAGAATTTTTAAGGTCAAAATTAACAGCAGAACATGTGCTATTGCGTCGTTTGATAGTCTTAAGTAATCTGGTGCCGATGGCATTCTTCCAGCTTTGCTATTGGTTGTACCAACTGAAATGTCCGATTTTCGCTTTCTAGGGAATAAGAAGTTCTTGAGTGAACATTTGTGTCAGAACGTTAAATTTTCTTTCTTATTTTTTAAATAAAGTGGTACCTGTGCGTGGCATGTGTGATTTTTAGGGTTCATTTAAAGTACCGTTATTTTTTTTCTAGGAATTATTTAACATGCTGTCCGCAGTTCAAATTCGAACCCTCTTCCTTTACGAATTTGAAATGGAATATAATGCATCATTGGCAAAGAAAAACATTAATGACGCATTTGAGGATGTTGCAGTAAACTAACGCTATATACGACATTGGTTTGGAAAGTTCCGTTCGGTAGATTTCGCCCTCGAAAATGAACCACGTGGGAAGCCGGAAACGTTAGTTGACGACGATGTTTTAAGAGCAACGGTGGATGCTGATCCAATGACAATAAGTCGACACCTTTCTCTCATAGGAAAGGTAAAGAAACTCGATAAGTGGGTACCCCATGAACTGAACGAATCCCAAGAACTACGGCGCCCGGAGATCTGAGCATCGCTTACATTAAAAAACCAAACTAAACCGTTTTTGCACCAGATAGTCTCACCTGTGATAAAAAGTGCATAGTGTATGATAATCGCAAAAGATTTGGGCAGATAAAAAACCAAAACACACCCTCTAGCCCGATCTTCGCCCAAAAAGATTATGGTGACCATTTGGTGGACATCGAAAGGACCATTCCTTTTTTCATTTGTTCAACCAGGAGAAACGAAAAACGCTATCAAAATCGACATATTGCATGCCAAATTGACCAAAGCTACGTTGTTCAATAGGCACGGTTCGATCCTTTACATGACAATGCTATACCCCATACCTCACAAGTAACGGTGCAAAAACTGTTGCAGTTGGGATTTGAAATTCTTCCGCATCCACCGTACTCTCCTGATATTTCCCCAACGCATTACCACCTTTTCGCAATCTGGATTCATTTTGCTAGCAGAAGATCTTCCGGAACCGACTAGAGATCATAAAAGCCTTTGAAGATTGCATTGACTCAAAAAGTCCTTGTATCACGTTGGAAGAATGTCATAGGTGCCAACGGATCCTATTTTGATTGAATAAAAATTTACGGAAAAATAATATTGGCTTTTAAATGTTAAATCGGATATTTCATGCACTACAACCGAATTCATATAGACTAGCCGCTGAGACCTCTGAAGAAAATTTTCGCTGCTGGTCGGGCACTGCTATTCAACTTGGTGAAGAGCATGGAGAGAACGATCTCCACGAACGGAAATCTGCTTCGCAAATGCATCTTCCGCCCAATCTGCATTATAATATAGCTACTAACGCGGAAGATCCTGTGGGACTGCGCTTCAAAACCTGGTTGCAGAAATTGAAGGCGTACTTGACAAGAAGGAGAACTCGTTGGACATTTGCATGTGTTGATGATGAAGCTATACTTACTTTTAGATCATGCCTTCCGACCGTTTGCTTCAAAGTATAGATTGCCCTAGAAGTGATCACCATTTATGCTCTTGGAATGGGCTTCCAGTTAATTTTGTCCAGAAACAATTCTTTATACGAAAGGGAAGAAACTGATCCGATTCATCTCCTCATCTAGTCTCTTAACGCATCACCGCCTGTGTTCCAAAAGAAAACAAGTATTTGGCTGCAATCCACGATAACAAACTTCTCTGGAGTATTGATTTTGCTGAGAAGACTGTTATGGCGCTTTCAACGAGAGGGTGTTCTTGATCTACGCGACTATGATTAGGTCAATTATATCATGTGGCAGTTCTTTGGAAGAACAAACGTTCATGTACACTTACCTCACGCACGCCTTGCGTTGCTCTAAACAGACAGATGATTCTTTTCCCCTTGATATTAACATCATGGACTGCACTCTCAAAGCCCCATTCCGTTTAAAAAGTAAGTCGACTTTGTTGCTACACTCACAGGAGTTCCTATGGTCATGCTGTGCTTTGACTCCTTTATTTTTCGTGATTAGGATTATTGTAGATTATAGTAGAAATCGACTCCAAAATTGATCTGGAATCCGGAATTGGTGCGATTCTGGATGACCCCTATGTTAGATTTCTCTCCTCGTAATTAAATCCGCCTGTTCTAAGCAGAGATATACGTGTTTAAGCTGCATAGCTGCACAATATTGTGTTGAGTCTGTGGGGGGGACAAAGTACTCGTGTGTGGAGTTGTAGCCATAGCCAAGCTGCACCTTTAGCTTGGCTGAACCCTCTCAAGTTCGAGAATGAGCAACTTCCCTTTGTTTGATTGCTAGGTTACAATGGGGTCGTGGCAAATGCTATCGCCGATGTTGAAGGTGCCGCGTCTTCGGTTAGGGCTTCATTTGTTTCATGCGATAAATTTGTATAGGGCATGACTCCACAGGATGCCGGCAACCAATTTCTTTCTGACTCATCTGGCAGGCTAGATTTAATGCTGCACTTTATGCTGTACTGCGAATTCCTATTTGAAGTCGTAACAGCAGGCTACTCTTTTGTTAAACACCTAAATGTGCTAAACGTGGTGACACTACATCCAGCCACCCTTGCTATGAAATTGATGACAACAGCATAGAGTACTCCTCTGCCACTATCTGACCTTAGGTATCATGAGGATGTAGGTACTTGGTGGGTGGAAGACGCGCAAAATGACTGATCTAATGCTTCTTCAACTTAAAGGAATCTCGTTTCTTGAAGAATCTCTACGTCATGAAGGCCAGATTTTCATCATTTTCTATCACTTCAATTACCAATAAAAAATAAAAATAGATCTTCAATTTTATAATCCAAAGCAGGTTCCCGCTTGAAACATGTTAGTCTTTCCCATAATTGTTCTTTTAAACAATGAACTGAACCAGCCCCTTTTATATAGATTCCGGAAATGAAAATTTGTCATTATTTATTTTTCGTTTTTTGTGAATCCCTTGTTAAGTTTTTGTTAAATTCATTTATTGTATGTATTATTAATAAAAAGAGACTTGAAACAAAACTGCATCATTAAATTTTTTCATAATGCTTTTGAACTTGTTAGGTTACAGGAATGGTGGTCGTACGTAGACTTTTGTCGCTCACTGTAATTCGTAGCAAACCACCTGTCACCACCGCTTATAAATTACGCAACTCATACAATGTTTTCGTGTCCTATTATTGCGAAGTTAGGGAAGAAAACATCTCCACTAATTCGTATCAACCGTATCCAACACTTAAACCGCCTTTGTAGGTAATCTCCACGAAAAGAACAAGACCACAAGGTGCATCGTGATAAAGAAAAAAATTAACTGACAGCTTTTTTGACTACTTGAAGCCTTTTGAAATAAATTAGGCATCTTAAAAGTTTGCTCACTTTAGCATACTCTCAGTGGTCCCTTTTGTGGTGGTCGAAAGTCCTTCTGGCTATTTCGTCTCTTTCATCCGTGAACATTCTGTTTTCCTTAAAATAAATTTAAAACCACAAATTAATAAAGCTCCGCATTTCTTAAAGTAAGTTGCACTTCACTCTCGCAAAATATCCAAGCAGCTCAAAGAAAATTAATTTCCTTTAAATCCTTTGTGGGTTTGTTAAGGTGTGAGTTTCTTTTTCTGGTAACTTTTCAGGGAAAAGGTCATAATTAATTGCTCCTGGGAAATTGAACCCACAAAAAGTGAATATTTACGTTACTTCGTCCTTGCCACAAACATCCTTCGATTTCATCACCTACACCACGGGCCAAATACAAATAAAATACGCTTCAAAGTACTGCCATTTGAGTGGGGTCATGTTGGATTCTACAAGTTGAAAGGAAAAAAAACTTCCTTTCCATTCGCAAGTCGTGATCTCAAGCCAAAGGAAATACAGACGTGTGGCACGACTTTCGTGTTATGTAGATCTATTTGCTACAGTTTAATTATGATCGCTGCAACATCAGTTGCAGCAAGTAGGTAGCAAAACCAAATAGACATAACATAGCCGGGATGCATGCGAATGTGCAGCAAGGTCTTCGTGTAAGCGTCTTGAGCTGTTATACGAGCATGGGGCTTACACCACACTATCCGTACCTATACGACAACTGAGTGGCTCAACATCACTCAGTCATCGTGGCAGCAAACTAAATAGAGGTGGGTGAAGCATAACCGCCAACCATGCAGATTTCCATGCCACCACTTTCGCTGCTGAAAGTATTCCCAGTTCTAGGAATATAAGATCCTTTGCCTCTCCACTAGCAGAATGAAAGCAACACACTTCCATTCTATTTCGTGTCTTTTACCGAGAGGGGGTATTCCTTCTGGGGTTTAGTATTCTGGATTTCTGTGGGCAAAAAACATCCGGTACGATGAATGATGACCTTATTTTGAGAAAAACGAAGGCTTAATGGTGAACAATAAGCATCAGTTTGGCATGCATGTGAATCACGGCCTGACTAATAGGACTGCATGTTGACATTTCCCAAAGGGTATTAGCGTGCTGGTGAATGTATCTTTACAAAACAGAAAATATGTAAATGATTTCGAAAGAGAATTCTGGGCTGCAGCATTTGCGATTTTGCCTTAGAAGACACATAGAAGAAAACAATTGTACAACTAACAAGATTTATTGAAGCGAATTTTTCTTATGCACTTTTATACAAGAACTAAAGACAACCGTTCGCGTTTTCGGAGTCTGTCGTGGATGTAATAAGCTGCTGACGATCACCAATGAACATCAACTTAGAGAAGATTGCCATAATTACACTTTCAAAAGCGATATTATGTCAGTTCAAAAATTATTTACGGAGTATATCTGTTGCAATTAGTTAACCCAATTTTGACCCCAAAGTCGAAAAAGAGTAGGAAGAAATCTTCTAGACCACAATAGTCCTCAACCCAACAATTCAGCCGAGTACTAACTACCACAACGGTCTTGTAGGATGTCAAATTAAAGTTAGCTAAGGTCAGGAAGCATTGTATAGAGCTCCCAGCTCATTAATCTTTTGATCTTTACATATATTCTTTGACTATCTGATCCAGGTACCTGATTTCAGTGGTGTTATGAGTGCTTTAATAAATGAAATTAAGACCAAGAATGCAAGCTTAGGGGTTAAACCGATCTCTTACGAGCTCCTTTAGATTCACGGACGAGGTCTGTTCTATTTACTAATTCGTGGGAAACGAAACTTTGAGAGGACCTCAATTCGAACTATGGTGAGTGGCCGTGGCTCAAGTGGTAGTGAACTCTCTTCCTAATCTTGAAAGGGTTAATTACTAGAGTAGATGAAAACGACGTTCTGTGTGCCATTCCTCAAATAAAGTCGAAGGCTACAAGTCTTGATGAAATACATCCACATTTTATAAAAATAATTTTGCCCACATTCTTCCTACCCTCACACAAATTTTTAACACAATTCTCATGACGCCCTCTTTGCCTCCCCACTGGAAGGTTGCTAAAGTTATACCGACAATAAAAACGCCTGCCACTCGCTCGTCACTACCTGAGCTTAGACCTATTTCTATTCTTCCTTTTTTACCCAAAGTCTTTGGGAAACTTCTTTATAAACAAATGGCTCTCTTTGTCAAACATAATAAGCTCCTGAATGGCCAACAGTCTGGTTTCAGGGAAAATCAGAGTTGTATCTCTGCTGTTTTAAAAATAACAGATGATCTGAGAATTGCAATGGATCACGGCCTGATGTCCTTTCTTGGGCTCCTAGACTTCCCAAAAGCATTTGACACTATCAACCATGGAAATACTTTTTTTCAAAATTGAAGACTAATTTCAATTTCAGTAACTCTGCAGCTAATTTGATTCTTTCATACCTAAGTGAAAGCAATCAAGTCGTATCAGTTGGGGAAAACAGCTCCCGCTACTTAAAATTAAAGTCTGGAGTACCACAAGGATCCATTCTTGGGCCATTGCTGTTCGTTATGTTTATTAATAATCTCCCGCAAGTAATCCGACGCTTATCAATACATTTATATATTGATGATGTGCAGATCTACTTGAGCTGCAAACTGGGAATGCTAGAAGACGGAGTAAACAAATTCAACAGCGACAATAAGGAAATCTCTCACTGGTCGGCAAGAAATCACCTACAACTAAACCTATAAAAGTCGAACTGTTTGGTAATCTACAAAAACAAGCTTATTAGCAGCTATTTTCCAGCTTTATATTTAGGTAACACTGCTTTGGATATTATTTCGATAAAGTGAAAAATTTAGGTATTTGCCTAAATTTGACACTTATATGGAACCAACATATTCAAGTAATCATTGGTAAAATATACGGAAGTTTACGTACCCTTTCCACTTTATACTCTTTATACCTCAGCATACAAGGCTTACCTTAGCTAAAAATTTAATTTTACCAGTCGCCACCTATGGATGCTCAATTTATTATCTTACAGTTTCCTTTAACAACATAACGCGTTATGTTTATAACCTCAATCGATTTCATCACGTATCTGGATACACTTACAGGATTCTGGGTTTAGTCTGCACACCTAAGGTATTTCAAATGTTTCGCCATAAAAACATTAAACAACATCTTGGTTTGCCAAGAGCCTCAGTATCTATACGAAGAGCTTCAGTTTCCAACTTTATCTCGTTCCATTGTTTTTATTCAACCAAGGTTTACATGCGGAAACTCTGAGAACCAGTATTTTCTTTATGTTGCCAGAGAATGAAAAGCTCTACCTTTGGACATTAGAAAACTTGCGGAACCAAGACATTTGATAAAGTTCTATTTAAATATTTTATCGAAGGCACTTAAATGTACTTTTGTAATAAGAAAGTTGATCTTTATCTTTTTTTTTTCTATTATCTTATTTCTCTTTTTACTTATACTCCTTTCTAATTTGGGAAATGATTCCTGGGCATATTGTACGAAAAATATCGTTCTATAGTAAAGGTATATCTTCAATGTTAACATCATTTATCGAGGATTTAAGAAAAGGCTTACTTTGGTGTACCCTGACCCATGTTAACGGAAATTACTCTATTAGTACTAATGGTAAAAACTTCATGTAGGACTTTATTTTTAGAAATAATACCAGCCTTTATAACGGCGTTTGAATAAAGTTGATATCCTGGTTGAGTCTTTAGATATCCAATTTCTAAGCCTGTTCCATTTTCATTGCCCATGCTAATTTTCGACTTTGAGGTCACTTTTCTCATGACATCTGTCGTTAGTTGAAAACAATCTGTTTATATTCAGCAAAGGTAGCTCTCCGACCTTGTACGGATAACTTTTAGGATAAAACGAGAAAACTTCGATTCTCGAAATTGAAATTCTTCGGAGGCCATACCCTAATCCTTTTCAATATGCAATAGATCTTGAGCTCGAGACTCATCAACCTTTTAGATACCCCAAAAGAAGTGGATTTACAAAGTTCGGTCAAGGCATCAAATTAAAGTTTCGTAGAACTCCTAAGGCTTAACTGTAAAATTTAAGATAAAAAGTATACACTTTTGGACAACCCAATCAAATACAGCGAGAGAACCTTCCCTGCTGGGCGAAATGGTGAATATTTTAATCGTAAAAAGTTAACTAGAGAGACCTACGGTCGATACTGGCAGCCTAACAAACACTGTCTTTAAGTTTGCAAACTCTTAAATTGATAAACCGACAGTTCTGGATAGAATACTACCAAGTCGTGGAAACCCTTAACGGCTTTAGAGGACTTGGTGAGATAATATGCAAAGAACACTCCAAACGATCTGTTTTGTGAAAGTTTGACGTGGAATGGATGAAGTCAAATGCGTAATCTTTAGACTTTTTAATAAATATGGATGCAATAGCAGCAGAAAAGAGCTCATCCCTTCTCAACGGCCATAAACTGAAAACATATTACCAAATATTAGCGGAGAATTTAAACAGTTTGCCCGCTTATAAATAACTGGACTGCTTGCCTCACCTCCCAGTGGTAGTCCCCGCTAACTGCATGGTAAACCCGTCCTCTTGCAGACTAAAATGGCAAAAGCATGCTCAGCCAATAGCATAATACTGGCCTACGATATAATAGGGCTCATAGGGCAAGAAGTCTTGAGCTTCCGACACGTGACCGAACGTCTTATGACGCATCAAGAATAAATTCGGTAACACAAGCCTTATTCTCGCCAGTACCCTTCCTTAAAACAAGCACGACGCCACCAAAGAATGAGCATAGGACATATGAGCAATATACTAAGTATGACGTCAAAACCGTACTAGGGCATTTTAACCCCAAATAGGAAAGAGGAGATCTTTAGAATGACAGCATAGACTAAACGTCACAACGTCAGCACGTCAAGACATGCCTCCAATATTCTGGACGTCCGAACATTCCGTAGAGCCAACAGTGACTCGGATCACCACCTTGTTGCAGTCAAGGTGTGAGTGCGAATATCTCAACGTCACAACAAAGAAGAACAACTGTGAAAAGATATAATGTAGTAAAGCTGTAATCGCAAGAGAACGCCAAAATTTTCGGTGAACGCGTATCCCGAAATCCCCCAACAACTATTATGCCGCTAGTATCAAGTATCGAAGAACCGTGGCAATGCTGCCAACGTGCAATTAGAGACGTCGCAACTGATGTGCACGACCTCCACGAAGATATCGCTGGTTTGATGAAGAATACTCACAAGCACATGTAACTAAGCACGAAGTCTACAAAACGGCGTTGCTACGAAGGACGAGACTTGCTCGTGAACTCTCCGAGCAGAAGAGGCGGGAGAACATCGGCTTTTCCAGAAAAAGAAAAACAGCACGAGAAACGCGCGATCGAGGATACTGAGAGGAATAATACACGAAAGTTTTACCAACAGGTGAAAAGAACGTGTCAAGGGAGGAAGACCCGTATAGAAGCCTGTAGAGATGAAAAAGGAAACCTTGTACTACAATAGAATCACAGTCGGTGATGAGAATATGGAAAAACTTTTTCTGCGGGCTGTATAAAGGCAACGAGCACAACGTTCGGCTGTCAGGCAGAGTAGACCATTCAACTTAGACGATGATAGTCAGAACTTCCATCCCCCTGACCAAATGAAATAGCAATATCTAAGCCGAATCCAACAAAACTGCTAGACCTGACGGCCTCCCGGCCAATCCATTCAAAGCTGCTCGAAGTGACTTTGTGGAAACTCTATATACGACCTTGATCATCCCCTTCCTACTGTATGCCGCTGAAGCATGAACTCTATCGAAAGCAGATAAAGTTATACTTGTTCATTTCGACAGAAAAATTCTTCAAACAGTTTCAACGAGAAACTATACGACCTATACAGCGACATCGATCTAGTAAAAAAAACTGCTCATATATGGCATGAGATGTTTAGGATATGCTCCGGCCCGCAGAAACTTCGAATCTAACCCGGAAGGACAAAGCAGTAAAGAAAGACCTTACCACACAAGTAGAAGAGGTCTTTAAACGACTTGAGGTGCGCAACTGGAGGCAGTTAGCTAAAGACCGGGCTTTTAGTTAAACTTCTGGCTCAGCCCGAACTGTAGCGACACTTAAGTAAGTAAGTACGTATAGTTCATAGTTGCAGACCCCACTTATTAAAAAGGGTGGGGTGAAGTTGGTTTTCGCTCCAAAATTGGATGGTCACGGTCATGAAACGTGAAAAATTTCAGTCCAGTCAGTAAAACCTCCTTTATCCTGAAGACTGTCGAGCGCATCCTAGGCAACCATCAACTTCATTACAATAAAAGCAACAACGTCATTCAAATCTCAGCACGCATTACTCAAAGAGATACGAAGTTATCTAAGTCATTGGATTGTTATCTTGCCTAGCACTAAAATTCTTCAGCCAAATAACCAAATATGATATTAAAACAACACCCCAGGATGGTGTCATTTCCATTGTGAACTCTGCAATGACTCATATTCCCAAAAAATTATCCTCTTAAAATGACGCAGAAAAAGCATGAATGTAATCGAGTTTGCGGCATGGTAATGTAAAACTAGTGCCAAGAATGTTCCTTGGAGAATTTTCAGAATTTTTAAAAACGAAGTGATATTTGAATATAACAATAAGGCGGAAAACCGGCATAGCCATTAATAGTCAGGGTGCTATCAAAGTCATTCCCTCTGTCCCTCAAACTATAACAATTAAAGAATATAGGAATGAGCCTGCCTCGCTCGATGGTCCATTCAAGGCAAACCTGATTTCGGTTCTGGGGGATAATAAAACTTATGAAAACGAACATGCTAACAAACTGGCAAAATCAGGGTCGGTCCTTGATTGTACCCATCCAGGAAAGGTCCTCATTTCGCTGTCAGCAGTAAATAAGATAATTCCTTCGTTAGAAAGTTTACAATCCCAGATGGACTAGGTTATGTCATTTCTGAATAGTTAAAAAAAAATTGGAGAAATTTACCACCACGAGAGATTGATTTATAGGAGATCTCGCAGCTACATTAGGTATTTTGTCTAACTCTTGCTCCCAAATTTCTAAGGCAGCGCCTAAAAAAGAATCAATTGTCCACTATGTACCCAGAGAAAAATATTAAAGAACAAATAACTAACATGAGTTGTGCTGATTAGATTATTCTCTTAATACATATTACCTTAACTCCTATCAAATTACCTATAAATCTAATCCAAACGGACGGCGCAGCAGATGAGCGCCTAAGGTGGCATGTGTAGTTCAAAGGGGTCCTAAATCACTCGGCTGATATTCTGAATCAAACCCTTAAAATTGCACAAAAAAAACTCGTATTGAAGACTAATGAAGACCATGGGTCATTATGATACTCGTACATCAAGTAAGAGTTCAGCCGGACTGTTCTTTGGATAAGTTGGCAGAAATTTTGCGAGCTTCAAGACCTACAATGACAACGAAGATCTGTTCTTACGCTATTTAGAAGATTTTACGACCTATCAGAAAGTATGTGACTAGACGAATATGGCATTTAAAGGAAGTACTCGGAGTTTCTCTGTCGGTTACTTTCTGTTTCAATAAACCTGTGTGTGTCTACCGCTTCTCTTTTAAGCCAGTCCTTGTTACAGCTTGTCACAGTACTGATAAGCTTAACACATAACGACCCTCGCATGGCGCTTTTGATTTGGATCAGTCTTGGTTAACTTACGAGTATTTAATGTTTGACCCTAACCCATTCAGACATTTTGGATCCATCTGTAAGCTAAACATATAAGTCACCGGGGGGTTGATTCCATTTGGTGAACGATTTGATGTAATCCTTCCCCGATGCAGCACAGAACGTCTGAATAAAAATTGAAGAATTGTAAAAGCATAAACTATCAAAGTATCTATCTTCTACCAACCACTATTAGTTTTTATGTATTGAAACTACATATCAACAAATTTCCACAGTTTATTAGCTATTTTAGCTATGCTCTTTGCTAGCTCTAACCAATCTGAATGCTTTTAACCTCAAATTATCATCTTGCGATACAACTCCAAATCATATCCTACAGCTCGACTGCATGTCTTACAAAATTGTATAGCATCAGGCGAATCATTGAATTGTCTGCTTCCTTACAATGTATATATAATAACTACTCTACTTGAAGAGTCATACGCCTATGGCTTTTGAATTGCATCATGACTACAGTCATCTTGTTCAATAAATTAATAAACCTTTATCGAAATGTGTTTTGCTATTATCCATTACCCCATTCTGTGGGCAAACAATCAATGCATCCCTGATTTTCCTCCATCTACCACTCTTCCCATTCACAATCAATTTGCTTCCAAATTACTTTTAGTGCCTTCATACCTCCGTGAGATCGTCACACAACAGTGTCTCAAAACTCCACGTTCATATAAATTCTGTATACCTACATACACGTATGTAGTTACTCGTATTCCTTCCAGGCCTTCCTTTTGAAAGTGAAAAATCGGAAAAGAGAAAAACCGTCCACTATGTCGTGACCAATTAGCCTACAGCGCACTTGCTGTGGCCACAGCTCCCAATTGCAGTTGCCGTAGCTACTTTGCAATATTAGAAGTTCGGGCGTGCCCCCATTATACCAGCAGGTCTCTAAATTACCCCTATCGACGGTATTAATACTAAATTCCATTCATTGTTTAGCATTCACTGACGTTCCCTGGAGACTTGCAGATTTAGATACTCTGTGCACAAACGCGGCATGAAATCAAATAGTTGTCATAATTACAATGAAATAGTAGCCCACGAGTGTCTAACTCAAGCGGGCGGTAGGCATAGGCATTCTCATTAGGTAAGCATACATATCTATCCATTAATACTCGTACCTCACTGGAAAGCATTGGATACAATCGCGACAGAATGTTGGTATTTAGCTTTATCCGATCGATTGATAGTAATTGGTTCACGCAATACTTGAAATAAGCGTCGCGTCGTGCAGAGTTCTGTCGTCAGCCAACATAGCACCGCCTTCAAAACGCGTACTTCACCTGAATTTTCTGTGGTACCTGATGGTGTTGTATAGTATACTCACCGTTGCGTCGCATTCGTCTCCTTAGACCACAATACCAACAAACAGAGGATACGGCTACGAGTATCTGTAATTCCGTTTCGCTTGAAATAATGTAAATTGATTTATTGCCTACAATCAGGTTCGGTTATCAAAGATATTTGGTTTAATTAAGTGGTACGCGCGGTCACAGATTGCGTGCTACTCTACACTCTATACAATCTATGAGTACAGTTTGGTATGGGAGCACTGCGTGCCTTCGTTTCTCTCACCCACCCCCGCCTGACTGGCCACAACCTCTTACATAGCATGAAATCGTTTATTACAAGAGCCAGAGACCAGAGTCTTTAAATAAGAGATTCGCACTCAGCACCGCTTCAGCACCTTTGGCATGGTCAGCATCGAGCTGGGCTTGTTTTTGTTTTTTTAGAAGCTCGTGGCCTGGCCTGTGCGCCTTATGCTCACGTTTTAAACCAACATTAATGTCTCAGTGGTAAAAGTGATTTTTGATTTAGTGTTATTTGAATTGTGTCGTTCGGTGATTTGTTGCCCGGCCTCGGGCTGCTTTCAACTCTCTGACTGGGCACACGAGTTTCTTCTAAGGACTTGGAGTGCAGTTTCTCACTTGTGATAGAGTTCTCCTTGCAGTTTAAGTGTCTGTTCCGTCTGTTCCGTCTGCTTCATCTGATCAGCTTGTTGTTTGTTGTGGACTGACTGCAAGAGGAATGTCATTAGGCTGGCGTGTGGTGTAACAAGTGTTTAGCGCTAACGAATTTGGCTACTAATGTTGTTTCGTGGGTGTCTGACTCGTAGATTGTATCATTTTCATTCATGATTTTCAAATTGACATTTAAACTAAATTGCACTTATTTTCTTTTGAGAATGTATGCTCAAGTGGGAGCGTTTATGTGATTGGATACTAATTACGATGTGCGTAGTTGATTGGGTACCAACATTTCAGTGCTACTACAATTGAAAACAACTTTTTTTCTGACAATATTGCGGTCTATGTATGGTATTGTAAAGTTATCGATCCAAGGTCTAATGTTGCAACAAAAAATCATTTACATAATTGAGCTTTGTAAATGTGGCGGAACAGGAAGACCATTTTCTAGTATCTCACATCAAATGTGAGTAAAATACTGCTCCAATCTGGAAAACGTTCTGAAAATTATTGCAGGAGTACAGAACGTATCTTGTGTTTTACGTGGACACCTGCCGTGAAGGCCACGGAGCGCCTACGCTACTAACAGGATTAAAATAATGCATCAATCAACACATCACTAGATTTCGTGTGTAAGGCACGATCTTCTCCCTTGGTATAGGGTTGAGGCCTATCTAAAACCTCTGCCATTCTGTGTGTCATGGCACCCGGTAGCAATGCAACTCCACATCGAGCAGACCAATTAGCGCTACGGCTATCAAATAGCTGCGCACAGGTCATAGCACGCTACAACATATACTCAGTCACATGATGTCCATACACCACTTGGTCTACTCTCCCCGCGATTATGGGTATAAACCACAGCCACCACGATACTCCCACAAGTGGGCCAACTCCTAGGTCAGGCCGGAACTAAGTTCCGGAGGCTCCTGACCTCCCGTGGTACCAGAATATAGCCTCCGGTCCAGCTTCGCAACCTTGCGGTTACTTCCAGTGGGGCACCTTATTGCCCAGGACTGGCCGCCTTTTGGCCCTGCTCACTAAGCTCCAGGGTTGAGCTGCTTATTTCGACGCCTAGCAAACACTATGTTCGCATAGTCCTGAATCCTTGCTATTTGCGCGTTGTCAGTTAGAACACGTCACAAACACCGTCTTCAAAACCTACGCCCATAGCTTCAAGATCTCTAACATCATCATGTCGCTAACATTCACACAAAATGTATATCCAGTCCTCAAAAGGAGCTCCACACGAGCAGCCTTCCACCTGGAGTAGGCCCCTATTATGCAAACCATGACCAGTAAGAAGAAAGCCCAAGTTGAGGTTAAAACTTAGCTCTGGCCGCTCTAGCATGAATAAGACATTCTTCAGGAAACGGTAAGTGACTCTGCCGTTTACGCTATCGTCCCATCTAGATTGCCATCTAGATATGACGCATTCGTCTAGCAAGCGCTTACGGTCCCGGAAGGACATCTGGTTGACTCCATTGTCAGACACCCAATCACGTTCTCTTAGTGGTATACCTCTCCTCACTTTGAAGGCTAGTCCACGACGGATAGCTTCCAAGTCACGGGGTGGTACTTCCAACAACACCTGTAGTGCCTCTGTAGAGACAGTGCGGCAAACGGGTAAACAGCCAAGTAAGACCACTCTGTGGCAAGAGAGGATCTTTTTAAGACCCCACTTTGTCATGACTATGTCATTCCACACTGATGCCCCGAATGTTGCACAAGCAACAAAAGGCCACCATATATGGTGCGCACAGCACGCCTACCAAGCCCCCAGTCAGACCGCATAATGCACCTTACCTGTCCCACAACGTTTGTGAGTTTGTCCTTGATTCTTTCCAAATGTAGTAAGAAGATTATGCCCAGATACTTGACTTGCGTCACATAACTAAGGGTATCACCATTCAAACGGATTGTGGGAGGTCGTCGTTGAAATGAGTTTCCCTTGAGGACCATCATTACAGACTTTTCCTCTGATACGGCGACGCCTGCACTGTCGCTCCAGGCCGCGACGATTTGGATTACCCTGTTTCCCATTTCTTGCAACACTCTCCTGGAGCGTCCCTCAAGAATAAGTAACAGGTCATCCGCATATGCGCAGAACTTGCAGGTCTCACGTGGGTCCATCATGAGGTTCCAAATGAATGGACCACAGATAGAGCCCTGAGGACATCCACGCTCCACACTTTCATTTAAACCTGCATTCGTTGCACATGCGCTTCTGCCAGAAAAGTAGCTTTTCCAAAGCTCAATTTCCCGGCATCCCACATCCTGCAATCTACGAAACACACTTCCCCAGCTTAAGTTGTCAAAAGCACCTTTAAAATCTATAAAGATGCCTCAGACATAGTTTTCCCTACTTGCCTGGACACATTCTTTGACATATGCCCAAGCGTCCTCAATAGACATGCCTTTTTTGAATCCGAATTGGAAAGGAGACATTGGTTCGGTCATATTCTCCAGAAGTCTTTCCATCATAACCCTTTCCAGTACATTTCCAAGTACCTGAAGCAGGCTGATGCCCCGATAGGATCCAGGGTTTGACCTAATCCTGTCGGGAGACTTCAGTAGAACGACCACCTTTGCCTCCTTCCAACCCAACGGAAAGTGATTCGCCTCAATGCATCTGCTGAAAGTGTATCCTACTCGTAGATAATCCGGAACGACTTTCCAAATGGCTTTCACCATTTCGCCAGTCATTCCGTCTAGTCCAGGAGACCTCTTTGAACGGAGAAATGAAACAGCGTGTTCCACCTCCTCGGTTCGCAGTTCTGAGTTGGGAACTGATTCTGTAGCCAGAGGGGCCACAGCTCGGTCATCTCTAGGGAAGAATGCATTAAGTAAGGCACCTATGCAGTCACTCCACTCCCTATGTGTAGTATCACCCACACATATGCGTCCCTATTTGAATCTGCGAATCTTCTCCAGTCTTCTTAATTGACTTGGACAATCATTCTCTTGTACTCAGCAAGGCATCGCCGGAAGGCAGAGCCCAACTGAGTCAAGTTTTCAGCGTTGGTAGCCCGAGCCCTTTGGAATTTCTTCCTTAGTTTTCGGACGCATTCAGACTGCGTGTCCATCACTTCACACTTTTGAGATTAACCTTACGGCTCCTCTCAAAGAGATCTTCGTTGACACGCCACACACACTCGTTGGTGTACTCGATCTGCTGATCGATGTTCAGGCTTCCATACACCCCAAGGGGTATCGAGGATACCTCTGCAAGTATATGGGAACCGTACACATTCCAGTCAGCATTCCGAGTGTACCATCTCCTTTCTAACCTAAGCGCCCTAACAGTGTCCTCTTAGGTGACCTCAACTTGTATCCAGCTGTGGTCACTTATGCTTCTGGAGATTTTCCATGAAAAAGAGAACGCCCAGGAGTACAGAACGTTCCATGATTTTTAACGTAAACCACCTGTCATAAGACCTTATGTTTACGAGATGCCCATACATCCGTAGGGAGCAAGGATACGCCTTGCCATCGCTCGCCACAAATTCGGAACTGTGTTGGAGGCACAAGTTTCACCCTTGGTATGAGTCGAGGCCGACCTAAAACCTCTTACTGTTCTTAGGGTCACAGCACCCAGTACTTATTTGCTACTCTACTCGTACAATGGGTTAAACCAAAAGAAAACCCTTCCCGCGATTTGGGTTTAAACCACAGCCACCATGATGCTCCCACAATGAGGCCTACCTCTAACAAGTCAGGCCCGGACCGAAATCCGGGGGGCTCCTGACTCCCGTGGTACCTGGTATGGACTACTGGTGGTCAAGCTGCCAACAAGACCTATGACCGGCATCTTGTTACTGGTCAAATCATAGCAACCATTCAGAGGCAATATGTTTACGATAAGACCAGTAATATGCTCTGCCCCCGCTTTTTATTAGACAGCGTCATTGATGGGTGAAGTCTTGATAATTGGGCGGGGGCCCTTGCAGGAGTACAGCCCGATTCTACCTACAAAAATATCACCTCATTAATATTCCTTTGAATGACGGAACGAAGAAATGCACCGCGGCTAATGCATATAGGAATTGCCTCTAGTTCCCGGCATATGGTTTAATCATTCAACGAATACAATAAAAACCAGATCAGACTCAATATAAGCGCACTTTAGAGCTCATAATTAAGTTAGTTTTAGCTCGTTTTAAGCTTTTAATATCGAAAAGAAAAAAGACGAAGACGAGCTGAATATTGCAAAATCTGTCAAAACCTGTTACCAAAAGTCGATGAGAATGGCAGGAATGAAAAATACATTGCAGTCGAATATGATTGATTGCCACCCCGATTCTTCTTCAACTTTTGCTATAATACTCGAATATGTACGTACCATATGTATATAAACATTACGCCTATACCGTTGTCAAGCCAGAGAAGGCTCAGTGAATTGAATTTTCTAATGCAAAGCCCTAAATTCTCGAAATAGCTTGGAAGTAGTGGAAAGTAGGTGATGGTTTCTACTAATGGTGTTGTCATTAGAAATGCGTATTTCCTCGCTTGACAATCCGCTTGCCGGATTATACATCTCACCAAAAGTTGAAAGGTAGCTTCAGGGTCGATAAAAGTACTCAACCGTAAGTCACTTCTGTCGAACACATGCTAAGATCAATCTATTAAATTTTGAAGGGCAGTTTTTTACCTAAGCTCTTCTCTCTCATTAATTATCCTCAGGCCCTTCAGTAAGAACAAAAGCAGACTTGTGAATTTGAATTCGTTATGGTTGTCAGAGATTCAGTGGGCTAGTGTCAGGCTACCAAATAAGGTTGTCTTCAGAGTTGGAAATAACTAATTTACCATTTTGCGTAAAACCTTTCCTATCGACACCACTGATTTTAATGCCTTTCAAGTTGGAAAAACGTACTAAATGGGCTAATTTGTCACCAACACTCATAACAGATACCAGATACGCATACAAACCAGCTACTCAGTTCATTTTCACGTGCATATACAGGGTGTCCCAAAAATCAACGTCAAGCCGGAAACGGGTGATAGGTAAAATGGTGTCGGTTATCACAAAATTATAAAAAAAAATCTAAGTCATATACTTTTAAAATTATTGGCATTACGAAAAAAAAGAGAAATCTGACACCCTGTGACGGTCTTTCAAATACTGTGACCTCAAATCTCAGCTTTTCTTCGATTTTTTTTAAATCAGGTGAACGGGCTGGCCACGAAATTGTACCAGACCGCCCTATCCCGGGGAGTGGGACTATTACCAATCGAGGAACTCTCGTTCTGTGCGAGCACAATTCGCTGGGCAGCCATCTTGTTGATACCACATGCATGCATAAATATTTAGTAGCACGTCTTCCAATAAATTTGGTAAGTGGTTCTCCAAAAAATCTAAATAAACTTCGGCATTCAAATTCTGGGGCAGCTTGAATGGGCCAATAATTCTATCATTCAAAATTCCCGTCCACATGTTTACTTTAAAACGGTACTGTGATTTATCTTCTCGCATCAAATGTGGATTTTCCAGGTGCCGCTCGTGCAAATTGGGGAGGTTCATGTAACCTTCCTTTTTAAAAGTTGATACCCCCGACCATAGAATCTTTTCGAAGAATTTCGGATCCTCTCGGATCCTCTCGGATCCTCTCTGAACCTCTACAACATCGTTTAACAAAATTGCACTCTTTCTGGGTAATCTCGGGGTAGCAGACTTTGGACATTGGTGGTGGCCGTGGTGTAGTGGTACTAGCAATCGCTTCTCACTCGGAAGGTCAAGGTTCGAATCCTAGCCACAGCAAGCTTTCATTTGTGTGTGTAATCGGAACTCAGTCAGAAAAATCTGCGTGTGAAGGCATAACACTGACATGTAGATTTGGCTGTTATAGGGTTTTCAAGCACAAAACAACCGTTAAAATTCACAACCTGAATCATTCCGAGTGAAGAAAATCTCTCCGTCCTATTCGGACTCCCACCATTAGAGAGTCAATATCAACAAACCAAACACACCTGAGTTTCAAACCACTACATAACAACAATGCTTTCCTTTCTCCTCCTTCTATCTTTCCGCCCGCGCCAAGGCAACAGTAAAAGGGTATCATAACCCCCTTAGGCGCGCGTAAATTATAAAACAAAAAAGACTTTGGACTCGTTGTACATTGTACGGACGGAGCTGGTTATTCCTTAGAACTCAGTGTGCTGTACTTTTGGGCACTCATATGCTTTCTTCAATTGCACGTACTGAGGTACTAGGGTCTTGTGCGACTGCTTGTAAGACTTCGTCCTCGTAGGACATGACGGGTCTTCCCTCACTAACCCTCTGAGAATGACCGGTGCACATTTACAAACACTCGATGACATTCACCCTACACAATCACGGGATCATCGATCAACACTAGTCCAGGAGAAATCCAAGTTCGACAGAAACGGTCAGATAGCAAACCAAAGTCGCAATGCAATAAAGTCCAATAAAGAAAGCCAAAGTTGTAAGCACGAAATCAGCACGAATACAGAATAATGCGCTGTAAGCGAAGGAGCGTAACGTACTGCAGTATTGGATGATGTGCCTATGCGTCACTGCTTGACAAGGGTGGCATCTCTATCTGTTTCACTCACGCTAGTCGAAATGGCGTGTTTGTCCGTCTCAATCACAGCGTCACTGTCTGTCTCGCTCACACTTGGTACTCATTTTAACTTATTAAAAAGAATTAACTATGAACCGAGTCTCTTTAACAAAATATTATTTTTGTCCTCACTTAAACGTTAGTCTAGCAAGTGTCATACCATTTTAGAATCCAGTCTAAATACGCCATCTTTTTAAAGTTACTTGCCAAAATGGCATAGTATATTTTTTTGTCAGTACAGTCAGTTCAAATTGGGTGATTAATGATTTTCAGATACATGGATGGACAAAAAAGCAATATTTTAGTTAAAACCGATATAATTATGTTTCAATTTTGGACCGTAATTTACAGAAGAGTTACGTATCAAAAAAAAATTGAAGAAGAGCAAAGCTTTGCGGTCACAGTACTTGAAAGATGTCACAGGGTGTCAATTTTCTCGATTTTTTTTGAATGCCAATAATTTTAAAATTACATGACTTAGTTTTTCTTTTTTATAATTTTTTGATAACCGACACCACTTGACGTTGTTTTTTGGGACACCCTGTATAAGCTGGTATTAATCTTATTAGCTGAGAAGTAAGTTTGAAAAAAGTGTCTGTGCGTTTCTGCTTTCGACTCGCTGAAAGTGATCGAGGACATTGTGGTGATTCCACCGAAGGTTTTTTCTATTCGTCGAAGTTCTTTGCATCCTCTTCGTTGTGGTCTCTAAAGATTCCGGGCTTATCTCAAATGCCACTATCAACAAAATAGTCTGATTAGTATTGGATGAATTTTATTTTGACAGTAGAATCAGATCGCAGGGAGAATAAGTGACAATCAAATTTGGTTTCGAAATTATGGAATGACAACAAAATAAGTACTCTTCCTTCAGTAGATCGCTCGCCACATAGAAGTGAGAAACCACATAAGCATACAATTTCATACACCCATTATTTGTAAAACAGAAAATCTGCTACGAGCGTTGAATCTGAGCAAATATAGGGATATAGATAATAACTGGGGGGTCTTATTGTATTGTAGTTTCAGAAATTGAACGTCCATTAGAGATAAAAATCCCTGTTCTTAACATATTTTTAAATATCTAATGCCAATTAATTTTCGTTTTTAAAAATATACACCCCTTGCTTTATTCTTTTTTTGTAGAAGTTAAAGGGTACCTCTACACTAGGCTCGAGCTTTTTTTTTCACGTTACGAATAGTATTAAAATCACAATGAAGTGTGAATCATTTCATCCACCGGACACTCTACTCCTACGGATAATAACATTTAAAGGCAAAACATCTCCTGATACCTTCCAGCTTGGAATTGTTTTAGGCGGCAGAACAGCGGAGATTATCTTTAACATCTATGCCACGAGGCAAGAAAATATTTATTACCGTTGTTAGTTATACTTGTATCAAGCTGAGTGGAAGCAATGAAATTTGAAGTATTTCGCCCTTTTTATTTGTATCCGTGCTTTCCTAAACATGTTAAAAACAAGATTTCATTACGAATATTTTACTAAGTAATTTCAACCACAATGATTGAGGTAGTGAATCTTACAGAGGATAACCTGAAAATAAAAGAACTCTGATTTCAACTCCTCTTTGTACAAATACGATTCAAGGGCTCATTCTTTTTTTTTTAAATAATTAGCACGCGCTAAAGTGGTTATTATGCCCTTAAAATGCTTACGTACAGCGCGGGCAAAGAAAACTTGGGGAGCAAGAAAAAGAGGTACCCATATACGTTGGTCTCAAATATTTACAAGTTACAATGACTAGGAAATAGAGAGCTACGCAGGGCATTCCATAAGCGAGTTGTACGGCTTAAGAACGAATCACGGTATCTCATTATAAGACCGAAAATAGGCTTGAGGGTCTACTGATGAGTACTCATTGTTGTCTATGGTGGTTTACCTTCAGCTCCCTGGTCAGTTGAATTTTGTGCGGGTGCAGGCCAAAGTCAGGACGCATAATTCACCAAGTTGTGGTCTGCGAAAGGCCGAGTTCTTGTGAGCGACGTGAAATCGACTGCCTCGGATTCTTCTGCACACACACTCACGGACAGCACGATGTTTTCGGCAGATCTTGCGTTTCGTCGACGTACGGGTGTTGGTTTATCGTTTACTGAACCAGTGGACTCAAATTCATCTAGCACTCCGCGAATAGCCCCCTCGGTAGAACGATTATGACGACCGTAAAATAGGCAAAGCGCGCGGAAAATTTTCCGAACAGAACACCCATTTTGATAAAACAATTTTATCATTTGCACGTGTTGCTGAACGCTATGTCCATCCATGGTGGTTTGACAAAAGAGACAGAATAAATGACACCCAATTTGACAGATGTAGCTTTAACAATATGGCCGCTATCAACCGATGTCCCTATTGGAAGACCCTGTAGGATTGTAAGGATGAGTTTAGTTGTGAATAAAGGCAAAACCAAGTACTACTGTATGCTGCAATTAAGAATGGATATATAATAAAGGCGAATCGGTAATAGCATCAAAATAAACAGCTACAGCTTTGAGGTAGTTAGGGATTTTGTCTGCCTTGGTACCGCTTTTGACTTTATAATGATTCTTCAAAAAAACCACACACTTGCTATTTGCTACAGGAAAGCAACTGAAGTAAATACTTTTATTAGGAAACCCTAAGGAGGCTCTTTGTAAGACCATTATCATCCTAGTCATGTTGTTTGACGCAGAAGCGGAATTTATTCAGAAAATTAAAAATACAAGTTTATTCATCTAAACCTACATATATTGTCCCCTTCAAAGTAATCCCCATCGACTGCAACACACTTATGCCAGCGCTTGATCCAATCCTCGAAACATTTTTAATAATCGGTTTTCGGTGTGTCTATCAGTGCTTCCTGCGATTTTTCCATTACTTCCTCTCGGCTGCTGAAACGCCTTCCCCGTTGTAGTTTTTTTAACTCGATTGAACAGAAAGAAGTCACAGGGAGCCAAATCAGGTGAATTCGGTGGCTGTTGGATGGTATTTGTTGCATTTTTCGTCAAAAAATTACGAATAATGATGGCACTGTGCGACGGTGCGTTATCATGGTGCAAAATCCACGAGTTTTCTGCCCACAATTCTGGTCTTTTTCGGCGAATTGCTTCACGCAAACGTCTCATAACGCCCAGATACTCGTAATACTCCTTGTTTACTGTCTGGCCTTCTAGCAAAAATTCATGATGCACTACACCGTTATAATCCATGAAAACCGTGAGTATTGCCCTCTTTTTTGACTGAAAAAGACGTGGTTTGTTTGGTCTCGGTTCATTTGGTGAACGCCAATCACTTGCCTGATGTCTGGATTGTGTGTTGTACTCATAAACCCACGTCTCGTCTCCAGTAATGATCCTTTTGATGAAAGTGGGATCGGATTCAGCCTCGCAAATCATCTCTTTTGCGACGTCAGCATGGTCTCTTTTTTGGCACCAACTTTGCTGCTACACGAATGTTTTCGTCGGCTTTCGATGTCGATGGTCTGCCACTGCGTTCATCATCTTTGATTGACTCACGACCACTTTTGAACCGCTCGTGTCACTAGTAAACGATTGTTTCTTTAGAGAATCGTTGCCGAAATACTTTTCCAATATTTCCAACGTTCGCGCACCATGAAATCCGTTTTTTACGCAAAATTTAGTACAAGTTCGTTGTTGCAAATTTAATTCCATTTCTAAAATTGTAAAAAATCGCCAACACACACAGAGATAAATGTAGTCTTGGCTACGTAACTTTTGCAAATTTCAAGCCATGACGCTAAGATTTAGAGGGTATGTCAACAACAGACTTACCAACTTAAAAAAAAAACAGAGCTCAAATCGGAACAATAGGAGCGCCACACTGTGATTATTCCGGGAACTTTTTGAGGTGGTAAACGAAGGCGGCTAAAGATATTCTTGGTCGTCTTGAATATAAGATTCTTCGAGCGATATTTGGGCCCATTTGTATTTATAGGCTTTGAAGAAGGAAACGCAATAGTACACAAAACTCTACGAGCTGTAGACCGACATCGACTTGGCCAGAATCAGAAAAGTGCACCCAAGTAGCCTAATATAGGTAGACCATATTGAGTGAATGAATATTAACAGTCCTGGCCGAATATTATACAAGAGCTTTGTATATAAGGAGGGACTGGAGTAGGAAAAGATCGAGGTAGGTTACCCACTCATGCTCGCAGCTATTCCGGAGTACGCAACTGGAGACAGTAAGCCAAAGATCGCGCTAACTAGGGAGAATTATTGGTTGAGGCCCCAGTTCATCCTGTCTAAGTAAATTAGTAAATAAAAGTAGAAATTAGTGCCCGAATAATGTTTTGCTTTGACTAACTATAAATAGTTTAATGTGTGTGTTCAATCATTATATGCGCTATATATCTGGTGATGGCAAAAATAGATCTAGAAATGATCTAGCCACATCACTCAAAGTTTCAAACTTTCTTCCCTCAGACCAATATGTTGAGAGACGAAAAAATGCTGAAATTGCGTCCTTTATAGCGATTGATCCATTTCCTATTTTTTAACCTAAAAAACCAGCTTTTAATGCAACAATCATAGCCGAGATAATTGTAGCCACACCTCGACCAGAAAATGATTGACATTTTGATTCGACAAGCTCACATATGTACTAAATACGAGTAAAAGGTTTAAAATCTAAAAACGTATTTCTGCATGATTTGATTGCCACCCATAGTGCAACCAGGTACATATTCGTACACATATACCTATGTTTGCATTTTCTAAGCAAAATGCTGCAATAAGTGGCCACATAACTTTTAAGGTGAATGTTCACTGCCACTACTCGTGCTTAAGTCTTGAATTTATGAGCTTCACCGTTCTGTTGATGGACACAAAATCCCAGCTGCAAGCACATAAGCAAGCAATAACTGCCACTAACATTTAAGTTTAATTTATCTTCTTACCTCCAAAGCGGTACTTTGGCTTAAATCTGCCCCAAATATGTACATATTCGTACTTGAGTGTGGATTAATGCTTACTTTGTAGTAAACATATGGATGGATTTATGATACCAAGTCCAAGTAAATCTACGAGTATATCACGAAGAAAACACAATCGAATAACATCAAGAAGCAGTTTAGTGCGGAAGCTATATCTGTCATGAAAGGCGATCCCTTACCTAGATTTCTACAGCTTATAACAACTTTTTTTTTACTCGTATATCCTTTGTTTTTGCGATTCATAAAAACACTCCTCCAGGCTGCACGCATGCTCGTTATCCAATTGAAAGCCAAATACAACTAGGGGGCAATTGAATAATCTAGGCCGGCATCTTCCATATAAATTACCAGATCGCATTAAGATCCTCAATAGATATCAACGATCGTATTGGTTCCCAACTACAACGAAATACGAGTATGTACAATCCAAATTTAGGGGCGACTTTCTTCTACTCGCATTTGTCGCATGTCGCAACTAAAATATAAGCAGTTACAAGTATCTGCAATTCTTTCCCGAGGGTAGAAGTGGAAATACGAATAGTAACGAACGATCGTGGTAGGCGCAACATTTAAACAATATGCCGCGATCGTCGCAAGATACAATCGTGATTGCACGCCTCTTAAGAGAAAGGGAGGAATGAGAAAAATAAACCATTGAATAATGCTCGTATTTGTATCTACAGGGTAACACATTTACAGTATCTACTCTCTGCTCAAGACGCGCTGCTAATCTGCATAAACATGGCCATCGTTTTATAGAATATGTCTATCTGTGTGATAGCAATCTACGTATTCGTACTATAGTAGTGCTGGTACTGGTGGCGCGTTAAAAAAATTAAGTAAATCCAAAGACGAGAAATATTGGGAGTACGGAACGGGTACAGCGAATGAAGATGTTCTCTGGGATTGTTATATTCTAATGTTCTTCCGATTATCATTATGAATATCAATGAGCAAACAACTTAATATGGGGGTGCTTCGGAGTCTCCGTAGCAATATCCACGCTCAACAATTCAAGTAGCAAAAGCAAGTTGTGTCACATTGTGTAATGGGCCAGAATGGCAGGTTCATTTCAAGAACCACCTCAGGAACGTGATATTAAGTAACGATTTTTAGATTGCTTTGATGCCTCCTCGGTTTGCTTAATAAAGTAAGTTCACTGCAGATGGATAACATACCTATAATCATATCAGTGTAGCTTAAGGGGGCCATTGATTACCGTCTATTTGCGGAGGTACGCGAAGATTTTGCCGCTTCCTTTAAAACTAGGATTACATTTCCTAGCATGATTATCAAGGCTTGTTTTCGGAGATTGAAGAAACATAGCTCAACTAATGACGGCAGTTCCTGATAGCTAGTATATAGTATATATACAAATGCATCTACCAAGGTATAAAAATAATAATAAAATACTGAAACTGTCAACAACTAACGAAAAAATACAAGTACTTCTCCCGCCTTGTTCAGTTTGCTTCCGCTTCCTTGTCAGCAACGAAGTCTTGTATTTTCTATCAAATAAGGCTGAAATTGTTGACGTGGTTTATGGGGTATGTATGTTGTTTATACACCTTACCATGAGTTCTCAAAAGTCCCCCATATCTCAATTTATACAAGGTGGCGCAAAACTAATCACCCTATCGGAAGATGGTATAAGTTTTGCAAATGCCATCGTACGTCAATCATATTTTACATTTGTGAACTAGACAGCTGCAGTATACAAATAGAAAAGCAATGGAGCGCTGTACTCGGCAAGAGCATGAAATAATTATGTCGATGTTTTTGGCCAATAATCGGTCGGTTATGTTAGCGCAGAGTGAATTTCGACGTCGATTTTCTAATCGTGTCGAGCCAACTGGGCAAACATTCCGGCGCTTAGCTACTCGACTCGAACAGAATGGAACGACAGGAGACCATGCAGGGCGTGGCCGCCACCAGACCAGGCCGAGAATACCGCGGCTGTGGTTGCCGATGTCGCTGAGAACGAAGAAACATCAACCAGGCGACGGGCCACGCAATTGGGCATCACCAGACGGACTCTAAAGCGAAATTTAGTGAAAAACTTATACATGTTCCCGTACAAAGTGCAAACAGTGCATCAGTTAATGCCTCCTGACCGCCAGTCGCGTGTGAATTACTGTAAAGCCATCCTCAATCTCAACAACGAAGAGGACGATTTTGTGTCGAAAATCATCATGAGCGACGGGACACATTTCCACTTAAGCGGTTACGTCAATAAGCAAAATTTTCGTTTCTGGGGCACTGAAAATCCGCGTGTGATACACGTAGAGCCATTACATCCACTCAAAGACACTGTGTGGTGCGGCGTTCACGCGGGAGGAGTGATTGGACCGTATTTGTTTGAGGACGCCATCGGCACTGTTACTGCCGAACGCTACAGGGCCATGATAAACGACTTCTTACTGCCGGAATTGGACAAGACGGTGCAACCACACACACAGCCCGAGCCATAATGGATATTGTTAAGGAAGCGTCTCCTTAACAATATGGCCAGCAAGATCGCTCGATTTAACCATCCCAGACTTCTTTCTCTGGGGCTACGGAAAATCATGGAAAATGCGATAAAACTGTCACAAATGTGTATCAACACTGGCGGCAGCCTCTTTTTTCTTATTTAGTAAAAAAAGTAATTTAAAAACAAAATTTTATGATTAATTTTGTGCCACCTTGTATAAAGGATTCTTCTGATTAGCTCAAATGATGGCGATGCATACTAATACTCGTGATGTATTTATTCGAAGATCTGACTTCTGGGCGTATCGTTCAAATACAAACTTTTCTCTCAGTCATATAAAGTGTGCCTGAAACGAAGCCCATAGAAAACCAAGACAATAAAGATCTTCGTCTTGCGAATTAAGTTACTTAGCAACAACTTAACGCCGGAAAATAACGGAAAGCTTCAAGGATGCTATTGATTATTTTGAAATTTCACTTGCCGACTATGTTTTTGCTCATGAGCAACCCAATTTTAGGTGATCGAAATTCTAGAGAGATCCGGATCAAATTCCTCGATAATTTCGATCCCCAGGACGTTATTCTAACATGAGATGAATTTTGTTAAATTTTAAACTAAAAAAAAAGATGATGAGAGGCTGAGATGGAGCAGAGGGTAGTCTTTAGGAAGAGTTTGCTTATGTGAATGCAGTTTGACTGGACTTGGGTTAATGATATCCATAGTTTGTTGACTAAGGATCGAAAGAGGGGACCAAATTTAAGATACAGTGGTTAGTATTTAGCAAGATAAAAGCGGATAGAATACAACTTCGCTGTACAGCTAAAAGTGGTGTAAAAGATTACCAGACTTGAAAAGAGACCGAAGAAAAATTAAATAACATTTGGCTTGGAAGATTCCTTAGATCAGAGCTTGAGAAAGCCCAATAGATAGTGGGTTTTTCTTATGTGGTAATGACGTGGGAACGGAAATTCAGTTTGTTGTCACAAGTAATACGTTAATTGTCATTATGGAGACAAGTCCAGTTTTAATAAAATAATTGGTTTTCCCTTTAAGCTATCTACAGACGAGCAACTAGTCGGCCAAATGGTTGACAGAATCGTTGTAATCATTTCCCAGACCAGTCGTCAAATATCAGTTGTTCTCTCTTTTTCATTGAAATTTAATCGTGCGGAATGAAAATGTTTGCAACTAAAATTTTATTAATGAGTATAATAATAGACGAACTTTCGGAAGACTAGGAGGTGTTAAATGTTATTAAAAAGAAAAGAATTTGGGTGAAAGATTGGTTGAATGCAAGACCGGAATTGACGCATACGCGATTTTTAAAAGCACGTATGCTTATGAAGAACTTTTGGAAATGGTGAAGCCATATATTGAAAAAAAAAAGAAACGGTTACGCATAGTGCAATAAGTCCAAATGAAAGACTATCTATAACGCTTCGTTTTTTGGAAAATGGTGGATCATACGAGGATATGAAATTTGTGACGGCTATTTCTCCACAAAGCTGTCACCTGTATAGGAATCGCCCATTGTTGAAAAGCCGGTGATGTGATTCTATTTTTTTTTGCAAGAGCATCAGGTCGTCGTAATACCATAGGTATATTAGGAATATGTTCTGTTTCTGATGAGCTTCCTGTTCTAAAAACGCTTTTTTTACTTTTTTCTGTTCTTTTCGGAAAAGTGTTCTAATATTATTAATTCTTTTTTTTTAATGCTGAATATTGGCGTTTATCTCTTTACATTTTGGCAGTAATTTTTATCAGGCTTATGATTAGCGACCCTATTTTTATAAATATCTGCCTTAATTGTGAACAAAGCCGGCAAGCAAACAATTAATTGTTTGTAATTGCAACGGACGTCATATTCGTCGAAAAAACACACGCACACACGGAAAACCAAATAGCGGCAGAGCACCAGAAAAAATTGAACTGCACTCAAAATCAAAATGAAATCATTTGTTTGGTTGCTGGTTTTCCTACACACATTCCAACTGGTTGGGTAAACACAAACCGACAAATCTAAACATTTTGATTTTTCAACGACTGGTTGGCAAACTAGATGAAATCGTTCAGCTTATCGTCAGACTGACAAAAACACGGGTTATTTGCAACCAGTCTGTCAACCAGTTGGCCGACTAGTTGCTCGTCTGTAGATAGCTTTAGGTGGCAACACTTTGCTCTCTTCTATGATACATGTGCTTCACTAAGACACTAAGCTTCTATTAAGATTGCTCGAAAAAGCCCTTGTTTGGTTTTAAGATAACTTTTAGTCGCCAAATCGAACATTCAAGACCAGTAGCCAAAAAGCGCCCCTATTCCACTGCATTGACGAATGGAGACAGGAAAATAATTAGGAAAACAAGCGGACATACAGAGCGGTCCAGCAGAAAACAAAGAGAGGGGTTCGCGAGGTCTACGAGCAGCAAATTGCTATCGGAACAATGAAATTCAGAAGTTTTACCAAAATGGAGAAGAATGGAGAAGGACACCTTATAGCAAAATCAGAGTCTGTGCTTAAAATCTGGAAAGTTTTTTTCTGCAGACTGTTCGACAGTGATGACGAACAACATCCACCATCCATCAGAGCAAATGAACTATTCAACATGGACAAAGAGCACCAACATTTCCTTCCACCCGATCTAGAATTCAGGACACCTAGACACAATGGCTTAACAGCCGAGTTATTTAAATTAGCAGGATGATTGCATATGGAGTTTACATACTTCAACTCATCTCTGAAATCTAGATCGACGAAAGTATGCCCGATGAATGGAACCTCAGCATCGATCCTAAGGAAGGATGCTCCCCCGAACCGCGTCAACTACAGGCGAATGAGTCTCTTCAATATCTCATATAAAATTCTCTCTGCCGTATTACGTGAACGTCCAGGACCCTTCAACAATCTGACCGACTCCTAGTGGTGTGGTTTTAGGACAGAAAAGCTCATCATGGATTTGATCACATTACCGCAGATCTTGGTGAAAACCTGAGAGTTCCAAATCGATACACACCCTTCATCGCTTTTAACAGCCTGATATGCCAGTATTTATAAAGACAAACTAATCAGTCTTGTATTGGTATGCCTGGCAAACTCTTTCAAAAATGCAAAATGACGAGAAGGACATAACTTATGGGAAATTTGCCTCAACCAAGGATGACCTAAAGTATGCCATTGTTGTACGAGTATAAAGGCTTGGAATACGCTGGACTCATGGACATACGAACGACAAAAGGAAGGGGACAAATAGTCATATAGAGGATACATTGCGGAATGACACTTCATCCCGCCAGCATCTCCACATTGTTTTTGAGGTCCATGGGAGGCTGGGCTTAGATCTGGAAAACGTCATCTTAAACGAACTATTGATAAACTCAAATTGACGTAGTAAGAAATGACGACCCTGCTGAATGAAATCGAAGCGAGTTTTAACTCGAGACCGCTTTGCCCGTTTTCCGATGATCCTCAAAGAATTGAGGCCTTAACACTAGGTCATGTCCTTATAGGAACAGCTTTGTTTGCGCAGAAAGAAACAGACTCAATGACAAAGAGGGATTAATCGAATTCAGAATACTTGATAACACACAACCAAAAGACTAACAACTACTTTAACCAAGATGGGCTTTAGGAAAAATAGCTGAGATACACCCTGGACAAGATAATGCGTGTTGTGGTCATTACAGTCAAGAAAAAAGATGGTGAAACAATAAAAAAGTAACCATGAATTAACAACAACATGCTTACTAGCTCAAGAGATGTAACCTGAAACTACAATTTATTTATTTATTTATCGAAAATAACTTACAAAAATAAATTTATAAATTACTTAAAATAGAAAGCATCAGGGCAACAAGACCATGGATGCCGTTTAGGGAAGGTTTGCAATGGAGAAAAGTTAACATGGAAGTAAAAATTAGTTCAGATTTCTTTGTATTTATTATGGTTTATTGTGGCATCTTTGACTCGCTGCAAGGATCCTATGTTGGATGAATCAAGCATTTCGGCTATGCGTAAATGTTTGTTTTCTGAAGAAACGGGTTCAGGGCTTGAGACTTGGTGAAAAACTGGACATTCCGCAAAGATATGCCAAACGGATAAGACCTCTTTACAATATACACATTCGTCGGGGGGGTCATGGGTGAAAAGATGTCGACTCGAAAATACAGTTATTCCCACTGTATTTCGGAAGAGAGTTATGCATTTTGCTCTGGAGAAGTTTTTACAGTAGGGAATCCTGAGATGTGTAGAACTAATTAGATCTTCCTTTTCAATTTCATTGAAGATTTTGCAGATAAGGTGGGGAACGCCTGGTAGTTCTTTTACTAGAGGGAAGCGAATCGCTTCTTTAGCTGTTGCGTCTACAATCTCGTTTCTTTCTATACCCACATATAAAACGGTCCGAGTGTAGTTAAGGGTTGAACAGTTATTATTAGCATTTTTGAATCCCGTCAAGATATTTAGGTTATCTGTGAGGATAAGTATCTTTTTATGGATAGAGCTAAAGAAAACGCTTTTTTCAGTGCCACCATTTCAGCTAGATAACTACCAGCTGCATCTGGAAGGATGCCTTGGGAAAGAGTGATGTTTTCATTTGTATCTAAAAGTTCAATCACTGCATAGGAGGTATTGTTATCTTTAAAAGACCCTTAAAGTTCTTGTCGGTTTAAAAGTTTGGATTAATTCTCGGTAATTGGAAAGGCTAATGTCGATGGGTAGTGTGTGCCTTTTCCAAGGGGGTGGTGCGGAATTGCTGTGGTGAAGTGACTTGTCCAGGGGAGAAAATCCGTGAGAGAGGTAAAACTGAGTATTTTATTCAAAGGAGAGATCGAGTTTGTCCTGTTTTGTTTTGACCTGGATATAATTTTGAGTGAAATTGAATGAAGTGATCGGGTGGAATCGGTTATTGCTTTGCTTATTAATTTAACTGATATTTTTTGTTTCAATGTGTTGATTGATTTAAAGCCTGCTTCTACTCTTAAGGCCTCAATTGGTATTGTTTTTAGGGCTCCTGTATCCGTCCGGAAACATTGGTTAATGGCTATGTCGATATTCTCCAAGTTTTGCTTAGAGTTCCACATGTATTGTATGAGCCCGTGCTGTAATGTGCCTTCCACCATAGACTTAGTTATTACCAAAGCTGTTTCAAGGTGTGGGCCTTTACGTCGAGAACATATCACTTTTAAGATGTTACTCCTCTGGACTTTTAGTTCTTTTTTTAGAACGACGAGTTAATTGTTTTCTACAAAGATGTAGAGATTCAATTTTGGAATTTGGAACGATTGCACCGGTTTTTTGGGTATGCGTAAACCCAACGAAGTCCAGTTTGTTTTTTGGTTGTGCAAGTTCAGCAATGAGTCCATCAATGTGAGCATTATATAGGTAAACCCATAAAGGAGACCCTTGGTATCCCATTTTCAAGTTATATTTTATTAGAGATAAAGCCATTGACGTCAATGCAGAAAGTCCTTCCAGTTAACAAGGATAAGATTACCTTTAAAATTTGTTCGAGGACTCCCCAGTTGTGCAGCTGCTCTATTATAGGAAAGATGGTAACACGGTCGAAGGTTTTTTCTAAATCAGATGACATAACAACACTGTTCTTACGAGATGAAAGGCTGTCCATTAGTTTATGCTCCATTAGGAGCAAAAGAGAGTGAACTCCTCTGTTTGCTCTAAATGCGTGTTGTTCATTACGTGTACATTTTTCCATCAATAAATCTATTTAAGAAAAATTAAAAGTTCTGAAAACAGTAGAGAAATGATGAAAAGAAAAAGGAAGCGTATCATCATCAGTCGTTCAAACAGTATCTACGCAAAAAACTTCTCGGAATCTTAGACGAATCGTACGGCGAACAATACGAACAGTAAATTAAAGAATCCAAAGTGATTCTACAAACCTTCCAGAATGATTTAGAGAGCCTGAGCAATGCTATAAAATCAAGCGACAAATATGTCGCTAAACAAAAATCTCTTGCTTTTTCAACATATGGGTCTTTAGCAATGATAAACTAACTTGTTACTGGATGCGTGGATTGATCTTCGCTATTGTAAAATCAATTTTCTTCTAATGACACCTGATCAACTTCATTCCATGGTGGAGGATTGGACGCATACTGGTTTATTAGAGCTACATAGATACATAGATTGCTGAAGGTGAAACCAAGAGCGTAGGAAAATGCCATATTTGAGTGTTTAAAGTCATACCAGTGCCAAAATCTCATAAAGGGGAATATATATACATTCAACTGTTAGTGGACTTCGAGAACTGCATTACGCATTGACCAGCAAAGATTTCAGTATATGCAGCAATAACAACGGAAAATATCATTGGAAACATCAGCATCCCGTTTCCAACTGAAGATCCAACACTAGTATGTTGTATGTGAAATGGACTTACTGACTCATACAACAGAGTTGCCTCCATTTTGCAACTTCAAAAGCATGAAACCATCTGCGATTTGGATTCAGTTAAACAACGAAAATAGTTGGATTTACGTATTAGACAACAGATATACGTTTAATATAATTTGCGACAGGAGGATTGTAGAAGCAACTTCTCAAAATGAGGACAAATTAACTATACAGCGAAGCTATATGTTAAAAACGGACACCAACTCTAAGGTCAATAATCAAAAAGGACAACAAAAAAGCCCAACACCCGCATTCATGGCTGTTTGCAGCTTCTGACTTTGAGTTCCAAATCAACACGGTCCGACAGGATGTATTGTACAATTACAAATGTAAATAAAATAGCCCACGAGACTACACCGCTTATCAGCTCTGTCGGCACTATAGGGCAACAGGACATCAGACACCTGCCGTCAGCATTAATTTACTCGTACCTGAACAGGACATGTCAGCAAAATTCACCAAATCTGTTAACATATAACGGGTGTTTCAACAAGAGGTGTACGACTTGAAAGGCTTACTATTTTGCAGTTGATGCACGCAGGCTTGGCATGTGATGGCAGAACTCATCTATAAATTTAGGAAATTTATCGTACAACACTACACAGTGGATCGTTGAATTTTATTACTAAAATTCACGTTCAATCGCGGCAATCATGCGAAAAATTCGTTCCAATTTTTCACGTAATCATTTCCCTCCTGCACAACATGTTTGTAATCAAAAAATTCCAAGAGATGGACTCGGTAAAAGATATAAAAACACCGAAACGCATACCCTGCAGTAAAAGAAAACATTGAGAACACCTACATTCGTCACAATTGACAGGAGCTTGATCTCTCCACAGCCACACTACGCCGAATTTTGACGAAATAATTGGCTCTTCCTGCGTGCAAGATTCGATTAACGCCATAAATGAAGCCGGCCGACCACTAGCAGCGCCGTACGTTCTTGGATTGGGTCTTGGAAAACATGCATGCTGACATTGATTTTTGCAAGAAAATCGTGTTTTCGGATAAGGGCCATTTCCACATTGGTGGCTACGTTTATAAGTAAAATTGTCGCATCTGGGGCATCAAAAATCCACAAGTGTAGAAGGAGGTGCACTCAGAACGAGTAAGTGTTTGTGCGGTGTATGGGCGGTAGGTGTCCTAGGGCTGCACTTTTTCGAAAATAAGGCCAGAAAAAAAAAAATCGCTCGATGGAGGGCGCTACAAAGACACGATATACAATTTTTTGTGGCCAGAGCTCGAGGATATGGACGACCTCTACTACTATGCTACGTGCAATACATAGTTTCCTGGTTGCGCAATTTCGGGTTTCGGAGACACACATTGGCCACCCAGATCGTGCGACTTAAAACCACTCTTTCCCTAGGGCTATGTTTGAAGCAAGGTCTATTCCAAACATCCGTAAACTATTAGAGCTGTGAAAGTCAACATTGAAGCAGCCTTCGAGCCCCAAGTACGAGGGTTGGCTGAAAAGTTTCCGACCGCAACGTAAAGATAGCGGCACTCGTCAATAAAAGCTAGTGAATGCAAGTTGTACATCTTTTGACAGCTACATACCGAAGTTTCAGTCATTTTGGACGCGCAGTTTTGCAGTTTTCAGTTGACAGTCGTTTGAGTGAATCGATGAGAGTGTTTTTTGTGAAAATTGTTATTAAATTCTGGTTTTTGAAAGGCAATACGGCTACGTAAATCAAAAATGAGTTGGACTCTGCACCGTCATTTACCGCAGTGAAATCTTGGGCAGCTGAATTTAAACGTGGCCGTAAAAGGACGTCCAAAACATTGCTAAAGTTCACCAAATGGTGTTAGACGACCGCCGAATTAAAGTGAGAGAGATAGTAGAGGCTATGAAAATGTCCAAAGAACGTGTTTGTTACATATTAAATCAAGATTTAGGCATGATAAAGCTATCGACGCGTTGGGTGCCGCGTTTGCTTACGTTAGACCAAAAACGTGTTCGAATGAACATTTCCAACGCTCTGTTGGCGCAGTTTTGGCGCCGATTAATTACTGTAGATGAAACTTGGATACACCATTATACGCCCGAAACAAAAATTCAGTCAAAACAGTGGACTGCAAAGGGCGAGCCGGCTCCAAAAAAAGCAAAAACTATTTTTTCGGCTGGAAAAGTGATGGCGACTGTTTTTTTGGGATAGTAAAGAAGTTATCGCATTCGGTTATCTTCAAAAAGGAAAAACCATTACAGGAGCATACTACGCATCATTACTTGCCAAGCTGAAGGCAGAAATTGCGGAAAAACGGCCACATTTACAGAAAAAGAAAATCCTGTTTCACCAAGACAACGCGCTGTCTCACACCTCATCGGTTACCATGGCGAAAATCCATGAACTACGGTTTGAACTGCTTGACCATCCGCCTTATTCATCAGATCTAGCCCCAAGCGACTTCTTTTTGTTCCCTCATCTAAAAACTGCGCTCGGAGGACAGAGATTTTCGTCAAATGAGGAGGCAATCACTTTCGTGAACAATTATTTTGCAGAGAAAAACGCCAAGTATTGGGTAAATAACTTAATTCGTGCGGTTTGCTAAGAGATGGCGTAACTTGTATTATTCCATTGTTGTTATTCCATTGGAACATGCGCTGGAAAGCTACTGTCACTGTACGTCATTTCAGTATATGTCATTCATCTGAAGCGTAAACAACAATAATTTTTTTTCACTCAAATATATCGAACTTTGTGCCTGAAAAAGTCTTTTTGCGGGGAGTTCTTCTTCATTACTTTAATATGAAGAAAACTGCTGCCGAAAGTCATCGTATTTTGGTGGAAGTTTATGGTGAACATGCGCTAGCTGAGCGAACGTGCCAAAAGTAGTTTACACGATTTAAAAGTGGTGATTTTGACTTGGAAGACGATGAACGTCCTGGGCAGCCAAAAAAGTTTGAAGATGAAGAACTGGAAGCATTACTCTATGAAGATTATTGCCAAACACAAGAAGAGCTCGTAGAATCTTTGGGTGTCACTCAAGCAGCCATTTCAAAATGCTTAAAAGCAGCTGGATATATTCAAAAGCAAGGAAATTGGGTTCCACATGAACTCAAGCCGAGAGACATCGAAAGGCGGTTTTGCATGTCCGAAATGCTGCTGGAACGCCACAAAAGGAAGTCATTTTTGCATCGGATTATTACTGGCGATGAAAAATGGATCCATTACTACAACCCCAAGCGCAAAAAATCATATGTGAAACCCGGCCAACCAGCCAAATCAACGGCAAAGCCGAATATCCATGGCGCGAAGGTAATGCTCTGTATTTGGTGGGATCAGATGGGTGTGCTGTGTTATGAGCTGCTAAAATCGGGTGAAACCATCAATGGACAACGCTACCGAACGCAATTAATCCGTTTGAAGAGAGCAGTGGTCGAAAAACGCCCGGAATATGCGACCAGACACGAGGCAATAGTTTTCCACCATGACAACGCTCGGCCCCACGTTGCTATTCCGGTTAAGAACTATTTGGAAAACAGTGGATGGGAAGTCTTACCCCACCCGCCTTATAGTTATAGCCTAGACCTTGCCCCTCCTGACTACCATTTGTTCCGGTCGATGCAGAACGCCCTCACTGAAATACGGTTCACATCAGAGCAGAATATCAATAATTGGCTTGATTCATTCTTGGCTGCCATACCGCGCGAATTAAGTTATATACCCAATACTATTTGGACGGGTTAGAGAGATGGGAGCATCGCCGGGAGAAATGTAGAAAAATAAAAAAAAAAATTGAGAAAAAATGTCTTGTATCATTATCGGTCGGAAACTTTTCAAACAACCCTCGTATGTGAAAGAGTGATTGAACATTTCGAGAAAAGGATGAGGGTTGGGAAACAGAGCCGAAGCGATCATTTAGAAGAGATTTTATTCCATAAATAATCCCAATGTGTGTACTTTTACTTATAAAAAAAATAAAGGTTTCAGAGATGTCTCCACAATTGTTCGTTTTATTCAAAAGACTAACCTGCACCTCTTGTTAAAACACCCTTTAAGTATGTAGGTTAAGACTTTGTAATGAAGCTCGTTTTGTTACAAATAGCAGCTCCAGTTGGAAGCATTGTAATTTCACTTCCAGTACCCCAGTACCAGCGGTAAGGTACAAGATAAGTTCAAAGTAGGAGCTAAAGGCCGACCCTTTGAACAGTCGGGAACATCTTTTAGACATTCTGGTCAAAATTTGACCATTTCTAGAAGAACTACGCAAAATACTCTACCGAGTGATTTGTGACTCTATATATGTACGAATACATATAAACCATAAGCGGCGAATAACTACATATGAAAGTAATTATCCTCAGCTATTAGGACCCATTTCATGTTAATGGCTACGCATATCTAAATAAGCACAGTTGCTGCATATGGAGTGACGAAGATCACATGTGTTTCACGAGAAGGAAATGCATTCCAAATGTTACTTCGAAGACGCTGTCGGGGATATGCAAACAGTCGATAACGAGCTCTTTCGGATAATGATACGCCGATTTTTGTGCATCAAATGAATGGTACGTATGGATCTCTAACATATGAAGTTCCAACAGTACGTTTGCCACTCTGCCATTTCCCACATATTATGTGAAATAATGCCTTTATTGCATGAATACTCTCTAGTCGTGTAATCGGGCGATTTAACGTCTTTCCCTGGGTTTTACTGATGGCCTACTTGTACGAGTATGTTTACGTCAACATAACTTGAACGCTGATATTTCCAATAATCCAAGAAAAAATGTAAATTTATGAAGACCAAAGGACGATTTTATAATGGCTATATAATGCAAATCCTCTCCTTTATGTCTTTTATTGGAGAACTTTCTAACATGGTTACGAGAGTACCAAGTACAATAAAGCTGAAAGGTTCTCATTACCAAAGACATTCAGTTAATTGATTACTAATTGCAACTTAAGAACATATACTTGTCGTATAAACAATGTAGATATCTATAAAATTTAACATATACATGAGTATGAACGTATCTGATTTGAACTGCAGTTAACATCCGTTTATGAGTCAAGTATTCGTTTTACTACATCTGGGCAATGAGTGTGCTGTCCACATTCGATTTATTTTACGAGCAGTGTTTTAAAATGACGCCGACAGCGACCATTAAATTCACTAAAAGTCATTCGATTCGAGCTCCCATATAGCACAATAATCATATACACAGCTCTGCAAATTTTCATAGAGTACTCGTACATATACCGCTAACGTTTAAGTCCCTGTCAATGTTAACTCGAAAAATATTTACGACTGTATTGGAGCCGTCACTGTCACTTTTAAGGTTTGCAAAAAGTTTCATTTTCCGCATCTACTCGTATGTACTAGTATTATAGTTAGATATTGCCTATGTATTGTATAGTTATGGTGCAACTACTGCAATTTTGTCTAGCTTTGATAGCCGCTAGAGCAAAACGTAGAATGAACATGCCACTGGACACATGAGGGTTTTTTTTTAATTTATTTTCGATCACAAAACAAACTGCTGTCGCGTCCTTTTGATATTGATTTTGGGTTATGTTCCTTATGACGCTGTATGTTGTGTAAATGTAGGTGGTCTATGGAAATACTTTCGTATACCGCCATCATATAAATTTGTATTTTATTTTGCTATTTCGTTTACGTTCATTTATTGTTCATATTATTGGTAAAAGTGACATTAAAAAAAAATGTATGATCGCAAAAATCTAGTAATATGGAGTTCGATAAGAAACTTCTTTAATCACAATATTTCATTGATTATAGTTATATAACAAGAAGCTATATACTTTGGATACTCAGTTAATTTTTAGACATTTTCTCATAAGGACTCTTTTAAAGACTTGTGAAAGTAAGCATATTTTACTGAATTTTTGGGGAGTAGAAAACTCGGCAAAATATTCTAGCACTGCTTCTCTTTCGGATTCCTCTACGTCAGTTTCCATAAGTGAAGGATGAAAATAAATTAAAATAGAAATACTTGACATTGGCTTTCAATTTATTAACACAAAAAAAAATCCGATTGCTATCCATCAACTCTCAAATTTTCTAATATGTTTAAAATTTCGATTTATCTTTCTACAAATTACTTTATAATTTGTACTGTTTATTCTTGCTTATTAATCCGTCACCTCGACTATCCATATACCGAGTCACTATCAGATTGTCGGCTCTTCTTAATTTTCTTTCTTTCTACTTCTCTCTCTATTCTTCCGTGTTGCCCATTGTTTCGTTTTGCGTTACACTTTCTACTTCTCACTCTCTTCTTCCGTGTTGCCAATTGTTTCGCCCATCCTGTCTTCATCGACGTCCTCGGCGAGTTCTCTATCGAACTCTATCCAAGGCTTCATCCTGTCAGCTGCCCACACGGATGAATAGGGTTTTTGGTTTCTTTCAGCGAAGGACATGTCGGCTATTTGGTATATAGTTTAGCAATTACCACATAGGGACCTTTACACTTCGTCTCAAGTTTCCGTGAGGGACCAGTTGATTTAACTGAATGGTTTTTTGTCATTACTAGGTCACCCACGTTATATTCCTTTGCTTTACCATATTTGCTATCATGTCGGGACTCTGTTTGGATTGGATTTTAGTGATATGTTCCAAATCATGTGAACGAATGCTTTCTAAATTTTGAGCTTGTTGATTTGACTCCACTTGTTGAACGAGGACATCTGGCCATGGATCACGAGGAACATATCCCATCATCATTTGTTGTGCTGTTTTCCCAATAGAATCATTATAGGTGCTGTTAATAGCCCACTGCACTGGTTTTATTTTTTGATCCCAACGATCCTCGTTTTCTACACTTGCAAGTAGTGCTTGGAGAACAGTGCTGTTATACCTTTCCACTTGACCGTTAGCTCTGGGAGTTCTAGTGGCGTTTTGAACGTGGATGATTCCATAATCGTTAATGAATTCTTGGAACATTTTCGATGTGGACGCAGTTCCTCGGTCCGAGATGAAGTGCCGGGGTACTCCAAACAAATAGAACGCTTCCATTGGGAAATTCAAAATTGGTTTTGTTTGTGTACTCGATAGCGGTTTCATAATAGTATATTTGGTGAACGCGTCGACTAGCAATATCAAATATGAATTTCCTTTAGTGGACTTTATGAACGGTCCCAAATGGTTTATATGCTGTGTCATAGGGAACATCTTTCTTTTTTATGAGATGAAGTTCTCCATGGGGTTGCATCTTATTACTATTGAAGGCACAGGATTTGAGATACTTTCTTACGACTTGTGTCATCCTTGGGAACCAGTATCTATTTTTCAGATGGTTAATTGTCTTCTTTTCCGAAAAGTGACCCATCAAATCGTGGCTATTCCTCATTATCCGATTACGAACGCCCTTTGGCACGTACAATTTAAGGTTATTGTCAACTCGCCTGCATACTAGACCATCCTGAAGAGCGTAGTCTGTGTGGATTTGTTTCTCTTCACTGTTATTCGGTTTCTTTTTGAAGCATTGTGCGATTTCACAGATATGCTCGTCTTGAAGCTGTAATAAATATAACCCGTCAGAATCATCTATACTTACTTTCAGCACGTTCATGTCGACAACATGAGGTTCGCTTGCGTTCTCATTAGGACACCTGGATAAAGCGTCTACATGTGGCATGAGTTTACCAGACCGGTAATTTATTTCGTAGTCAAACTCAAGCATCTTTAGCCACCAACGGGCTATTCTGGAAATCAACTCTTTTTTAGTCATAGCCGTTTTCAGAGCTTCACAATCCGTTGTTATTTTAAAGTGCTTACCCAGAAGAAACTGGCGGAACCGATTGGTAGACTCCACGACAGCAAGGGCCTCAAGTTCGTAGCTATGGAAAAAACTTTCACCGTCTGAGGTTTTTCTACTATAGTAAGCCACCGGACGAAGCGAATTGCCTTCACGTTGTAGTAAAACTCCTGCTATTCCACGGGAGCTGGCGTCAGTGTGAAGTTCATGATCACTGTTTGGATTATATAGTACGAGTAAGGGCCTATTTATAAGGCAATTTTTCAGCGTTCCAAAAGCATTCTGCTCATTTTGTCTCCATTGGAATACACATTTCTTCTGTTAAATTCGTCAGTGGTAGAGCGATCAACGAATAGTTTTCAATAAGTGTCCTTTTGGACCCGCTTATCGGAAGGTTCCTTCAGCTTCATTCTATCCATGTGAATACGTTGTATCAAAACAACTTTTAAATAAATATTCTCACACTTTTTCCTGTAGGAACAGATCCTATCCCACTTCTGATCTTTAAAATTTCGATTTATCTTTCTAAAAATTACGTTATAATGTATTGTTTATTCTTGCTTATTAATCTTCTTAATTTTCTTTCTTTCTACTTCTCTCTCTCTTCTTCCGTGTTGCCAATTGTTTCGTTTTGCGTTACATATGTCCTCAGATGACTCTACAACAATCGCTAATCTATTTGCGAACTCCTTTAGTCAATCATTTTCAGCCCAATTTGATGACCCCCATCCTGAATACTTTTTTTACCTGAACAACTGTTGTCAAATGTCTCCCTCGTCAGTTGAAATTACTTCAGCGGAGTTGCTAGACAAAATACATAAACTCAAAGATGATTTATCTCCAAGTCCTGATGGATTGCCAGCAGTTGTTTTAAAAAAATGTGCTGATAATTTAATTCATCCCCTCACCAGTATTTTCAAACTGTCTTTGTCCGAAGGGCTCTTTCCTTATCTGTGGAAAAGCGCTTATATAAACCCTATTCACAAAAAAGGTCTAAATCTATTTTTGCAACCAACCAACATGGTTTCCTCAAAGGCAGATCAACGAGCACCAATCTCATTGAGTTTATTTCTAGTACACTTTGCACCCTAGAGTAAGTGAAAGAAATTGATGGAATCGCCACGGACTTCAGCAAGGCCTTTGATAAAATCTCGCACAAATTAATTCTGTTCAAATTCAAAGCTATGTCGCCAAATCCCAGTATATAACCTTTGTTATATGCCAGCAAGATATGGTCCCCTTACTACGATTTACATATTTTGCGGGTTGAAGCTGTCCAACGGAGATTTTTACGTTTCACATTACGCGGGCTAGCATGGGCTGACCACATTATTCTACCCCAGTCTGTTAATCGACTGAAACTACTCGGTCTCCTGTGTTTGGAAAAACATTGGAAGGTCCCCGATATTCTCTTCATCCACAAACTCTTAAGCGGCATTATAGACTGTCCTGCAATTCTCTCCCAAATCCCATTCAATATAAGTCCGTGTCATTTAAGATCTGGCCACTTTTTTCGTCCGAATAATCACAAGTCAACTTATGGTCTTAACGAGCCACGCACTGTGTCAAATGCTACGTGAAACACATCGAATACGTTAAGTGTTTGATTTCCACTGAAGTAGTTTAGTCCTTCGATATTCCCGAAATTTTTCCCATCATTAGACCTTGGTTTAAGTGAAAATAGTAGTTATAAGTCATAGCTTTAAGTTTAATAAAATAAATAAAAAAATATAAGAAAATGCTTTTACTTAAAAGATAATCCTTTATCATTTAACGTTTAAATATGAGTTCAGGCGTATGAGATCGTCAACCGGTCTCATCACGGAAACAAGTAATTTCACGTACCCCCACAGAAAATAATCGGGCGTTAGATCCCAAGATCTTAATGGCCAATTTACAGGTCCAAATCTTGAAACTGGTGTAAAACTGCAATTTTGATTTTCATAAATCGATGGAAGTGGTCAAAGTATGACATTTAGTCCCATGCTGCTGAAACCATATCATTCACATCGACGATGAAATTTGGAAATACTTCCTCTTTCTGTATTGGTCACCATTAGCTGCAACGCGAGCTCATAACTCATTTTTAAAGAAATAAAGCCCGTTGATACCACCAGCGAACATACAACACTATACATATAGTGAGCCTCACCGCTGAGCACACCTTTGCCATAAAATTCCGAATCATCTTGCGATTGATTTTCAGCCCATTTAGTGAAGATCCAACGCATGCTTTAATTATTCCATAGAACAAAATATTTATTCTCCGGCTGCGCCAATTTATATATAGTACAAAAGTTCTTTGTTATATCTCCCACTAACGCAAAGGAGAGTAACAACCGGTTGATAAATCCTGCGTTTAAAACAATCTAGGATATCTTCGCTAACAGCCATGCTTCTGTGACATAGAGTGAGATAATTAAAGTCTTATTGTAGATAGGGTCTCCATAGTGTGTCTTGACAAGAACTTATTACTCAATTGTCGCTACTAATTTGTAAACAGTTGTTGTTAGCAGTGTTACAATGTCACAATTACAGCTGTACACCAACTTGATCAAAAAGTTCCTGCACCACACCTCCGTGTGGCGCTCCCATTGTTCCGATTTGAGTTATGTTTGTTTTGTTAAGTTGGTAAATTTGTTATTGACATTCCCTCTAAATCTTAGCATTATAGCTTGACACTTTCAAAAGTTACGTAGCCAAGAGTACATCTATTTCTTTGTGTGTTGGCGATTTTTTACAATTTTAGAAATGGATTTAAATTTGCAACAACGAAGTATTGTACGAGTATTAAATTTTGCGTAAAAAACGGATTTAATGGTGCGCGAACGTTGGAAACGTTGGAAGTGTTTCGGCAACCATTCTCTAAAGAAAACTGTCGTTTACCAGTGGCACGAGCCGAGCGGTTCAAAAGTGGTCGTGAGTCAATCGAAGATGATGAACGCAGTGGCAGACCATCGACATCGAAAACCGACGAAACCAGTAATGAAGTAAAGGAGTAAAGGAAATGTTGGTCAATAACCGCAAATTAACCATCAGAGAGATAGCGGATGATTTGGGCATTGCCTATGGATCCGTCCAAGATATTTTGGTTAATGATTTGGGTTTCCGTCGTGTACGAGTAGCAGCAAAGTTGGTGCCAAAAGACCTCAATTTCATGCAAAGAGACCGTGTGGACGTCACAAAAGAGATGATTTGCGAGGCTGAATCCGATCCCAGATTCATCAAAAGGGTCATTACTGGAGACGAGACGTGGGTTTATGAGTACGACACGCAATCCAGACATCAGGCAAGTGAATGTCGTTCACCAAATGAGCCGAGACCAAAAAACCACGTCGTTTTCAGTCAAAAAAGAGGGCAACGCTCACGGTTTTCATCGATTACAACGGTATAGTGCATCATGAATTTTTGCCAGAAGGCCAGACAGTAAACAAAGAGTATTATTTGGGCGTTATGAGACGTTTGCGTGAAGCAATTCGCCGAAAGAGACCAGAATTGTGGGCAGAAAACTCGTGGATTTTGCACCATGATAACGCACCGTCGCACAGTGCCACCATTATTCGTAATTTTTTGAAGAAAAATGCAAAAAATACCATCCAACAGCCACCGAATTTACCTGATTTGGCTCCCTGTGACTTCTTTCTATTCAATCGAGTTAAAAAACCACAATCGGGAACGCGTTTCAGCAACCGAGAAGAAGTAATGGAAAAATCGCAGGAAGCACTGATGGACATACCGAAAACCGAATATAAAAAATGTTTCGAGGATTGAATCAAGCGCTGGCATAAGTGTGTTGCAGTCGATAGGGATTACTTTGCAGGTTTCCTACCAGAGCGCTTTTTTACGGGGCATACATATTATGATGAAATGGTGAAAGTCTCCTCTAACTCACAGAGTGCCCCCGCCAAATTCTCAGGGATTCTTCCATCATGTTGCCTAATAAAAACCGGGGGCAGAGCAAATTACTGGTCTTATCATAACGGTTTTCTGAACTTAACGCCTTTGAAGATTGCTACAATTTGACCAGTTACAGGAACAGACCAAGGTTCTGTTGGCCGTAGGACCACCGGCAGTCCTACGGTCCAGGCCTGACTTGTTGGGTTGTTAGGGTAGGCCCTCTTATAAAAGCTCCATAGTGGCAATGGTTTAAATCTAAAACTGCAAGAAGGACCCTCCACTTGTTTAGACCCGATGTAGAGTTGCAATAAGTACTGAGTGCTGTGACCCTCGACTCGTATTAAGGGACTAATTTATGCCTCAACACAGTTCCGATTTGATATTCAGAAAGGCAGCATGCGATGGCAAGGCGTATCCTTGTACCCATGGATGTATGAGCATCCCGAGAAATTAAGTCTTCACAGACAGAAGTTCACGTAAGAGACATTTAAACCTAGAGACATTTAACTCTCAGATTGCACAAAGAACATTCCTCATTGCCCTCGGCTCTATGTGGTAGTTTAAGTCCGAAGTTCGCTTTTAGTCTTAAAAATTGTGGTAATATACTGTTTTGGTCACTAAAGTAATATATCTCTCCGAGGTCGTGTTGTACGTGTGCCGGGATTGACTTTGATGTGCTTTAGTTTTGAAGACGCACTGAAGGATAGCTCTATTTAAAGAACAAATCTTGTAGGCCTTCACTTCGAGATTCCTCATTGTCTTGCACCAGCGAGACATCATGTTCACTGCAAAATCTAGACCATTCCCTGAAGAATTGCAGTCTATAACGAATAAGGTAATTTGCAACTATTGGACATGGGGTAGGCGTTGGTTTGGAGATGACAATGTTTTCCCAATATAAAGGAAATGTTGTCTTAATATTAAAAAAGGGGGTTGGCAATGCAGTCTCCTGGTGAATCATTATGTATTGTAGTTTGGAGAGATCTCCTGAAATCTAAAAATTTTCTTGATGAAATATCTCAGTAATCTTTCGACTTCCTCGTACTGAAAAATTTCCTTTACCGGAGCAGCTTAACACATAATATGTAGACCTCATCACAGCTTCGTAAATTTTAAACTTTATGTTTAGTGCATTATTCCTTTTGCAAAGTATGGCCTTCCAATTGCAGTTTTTTGCCCATTTAACTTTTTCCAATTTCTCCTACAAGTTAGGTGAGATGTTAAAATGACTCCAGGATAGTTATAATCCTTTACTACTCGTACCTCAAATCTTTCAGTCTGGGAAACCCGTTTTTCATCTCTCGCCAATCGACCAGTCCAATTTCGGAATATGCACCATTATTTTTGTTTTATTGGCGTTGACTTTTAACTTCCATGTATTTCAGGACTGCTTAATTTGTTGATAATCATCTGCAATGACATTAGGGTTTCCGACAAGATGACGATGACGTCTGCGTACATAAGAACCTTTATTTTTATTTCGGTGAACTCGAACCCATCTGGTAAGAACGTTGGTAGATTGTCTAAGAACAATGAAAACAGTAGAGGACTCAAAAACCAACCCTACTTATCACACGAGCACGAGTCACACCAGTTTGACAAGCTTTTCCCACCCCATTTTCCTCGTAGAGACTTTGTATTATTTTGAGGAAATTTGTCGACACTCCCAGATTGCATAGTTTGTAGAAAAGCGATTTTCTGTTAATGGAGTCAAATGCTGCTTTAAAGTCCACGAATAATGCACACAGTTTTTTTCCTCTTATGTCCTGGCAATGCTTGTTAACGTGAAAATATTTGCTACTGTTTTTGCTGAAGCCGGTTTGGACCTCACTTAATACACCCTTTACTTCGACCTAAACTGTTAATTGTTCCAAGACCATTCCCGTAAATAATGTCATTATCCCATTGAGGAACCATGTGCCTCTGTAATTATTCTAACCCTTTTTAGATATTGGGTACAATATATGGTCTTCTCCTAGTGCCTTATATAAATTAGCTCGGTGTATGACTCTGCAGATGTCTTGGAGCATAATTTTGCGATCCAGTACTTCAGTTTTTATGAATGCAGTAATTATTAACAATGCGCTACCAGTACAGGCATTTCCATTTGGATACGCCGCACAAAAGTCAAACCGTTGAGGAGTCCAGCCAATCTCCAGAATGCACTGATGTCACCACACCGTTTTGTTCTGCTTCCACATCATTTTATATGCCATGTTGGCTTACTAACCGCAAAAAGGCAAATGACTTTTTCATGGTTGCCACACATTCCCAGTCAAACTATATTTGGCTTCGCACCGAGATACAGGAAGTAAGTATGTCTGGGCCATGGATAGATTACAATCGGTTTTAACTTAAAAAGCTGTGTTTGGATTGGAATCTACGTACTTGAAAATGAGTTCCTCCGTTGAATTTTTGGCAATAGCCGCATTTGTGGGGCAAATGGAAGGGGCAGTAATTCCGGATTAACCGCGACAGCTGGAGGCAGGTGGTCTAAGTATGTAAGTTTAAGTGGCCAATTTAATACTGTTAGTCCAATCGGTTCACACATTTTTATGAACTTTTTACCATTTGCATATAATTTTGTGTCTTCTGTACATCTAGTCTCATACGATTAGAATGATGCACTTAAGAGCCTCAGATCCACTTGAGATAGCTACGCGTTCCCAATCTTCGAGTTGCAGTCACGTCTTCTTTTCCAAATTACAACAGAAAATCCTAAAAATTTGTGAAGTCGAGCATCCAATTTTCTGAATTATGTTTTTAAAAAAGTTACATGACAGCGCATCGCATTGTCTAAGCCCTTTTTTGACACAAAAGTCGCGGTTAGATTCCTACCAGCAATTTCCATTCTGCAGAGTTAGCAGGGATGCTAAAACTACACCTTGTTTTGCAAACCTCCTCTGTATAGATACTGTTATACGAGTATACCTTCTTGAAATCGGTGGTGGAAATGAGTTGGTACATACTCCATTCCAAGTCATCTCCTGGTGTCTTAAAAATTTAGAAAGAGCGGATGGCAGTCATGCTATGATTAAATCTGATTTTTGCTATTTCTGCTTCATTTTGGTCGGGCAGCAGAAATTGTGCTTTACATCATCCAAGTTCAATGGTTCGTTCTACCTGACAGCGGATTTGGGGTCCTTTCCACCATTTATCAGTCCGTAGAACTGGTCACCGAAGGTGACTCTACTAATTCATTTTTTTACTCATCTCTACAGGTTTTTATCCAAGTCCTTTTGGCTTGACACTTTCTTGTCATCTTTTTATGAAACTGCCAAGCATAGCACTTCTCCATTCTCTAGAACTCTCGATTCCTGTGCTCTTTCTTTTTTTTTCTTTGCAGAAACAGATTTTTCTTTATTCTCATTTGCATGACATGACGCAAAATGCAGTAAGTAGTAGAAACTACGCTGGTCCACCCCATACAGATCATAAATTCACTTGCTCCTTTTTAACCTTCACTAAAAATCCCAAAGGACAACAATTAAAGCGTTGACATACATAGATAGAGGGCGCCCAGCGACAAAAAATGCATGTCTAGAATTAAATAAAAAAATTAATACAATTTGGTCCTTAATTATTTTATAATTTTGAGTTTTTACTCCAGACATTCTTACAGGTGGATCCTTAGTTATATTTGCGATTATTAGACTCAATGGATGCAACTTCATAGCGAATCTTTTCCTGTAGGATTTGAGTCATTCGAAAATTGTTATTGTAAACTTCTGACATAAACTAGTCCACAAAGAAAGTCCCATCCATGCTTGCTAATTAATTTACTCAGACAAAATTTTCCTCAGCTTTTCTTCCGAGGTACCAGTGTGTGGGTGGCACCGTCTGGTGGTACTCTTCTCTGAGTCTTGTCGAGTGCGATTATCGGTTAGACTCACTGAATTCAGCCTTCCAGCTGCATTCACAAAAACCTACCATACTTGAACTATCTAGCTTGTATGTAATGAAAAGATTCCGCAAGGCTTTATTCACAGCTTGTCTATTGCCACAGAAGCCACTTCTGGGGGCGACTTTCCAACAGGAGTTCAAGTGTCATTGCATCGGATGGAATGCTAGTGTCGGCGCGTAGAGTAATCAGAACTCCAGTGCGTTTTGTAACACGAACCACTTCCTTTTAACTGAAAATGACTTTGAGATTATAATATCAAGAAGATTCAACAGCGCATCTAAATAAAACCAGGAGTGCTAAGAATATGGTAAGACAAACCATTTTTTGGAGGCTGGTAAACGCAGCAATGACGTATTCTTGTGAAAGTTTGCTCAATCAGGCAATCGACACATAGGCTATACTTTGTCTGATCGTAGCCGCCATGTCTCGAGGGACTTTATCCCTTGACAAGCCCCTGGTATTGCCGCAAGCTCCTTTACACTGCCAGAGAGCCGTCAGCGCATGGGCATGTTTAGTCCAAAGAAATTTTTGTCCAGGATTTCACCCAAATACTTGTCTTAATTGGAAGAACAGATGGTGATGCCTTTAAGCACTAGATGGATCTGACTAAGAAGAGTAACTGAAAGGCCATATTCAGTGATTAAATCGTCAATTATGTCGAGGGATGCCTGTGCTTCAAAGCAAATAGTCACTAGGCCTAATATAATGGACAGTCTGCAATGTTTGCATATGCCTGAGCATAGAGCTATTACGCAGTGAGTCGACATATATGAAACTACTAAGTGGAGGCAGAACCCTGCCCAGTGGACAACCGCTGTTTCCCGCTGCCATCACATATTGGCCATAATCAGCATCCGCAATCAGTGTTCTGTTCACTGGGAGCGCTTTAATTCACAAAGGATAAAGTTTCTAGACCCTGTTGACTGAGTTATTCAAGACATCCGAAGTTGATGAAACCAGCCTCAAAAGCGAGAAAATGCCCAAAGCGTACTTCTTTTTGTCGAGTGCTCCTCCAATTCTGCCCAATAAAAGCGTAGTTGCAATTGTAGGATGTTGCATCTTGAGCAGAGGATGCATTCGCAAATTATTACCTCCTCAATATGAAGAAAGTCAGACTGATCGGTTAAAAGCTCTTCGCGAGCATGTAGCCATCATCATTATATTACACAAAGCCAGCTAGTTATTCAATTATTCATTCATAACACATTTACATTCTGGTTGAAACTGTTGTTCCGCAATGTAATCCTAAATACTGTTCATACGGCTTAACAACGTCGTCTTACGCCATTACAAAAAGTACAATTACGAGTAAGTGATGCCTGAAGGTAGGCGTGATAACTATCCTTACTTTAAAATGAAAAACTCCTCCTCAAACTTTTTGGTATGATACTTAGCATATAGGTACTACCTATAGGACTCCAAGAGATGCCTTCAAGAAACTTTAATTTTTGCTTCTTTAAATGTTTGTGTGAACGCCAATTTTATACACAGGCACTCCACGTACACATATTATCACATATTTCCTCCTAAAAGGACAGATGTTTTAAACTACCAAAAACGACATACAATTGGGGATGGTCACTTTATCGCCATCCCTTCGATAGTATAATGCCAGACTTATCTTCCCCTTTAAGCCAACTGATCCAATTGGCATGCATTCAAACGGGTTAAGTCCTTTATGCAAAACAGATTCCACCCCAAGTCCAAAAAATACAAAAATAAATAAATAAAAAAAGAAACAAGAAAACCCACCACACAAAGAGTAGCAGTAGCAGGAAGCCAGACAGAAAACCAACATTCGAGCCCAGGTCGATTGCTATCTTCGAAATGCATTTTCGGTCTCTACATTCACAGAATCAACTCACATCCGCCGAGTGACCAAATGGAATACGGAACCGAGAACCGAGAACCGAGAATCGTCGTGGTCGGTCGCCCGCCAACTACAACAGGACCCATACTAACGCCCAGGGGATTACGTTCTGATTGCATTCGGACATTGACTGCAATTAGAGAAAACATACGTGTGCAGGAGCTACAAGTAGACAGGATTTGAGTGCCAAATACACTCGTTGTACTCGTATGTCCTCTATGTGAATGCATATTCTTAGTCCTATGGACTTACAATGAATGAATGCCAAATGCCAACAATAGGTTATGGGTGAATATCCTTATCCTTTCGGAAAAACTAATCTTTGGTATGCAAACATTAGGAGCTTTTAAATTATAAGGTGCTTCCGTTTTGGGTACCATGAAACAGTGACTGTGAAACGTGTAATCAACACTCCAAATCAACCTGAAAGATAATCGATCAATCCAAAACATCTTACGGTACTGCAACAGTGTGTAGACACTGTCGCAATCTGAAATAAAATAACGAATATTGAATGTCCGTCCAAGAAATCGATTGTTACCAAAAATACTTGGAGATGTTTGAAGGAATTCACAAGCTTGTGAAAGGTGTGTCCGATGAGGTACTACCTGTCGCCTTAAATTTGCTGAGCAACGACGACAACGACGAAGAACAAAAAAACTACTTTCCACGCTCATTCATGAGGTGATGTTTTTTGCGCTTCACGTCCTTATAGAATAATCCCATTGCGCTTGAAATACAAAAGAAGATGGCCTCCAAAAATCGTGGCATTCAATTCAAATTGGACTCTGGTCAAACAAGCGTACACTGATGCCAAATGACATGGACAACAAAAAAAAATGCTAGTACTCGTATCTTACGGCCTGGTCCCGCCGCCGCCGCCGCCGACGCCGCCGTTTGCCTGTGATCCCATGTGGACCAGAGCCAGCCTGATAAATAAGAACTAAAATCCAATTCTGTGTCGTTATGAAGGCATGTGAAACCAATTGAAATCCGCAGATGATTCAGTGGTGGTGCTGTTGATAGTATAGGAGAACTATCGACTCATCAGGCGGAAGGCTGGCGGGCGGCAGACAGCATGCGGTAGAAGAAATTGGAGCAGCGCGTCGCGGTGTCAAATTTTTGATACGGTGGTGAGTTTCGTGTGTGCGGCAAAAAGAAATCCCGCGATGCAAGGCGATACGCTGGTATGCCCTGCCGGTAATCATTAGAATCAATGATAAACTCGTTGGGTCATGGGAATTGGGCTTGTTTTGTGAATCTCTGTGGGAGTTATACCTTAGAGATGAAGTTTCTCGTTTATATATACATTCATATATGATTGGGCTTTTTTCTGAGCATGTTTCTGCGGAACAATTTTTAAAACTTCCTTAAAAAGAGAAAGTTTTTCTTTAAGAAGGTACATACTCTTATATGCCTAAAATAGCCCAAAGTAAAAAGCAAGTTCTAGCCTTTTTCTTCGGGAAACTTCCTTGACTAAGTTGTTACGAGTAATAAGGAATTTTTAGGAATCTGCGCGTTTTTATTCCGTAAGGATTATATCATACAATTTCTGGTTACATCTGCTCTTCCAATCAACTTCCTTGTATATTGAACCATATATCATTTTCTGAAGTGCGTCTTACTTTGTTCGCAACTTAAAAACCTGTTCCAAAACTGTACTTAGCAATGCAGTTTTCATGTTTTCCAGCTGTGCACTTACGGCAAAAATGACGATCTAGATGGACAAAAAGCGATAATTATTATGTTTGTGTGAAAGTTGTTATTGAATTTGTTACACAGTAAATTACGTTTCTATTAAAATATTTCCTTGTTTTTATTTGTCACCATCTGGCCCGCCCGGCCTCGCTTGGATCTAGCTTGTGTTAGGAGTTGAAGTCATATATACTTTTATATGTACTAAATAAATTACGTTTATTTTATCCTCCTCATCAATACATTGACACATATGGAATAAAAATATTTAAATAATGTCAACAAAATGTCATAGCAAATATGTAGGAAATAATAACCTTGAATAACAACGGGTACTTTTAAGTACAACAGTCGCGAACCTAGTATCCGGATACCTAGTGAGCTTCAGATTACCCAGTCTTATCTGTATACAGTGGATCTCTGTACATCTCTTTCTCCGCTATTCGTGTTATCCCATTTGGAAACTTCTTCAAAAAAAAATTCGAGTCTGATACTCTTTTAAGACCGGGCCGTAATAAGGTGGCTGCATCGACTACCGGCAGGACTCTTGCAACGCCAAGCAACGGCAAGTACTCGTATGTGGCAAGCCATGGCGCAAAGGCAAATGTAACGAACCAAACTCAAAACTCTCAAGGAGTTGCAAGACTGTGGCAAGATTTTCTCTTACCACTAGCACACCTAGAACCGGCAGCTGAACCCTGTTTCCCAGAATACATTCTGGAGATTATTAGAGTCAGTAACCCGACCCTTTCGACTCATGATTGGAAAGTCGCGAAACTGAAGAAGTTAAGCGCCCTTATGAATGTGCGTAAATTGTGATCAATAAGGAATCAATTAACCTTTTGGCGCAGACTAAGGGCATGATTCGGTAAGGGCTTACAAGAAGCAACTCTTCTTTAAACGAAGCAGGAAACACAAATCTTGGAGCCTCGATATCCTTTCCTGAAATGGATACCGACTACCTTCCTGAGGTGACAAACAAGGTGATGATTCTCGCCTCCGACGCCTTGGCAGAAATTGAAACCGACGACGAACCAAAAAGAGATAAAACATGATCAAAGGACGAAGATGAGCTTTCGGGCACATTTTCAGAATCGGAGGACTCAAATGACACCGCGGTGGAGGCTTCTCTGATTGACTGTAGCAATGGTAATGTTCCTTCAGATTAACCTACATCACTCCAAAACTTCCTGAGCCGCACTTATTCTGAGTCTATCCAAAGACACAGAAGATAGCATCCTAATCCACGAGATATGGATTGTAAAAAGAGTGGTTCGTGGACTTGGAACACCGAAATACGTTCTAAGTGACAAAGGTAAGATCAGAACTTATACAATGATTGGCCAAAATACATAAGAAGGCTTTTAAAAATACTCTCCTCTGAACTCTTAAGTCCCCCGCGTAGCACCAACGAGCTTGACATTAAAGGCAAGGATTTCACACTGACTCTCAATAGGGTAATGACTGCTTCCTGTCCTCTTATTCAACTTAAAGGCAAGAAAAAGCCGCAATGGTGGACATCAGCAATGGAACCGCTTAGAAATGTTTGTAGGAAGCTTTTTAACCAAACAAAAAACTTATTTTTTTAAGTTTTTTCTTACTTTCTCTAAAAACTTATCGGATAACCTTCGTATAATATGTTGATTATTGGCATCCTGCAGCTATTTCCAGCGAATGCGTACAATCGGTTTATTGAAAACATTCTTACCAAATAGATATACGAGTATTGGCATCAATTTAAAGCCATTTATATGTAATACCAGTATAGTTCCTGTTTGCTGGTCTGAACGATTCAGTGATTTCGCATTGGTTCAATTGTTTTTCAGATTGCAAAAAGCTGTGTCTAATTCATTTTCAATGGAACCATGAAATACAATATTTTTGAACGACTTCGAGTACATATGGCCGTCAAGAATCAGTACAGGAAGTGGAAGCTGCAGAAGGTTGAGTATCCTCCATGAAATGCGGAAAATATTCATTTGTATCCATCCCGATGGATGGTTTCTGATGAGACCATGTGGTGCTCCCTTCACAAAAACGTTCATCTTTTTTGCCTGTAAAAGTAACCATTCGCGCTATAGAAATGTCATCGCACATACCATCGTGGTCAGTAAGCTTCACTCTGCTATGGTCGATGCATTTATTTGTTTTTTTTTTCCGCGATAACCAATAAAATGAGGTAAAGGGTTTTGTATTTTTCCAATAGGGGTTCGCTGATTTGCAATAGGGGCACATCTTCTCTTAGCAGATGTCATATTTGAAGTCCATTTAATCATGAGAAGGTATTCGCAGTATACAAAGTCCACAAGTCATTCAAATTTTTTTATCAAATGTCGCAGTCAGATACATCTACGTTACGTGCGTAAACTCCAATTTTCGGAGGGTATAACCCAAAATAAGTCCGTATAAGCGAACATTTGGGTGTTCTGAAACGGCAGAAGTGAAAAGAATATAACGGCTGTACAGTCAGTAAATGAATTAGACTCCGCACCATTCTTAAGAGCTGTACATCTACCGAACATCCATGTGGTCTATACACCCGTATAAGATTGTATTGACTCAAGAGTTAAAGTGAAATGACCATCATGCACAAAGAACTTTCGTTGGTTGGGCCCTATTGAAGTTGGAAGAACATCCGGATTTTTAGCACACAGAGCCTGTTACAACTGACGTGTTGAAAACAAAAAGCCAGAAATAGCGCTGTCAGCCGATTGCCTCTTTCGTGCGATTTAACACCTTTAAACCCTTTTCTTTGCGGCTACATTAAGTATCGGGTGCACCATATGTCAACAAAACAGAATTTCTCGGCCACCCATGCTGGAGTATCAGCCGAATTATGTGAAAAAGTAATGCAAAATTGGAAGCGGTTCAGTTACAGTTCAGTTACATTTCAATCTAAAATAAAAAATGTTTGATGGCTTAAATCCACGTTAAATAGAAAAATTGAGGCGCATATAACAAAAAAACCACCTATTTTGGATTGCACCGAAAACCCCGATTTCATTCTCTCATATATTGAACATCCTATCTAGGAGGTAGTTATGTTTTTGGTCTTGTTCTTTAGTGGAAACTGTTGAGTGCATTCTTATAAGAACCTTCGGGCACTAGAAGTTTCAGTTGGCTTTGAATAGCAAGTTTATTTTAGATTCGAGACCTCTTATTTTGAAATTTGAAAAAAGCGCAGTGTTTATTTGAAAAGTTCTGATGTTTCTATTTTAATAGAATATTAAATATTGTGTTCCATACATATTGACATGGAGGGTATGTATGGAACACAACGCATAATGTCCACTCAATTTTATAAAGGGCGTGTTAAATGTCGTCTCTCAGTTCAGTAATGATTCTTAAATTATTGGAATGCAGGTTTCCTTTCAAAAAAAATCCCAAACAAAGAAATCTCCAATGGCGTCAAATCGCATGATCAATTCACATCGCCGCGACATAACTCTCCCTTCAAATTTCGTCTTCAACGTTGTTTCTGTGGCTGTGTGGCAGCTTAGAGCCATTCTCCTGAAACCATATGTCTTTGTGATCCATCTCTGCAATTTTTGGCCAATTTTATTCTTATCTTTTCACGGTAACGAACGCCGTTGACGGTGACCGCATTACCAGACGCACTCTTGAAGAAGAACTGTTCAATCACTCCGCCAGCCCAAAATGCTCAGAAAACAGTGACTCGTGGTAGATGCATGGGACGTTGATGTATCACTCTTGGATTCTAAGCTTCACAAGTGCGACAATTCTATTTGTTGGCATAGCTATCAAATTCGAAAAGCGCCTCATCGGAGAAGATTATTTTTTTCGAAAAATCACCACTCTTCGAACGCTTGGCTTCAAATGTCAACTAAATCTTGTAAGCATGCCAATGCAAACCTTTACTCAAAATTCGCTGTAAACTGCTTCATGAAAGCCACAACTGCTGTTGTTGATCGAAAAATTCATGACATTTTCGAACCTTGTCTGCAAAAACCTCATCATTTCGGTAGTGGATTTTCGTAGTTTCTATGCGTTGTATCACATATGACAGCCGTCAAAAATCAACGCTGTACGACCGACACAAAAAAAACTGTGCAGAATTCTAAAGAGGCGGTTTTTAGATATCAGGCCAAGTAACAAGTAGCTTTCGGGCAATGTTTTTTTTTGCCTTAATTGGTACTCACACAATCGTCTATTGTATACAATCTATTAATTCATACAAAAGCAAATCGTTTCACTGCTATTTTAAGCCCTAATTTCTTGGCCTTGATAACCTGTGGCTTTTGTCCCAATTTTTTTTCGGTTTGGTGGGTGGCGAATGTTGCAATCGTGGGTTGACTGTGACACAACAAAAAAATTATAATTCTAAAATCAATCAATGTCAGGTTCATAGACACAAAGGTTTACTTTAATACTTTAATAAATTTCTAATTTCCCAATATTGTGATTCAAGGTTTTATTTGTATTTTACTAGTTATAGTCACAGTAGAAGTGGCAAGACTCCGCTCTGGGGAGTGACTCTACATACTATTCTTATGAACAAATGGATGTTTGATGCAACTTTGTATTTACTCGATTCAGTTGGTACTTTAGGCTCTTTAGTACTTTAGACAAGATAGTCTAACGCGCTAATTACAGAATCTGCCTCCACGCTGTTGAACTCGTCTTCTATTTTTAGAAAAGAAGCCATAGTGTATGATTTCTATATAGTGCTTACTAAGGTATGCAGTGCTGTATCCATCGATTTTTCTTTGCACTCCACGTATAGGAATTTCGAACGAAGGCTTCTGCTTAAATCATGCCAAACTAAGGTGCCTACTATTCTTGCACTATTTTGAACAAAAAGAATTGAATGAGATGTCCCACCAAAGTTTGGAATAAAGACAACTCTAAGCAACGACATGCCTTTTATCAAAAAGACAGGGGCTGAGAAAGTTCAGACCTTACTGAAGCTCTACCGGTATTATCCCATTGAGGCCCAGAATTCCTAAAAATGCAAATTGTCTACTACCCACATTACCTTTTGTGGAGTGATATTATCTTTTTGTATATCCAGGAGACGGTGGGAGTAACATCTATTTTCATTTGCTGCAAATACAACACTGCTGTCTAAATTAATTCCTAGAGCCGTTAATATTAACCCTCAACACAAATAAAGATCGACAAGTATAGGCTTTCTTTTCAAATCGAATTATGTGAACCGAGATTGCAAACGATTTTATTCTCCCTTCATTGCCTTTCATCGCGCGCAAGGATGTTACGGATATAACAAGCGGGAAATGATAAAATAATCAAAAAAATAAAACGAACAAAACAAATAACTTAAAGAAACAAACCAACAACGCTCATGTCAAAATTTAAATAAAGTGTGAAAGGAAAAAGGACATCGACACAAATGGAGTTGATACAAATGTTTCTTTGCCTGCGAATCAACCTGAAACGAGAAAAATAAATAAAATACGCTTCCTTTGGTTCCCCTTGCAATCAGGAAAGTAAAACAGTGGTTTTAAGTATAATTACCGATGTCGAGTAGTCTTCGTACTCAGCCATTTTTACCATTTTAAACTTTACCAAATCAAGTCCATCGCTGATAGCATGCTATTTGCATTTTGTTAATCACGTAAATTCAACGCTGTCAGCGAAGTTTAATCGATTTGAACACCCGTACTTGCGTAATGAGTCTCTGAAAGGAAAAAAAAAACAACAGATTCATATAACCGATCTCGAGTTGTTAAAAGTCCTCTCCTAGTCGGCATTACTTGTATCTCATCGAATCGATCAGATACGAATACGAGTATCTTTTGCACGCACGCGCACCTCTTGCAATCGACTTGGTTCCATGCAGTACGAGTACTCGCATGTACTCGTACGTACTCGTATTTGTGCTAATATTTCGAAAATCGCGTTTTTATGCTAATTTCGTTGGAGATATTTTCCTTCCGATAAGCTTCGCAACCAAAGATCAATTGAAATCTGAAGATACTCCTGTAAGGTGACGGAGGAATACCGAGCGGACAGGGGTCATTGCAAAGCATTACACCACAAAATTTCCTTGGGCAATGTGTGGTAGAAATTTTATCACTTATTCTGCTCGCTTGACAGCGGTCCAAATAATAATTAAGTTGTAAGAGGCACGAGATGCAAAATATGCCACATTAAGGCAGTTAAACCGCGGAGCGATGCCAGGAGAGAGGCAGAAGTGTTTCACAAGGCGATCTCTTGCTGTGCCCAATGCCAGTAGGGCTCCTGAGCCATGGAACCCAAGCGAGAATATGTGATTAGGAAATTGTTTAATATTCATACATATGTACATATGTATGTGTACATCGAGTAGAATTTATTGCCAAGAAAATCTTGATCTTTATCAGAATTCATAGCAAGGCATAGTCGAGGTGTGTTATTAATAAAAACACGTAGCAAGCACAGCCTCAATTATTTACGCCTGGACTTAGTCACAGGAAGAAACTAAAACATTGTAATTGTAATTAAAATTCAAAGTCGTCCTTGAGAGTAGAACGTGCCCCGCACGTATTCCAAATTAAACTAAATCAAAGTTTATTTTGTTTTGTGAAATACAGAATACAGTTACTGATTAAAAAAAAATTCTAGTGCATGTGTGTTTATGGTAGAGATATAGATTTCTAGGAATCTCAGTTGAAAAAAGATACGTGTACATAATATCACAAGCGATATAGCCGAAAATAATGTGCGAAGTTGTAATCAGGCCTTGAACCCTCATTTTCTTTTCATTTTAAATGCATTTTTATTTTATAGAATTCGAGTAGACAAAAAATGCTTGAAAATTAGCTTAGTTAACTTATACAATACTATGACACCTTACTGGCCCCATACGGGTGCCCGAAGTTAAATCTTAAGCTTAATATATGTAATTGAACAAGATGATTTATTTATTTCATTATAACACTAAGAAAATGAGTTTTTTTCTAAAAACAAAGTACATGGATTTTTTTTACATTTAAATAAAACGTACAAACTATCTTAGTAATTATCTTAACCTACTAAAACTATTTTAATTTTTGAGAATTAATTTTTTAGACAATTATCCCAAGTTCTCTTTATTCTTTTATTTTTTTATAATCTTAAAACTCTCTTAACACGACCCAAGTCATGTAAGCCGGCCACGGCTTAAAATATTAAAGCATATCGACTTTGCCCCCAAATGGGGCTACCCCTAACTAGAAGGAAACGACGAAGCACAATAGTTTTCTACCTTTCAGCAAGCCACCAACATTTCTTGTTCTGCCGATCAATATCCATCAAATCACGACTCCCTGCCGCCCTACTGGACCGGAGATGCTCCAAATACTATGTGCGACATCTCTGTCGTAGCTGAGTCGCCTATCCGCAGCTGTACGAGCGACGTGGAAGATTCGCGACACCCCCAATTTGTCTTCGATCAGCTCTTTTTTTATCAAAATAGGGGAACGCCTCTGGGGGAACATTGTCGTTGATAGGTACGCTCTCGTGATATAGATAATTGGGGTAATAAGCTCCAGGGATTGTTCATCAAGGCCATCCCTCTAGCAATGTGCCTTCGAATCAACCGGATGGAAGTGTTCTCTCTTATTAGTTTCGCTCTATTGTATTAGATGAAGTGAAAAGTGACATCCTTGACCGCCTGAATGCGCTGCTACTGCAAAAAAGGTTATAGTGCCTTGAAGTCCGTTCATATTTAGGCAGACATGCCAAATTTCAGTGCGATACTGTCTTTAGTTTTGTTTTGACAGCTGATTGTTGTTGACGTGTTTGGCATCATGTTGAGTATGGACAAAAACATTAATTTTTGAGAAGCAAAACGGCGAAGGAAACAAAAGAAAAGTTGGATAAATATTATGGGCTCCGCAGATTACATCGTCAAATATTGGTTTCAAGAGTTTCGTGGAGGCTGCAAGTCCGCAGCGGCAGGCCCTCCGGTCCGGTTACAAAGGACAATGTCAAAAAAAATACATTCAGGTGTTGGCTGAACGGAAAGTGAAGGTGCGCGAGCTAGCAGATACCACAAAGATTAATACTGAGTGCACACGCCATATTTTGGGCAATATTCTGCATATGAAAAAGTTATCTTGCCGCTGGATGCTGCCGAATGCTCACTTCTGACCAAAAACACGAACGCGAGAGCACTTCGAAAGAGTGTTTGGACTTGCTGATGCGAAATCAGGCGGAATTTTGGCGTCGATTGGTAACTGGATTTGGATCCCTCGGACTATTATATCTTCCCAAACCTCAAAAGATGGCTCATCAATAAAAAATTCAGCTCACGCGAGGAAATCATCGACGCCACGAAGGAGTATTTTGCAGACCTTCCGGAAAATTACTTTTCGGACGGGATCAAGAAGTTGGAAAATCGCTGGAATAAGTGTATCAAACTAAAAGGGGACTATATTGAATAAAATAAAAAAACATTTAAAAAAAAATTGTTTCATTCCCAAGCGGAGTCACTTTTCACTCCATCTAGTATTACTTCATTAGGATAGAATTTTATGTACTCCGACTGGCTATGGTGTTCTGCGCAAGCGAAGGCCAGCCGTTAGGCAGGCCCTCACAAACACCCAAATCTTTTCCACTAAACTTGCTCTCACGTTGAACCACGTGAGACATCCAAATACAAGCATAGGCCAGATACGGACCATGTATTAGATTACCTTGATCCTCGCATCGAGTTGGCTGCTATAAAACAGTCTCTTTGTAAGAGTAAAAGCACCTTTTACGACCAGATCCCAAGGTATCTAACTACATTTCAACAAGCAAGTGGCTGCCAGTGTTGTCCCACGTTCGAAAACCCAATTCTTTCTGGTATCCGCAGTGGCATCGGACAAAGGAATGGTTTCCGACTTCTATATTGTTTAATTTTATCGAAGTAGCTTTGTAAGAGCTAGGTCATTAACATCTAGATTTTTAGACCTGAACTGTACGCGTCATTTACGCGCGCTATGGCATGATGAGGTGAACTCATAAGATCTCTTATGTGATCTGCACCTTGTTGCAGACTATTTTTAATGACAAATGTTCAAGCAGAAGTCGCTTCGCCATACTTCACGATGAACCGTCTACATATCAGAAAAAATGTATAGCAGTGATTTAATTATGCCCAGTCTGTTCAGCTTGAAGGGTAGTCCTTTAAACCATACGGTCGGTGTCGAAAATAGACATCCGTATATTTTTTCTTGCTTTTATTCCACTGGATATCAGATACCAGTTTAGACATATTATGTGAAATGGCATGCCTCGCTTTAAAATCGAATTGGTTATCAGGAACTATATTTTTGTCTTCAACTTATTTAGTCAGGACTCTATTTGAAATATCTTGCTGAAATTCAGAAGGATATTTATAGGCTTATCGATCGGAAGTGTCTTTATCGATTTTGGGAATAAGATGCCTTCCAATGCGATGGATAATGAGCGTTATTCAAAACCGTATTAAACAGGGTATTATAAATGTCCACCGCTTCTATTGGGAGATGTCGAAGCAGGATATTTGGTAGGCCAACGGTTCCCGCTGATTTCTTACTTCTAAATGAATCGAAGATCGTTTGGAACTCTTCCTTCGAATCGAACGATAGTAGCTCCCTCTCGTTGTCGATGACTTTATTTGCCATATTTTTGTCATTGAACTGAGTCCTCGAATCGCCAATTCTCCATGTCATTTCGAAGATAGGAATTCCGCGAAAGAACAAAATGGCCTCTACCTTCTCTTGCGGATCCTCGACCACAAAGAAGGTGTCATCATCGACGGCTTCTTCTAGAGTTATGCCTGCAGTTAACAATACTTGTTCGTTAAGTGTCGTTCGGCCGATCTTTATGCATGGAAGGTCGTTTTGAACTTTCCCCCGAAATATTTTGTTTATTTGCAGGAACATATTCAGGTGGTTTACCGCCCGAATTTCTGTAATTTTCTTTTATTATAATTTGGAGGTTTTTGATTGACGACTTCAGTGTCATGGCCTCAGAGTCAGGCCTTGACCTTGCTCTATTGCTTATAAATCTTGTGTTTCCGTCCAGTCCCAGCGAAGCTTATTCGACTATGCAGGATGACGATGAAGAATGCACGCTGCTCCGTCAAGTTCGGTAATGACCACACCGAAACCTTCAATGTAAGAAAAGGACTTAAATGAGGCCATCCGTTGACATATGATTTTTTCAACATCGCTCCTGAAAAAATTGTTCGAAACTCAGAAGTTATTTCAGAGGCACCATCTTTCAAAAATCTGTTCAGTTACTCCCCCCATATGCAGTAAACATTGACGTAATAGGAGAGAAACCGCGATCTGTTCATGGAGCGTTTGCGACTAATGAAGTAGAAGAGGCAAAGATGGCTTTAGCGGTTAACGAAGGAAAAACAAAGTACTTATATGCTATCAACAAAGACGGACACACAACATTGACCCCTAAGACAAAACGCTACGATAGGTATCTACAACTTCGAAGTAGAAAGAGGTAGCTCCGCTGTCAACTTCGATCACGACACGCACGGAAATCATCCGAAGGATTACTTTTGCCAATTGCCGCTTCTGTAGAAGACAATTGAGTAGTAAAGCCCTCTTTTGAGCAACTAAAAAGACATTATGCGAGACACTGATCACCCGGCTTAGATGACTAGGTCACCTCGAGATCACTAGCGTCGCAGCCCGGAATTGGTTAAGGCCCTGGTCCACCCGGGACTATAGCACCATCTAAGTTAGTTGTACCACTACCGAATAAGTGATTTCTTCACTTGAGTTAACCCTCTTCCGTAACTTGTAAAATATGAACAAAACGTTTAATATGGTGGTGTATCCAGCCTTGGGCCCCCTAAGCTCTCTTGTGGTACTTTGCATGATCGTGTTATCCTTCGTTCTGATTATTTTATCTTTTAGTTTATACTTTACACTTCGTACAACATCTGCTTTTATTTCTACAGTACTGGGATGCAGGCTTATCAATACTGTCAGCAAGGCAGCTGCAACTTTGAAACGAGAAATATATTTCAATGTGCGCTTAGCATCGCTGTAGGTAGCCACATGCTGTAGCTGTGCTAGTTTGCTTCTCATGTATGTCTACTTGGTCGAATATGACAGTGGCCTACACTTCAGAGCAAGATGATTCATTAACTGTTGGCGCATTAAGGACCAGGGATTACCGCCCCAAATTTGTATCGAGTGACTAATAGTTAATGTGATACCTAAAAGGTTTGCTTACTTTGAGACCCAACTGATTTTGGGAGAGTCTTTTTGCTCGATCAGTATTACACCACTAATAGGTGTACTGAAGTTTCGAAAGTTATACACCTTTAGCCATTGTCTTTTTGAAACCTTTTGCTTTCAACCTAGCAAGAAAGCATTTCATATAGAAATACAGTCGAGTGAAATGTTTGCAATTTTACCAATGTTATTCTTGCACCCCTATGATACCGAAAGTGTACCATACAAATTTGTTCTCCAGTTAAAGATATCTGGAGTTTTGAGAACCTTCTTAACTTTGTTGAGGACAGACTGAAGTAAATTTTAGAAACTGATCGTTGTCCGCTTCCAAACGTTCTTATCCGAGGTATGGATCAAAGCAATATTGCTTTGCGTCTGCGGCTTGTCTGATCGACATTTACCCTGTCTGCTGGCTCTGGAAGCACACCACTTAGTTTCTTCAAATAAATATTCCAGAAAATACTCTTAGGGGTGACGCAAAGACGGATAGAACGGCAGGACTTCGTCTGCATACAGAGCCTTCTTTCTCGGTTTAAAGCGAATGAACATTCATTGGTAAATGCTCCTCATACAATTATTCTTCTCTTGTTGACTATTGAATTAAGCTGGGAAAAGAGGTATTTCCTGCTTATTTTTGGATGTACAAATGTATCTTACAAAAACTACTTCATGGAAGTAGCAAACTTTGTATTTTCATAAATGATACGAAAACAGACTGACACATTGTTGTAAGAAGTTTAAGGATGTCCTTAGATGAGTTGACATAATAAATCGCTCACCCTATATATTCATATGTTTGCATATAGCACTGTGCTATCCCGTTCAATTGTTAAGCAAACGGAATGCACCTAGCCGGCGCATAAATCAGGCCATGCAGGTCTTTCGCCAGTAATCCATCCATCCATAAATTGTCTGCGATATTCCTGTGCTGGGAACTCCTGCCACAATGTCACTTGCCTCTAGCATTCTTGTTTACTGTGTTAATTGTCAGCGTAGAGCATTAATATTCATGTTTGAGGTGACTCTTAATTTAAATTAGTTAGAGTTGGAGAAGCAGCAGCGTGCGATGAGATATACCCGCAGCTCTACGCCTTCAAAGAAATTATACGGATGCAAGGCAATATATCTTTGAAAGGATACCACAGCCACGACCACAAATCGGCTCGACTTGGTCGGCGGCAGCAGTTTCAGGCTCCATTACGAGTAGTGCTTGCGTATTTGCCTTTCGGTGTGAACAAATAGCATCACTTTGTTGTTATTTGAAACCAAGCAACACATTCCATCCAACTAGAGACCATTACCAGGAGAGATCTGCATATCTGTGCACATCCTTGACTGAATTTCAAATCGCATTGCATTTATTTGCAAGGAGAAACTATCGATAAAGATCTGTTTGAGATGGAGCACGTACTTGCACGGTACCAGGTACGACAGCTACGAGTACTATGTATATTCAAATTTCCCAAAGGATATTCCCAATTCTAAGCTCCCTGTAGTTTTGCGTGATAGCAGTATAGACCGACTCGGAGTGCTTTCACTTTTTTACCTCTTGTACTGGTATCAGTGTTCAGATCAGGAAATGTATTTTCTTTTTTCTTTTTTCTTGTTTCTCTTTTTTTATTATTTCAATTCAGTTTTAACGAGCATCGGTACGAGTATTTGCATTTGAATGGAATATGACATGACCTAGATAGATATGTACGAGTATGTGCGAGTATGTTACCAACGAATGCCAACTGTTCTATGCATCTTTTGTTTTCGACACGTTTAAAAGAGAATATGCAATTTTTACTGACTGCTTTTATGAAAATGGTTATTTTTTTCTTTTATTTTTTTTTTATACATTTGAAGTGAATTGGTTACGAGTAAATCTGTATGAGCAAAATTCCATTTATTTTTTTATCAAAGCAGAACTGAATAGTTTATTAAAACGTACATATTAAAACAGAGGCAAAGTTGGCATTTAACGGATTGTAGTTACATATTGAAAAATTAATTATATCCTATAGCCAAAAATGTTTAAATCGCAAAGCAAAACACTAGCTTTAAGTTGCAGGAGATCGATGCGCCACGTGGATTCTATAGCAGATATTCGTTGTTCTATACATTATTTGTCCGACATACAAATGCATTCAATCAAAAATTTTGTTTTAATAAAGTTTGGCTAGTTGTGATGACTTTTGCCTTACTTGGATTAAGTTTGTATTTTGGGTCATACAGGACGAAGATCGAATTTATCGCTCTTTTCGTCTAATAACCTTCTGCAAACACTTTACGAGGATTGTTTGAAAAGTTTACGACCGCAACGTAAAGATAGCGGCACTCGTCAGTAAAAGCTAGTGAATGCTAGTTGTGCATCTTTTGACAGTTACTTACCGAAGTTTCAGTCATTTTGGATGCGCGGTTTTTTGTGAAAATAGAAAAAATTTAGTATCGAGGTATTATTAAATTCTTGTTTTTGAAAGGCAATACGCCAACGCAAATCAAAAATTAGTTGGACTCTGTGTATGGGGACTTCGCACCATCATTTACCACAGTGAAATCTTGGGCAGCTAAATTTAAACGTGGCCGTAAGAGCTTGGGAGATGATGAACGTTCGGGACGTCCAAAAACTGCAACCACTGACGATAACATTGCTAAAGTTCACCAAATGGTGTTGAACGACCGCCGAATTAAAGTGAGAGAGATAGTAGAGGTTATGAAAATGTTCAAGGAACGTGTTTGTTACATATTAAATCAAGATTTAGGCATGTGAAAGCTGTCCGTGCGTTGGTTGCCGCGTTTGCTTACGTTAGACCAAAAACGTGTTCGAATGAACATTTCCAACGCTCTGTTGGCGCAGTTTAGGCGCAATAAATCCGAGTTTTGGCGCCGGTTAATTACTGTAGATGAAACTAGGATACACCATTATACGGCCGAAACAAAAATTCAGTTTTTTCGGCTGGGAAAGTGATGGCGACTGTTTTTTGGGACAGTGAAGGAGTTATCTTAATCGATTATCTTCAAAATGGAAAAACCATTACAGGAGCATACTACGCATCATTACTTGCCAAGCTGAAGGCAGTAATTGCGGAAAAACGGCCACATTTGCAGAGAAAAAAAATCCTGTTTCAGCAAGACAACGCGCCGTCTCACACCTCAACGGTTGCCATGACGAGAATTCATGAATTACGGTTTGAACTGCTTGACCATCCGCTTTATTCACCAGATCTAGCCCCAAGCGACTTCGTTTTGTTCTCTCATCTAAAAACTGCGCTCGGAGGACAGAGATTTTCATCAAATGAGGATGCAATCACCTTCATGAACAATTATTTTGCAAAGAAAAACGCCAAGTGCTATTTGGACGGGTTAGAGAGATGGGAGCATCGCTGGGAGAAGTGTGTAACTCTACAGGAGACTATGTAGAAAAATAAGAAAAAAAAAATTGAGAAAAGATGTCTTGTATCATTATTCGGAAACTTTTCAGACAACCCTCGTATATGCTCCTCAGAAGAAAAACCAAAAAGCACGGGAAGCGCTCCATTGAGGCTTTACAGAGTGGCTACCGGAAGAACAAATTTTTTTTTTTTTTTTTTTAAGAACTTAACACTCAAGTGGGTATGAATACGCTTATAATGCTTAGGCATGTGTTAAGTTTTTTGGAAAAATGGGATAGAGGGAGATAGAAATTAAATGAACATGCCACAGCTGTAAAGTCCGAACAAAAATCTGCAAGGATAGAATAGGAAAGCTCATTGTGGAATAACAGTCGGTGCTGAAAATCAGGAAAGATTATTTCTGCTTACTGCAAACAGTGATAACGAACAACATCCCACATTCAGGTTGAATAACCAATTCGACCTGGACAAAAGCATCCAACAAAGCTGCTGAACCCGATGGCTTGATTGCCGAGCTGATTAATGCAGTAAGTGATGCTTGTGTACGAAGCATACTCATGTCTAAAATCTGGGTCAACGAAAGTGTCGCCGACAAATGGAACCTCAGAATTTTTTGTCCGATCCCAAAGATGGTAGATCCCTTGAACTGCGCAAACTGCAGGGCTATAATTTCTCGAATTGGGAATGTATTGGAATTGTCTTTGCCTTCCTTATTCCTAGATACTGGCACACTTCCTGAAAGACTATTGATTCCAAGTCCCGTCCTTGATCCGAGTGTAGCTCCATTGGGACCCCACATCTGTTCACCTAGGTGTTGACTGTTTGGTCCTTTGGTATGCACTTTTTACAATTCTCGACATCTTAATTTGCACTTAGTCAATTGAAATGATCCCTTACCCTGTCCAATGTCTTGTTAGTTCCCAAGTGACCTCCTAAGGTTTCGTCATGTATTGTGTTTCATGAATCATGGAGCACTTTATCGACTCTGAGCCGTGGCTCGATTAGCTGCATACGAGATGTTGGTTCATCTGCACTTTCTTATATTCGCTTCAGCAAACCATCTTGCACATAAAGCAGGTCCCACAGTACCTAATACACCTTCAGAGTCCGGTCCAATATTTCCTGCCAGCTTGGTCTTTCCTCGTATTCCTTCCAGGCCAATATTGGTTCGATGTCATTGCCTCGATTTCATCTGTGCTCGAATCCTCTACTGGCTCATCCTGATCATTTGTGTAGTGGCCTGTTCTTTCGCTTCCTTGCGATTACAGTGTTCACATTTGACCCTGTGTGGTCAATGATAAAGTGCACCAGCATTTAAATGAAGTTTTTCCTTACAGTGTTACTCTTCAAAGTCGTAGCCCTGCATCTGCTTTCATTCACCCATCTTTCCTTACCACTAACAACAGAACCCTTACATGGAACAACCATATAAATACATTAGTGGGAAAACCTTACGGTATTCTACGAACCCTACATACTGCTCAAAAGTTTATTCCTCTCGAAATAAGACTGCTACTTGCTAAAACGTTAGTCATTCCTGTACTTATCCACGGATTTGAAATTTTTTATGGATGTGATGCCGAGAGTAGAAAGCGACTTCAAGTGGCTTTCAATACTACTGTTCGATATGTATACGGTTTAAAAAGACGTAATCACGTTTCACATGTTGCAAAACACCTAGTTAACATGTTGTTTTGTAACTATATAAAATCTCGAAAAGTTATACTTCTTTTTAACATAATCTTAAGTAGACAACTTTCATATCTTTATGAAAAAATCCAGTTTCCAGCATCTTAATGATCTAACAGATCTTCGTATCTGGTTCTTTCGCGTTTTTCTTGTCTAACATCCGAAAGACAGTTTTTTGTTGCTGCTATCCGCCTTTGGAATTCACTCCCACGTAACTTGCGAGAGATAACTGATGCACGGCGATTCAAAAACGAGCTTCAAAATTTTCTTAGAAACTAGAGCAACCTTTTTTCCATCCCTATCCCACTTCAAGCAATTTCAATTTCAATTAGAATTAGTTTAAAATAAATTCAAAACATAGGAATAAGCTTAATTAACATAAAAGCAATTTAACTTAACTTTCAAACCATTTATGTATATGAATTACACTGCATTTGAAGATGCCCTATTTTATCGCAGTTTTAGCAACACACTCTTCGTCTCTCCCGCAGAGTATCTCGTTCATCGGCACTTACATTCAACAGGTGCTACTTCCCTGATGTGTTCCTTTGGAAGTCTGATTTGCTACTTCCTTCACCAAAGCAAAGGCAAGTGCTTCAGCAAGAGTTTTTTTCCCGGTCATCCTTACTGCTGACTGTACCGATTCCTCTGACTAATGCCATTTCATCGATGATGTCTTGGTATGACAAATGTGCCTGTCTACTGACATCCAAGGAAAGAAAAGTTGTATGCCTACAACCCAAGAACAATTCCTCAACCGAAAGACGAGATTTGACGCGCCATTGATGAAATTGAGCCGACACTATGCCAAAATGTCATCTAAAATGTCATCAAAAGGACCAACGTGTGCCATTTATCGGATATTGTGTTCAATACATAACCTCCATGTCCATACTTTTCATTAAAATAAAAACATCAACTATGAATTTAATTTGTGAACGCACTCTTTCACTAATCATCAAACTGTCACTGTCAATTTATTCAGTAAACTCAACATTTTCATCATGGTAAAGTACACTAGCTTGCAACTTCTGCAAATTATAAAAATTTTCTATAGATATTCGGAGTCGGTGACTACAACTTTAAGAGCGTTAACTCCAATTTTCGGTCGTAATTCTCACCCTAGTAGACAGGCAATAACAAGTTTAGTGCAAAAATTTGAGTCTACATATTCGTTGTGTGATGTTGCCGTGTCAGTGAGACAACGGGTTGGTCGAAGTGTCGAAAATATCGCTTCAGACGTCCGTAGCAAACGATCCAAATCAGTCAATTCCACGGCATTCTCAAGAATTGGGCATCGCTCAGACCACATTATGGCGTATTTTGTGTAAGGATCTTGGTTTACACCCACACAAGATCAAGCTGACTCAAGAATTGAAGCCGATGGACCATTTGAAGCGACGTACGTTCTCCGATTGGGTTCTGGAGAAGATGCGCCAAGATGATGAATTTCATCGCAAAATCATCTTCAGTGACGAAGCTCATTTTTGGCTCAATGGGTTCGACAATAAGCAAAATATGCGTTATTGGTCGGGTGAAAACCCACATGTGCTTCATGAATCACCACTTCATCCACAAAAAATAACTGTTTGATGCGGTTTGCATGGCGGGGTCGTTATTGGGCCATTTTTTGTCGACGATAACGATCGTCACGTTACTGTGAATGGTCAGCGTTATCGCGCCATGATCACCTATTATTTTTGGCCCGAATTAGAAAATATGGACTTGGACGGCATGTGGTTTCAACTACACAGCACACGCTACAATCGATTTATTGAAGAGTAAGTATGGTGAGCGTGTTATCTCAAGACATGGGCCAGTCGATTGGCCGCCTCGTTCGTGCGATTTAACGCCGCTTGACTATTTTCTGTGGGGCTACGTTAAGTCATTGGTTTATGCGAACACGCCGACGACGTTGGAAGAGCTCAGAGTTAACATTGAACGCGAAATAGCGGCCGTTTTGGCCGAAATGTGTGGCCGAGTCGTTGAAAATTGGATCCAACAATGACAAAGTGAAATAAAGCCGAATTCAGAGAGAAGGCAAAAGAATTTGCAAAGCCAACTATACTTGTTAGAAAAACAAGTTAACTTTACCGTAATTTTTGTTTGTTGATTGCAACTCGATGTTTTAGGTAGCGGGGTTGCAGGGGGCAGCATGCCCCCCTTACCTAACTCAGTGTTTATATGTCACTTTCTAAAACGAACTAACACCATATGATTTAAAATCTATGAAAACAGAATCTTCTCTCTAAATGTGTGAATAAATTCAAAGCGAAATAAGGCCGACTCGGCTTTACCGAACATAGAAATTCGGCGTTATTTCGTTTTCATAAAGTGCCATTTTGGAATTCGGCGTTATTTCACTCGGTGTTATTTCACAGCACCCCATTTTCTACTTCGCACATTAATGCTCTATTCAATATTCACTCGTTTTTTTCAAATAGGGCCGAAAATATCTGTAGAAGGCAGTTAACTCCAGTGAAATACCATACTAGAGCCATTGTGCTTATTGCAGTATGCGCTGTTCTAATATTGATATTGAGCAGCGGTGATGTCAACTTCGGCATTTGCAAAGAATTATGGCCTGGTGATACACTTACACCGTGCCAAACCGTACACCTAAGTCGGTGCAGTTGTTGCTGATTACCCAATCGTAGATTCTCTTAAGCCCATATCCTTCCATTGAAGCCACTTAATCGAAAAAAGGCTCATTTTCGAATTGTGGATGAAATCGAGATTTTTCTCTTATTCTTTCCGCCGGTAAGTAGAATAATCCAACAAGTACTATACGGATGAAACCACTGAAACCGCCTTTGCGTTCTTCAATTTCTTGAAGTCTTCCAGTTGTAACAGCTATGCTGTACAAAGTTCTAAACAAATACTTTGAAGAGGATTTTTATTGCTATGATGGAACGACCTACATACTACAATATCTAGGAAAAAGCCACCGAGAGAGAGGTGGGGCGGGCGAGGTACGGAATGTTAGAGCGACCGATAGGAATTTAGTGCCATGGCGTCATTCAACGAGAAACGAGGCAGAACGCACTATCGAAACAAGGATTCTTCGACACTATCACATATACGGCATAAAAATGAAGCCCCATCGATTCAATCGACTAAAAAATGAGTCCAGAAATTTGAAAAAACTGGTTCAACAATAGATAAACCACGATATGGTCGACTTAGAACATCACGGGATCCCAACAATATAGAGCGTGATAGAGCGTCTGTTCGTGAACAACCTGGACTCTCTACTCGAAAGCCGTCTAGTGTCTTAAGCGTATCCAAAACATCTTTAAGCCTCATTCTACACAATGATTTATATTTGCATCCGTGCAAAATCCAAATGGTTCAGCAGTTAAAGCCTCAAAATTATGCTCACAGGCTGCAGTTTGCTAACGATATCCTAGAGAGGTTCGCCAACTTTAATAACCTTTTTTTCAGACGAAGCCCACTTTCACCTAAATGGACATGTAAACAGACAAAACTGCAGATATTGGAGTGACGCTAATCCGAAATTGGAGCATCAAAAACCCTTGCATTCGCCCAAGGTTACTATATGGGCAGCTTTATCAGCAAGAGGCATTATTGGTCCATATTTTTATGAAGATCAAAGAGTAAAAGCTGTTACAGTGAATACAACGCGCTATATTGCAACGACTCTTTAAGTGCAGTTCGCAAAATTTTCGGTCGAAAAGTTATATCCAAAAGAGGTGGCATTAACTGGCCACCTAGTAGCCCGGACTTATCTCCAATGGATTTTTTCCTTTGGGGATACCTTAAAAGTAAAGTCTTTAACAGCAATCCAGTGACTCTTGAGGAATTAAAGGCTCATATTCGCGAGGAAATGCAAAACATTTCACGAAACACTTGTCAGTCGGCCATTGAAAAGTTCCGCTCCAGGTTGCAGCAATGTCAAATTAATGAAGGATCGCATATGGACGATGTGATATTTAATTTTTCTTGCATATGACTAGTATGAAATGTTAACGAACTTTTGGACCACCCTGTACATACAATCGAACAAGATAACAATTCATTCATCAGAACCGTAAGGGTTATCGGTCTAACCTCCTCGCTGTTGAAAAATATGGTGGAAATGGTAAGCCCTATTGCGCAGCCCTGCAATGCGAATGCAACCTCTGTCGGAGATGCAACATGTTTACCAACGCGGAGCAACATGTAAGCGAAATTGTATATGCACTGCTTTGGCATTTTCACCGATATTGTGGATGCCTTCGACAACCTGACTTTGCCGTTTTGTGTATTATAATTCGACCAGATAACAAGAAAAGGACGAACTACTAGTGCTATGGATTATAGCAGCAGTGGAGAGCAAAACTTTTGTTGAAGGATGCTAACTGCCCTCAGGAGACAGTGGGTTTAAATATAAGTTTCCCATAGTCCAGCGTCGTGCTTTCACTGTGTATATTGGTTGGCTTTCTGGTTGACGCTCAGAATTGTTTCATTGTCCAATGGCAACTGCCATTGATCCAGTTGTACGGTCTGTCGAAACATGTCTAAACATAATGGACAATTTATGCACTAGAAGAAGCTTAGGACTTTCACAAGAAGAAAAAAACTGGCTTGCCTGATTTAGATAATGCTAGAAGGATTCACAATCCATTCATGTAAGAATAAAGTATCTGGGGGTTTTTCTGAATCAACTTTTTAACCCTTTCGACCCGCAATTCGAACAAATAGGTTAGAGACACTTTGAGTGGCCTTATATGTCGGTAAGAACCCACTTAAGCTTAATATGATAAAAAAAAATGGCCTCGGGGGCGGGGATAGGGCGGGGCAGACTGGTACAAAAACGTACCAGTCGGGATGTTATCTGGTACGTTTGTGTACCACTCGTCCTTTCTGACATACCAACAAATGAAACAATTTTTTTTGAAAACTTCAAAGATTCTATTTATTTACGGAACAGTGATTTTCAGAATCAAGTATGGTAAGGGGTGAAACATTTTTTACACAATGGTACCTCGCATTCCTTGCAGATTATTTTGGTGCGTGACTGTTTCTTGACCAGGCTGCAGCTATAACATCGACGTCTGGTAGATACTTCGATTGGTAAATGTTTTATTGCCGATTCTTTTTTTGCTCGACGACCTCGATGAAATGATCTGCGAATAGACGTTTTTTTCGAACCTTGACAAATCAAATCCTCCGACAAATCCACCAAAAAGGTTTTGGATGGCACTTTTTTTCTATTCAAGTCACAGTGAATAACCCATGCGTTGACGGCTGCCATCATAATCAAACGGTAAAACACCTTTTTCCACCATTTATCCGATTTTCGATCGTATTCGTAGAGCCCACTCATTTGGTCCGCCAAATCAACGCCTCCCATTATTTCACGATAGAATTTGATCATATCTGGACATGGCACTATGACTTTTTCTCCAGTCTTCAAAGTTTTTGTGACGTTTTTCATATCATTAGTGTGACAATTACTCAGCACTAAGACTTCTTTTGTGTCTTGCCATTTCACACATAAGAGACCGGAGGACGTACCTTTGAACTCTGCCTCACCTCTTTGTAATTTTTTCTCGAATTTGGGTACATTTTTCCGATTGGCCATTAGAGTACCAACCGCTGGATAGGCAATTGAGTTCAGTAAATTTACAGATGTGAAGAAACGGTCAAAGCACAAGTTTACATCCGGTTCTGTTATTGTACTGGCTAATTTATTCACAACTCGCTCTCCAAGTGTTCCTTCGACTGATTGAAGTTCTTTCCCGCTGTATATATTGAAATCATATGTATAGCCGGTTTTAGCGTCACAACGTAGCCACATTTTTATACCCCTTTTGACAGGCTTTAGAGGCATGTATTGCTTCAATGTACTGCGCCCTTTGAATTTCGTCATTGATTCATCGATACTTTGGTATATACTGTCCTGTCTGCAATTTTGAAAGGTTTTTTTCAAACATTCAACCAAATCACTGACATAATATGTTTTCGAACTATTTGAAGGCTTCTTGGGATCAGTGAAATACATCTTCGACGTTATCATTGTAAAGCGATCACGAGTTATTGCATTGATGATAGACTGGTTTCCTAATGATTTATGCATTGACCAATAATCTTTTAGGCATGGAAGGCGATTATAGCACATAATGAACATGCACCCAATGATTACCTCAACTTCTCCAGCGTCCGTAGGTTGCATGTTTTTGCATCGATTATTTTTTGTCAATCTTCGGTAGATTTCCAGGCGCTCATTGGTACACTGTGCAATGTAAATGTACAGAGATCGTGGCAGAAGCTTATGAAAAATATCAAGATTTGACGAAGATTTATGTATTCTCTCTGCTACTCTGCACCCTCGTGAAGGAGTTATATTCTTTTTAGGAACGAATGTTTCATTTACCGTAGTCCAGATATAACCTTCACGGTTTGCCTCTCCTGAAGAGTTGGGCAGATTTAATTCGTCAGCAGCAGTCTCCTCGTCATCTAATTCGTTCTCAGAGTCGGAATATTCATCATCATCGTCGGAATCTGCGTCGGGCTCATCTCTAGCTGGTGGTTTATAAGAATCACCGCTATCAGATGAAAAGTCTTCTTCGCTATCAGAAGAAAAGTCTTCGCCGCTCGAAATACTAGGCTCTTTTTCCAAGAACATTCTGATTTCGTCTTCATCCATTGCAATCTTAGAGTAAAAAAAAAAAATATGGCTGCTGAATTCATGCCATAGGAGACGAGTGGTACATATTTGTACCACCATAGAAGACGCATGGTACATTTGAGTACCACCTACTAAATATTGTTCACAAAAATGAACATTTCAATTCGAAACACTTACCTTGTCTAATTATATCACAACTTCAATTATATCCACTGAATTATCAATTTGTAATAGACTTGTCTATGCCCAATCGTCAGAAAACTCCAAAAAAAATTAAAGAACACCACGTTTTTGCATGAATCACAAGAGAACAATGACAGACAAACCCACACAGCTGAAACCAAAATAAAATGTACCGCTAGTTTTCACTTCCGGAATACTCAAGCACGATCTGGTACAAATTTGAACCATATTAAATAGTAATCAGAGATTCTAGGGATGTTTGAACTTTTGCTGGTACATTAATGTACCATGCGGGGCGAAAGGGTTAAGACTAAATGCGAGGTACATATCTGTATCAGAAGCGACACCCAAACTAGTAGTGCGACATTTCTTCAACTGCAGTCGGGCGGGTAAACTAAATGATCCAGTTCACAAAGTTATTTCAGGAATTGAGGTTGCCGAAGAATTTCTTAGGTAAAACTAGATTTTCAGAGCATGTACCTGCGCTAGAGCTACCTGTATTTTTGATACGAACTTCCTTTGGCAGCTGGATTGCGGCCACACCGCAAACCACCCCTGTTAATATGCTGCCAACGCTACCCAAACAAAAGTTACCATCAGTAACTTTTCGTCAGTTTTGTTTTCATATTGCGATGTCTGTCACTTTCGCTATTTTTTCGTTTGAAAATTAAACACATTCTTAACTAATCTACTTTTTATTGTTATCTTCTGAAAAATTCCCAGCAAAAAAAAGAACAAGTACATATCTTTGAAAGAGGTCGTGAACCATCTCCTCTTCTTTTTGTATCGAATATTCTTCTTGTTGAACCTTGCTGATTTTTATCCTTACGGACATTAGATGTATTAACAACAATGCCAAATCACTCTGCCCCAAGTGACAGCGTAAATAAATTTCAATTATTTAAATTTGAAAAGGAACATTTTGTGACTTCTTTCTTTAGAGGATATGTTTTTAGATTACCCGAGGTGGTTCCTGCTGAGATGGATGGTTGAGCTGAGCTGGGCACTGATGGGGTAGATGTGGCTGAGCTGAAATTGGCTGCAGATACAGAATTGTTGCCGACTTGGATTGGTGCGAATAAAGATGACTGGTGTTGTGGACTAGTTATTTTTGTACTACGTGATGAGTTTATTTCACTGAAGTTTTCAGAAAATGCTGGCTTTAGTCTTCCTGTAGATATTGTTGTGGGTGTTCCGTTCATCTTTATCTTGAAAACGTAGTCGGAAATACATTCAAGCACTTTGAATGGACCACTATACTCGTTCGGAGCTCACACGGAAAATTGAATGAAGTCAACTCAAACAAAAACATGAGTGCAGTGAGGTGCTGATAGAGTTGACTTCACTTGTCGCATATGCTCAGGGAACTATTCAACAAAGGTTTCCGGCCCCGACGAGATTTCCTCATGCAGGAAGAATTCCCCAGGCAATCTCAACGTTGTTCCGTTGAATTCTGCAGCGGTTGATTTGATGTCTTTCTTGCAGCTGGTACGCAATCCCAATAAGACATTCCAGAGACCGCTCATCCAGTCTGTTGTTTCTTGGCACTTGATCGATGATTTGAGTGACCTCGATCATTCCGTTAGAGGCTGGATGGTAGGCAGTTGTCCTGATGTGTGTGCCCCCGATAAGAGAGAAAACTCAAGTTGGGATCCTGCGTCGGCAGTTATTGTTTCTAGAGCGCCGAATCTTCATACCAAATTGTCAACGTGTTGACAATCGTCTCCGCTGTGATGTCATTTAGTGGTATTGCTTCTGTTGTAAAGCGGTCGATTATCGTCATAAGATACCTATAGTCGCGTATCAGTGGATACGGCAATATCGAAGTGGACGCGCTGGAATCTGTAGCTCGGAATCGAGATACGAGTTGAGAGGGTTTCCCTTAGGGCTTGCCTTCGCTTGTACAGAACACCAGAGTCGGAGTACAAAAAATTTTATCGTAATGAGGTCCTTTACAACAGAGCGAACCTAATACGAGTGGACAACTTCGTAATTACGCTGACTCGAAGGCACATTGCAAGAGCAATGACCTCGACCAATAACCTGATATCTGGGGCTTACTACCCCAATTACCCAGTGTGCGCTCTGATGGCTTTGGTCCACCGGAAACATTCCTCTACCTAGATCACATAGGGTTGATCCAGGATAGATCAGCGGTCCCGTTAATCTTCCATGCCGCTCGGAGAGCTGGGGACAGGCGACTCAACTACAACAGAGACGTCGCACACGGCAGTGTGGATCATCTCAGGTTCAGTAGGGCGGTGGGGAATCGCGATAAGAGGGATGTCGTTCAGCAGCACCAGCATTTCTGGTGGTTGAATGATGGAGAAGATGTTTCATCGTCGTCGTTTCCGTCAATTACGGACCAGCCTCACTAATGAGGCAGAGCTGACCAATCTATTTGCTCTGTGAATAGCGATGGCCAGCTTACGTAGGTTTAGGTTAGCATTTAAGAAATATATACATATATTAGTATTAGGTAGACTAAGGTTTATTTTAAGTTAGATATTAAGTTTTTATAAAAAATTAAGTCCATATGCTAAGTTTTTGTTAACAATTTTTTTCTTAGCCCTAAGTATACAAAATATATATTTCAATAAAATGTGAATAAAGTCGAAAGACATAGATATAAGAATTTAGAGTAGCTTAGAGTGCCTGTGTGGGGCCAGTAAGTTAATATAAGATTGTTAAGTAATTTTAAGCTAGCATTTAAGCATTTTTTGTTAGTATGTAAGAATTAATGATTAATATAATAAAATGCATTTAAAACTAAAACTAATGTTGTGATGTCTGCTAATTTTGCTTTGTTGGCACTGTATACATGGCCTGGTCCATGCGAGTATGTCTTTACGCATGGTTGACCACACGAAGTTCTTACAGATTTAGTGTTTTGTTGCTCTTCCGCTGGGTGTGAAAGACTAAGTATGTGTGCCATCAAAGAATTTCCTGCGTAGATTTGTTGTCACATATGGACGGATGCCGGTGCCTCCTCGTCGAAGCGCAGTCCTCGAAGTGAAAACTTTTCTGGAGTTGCCAGAAGAAGCTTCAGCTCGTCGTCACCTTTCTGCATCTCAGCCAAATCTGCAGTGCTGACCATGACAGGAATGTTGATGGTGTCGATGCGAGAATAATCGTCTGCCGCATCGTTGTTCATACCCGGCACATGTTGAATATTCGTTGAGAAGCGGCCAATTTGCTCAAGCTGACGTGCTACGCGGTTGCAAGCGTGGTCTGATTTCTGGTCGAATGCGTAGACCAGCGGCGTGTGGTCAGTGAGAATCAGGTGTCGGAAAATGTCTTACCGCTCTATAGACGGCTAATAGCTCCCGGTCGTACACTTTGTATCTAAATTCTCTCAGACCTCGCTTTTTAGAGAAGAAACTAAGTGGTTGGAGTTGATCACCTACGCTTTGGTCCAGAGCAGTTCCAACTGCAATGTCTGAAACGTCGCATCGCAGCACCAGTGGTACACCAGATTTTGGATAAGCTAGTTGAACTGCATCTCTGAACTTAACTTCGCATCCTTCGAATGTTCTATCCGCTCCGATTCTCAACAGAACTTGTTTCTTTTCTTCGCTCCGTCTGAAGAGAGGAGCTTGAATTTCTGAAGCGCCGAGCATATAACTTCGAAAAAATTCCACGATCCTAGAAATCTTCTTAGTTTGTCCATTGTTTACGGTTTTGGATAGCTAATTAATGCCTCAATTCGGTCTGTGGGAGGTTTTATGCCGGTCTTGCTGATGGTGTTTCCGAAGTATCTTACCTCAGGGTATCCAAAGAAGCACTTGGATACGTTCACTACTAGAGCGAATCGCTGTAACTTATCAAAGATTATGCGCAGGAGTTGTCGATGGGTTTCTTCGCTTGCTGACTCAATGAGGGTATTGGCAATAAAGCAGAAACAAAAATCAAGTCCTCTCAGCACTGCGTCCATTAACTGTTGTATTGCCTCTTTGACGTTGAATTCAAAGAGGCCGAATGGTGTTATGACAGTCGTCTTTGGGCGATCCTCCGGTGTAAGGGGTATCTAGTGGTAAGCTTCCTTCAGGTCAAGTGTAGTGAAAATGGTGCATTTAGCGAGTTGTTGACTTACTCGTAAACCTTGGAGATCTGGTATAGGATACCTATCGGGTACGGTGATACGGTTGAGGCGACGGTAGCCACCACATGATCTCCAAACTTCGGGTTTCTTTTGTACCACATGAAGAGGAGATGCGCACTCGCCTTTGGATTGCTGACAGATCCCTCATTGTATCATATCCTGCAACTCTTTCTTCGCCGCTTTGAGTTTTTCACCGGCAACACGTCGAGCTCGTTCCACTACAGAATGTCCCCTGACGATGATATGATACTGGACAGAATGTTCATGGGTATTACGGTTCTTGTCGAGTGTGTTACCCACAAAGTCCTTGAGGATGTCAGCAAAACGGTTTGTTTCGTTGATTGCTTTGAGTGTTGGCTGCTAACTATTGATTGTCTTACTTCTAACGCATACGTTTGTCATGTTGCCGCTGAGCATTCCGTGACTTAACCGGACTATTAAATCAAAGTGGTGAATGAAGTCGGCAGCGATTATTGGTTCTCTGACGTCTGCGATTATAAAAGTCCTGCGGTACTATAGTTTCGCTACAGCATAAAACACCTGCCGTATTCTAACGTCGACATACTTCTTGAGCAGGACGGAATTATCTGTCAATTTAGTAAGATATGCCGTGGCTTATTTTGTTGATTATTTGTAGACGGTAACGTTTGGAAATCCTAGTTTTCCGTCCACCTTGGACAACCAGGTTTGCACCTGCATGCCTCATCACTAAACTTTTGATGAAAGTAGCAAAGTTTTGCTTCACCAGTGCTATTGTAGATCTACTTTTCGATCTGTTACGAGATGTCGACCTGTTGCTGGATTGGTTCCTCATCTACAGTGTGTGGCATACGTCGTAGCTGTAACTCTGGTGTGGGGGCGAAATAGGTCACTAGCTGCTCTTCCAGTGCGAAGAATTTTTTTGACTTCTGATGGATTTTTCGGCAGGTCACGCACAACTCCTAAAGCGTCGGCCTCCAGACTAACCAGTAAATTGGATTTGCGTTCGTTGTCATCGTTTCCTCCACCCAGTTGATGTCATTTCCACTTGAGTCAGCCACAGTTGAGGGTACAGCGGATAACATTTCGGGTGTAATATTCGCTGCATCCGAAGTTGTTGTCGTTGCTAAGTGGTAGTTGTACATCAGAAGATCCTGCTGAGATTGAATCGCCTGGGTTTTTAGCGTCGATGCTAGTGACTGAGAGATCTGGACTTGTTTCAGCGAACGATTTGCCTCGTAGCTGGTTGATAATATCAGTGTTTAGATAATCTAAAGGTTTTGACGTTTATTCACTACTCTCGATTCTTTAGACGGTATTGTTGTCCTCTTCGTCACATATCTACTCGTACCTCAGAATCCGTAAAATTCAGTTTGCGTCCTTTCTTGCAGCACGAATTGTACAATATGAGGTATGTGTCGCAATATACATGCACATACGTACGCATTATATATTTTGTTTTGTACGATTGATTTTCTTTGTGAGTTTATATGGAACCCCACGTCGGGATCACCATTTAGAGCGATGTTTGTCGCTTTCGCTATTCTTTCTTTTGAAAAGTAAGCACGTTCTTAACTAATCTACTTTTAATTTTTATCTCCTAAAAATGCAACTATGTATACACACAGGAAAAAAAGAACGAGTACCTATCTTTTAAGGACCTCGCCTTTTAGGATCGCACATTCCTCTTATTGAACATTAGACGAACTACCAACAATGCCAATTCTAAAAGTCGACGCCGCCATCTACTCATTGGTAGAAGAGAAGGGACTTGAAGTTGTGAACTTTTCAACAGAGCCATCTCGAGGCCAATATTAAAACTTTCATTGTGGGCACAAACCGTAAGGTAGGATTCGAAGATTTGATAGCAGTCTTAAAGCTCGGCAAATATACTAAAGTTTACGGGCATGGCAATAAACTTTTTTATGAAAAATGAATTAAAAAATGCGCGCTTTTTTCCCTAAGTGCACATGTAGGTACATACATGTGTATGTAGGGCGACCGCTGCTTTGAAATTGCACTTAGCTGTCAAACGTGCAGCAACCGCTTTCTAACACACTTGTTGACATGACGGCAAATAGCATACGCAATTCTGGGAACTATTATTGTAATCAATAGCGTCATTTTATCACCATGAAAAAAAAAAAACCGATTTTTGGTTGGGTGTATCAGTGTGCCCCAAAACCTACACATTGATGCATGTCTGGCCCAGTATAGCGTAGTTTGAAAATGCTGTGAGCGAAAACTGTGTGACTCAGGCCACGATCTTGGATAAATTTAGTAACCGGTTTTGTTGTGCCATGCTCAAGGAGGCAAGAGTATGGATTGGCTTTATGCCATTGCAACTACGAGTACGTGATGTATTTCCCGTGCGATTCTGCTGAATCTGATGAAATGGAATCCCGGTACACATCGCGCCGTCACATGAAGATGAGCAAAATTTTTTCGAGCGATATGCTGGCAAGAGCACGTTGAATAAAAATGTGGCAAAGGGCAGGGATTGCATTTGTGCAATAAATTTTCACTATCGCACGTGATGTTGGATTGCAGCTTTGAATGCAAACTACAAGTGTGATCTTTATTCGATATTCTACTTCAATGCAATACAATAATCAGATGCGACTATTCCTGACGATTGCAGGTATACATACTGAACGTAGGTGGGCACCTACAAAATATTTCAGTTATTTCTGCCACCTGGCCTATTTAGTACGCACAAAATACTTAACACAGGGTGCTCCTAATCAGCTCACGGTAATTATTTAATTGTTGAAAAATGTTGATAATGTTGCTTTTACGACGGATTTATGATAAAAAACCCCGGAATTATTTGAATTCAATTTTCGATTTTCATTGGACGGCAAAAGGGTTTCCAACTCCCTTTCCGCAGGGTTTAGCTGCTCGCGCGAATTCGTTTCCCGCTGAGGGTATTTCAACAAATGTCAGGTAGCGCCCGTACACTCTCATGAATCAAACCACCAAACAGTGATCGTCATGTAATGCCTTGGGTGACATGCATCATCTTTGCATGAAATCGAAAACTGGATTTTTTTTTTAATTCTTTGCTTTCTCATGTAGATTACGAAAAAAATGTAAAAAAATTTTGTGAAGGATTATTCCTAAAAACTAGTTTTTTTTTGAATCAAAATCATAAAACTTTTGAAAATATTCAATTGTCCTTATTTCTGTGATTTTTGTCATAAATATGCCATCAAAAGAAACAATTTGGAAAAAACAACATTTTTTTGAAGTTAATTTTTCAAATTGTTATGAAAAAAAAATCATTTGACCGCGAAAGTAAATAATTATCCAATTTTCTTAACGGTATTCACATTTGCTCAAGTGGTTATGATATTTAGGAAATATCAAAAACGCATTTGATTCTCTTTGATTGACTCCAATTTAATTTTAATAAAAAAATAAGAAATTCGATATCGACCGTTAAGTGGATATCAAGCTAAAGAACAAAAACAAATCAATATACCTAAATACATAAATATGAAAATAAAACAATTTTTTGCAAGAGTTCTTCTTTTAGTGAACAAAGCATCTTACAGCCATAAAAATTAATGATTAATTGACGTTTTGAGTTCCAAATGTTCGATATTCAATTAGGATGACGTCAACCGAAGAAGAATTGTACAGTTCTCCAAATATTGAATTATATTAGTTTAACATTTTGTCTGGGTTATATTTAGCTACTGCATATGGTCAGATGTACACAAATACAGTCGTGGCGAACTAAATAGGAACGATTAAAAAAAATTGGAAAAATCGAAACTACAATAAAATAAAGATGACAATCCATAATAGGGATCCTTTATTTTGTTTGAATTTATTCAGAAAATTGAAAATACAAGTTTATTCATCTAAATCTATGTTGTCCCCTTCAGAGTAATCCCCATCGACTGCAACACACTTATGCCAGCGCTTGATACATCGCTTCCTGCGATTTTTCCATCACTTCCTCTCGGCTGCTGAAACGCGTTCCCCGTAGTAGTTTTTTAACTCGATTGAACAGAAAGAAGTCACAGGGAGCCAAATCAGGTGAATTCGGTGGCACCTGATTTGGCTCCCTGTGACTTCTTGTTGCATTTTTCGTCAAAAAATTACTAATAATGATGGCACTGTGCGACGGTGCATTGTCATGGTGCAAAATCCACGAGTTTTTCTGCCCATAATTCTGGTTTCTTTCGGCGAATTACTTCACGCAAACGCCTCATAACGCCCAAATAATACTCTCTGTTTACTGTCTGGCCTTCTAGCAAAAATTCATGATGCACTACACCGTTGTAATCCATGAAAACCGTGAGCATTGCCCTCTTTTTTGACCGAAAACGACGTGTTTTTTTTTGTGTCTCGGCTCATTTGGTGAACGCCATTCACTTGCCTGATGTCTGGATTACGTGTCGTACTCATAAACCTACGTCTCGTCTCCAGTAATGATCCTTTTGCTGAATGTGGGATCGAATTCAGCCTCGCAAATCATTTCTTTTGCGACGTCAACACGGTCTCTTTTTTGCATGAAATTTAGGTATTTTGGCACCAACTTTGCTGCTACACGACGGAAACCCAAATCATTAAACAAAATGTCTTGGACGGATCCATAGGCAATGTTCAAGTCCTCCGCGATCTCTCTGATGGTTAATTTGCGGTTATTGACGAACATTTCTTTTACTTCATCAATGTTTTCGTCGGTTTTCGATGTGGATGGTCTGCCACTGCGTTCATCATCTTCGATTGACTCACAACCACTTTTGAACAGCTCATGCCACTGGTAAACGACCGTTTTCTTTAGAAAATCGTTGCCGAAACACTTTTCCAACATTTCCAACGTTCGCGCACCATTAAATCCGTTGTTTATGTAACATTTAATACAAGTTCGTTGTTGCAAATTGAAATCCATTTCTAAAATTGTAAAAAATCGCCAACACACACAGAGTTAGATGTACTCTTGGCTACGTAACTTTTGCAAATGTAACTTTTGCAAATGTCAAGTTATGATGCTAAGATTTAGAGAGAATGTCAACAACAGATTTACCAAGGTGGTATAATAATAAGGTTCCTAGCAAAAACTAGTTTTTTCAGTAAATCCTAATATGGCTTTATAAAGGACAGATGTACGGAGGACGCAATATTGGTGTTCCACAGGGATCGGTCCTTGGGCTAATACTGTTTCTAATCTACATTAACTACATTTTTAACCTACGTCTTAAGGGTCATTTAATAGGCTATGCGGAAGACCTTGCTCTCTCCTATTCAGGCAAGGATACGATGCATATAAAAAGCGAAGTGACATATGTTATGTATGATCTCCATCTGCTTGGAATTTGGCTGAACTATTACCAAATGGTCCTTAGTAATAAGTCCAAGGCTATGTGTATTTCACTGTCAAATTGTCGCGTACAGATTGAGGATATTCGTTGTCATCACCCCAAATGCGGTAGCGTACGTTGTTCGGAACAATGTTTTGTACTAGATTTTGTCGAAAAATTGAAATACTCATATCTTGGAGTTTTAATAGACAACAGATTGAGCTGGAAACCACATATTGCGTCAGTAAAAAAGTTGCTATACATCGCCATGAACAAAATATACTATCTACGTAAACTTTTACCACATAGTCTGCTATTAACAATTTAATATGCACTGGCTCATTCACGTCTAGAGTATGGTCCTGCTTGTAGCTGGTAGCGCGTATATAACGAACCTGATGCCCATTGTCATAATACAGAAGAAAATTATGAGATCAATATTCTATAAAAATAAGTACGAGTGCAGGCAGTGAGTGCCTTAATTTCAATCAGCTAAAATACTCCCTCTACGGTAGCTATATACTCGGGTCAAAGAAAGCACTAAAGTGTTCTTCATTAGGAGTGGTAATATTGATTACAGAAGAAGTGAGGTGTACTTGCTTAGGAATAGGAATACTGTGGTCGTTCCAACAGTCAATAAAGAGCATTGTAGGCGTTTTCTTAATTTCATTGCATAATTCATATTCAACAAACTGCCGTCGGAAATATCCAGTCAAATTACACACGGTCTCAGGTTTCTTAAAATGTTCAAAATTTGGCTCCTATCTAGATGTGAGGTAGAGACACTTTTACAAGTAACGATTTAGTCAACTGTACTAAATATTTCCATTGCAACTTTCATTCTCATTCCTCATATCTCGTTCAATTCATTTGTCTATTTCGACTCCCACCGCCACTTCGTACAGTGAATGTCATAAACTGCTTTTTTTCTCCTTTTCTTTCGGCTTTTAAATTTAATTCCTTGATATAAACTTATTGCTAAACAACACCATTGTCACTGGTCTTCTATTTGGCCACAAAGTGTGTTTTTAAATACTTTAAATACCTAGGTTTTCCCTTTCTTCTCTAGAAGTAAATTTTGTGAAAAATAAAATTCTAAATTGTAAGTATTAAATAATTATTGTTATAGAATGTAAGAAACTGAATAAATAAATTTAAATTGAAGATAAAAAATTAAAATATCATTTTCAAAAATCGCGAAAAAGCTGAATTGCTCAAAAACAATTGTCGTCAATACAGTACAAAATACGGAAAATGTACAATAAAAGGACGCAAAAGACTGCGTAAGTCTAATGAGGCTGTGGATGGAAGAATCGTTCGAGTTGCCAAAACAAATCTATTTATGAGTTCTAAGCAAATTTAAAAGGAAGTTTTTGGTGTGGATCAGAATTCCCTTTCAGCAAGCTCCATACGGGAACAATTGAATGAAAGCCAACTTTTTGGAAGAGCGATAAGAAAACAACCATTGCTTTCACTAAAAAATCGATAAACCAGGTTAGCCTTTGAGAAGAAAAATAAGGATTGGACGATTTCTGAATAAAAAAGGGAGCAATGACACAAAGATTAATAGAGTGGGATCAGATGGTAAAAGATATGTCCGGCGTCCAAAAATGAGGCATTTAATCCGAAATACACGACGGTTACTCTTAAGCACGGAAAACGAAAGGTGATGCTTTGGGGCTGCATGGCATTCAAAGGAAACCCCGCCCTTATATCAAATAGATCGCGAACAAAATTGGAAAAATTAACAGTGTTAAAACCACAAATAATACCAAAAACTTATATAAGAAATAAACTCGTTTGGCAGGTGGCTTTCGATAAGAGTTACTGCATGTTCCACTTTTGAACGCATTTTCAATTTTCATCATAGGAAATTTGTATAAATAGTTAAAAAAAAATGTGTCCAGGCCAGAAAACCCGTACCGAAGCCTGTAGAGATGACGAAGGAAATCTTGTAGTGGAGTCATAGTCAGTTCTGAGAATATGGAACAACTTTTTCCGCAGACTGTATAACGGCGAAGAAGCCCAATATCACGCCATCAGGCAGAATAGACCATTCAACTTAGACCATGAATGCCAAAACTTCCGTTCACCTGACCAAAACGAAGTAAGGATAGCAACATGTAAGTTAAAATCCAGTCGGCTTACCGGCTGAGGTATTCAAAGCTTCTGGCAATGACTTTGTCAGATCTGGTCAGAAAGGTGCATGCCTGATGAATAGAATCTCAGTACCGTATGCCCGAGCTATGTACAGCAACAAACTAAGAAATGTATATGCATTCGTACTATTCCTTTTTTGCATTTTTCTATAACATTACACAAGCTTAGAATTCATAATACATTGTCCATTACTATTTTGCTTACTTATCATTTTCTCATAATTAGTTTTTTACATTTATTGTAGAATTAAACTTTTAAATTTTTGCGATACCTTGTTAAGCAAAAACGTGTGGGAACTAAATTAAAGAATCAGGTAACTTTTAGCTCCGTTCCCACACTTTTTATTTTTGTTAATCTATAAATGTAAGTTGAATAGAAACAACCACTGTCATTTGGAATTGTGAAGTATGGAATAAAGTTCATTGTTTTTTCATCTTATCGGAACGTTAACTCCCGATCCACTAAAATGGAGATCCCCTCAATTGCGACAACTATAGAGGTATAAGTCTCTTCAATATCAGATGCAATATCTTATTTGCCATATTTCATAGTTCATAACCAACCAAGCCGTCACTCCTGGAAAAAACTCAAGAAGTCCGAATACTTCACCCAACATCTTCTCATCGATTTTAGAACCACTTATGAAATTATTTATAGAGCCGAGCTCTATAGAGCCATGTCGAGTTCTGGCATCTCTGCCAAACTAGTTCGTCTGTGCAGAATAACGATTGAGAACGCTCGCTACTCCGTAAAGGTCGGTAACGACTAAATCGAGACCTTTGCAAAAAAAAAGGTTTTAGACAAGGTGGCTGCCATATGATTTGAAAGAATTATGCTAAACTAACAAGTGAACACTGGAGGCACAATTTTTCAAAAGTTTGTGCAACTACTAGCGTACCCCGATGATATCGACATAATTGGGAGAACTCAGCGGGCTTTCTGTGCCTTCGCTAGTATTTACACGGAATCTAATCCGGAGAGACAACCCAGTAGAGAAAGACATTACCTTAAGTGGCGCGGACAAATAGAAGGGAATCTCAACCGACTTGGAGTGTGCAACTGGATGCAATTAACTAAAGACCGGGCCAACTGGAGACGCTTGTTAGTTGAGGCCCAGATTCACCCCGAACTCCAACTGTAGCGCCAACTAATTAAGTAAGTAATATTGGGTCTATAACTTAATTAGTGCGGTTTGCTAAGAGATGGCGTAACTTGTATTATTCCATTGGAACATGCATTGGAAAGCTACTGTCATTGTACGTCATTTCAGTGTATGTCGAACTTTGCGCCTGAAAAAGTGTTTTTGCGGGGAGTTCTTCTTCATTACTTTAATATGAAGAAAACTGTTGCCGAAAGCCATCGTATTTTGGTGGAAGACGATGAACGTCCTGGGCAGTCAAAAAAGTTTGAAGATGAAGAACTGGAAGCATTACTCTATAAAGATTGTTGCCAAACACAAGAAGAGCTCGCAGAATCTTTGGGTGTCACTCAAGCAGCCATTTCAAAACGTTTAAAAGTAGCTGGATATATTCAAGAGCAAGGAAATTGGGTTCCACATGAACTCAAGCCGAGAGACGTCGAAAGGCGGTTTTGCATGTCCGAAATGCTGCTGGAACGCCACAAAAGGAAGTCATTTTTGTATCGGATTGTTACTGGTGATGAAAAATGGATCCATTACGACAACCCCAAGCGCAAAAAATCATATGTGAAACCCGGCGAACCAGCCAAATCAACGGCAAAGCCGAATATCCACGGCGCGAAGGCAATGCTCTGTATTTGGTGGGATCAGATGGGTGTGCTGTATTATGAGCTGCTAAAACCGGGTGAAACCATCAATGGACAACGCTACCGAACAAAATTAATCCGTTTGAAGAGAGCAGTGGCCGAAAAACGCCCGGAATATGCGACCAGACACGAGGCAATAATTTTCCATCATGACAACGCTCGGCCCCACGTTGCTATTCCGGTTAAGAACTATTTGGAAAACAGTGGATGGAAAGTCTTACCCCACCCGCCTTATAGCCCAGACCTTGCCCCTTTTGACTACCATTTGTTCCGGTCGATGCAGGACGCCCTCACTGAAATACGGTTCACATCAGAGCAGAATATCAATAATTGGCTTGATTCATTCTTGGCTGCCAAGCCGGCGCAGTTCTTTTGGGATGGGATCCACAAATTGCCAGAAAGATGGGAAAAAGTCATAGCTTCAGATGGGCAATACTTTAAATAATACTATTGCACATGCTTTTCTTAAATAAACGTTCAAATTTAAAAAAAAAACGCGCGAATTAAGTTATATACCTAATATAAGGATCGTATGACAAAATATGAGCAGCAACCAATACCTAGATATATTTATGTACATAATTGCCGTTGAAGTAACACAACCAGCTTGGTAAATTGATTGCCGCAAATTTTTTCAGCAAGATAATGCTGCAGTGACTATGCCAAAAAAATTTAAAACATTTGTTTACATAATGTTGATATTGTGAATGGCGAATGGCAAATAATCTAGAATTGCAAATTGTTTTACAATTAAATTCTGGCAATGTGCGTGCTATCTTTACCGCACCAAAATTCAAGTCTTTTTATTTTCGCTCTATTTTATTACTCTAATTAAAAATGTTGGTGAACAAATCAAAATAACTCAACGAAATTACATGAACTGTTTTTTTTTATGGAAGTACAGTTATGCAATATTTTGTTTGGGTACTGTATATAAATAGTTCACCTGAATAGGTCATCCGTAGAATAGTAAATGTGGTTGATATCATACATCCATTTACTACGGAAATGGTTTTGTGCAAAGATCTTGGCTTACGGGCGTATCAGATCCAACCGGTACTGGAATTAAAGCCATAAAAGCATAATTTGCGTTGTTTCCTTGTTGAGATCTAGAACTGGAGCTAGAATTATCCTCACTTGCTATAATTTTTCGCAAGAATTGATGATTTTTCGATGAAAAAACATATACAGGGTGCGCCATCTTTTATGTCGGTATGTAAACATTGAATAACTTTGACATTTATCAACCGGTTGACTTGATTGGACATGTTTCACCCTACACGGAACCAACCCGCCGAAATAATGACGCTGTACATTGAAAATAGTTGTTCAATTGAATTAACTCAACGTGCATATCGTCGAAAATATCGTGGCCAACAAGCACCGTCTGACAACACTACTCGTCGTTTGGCGTCGAATTTTGTTGAGAACGGCACAGTGGGAGATCATCGGTATGAAGTTTATCAACGCCCAAGACGTTCCAGTGAACTGGTTGAAGCGGTAAGAGAGAGTGTTACCGAGAATTCACATGCGTCGTATCATCACAGGAGCAATTAGCTCAAAGAATATTGCCGACAGACCAGCCACGTCACTTGAAATACGTCCAAACAGTCGCTCGAATAGCTAACACTGAATCTGATTTTTGATGACCGACGAGGCCAATTTCACACTCTCCGGCACCATCAACAAGCAAAATTTCCGTATTTGGGAAACAGAGAATCCACACGAGATCTATGAAACACCATTGCATGACCAAAAAGTGACTGTTTGTGCCAGCGTTTGAGCCAAAACCGTCATTAGGCCATTTTTCTTTTGAAAAGGCGAAACAGTCGATGGGAATCGATATCGGTGGACATTGGCTCATTATATCTGCCAACAAATGTATGAAAAAGGTCTGAAAAGTTACTGGTTTCAATAAGACGGTGCGCCATGCCACACTGCAAATCAAACAATGCAATTTCTGTAACGAAAATTCCCTAGACGTGTGCTGTTAAAAAATGGCGACATTAACTGGCCACCCAGATCTTCAGATTTGGCCCCTCCGGACTTCTTTTTGTGGGGATACGTGCCGAAATCATCGTTATACCGTCCGAGATGGTCGAAAAAGTGATGGAAAACGCACCAAAAAGGGCACATTTAGCTTCGGTCAATAAAGGCGGCCATTTGATTGATGTTGTATTCAAAAACTAGTCCAAATAAATTGTAAAGGACCAAATTAAATAAAAATACCTCATATGCACATATATGGAAATCGGTTTTTTTTGTTAAAGTTATTCAACATTCACATACCGACATAAAAGATGGCGCACCTTGTACATACGAGTACTTAAATCGAATTTAATTTTTTTAAATTTAAAGTTAAACTGCAATTCAATTCATGCATTTGTTTTAATATTTCGTATTTATCTGTTTAGGCCTTTGTAAGTTTCTCCCTTTCATTATAGACATAAGGCAAAGAGCTTTCTATGCGAAATAAAACAATTGGGTTTAGCTTTTGACTTCAACAGGATGGTATTTCGTAACGAATCTAGCAATACTATTGAAATTCCATATGTTTGAATCATTAAAAAAACACCCTGTATACGCACAAATCCGCATATGTATTTATGTATATCAAATGAAATACCTGGACCCAGCCAGCTGCATACTAAAAAGCCACGACGTAAAACTCCACTAACCGCCATGTGGATCTCTACGACATGGCATTCAATCGACAAATGCTGTTTTTTTTCACAGCAGTTAAGGTCTCTACATACGCAGTTAAGTACTGTAAATAAAGCAAAGTCTATCAGGCTAAACTATGATGGCACCCAAATTTATGTCAATTTAATGCCGACTCACAATAGACCTGCCCCGCACAAGTGACAAATTTAAATTGTCCAACAAAACGTTTTGCCGAAAATAGAGTCCGCTACAGTTCTAAACATAAACAAGCAAATTCTTCCAAAAGGTACACTTAATTTGATTTGTTTTGGTTAACAAGACACATGGCAAGTGACAACGCACGACATGCCCCCATCATCAAGATCAATTCTCTTGATTTGAAGAGTACCTAGGACCGACATACATATGCGTGTATAAGTACATATTTGCTTAACTGTCCAGCCCTAGCTCTACCCAGATAAAAGTCGCTATGAATTTTATCAGACAAACTTAACCGAATGATCTTATCACGATACGAAAAAATGTATTTCACGAATCCACCGGCTGATTACGTAGTGCACTCCCTCGGAAAAATTCCAGTTAATCAAGCTGATGACACACACTCAAGTTCATGAGCCATTTCGTGTTCCATCTGCAACAAGATACTAGTAATCGTGGCGGCTAATTTCACGTGCCTGTTATTGTTGTCGTCATCACCGATCCGACCGCCATAAATTACAAAAATTCCCGGAAGGTTGCAATTGCTGAGCTTTGACACGAACGCCTCTTTCCAAACATATGTATTCCTCTGGGCAGAAGCCAACGACTTGCTTACTCATAGTCACAATTCGCAAAATGATATCTAAAAGACATTCCACTTCCAGAAAGAAACCAACAAGAAAACGACAGAAACACAACAGACACAACGTCCACACTCTTCTAAACACTAAAGGTCACCTTGAGCTAACATACAAAAAGCTTTCTATCCAACCATTTCGTCATCATTGTGTGCAAGTGAGAGCTACCTAGCGCAGCTCCTTCCAAAAACCAAACTAAACCACAGCAAACGACAGCGCCGAGCGTTTATAACTTTCCTCCATTCATCAATCGAGTGTGTAACGTTTTCAGAGTCAGTTCGACAAGAGTTCGCAAACTGTGAAGACCGCCCAGCTTTTATACTCGCGTTAAAAGCCGACAAACAAATTGCAGTTCTTATTTAACTCCCTTCAAACAAATGTAAGCTAATTTTATTATAAACAATCATTTTATCTAGATACAAGTAGAATAAATGTGTGTGTGAAATGTGTGCTTGAATGAGAAAAAAAAAAAAAATCAAAAATACGAGTAGATACATACGAACCAGTAAGCCGGATTGGATTTCTCTGTGCCTGTCTGATATCATCACCGGTAAATGGTATCGTAGAAACAATTATAGTATCTACAATTGAATTCCATTGTATTTACGAGTATGTAGTAGCGAATTCGTGACACAGTCCAGTGAATTAGAATTGTAAAAAACGCTTGAACTTTCCAACTTTTCGATAAGTTTGTGTAAATCCCACATCTGTGCCAGTGAGTCTATTTTCATCGAATCTAAAAATATCCAGCATTCCCTGGAAACCACTTTCATTTGTATTACACAAGGAATGGTAAAACTCCCTGTGTGAAGTGCTCCTGTTTTGGGTAGTACTCGTATATTATGCTGCTTAGTGCAACCACTGATTGCGGTGACCTTCACTGAGGGTGGCGATAGTGCATCAACCCTTGCAGCCGGGTACTTGCACTTTTCATCGAGACATGCGATTTAACATATCTAAAAAATGTCTCCCTCGAAACAGAAAAAAAGACAAAAAAAATTGGATAGAATCCGAATCCAATATTCTGATTCTGGTGGAATCACCCCCTATTCTGTTTGGAATTGAAAAAGCTCAGCCACTCCAGAGCTTTCCCATGTCCTTCCATTTGACTTTGAATGACAGCTGTGAAGGACAAAAATTCGGATATCTCCTAGTGAAAGCTGATGTGATACTTGCGGCAAATCGATGGTTCTAATAAAATACTCAAGACGTGGCACATTGTATCTGCTATGCATATATTTGATCAAGATACGAGTAAGAGTATCTGCTGTGTGCATAGTGTTCAACGATTTTAAATAGTTTCATTGTTAATTTTTTTGATAAAGCTAATAGACAGAGTTTCTTGAGAAATTTTAACTCTGTACAAAATTAAACGAGGTGACTGTCCTGGATTTTTTTTTTATGTTTTGTTTTGATAAAATATTTGAACAAACTCGTACTTGTATCGCATGAGTTGCATATCTTTCTCCGCACCCTAGTGTAGATTAAACTTTATTTTATTTCCTGTGTCGATATGTGGGAAAGTTTCGTGTATGAGGCATATAACCTTTACATTTGTCCTTTGCATTCATTTGGAATTAATTGTCAATAGCACGTGACATTAATAACACAGGATTTGCTGAAACTTTTTCAGTTATCTACGTCACGATCGTTATTTATTTCCTCTTTTCAAATTTTTCTGTTTTAAAAAATAGGCATTCGAAAGCGCGTTTCTAAAGATATAATTTTTTTTTAAGATTTAAAAGTGATTATTGTCACATTAAGAAAGTATATAATATGCATTTATTGTATTTAATTTTAAATACTATGTTGTTTGTTCATCACATTTCACCAAAAACCAGTCGCTATCTATAGTATTTGGTTATTAATTTTTCTAAATTAAATGTATGTGTATATTTAATTTTTGTGAAAAATATATTTTATGTAGCATTATTCGGATTATTATAATTGGCACAACCCACATTTATATTCAAGTGTACGTTAACCTCAACAGAGCCACAGAGAAACAATGTGAGCATATTAAAACAGCTGCTACGTGAACACAATATGAATTTAAAAAAAAATTAAAAATAAAAGAAATGGTGCCAAAAATACCCTCCTTATAGTACAATCCTGAAGCAAAATTGGCACGCCTACCGAAGCTAGAACAGCAATTCTGAATAATAAGCAGACTCGAATTTCTATCAATTTAACTAAGCTTATAAGACACCATTGTTGGCATAGCGGGCGGAGAAATTAAATGTTTATAGAGCAGAAGTCGTCATGATAGCAGAATTCTAGAATTTCTCTCTAAATCCGTATCAAAAAGAGAGTTAATTTCCTCGCCAGCGCTCATTGTAAATTATTTTAATTGTATCACTTTATTTACGACTTTTAAAATTTCAGACAGCCCTAAAGTCTATACCTATAAATCAGAGGTGCCATAAATTATAAATTTCAAACAAATAACTTATACGAGTATAGACTGCTCATTTTACCACTGTGACCAAAGAGTAGTAGGACTTGTCAAAGAAAACACAGACGGTCTATTAATCTTTCAAATTTATTCCATCCCGGTTAAACTAATCCCCTTCGGCTTGAATCTCTTTTCTAGAGTCAAAACAATGTACTCCGAGGGGTTTTTGAGTTCTTGGAATAGCCAGAATTCAGACGGTGGTATATGAGGCGAATAGGATGGTTGCGGAACGATATAGGTCGAATTTTAGGGTAAATCGTGGCATACAGCCAATGAAGTGAACGACGGTGCGGTGTCGTGATGTAAGAACCAAGAGTTGTCTGCCTATAATTCTGGCCGCTTAGAGCGGATACATACCGATATTATCGGAATTTCTACCTAAATTTCGCCAAGAAATTTCTGGTCTACTTTTATTGTCTTTAGGCTAATTCCTATCTAATTGTGACTATGATTTGTGGATTTTTATGTGCAAAAATGGTGAATATTTTTCCAGTACCATAGTTCGTTAGTGCTTTTTATGTCGCTTCGGGTTAGATTAGGAGACTCGGCGGGCCTGAGCATTGGTTTCCATTCGCTCTACATATCCTAGCTATTTCAGGCGACTGATGCCCAGTTTTCTGACTAGGTCAATGTCGCTGTATAGTTCGAAAAGTTCGTCGTTGAATCTTCTCCTCCAAGCCCGTCAACGCAAATTGGACCGAATAATTTTCGAAGGATTTTTCTCTCGAAACGACTGAGGACATCTTGATCCGCTTTCAATAGAGTCCATACTTCAGCCCTATAAAGTAGATCAAGGTCTTATAAACTGTCTCCTTATTTTTTTCTGGTTAGGAGCTTACTACTAAAGAGCCTAAAGAAATCGCAACTGGCAGGTGTGATTCTTCGTTTTATTTCTGCTAAGGTGTTGTTGGCAGAATTTTTAGTACTTCCTTACTACCTCCTAATCATAGCCGTGGACCTCGACGTTCTATCATATTTGTCGATGTTGCGTGTCCCTATTTGTTGACACTGTATACATTGTTTTCCCTGGTGACAGCTTGCTGTGTTTTCCAAATTATATCGATATCATCGGCGTAGGCTAGCATGATAGTTGCACAGACTTTTGAAAGACTGTGCCCCCAGTATTCGCTTGTGAGTTCCGCAAAAATCTTTCAAGTAATTATGTTACAGACGTCACGTGACAGCGTGTCACCTTGTGCTTTTTGACATCAAAGCTCTCCGTTAAGTCGTTACCGACCTTACCGCAGAGCACCGATCGATTTCAATCGTCATTCTGCACAGACGGACGAATTTGGCAGGAATACCAAATGCTGCTCGTCCCTATAAATGCTGCCAAAGCGATAACAAGTTGACAATTGATTTGGACTTCTCCAGTTTTTTCTATGATCTGCCGGAGTTTGAAAATTTGGTCGATTGCGGACTGATAGGGGCCAATCAGGTTGTTAACGAAGGGTTTCAGATCTTCGAACAATATAGCATATCAAATCTTGCATGCAATGTAGAAGAGACTTATTCCCTTATATAGAGAATACGATCCTGAGATTCCATTCATCAGGCATACAATATTCTGATCAGACTTAAGAAATGAGTTGATGTATGCGCTCCATAAAGTCATTTCAAGCAGCTCGGTCGCTAAACCGTCATATCCTCATATCCTTCATGTTGGTCATATGGACATAAGCTGTGGACCATCGTCTAAGTTGAATGGTCTATTCTGTCTGACGGTCTGCAGAAAAAGTTTTTCCGTGTTCTCAGCACCGACTGTAACTCCACTGCATGGTTTCTTTTTTTATCTCTACAGGCGGCCTTCTTGCCTTGACACGTTCTTTTTACATGTTGGTAAGACTTCCGTATGCTCACGAGTGTATTGGGCCGCTTTGTACCTTTCTTCATTAGCCGCATGAGCTCGGCATTATTCATCAAACAAGAGATTTCTTGGCGGTGGTTGGGTAAAACCCAACACATCAGTTACGAGGTCTGTGATACCATGGTGGAAGCCTTGCCACTGATCTTCTGTACTTGATACTGGCGCTATAGGAGTTGTTGAGAGATTTCTGGATTTCTTTCGGCGAAGTTTCTGGCGGTCTCCTGCAATTGAATCTTTTCGGCGTTAAATCTTCCCACAGTAGTTCTTCTTTGTTGTGGCGCTTGGAAAATCCATATTTGCACCTTCGCTGCAACAAGGCGATGATCCGAATCAATGTTGGCTGCCCGAAAAGTTCGTACGTCCAGAATAGTGGAGACATGCCTTACGTCGATCGCAATGTTATCAAATTGATTTTGCTATAGTGCTATAGTAGCTTACTTAAAAGCAAACCGAGCTACACTTTGCCTAATAATAATGGCAGTCATACTAAGATAAGATCTAGATAGTTTTTGGTCAATGCAATTCGATTTCCGTGAAGCAAACATTTAACATTCTGTGAGCTTCGATAGCTCAGATGACTAAATATTTAGATGTGTTGACTCAGTGTTGAAAAAACCATTGACACTTTGGTAGAGAGAGGGAACAAATCTCTTGATGAGTTATTCCTAATGAAGTCATTTGAGTCGAAAGTCGAAATATGTACAATATAATATATCTATCTATAAAATTCATCACTATCTTTAAACAAGACCCAATGGAAATTTTCTGTGAAACACAAAACGCTTCATCTCCTATCCCTTAATGACTCCAATATTCCATGTATTTTACGTATAAGGAAATAAATGGGTTCCTATCTATTACCTCTATCTACATATGTACGTATGATTATTATAATAATACTATTAATCAGCTTTGGAGTCAGCGTTATTTCATGATAACAACACTCATTAATTGTATAGCACACGTTCGTAAAAATGCCGGCAGCGCTGATACAAAAACTTGATAGTACAATGTGATTGCTAAATATTCGATTAGTCAGCTCGAAAAATAGATAAGATAGTCCTTTCGCACGAGAGTTTTTGCAAATTGTTCAATAATGCGATAGGTGTACTACAATACAACCGCAACAGTGGCCCCGGCTGTGCAACTGCATGTGAATTGTTTATTTTAACTATAGTATTTAACATAATCAAACTAATAGCAGTTGTTTTAATAAATTAATATAAGGCTGTTGTTTGCAAAACAGTAGCGACTATTCGAAACATGTGCCACAAAATATCCAAACAAATACTGCAAGGGCTTTTCAAGGGCAAACGCTCTTGGTTTCAAGCAAACAAAAAAACATACAAAAGTGAGCCGTATAGATAAGTTATTTTTCCAATTGAATTCGGTAAATATTTTATCTGTAACAAGTAACTTTCGCAAATGATCGTTTAATTGGGCACACAAAAAATTCTCCCTTGACGGCATAATTAATAAGAAGCTCACCGAACCATGACACTTGTCATCTATGAGACACTCATATGCCCATCGATATACGAGCTTGTGGATTGGATGCATATATATTGTATTTTTGCGTAAAATATGATATCACGCTGATATTATCTGCACGAGTTTACTTCTCAGCATTAAATTTGTCTTCGCATTTACTAATTTATCTTTTCTTGCCGGTTCCAGAAATAGCTTGATTAAAACACGCACGCGACTTCCTTTTTTTTTTTTCTAATTTTCCGAGCTCGTGTATCCGTTTATATCTGTATATCTGGCCGTTACTGGTTGCATGACCTTTCTAGAGGTCAGACGAATATATTTCTTCTATTATTGACAGCCAATAAAATAACTTTTGATAACTTCAAATTAAATAATAACGATTTTTTATTTTCTTATTTTTTTTTTGTAGCAACAACAAACAATAAAAAATGGCAGCACTCAAGGATAGCCTCATGTCCGAAGTCGCCGAGACTCTTCCCTCTTCCGGCAACAAGGTCACCATCGTGGGTATCGGTCAGGTTGGCATGGCCTGTGCATTCAGTATTCTGGCCCAGAATGTGTCCAACGAAATCTGCCTCATTGATGTGTGTGAAAACAAATTGATTGGAGAGATGATGGATTTGCAGCATGGTTCGAACTTCTTGAAGAATCCTAAAATCACTGCCAGCGTTGATTTTGCTGCTTCAGCTGGATCACGTTTGTGTATTGTTACAGCTGGTGTTCGCCAAAAGGAAGGCGAGACTCGTCTTTCCCTGGTTCAACGTAACACCGACATCTTGAAGAATGTTATTCATAAACTAGTCGAAAACAGCCCAGATACCATTTTGTTGATGGTGTCCAACCCAGTTGATATCATGACCTACGTAGCCTGGAAGCTATCTGGATTACCAAAGAATCGTGTCATTGGTAGTGGTACCAATTTGGATTCATCTCGTTTCCGTTTCTTAATGTCACAACGTTTGAATGTGGCCCCAACATCTTGCCATGGTTGGATTATTGGCGAACATGGAGACAGCAGTGTCCCAGTCTGGTCTGGTGTGAATATTGCCGGTGTGCGCTTGAGGGAACTCAACCCAACCATTGGAACAGCTGAAGATGAAGAAAAGTGGAATGAATTGCACAAACAAGTCGTGAACAGTGCATACGAAGTTATCAGACTGAAGGGATACACATCTTGGGCAATTGGTTTGAGCGTTGCTTCGCTTACGTCTGCCATTTTGAAGAACTACAGCAGCGTTGTAGCTGTTTCTACCTCAGTCAAGGTGATTACAACTAATTACACTCTTCTCTTTTCAATTCTAATCTAAAAAAAAAATCAATTTGTTTTCTTTTTACAGGGTGAACACGGAATCGACAAGGATGTTTTCCTTTCCTTGCCATGTGTACTCAACGCCAATGGTGTCACATCCATTGTTAAACAGATCTTAACCCCAGTTGAAGTTGAGCAACTTCAAAAATCAGCCAATCTTATGGATGAAGTACAAGCTGGACTTACCTTTTAAATAGAAAATTAGAAAGACTTACACTAGTATTTGATGTCTATTACTTTATTTATTCTATCACAAATCCTCTGTTAATTTTAGTTTTTTGTTAAAGCCTTTTTTTTTTTTTAAAAAAAAGTTAATTCTTTAAAGACTCCTCAAGACAAGGAGAGCCAAATATAATTTTTATTTTTCACTATTTTGAGTTTTTTTGTTTTCCTTTTCTTAATTCCTCTATTCTATTTGTTTCAAAAAGAGTATATAAAAAAGATTATATATATATAATGAAAAAAAGTTGAAAATGAATACTATAAGTCAACCGAACCTACCTCATTAGCGAAAAGGATTGATGGCAATAAGGATGCACAAAATGTTTGGCAATCAGATGTGAATAAATGGAAAGTATTTTGAATGTGGACTGTAGTAAAAATTATCTCTATAGCAAATTTTCTAAAACCAAAAATTAAATTAAATTAAAATTAGTAAATATGGTGTACCCAGAAGATATTTAAACGTTTTTACGCACCCTTCGTAAGCAGTTGCACTTTTTACTTAACTATCTACAATAAATTCAATTGCATTTGAATGCATACATGTAAAATCTTAATGTGTCCTAACAGATGGTAAATTAAATAAAGTGAATATATTTATGCAAAATATTAGTTTGCCCTTAGAACAGAAAAAAAGAGTGATCGTAAGGTGTACAGTCCTAGCCTTATCTTTACCACCCTTAACATTCGCTTGGCTCGAAATTGTTAACAAAACGTTGCCTCAGGAGTCAGGATTCATAAAAAGAGAGGTATTTTCTGTGAATAAGAGTTCTCAAGGCTCAGTTTCCTATACTTATCCATTGGAATATATTGTAGTATATGTATGTATTCCCAAATATGTACATCCACGGGATAACCTTCATCGAATTGATTCTATAGCCCCTGAAGGTCATCAAGGGCAGTGACTGTTACGACTAATTACTATCGTTAAACCCCTAGAAGAAGAATCGTTGTTTCTTTAAATCATATTGAGAGAGAATTCATACGATGATGGACATCTTGGGACGGATAAAACAAGATGCTTGTTTGTACCTTTGGCTAGTTGCAACCATGAGGAAGTCCAGCAGAAAGCTAATGGAGACGAAGCAGTGATCCGATATCGGAGATCACATTTTGGAAATAGATCAGTGAGCATATTCCAAAAGTTGTTGCAAGAGTAGTCTCTGCACTGACCGAAAACACAACAAATCGTGGAACTATTTATAGTACAACCAAACAACAGCTCCAAATCTGATGAGGATAAGCACAGAACAGAGCGCTCAATGATGATGCTAATCCATTCACAGGCTTACCGAGGAAAGGCACTTCTGGAAGTTGTTAGTTGTCAGATAGTTTTCAATTCTAACGCGGCTTACGAAAGAGTATATAAGCGAAGTTTAAATACCCAGCCATTACCTATGAATGGCACTTATAGTAACATATATCGTCGAAACCGAAAAACTTTCCATTCTCGGTATGTTCCACCTTTTTTTTTTTTTGTTAAGTTGGTAAATCTATGGTTGACGTTCCCTCTAAATCTTAGCGTTGTAGCTTGACATTTGCGTTGGTGATTTTTTACAATTTTAGAAATGGATTTAAATTTGCAACAACGAACTTGTATTCAATTTTGCGTAAAAAACGGATTTAATGGTGCGCGAACGTTGGAAATGTTGGAAAAGTGTTGTGTTTCGGCAACGATTCTCCAAAGAAAACGGTCGTTTACCAGTGGCACGAGCAAGCGGTTCAAAAGTGGTAGTGAGTCAATCGAAGATGATGACCGCAGTGGCAGACCATCGACATCGAAAACCGACGAAAACATTGACGAAGTAAAGGAAATGTTGGTCAATAACCGCAAATTAACCATCAAAGAGATAGCGGAGGACTTGAATATTGCCTATGGATCCGTCCAAGACATTTTGGTTAATGATTTGGGTTTCCGTCGTGTAGTAGCAAAGTTGGTGCCAAAAGACCTCAATTTCGTGCAAAAAAGAGACCGTGTTGACGTCGCAAAAGAGATGATTAGCGAAGCTGAATCCGATCCCACATTCATCAAAAGGATCATTATTGGAGACGAGACGTGGGTTTATGAGTACGACACGCAATCCAGACATCAGGCAGGTGAATGGCGTTCACCAAATGAGCCGAGACCAAAAAAACGCGTCGTTTTCAGTCAAAAAAGAAGGCAATGCTCACAGTTTTCATGGATTACAACGGTGTAGTACATCATAAATTTTTGCTAGAAGGCCAGACAGTAAACTAAGAGTATTATTTGGGCGTTATGAGACGTTTGCGTGAAGCAATTCGCCGAAAGAGACTAGAATTGTGGGCAGAAAACTCGTGGATTTTGCACCATTATAACGCACCGTCGCACAGTGCCATCATTATTCGTAATTTTTTGACGAAAAATGCAACAAGTACCATCCAACAACCACCGAATTCACCTGATTTGGTGCTCTGTGACTTCTTTCTGTTCAATCGAGTTAAAAAACCACTACGGGGAAAACGTTTCAGCAGACGAGAGGAAGTATTGGAAAAACCGCAGGATTGGATCAAGCGCTGGCATAAGTGTGTTGCAGTCGATGGTGTTTACTTTGTAGGGGACAATATAGATTTAGATGAATAAATTTGTATTTTAAATTTTCTGAATAAATTCCGGAACTGTTTGATCCAGGTGGTATGTCAATGACAACTTACGTTGGAATTACCACATATTCGATGTCGCCAAAAATACTGCGAAATGTCTAGGTTTCCTCAAACGATGTAAGAAATAATTTTCCCTTCTGATCTGGCCTCAATATATATGGCATTCATACGTCCAAAATTGGAGTACAATGCTCACATCTGGTCAGGTGCGCCTAAAACATCTTTGCATCTGCTAGACCGGATTCAAATCCGTTCGATAAAACCCATAGCTGATACCAATATCACTCAGTCAATGGACACCCTCGAACACCTACGAAATATCTCGTGCCTCACTTTTTTTTATGGCTATTTCCACCACCAGTGCTCCATAGAAATCGCCAGTAGCATTCCGCCCCTTTAAACCTTTAACCGCAACACCCGTATCGCTATGAATGCTCATCAGTATGCCCTCAATCCCACTTTCGGGCGTACTCTGAAATATCGTGATTCGTTCCTAAGCCGAACAACTCGCTTGTGGAATGCTCTGCCGAGCACTCTATTTCCTAATCATTATAACATTCAGACATTTAAAACCAACGTACATCGGCACCTATCCTTCTTTCCTCCTTAAATTTCCTTCGCCCGTGTTGTGTGCAAACATTTTAAGGGTACCTTAACCCCTTGAGCGAGCGCTACTTTATAAAAAAAAAATAAATAAGTAAAATTACTACAAGATGGCAAATTAACTCGCTTTATTGCGAAAGGATGCTCTGTTTCTCAATCGGCTACTGCGCGGCTAAGAAAAAAGTAAACTAAACGCAGACAATTCTCCACGAGGAAAACAAAACAAACTCTCCGATAAAGATGAACGTAATTTGGTGAGGTTTATACTTTCTGGAAGGACGCTTCAAGTTCTGAAGTAGCGAAATATCTTCAGGCAGTTACTGGGAAGCAAATTAGCCGATGGACAATTAATCGGATCCTGCGTTAGCACGATATGGTAGCCATCGAAAAGAAGAAAAAGCCGGCACTGTCCAAGAAAAATATCAAAGCAAGAATAAGCCTTGCTAAAAGAAGTATGCAAACTGGTCAGAAGATGATTGGAATAAAGTTGTATGGTTAGACGAGACTAAGATTGATCATTACTGTATGGATGAAAGATCATAAGCTTGGGGAAGGCGAGTCTATATTAATCAATCAGTTAAGCACGGAGGTGGCTCAATTATGCTGTGGGATTGCATAAGTGCTTCCGGTGTTGGAAAATTACATAATGCACCTACACGTGTATTTAAACATTTTGAAGTCACACCTCACGGCATCAATAAGAAATGTGATCTATTCTCCGCGTGAAGTTTTTTTTCAACATGATAGAAACCCGAAGCACATGGCTAAAAAAGTTCAGGATTGGCTCTAAATGCAGCCATTTGATGCCTCAACCCATTTACTACCACTGTACCTATTTGGGTACAAAATATTCATATACTTTATCACTTTACCATAGACCTATCCGTAAGTAAGTGAAACCAATGCTCATTTGAAAATAAACAGCAACAGCTGGGATTGTGTTGTTCAATTTTCCGATATTGCGAGTTGATTTTTTTGTTTTTCGTGAAAATTTCTTATTATACTTTTAATAATTTTACTTTCTTATCAAATAGTTCTAAAACATTGTACAAAAACATTTAAAGGTGGAAAAATAAGTTAAAAGTTGTAATTACCCACGGTAAGCAGCTTAGATGTTAGATGTACCTGCTTGGGTACAATGGAAACATATGAAGTCATTTTTGCATTATTCTCAGAATGGATTTCAAGCCTTTTCCAACAGGCTCCTTTTACGGGAGGAGATTTGATAGTCTTACAAATGTAGTTGAGGCAATAAAGGACGACGAGAGAGGTGCCATCTATGATGTAACGGTTATACCACTTGATGCTGATGTTATCACAGAGATTTTCGAAACACTATTTGATGACGATGTTGTCCAATTAATTTTAGATCAAACTCGGCTGTATGACTCCCAACAAAACCATCACAATACTTTGAAATATCGAAACGAGACCTCCAAGTTTTTATCGGCATACTATTTTATAGTGGCTACCATTCAATGCCAAGGGAGTTAATGTACTGGCAATTGGAGAATTCCAATAGTTCCAAACAATATGTCCCGGAAGAGATTTTGTGAAATAAAAAAGTTTATTCACTTGGTGGATAATAGTCAAGCCGTCAAGATAAAATGGCTAAAATAAGAACCCTTATGAATTTGTTTTGTCAGAAATTTCAAAAATGGGGCTTTATGCACAAAAATTTATCTACTGAGGAGGCCATGATAAAATATTTTGGACATCAGTCTTCAAAACAATTTATATGAGGTAAACCAGTTAGATTCGGATTTAAAAATTCGATGCTTACAAGTAGTTGCGGCCATTTATATAACTTCGACACATACTGCGGTGCAAAAAATATTCCTCCAGAAACATCTCATATGCCATTAGGATCTCGAGTTGTTCTTGAACTATTAGAAACTGTAAAAGTCCCTACTGACCATGTAATTAACTTTGACAACTATTTCTCTTCCAACGAGTTATTGCGTTTGGTGGCAATGAAAGGACTTAGAGCAACTGCAACTAAATCGAACAAAAAAACGTCCTTTGCAAATAAAGAAAGAATTCAGGAAAAAGAAAAGAGGACGCTATGAGAATTATTTCGATGCCAACAACAAACTTCTCTTCGTAAAATGGAACGACAATAGTGTTGTCACTATGGGAACAAACTTCGATGGCGTAGAACCGTTGAATTTTGTGAAACGTTGGTTGTCTGCCGAGAAAAAAAAGGGTTCTCGTACCCCAGCCAAAAGTAATCGCTAATTACAATAAAGGTATGTGGGGCGTTGATATACACGACCAAGCAGTAAAAATAAAAATAAGAGGCAAAAAATGTTGGTGACCGCTTTTCACATCAATGCTTAGTTCCACATTGGTAAATGCTTGGAAACTGTTCAAAATTGCAATGTCATATGAGAATGTCATATTAGAACCCACAACTTGCAACAGAACTCGTTTGGGTACAGCTCCAAAAACCTTTAAATTGATTTATAAAAAAACAACACTTTAACTTATTTTTATTATAATGATAGTATTTAATAAAAATATGTCGAAAAAAAAAATAATTTCAAACTTTAAACGACTTTGGTTTTAAATGGGTTAAACTTACCAGCCCAAAGCCCAGATTTCAACTCCATCGACAATCTTTGGGCTTAAAACGGTTTTTGCTAACGATTATGACTCACCACCATAGTCTTTAACTGTTGTTTTTGAGAGAGCACAAAAACAGAAGGACAAAGGTTTCAGCAGATTATTGTCATAGAGTGTCTGAAAGCCTACCGAGGCGATTAATGCAAATGAAAAAGGCAAAAGGACTCTGGACGAAGGAGTATTAGAAAATGTTTCCCCTTCAGTTTACATCCCGGTGCAAAACTGGGATGGTTTCGTTTTTAACTAACTTAAAATAATTATTTAGTTTTAACAAGCGTTCATTGTTTTTGGGCTCTTGTTGATAAACAACCTTTTCAGACTCAAGTGACTCACTTTTGCACCTAACTGTAGTTTTATGGAGTTTGCGGGAAGAATTTTTAAATCAACACTACGAGTACTTAAAATCTTAAAAGCACTTAACTGAAGCACTGTAAAACTACTCGTATAATAAATTTTCTGATTTATTTCACATCTAATTGCTTTTATTTATCTCAAAGTAGCTTACCTCTCTTAAATATTTGCTCGATATAATTTTATCGCTTTTTTTCGGTATAATGTTTAACTATGAATGCGAAAGTAACAAGTTAATTATCTTATTCTATAATTGCCATAGAGTTAAAGTTAGTGAGGGTCAAAAGTGTTTTTTTTTAAACTTAAGATTTTGATTTAGTCATCATTTTTTATTGAAAAAATTAAACATTAAACTACAAATATTGATTGCACACTTTCATTTATATTTTTTTCATCATACCCTGTAACATAACAATTGTTCAAAGCGTAAACCATTGCTTTGTATGCACGCCAGAGGCACGTCTTGATGCCGTGAAACAAGGCTTTGTAAAATTGAAATAAACCCAATTTAGGGATTAGCCGCTCACTCGACTTCGTCGCTCCACCAAGGGTATGTCAACAACTGTCAGGCAGGCGCCTTTGTCTTACAGATTTTTGCGATGCGCGCTTCACGGGCAAAAGGAATTTCAAATCTGTACCCGTAGGGTGTAGCGGCTCAAGCGACTTCGTCGCTCCGCTGAGGGTATGCTGACAACTGTCAAGCAAGCGCCTAAACCTGCAATACACTCATAAATCAAAACATCAAATGATGGTCGGCGGGTTTAATTGTAAGAGAAAAACTTTCTTTTGTACAAATGTGACTCCCAGTGCTCCCTCCCGCAGTGGATGAATGGCACTTCTAGGAAAATAAACCGTTTGTATTAAGTACCACTAAAAAGGTTTTGAAATTGAGTTAAGTGATGAATGAATGAAATACGATAAAAAAACTTGACTTTGACACAAATGTTTTTTTTGATAAATAAACATTTTGTTGATTTAGCCTTATTCCACTTTGGATTAGTGAATTCATTGGCCTTATTTCACCGTTCGTCTTTGGAAGGCTTTAACAATGTCCATTCTTTCCAATTCTTCTCTAACTTTCGCTGCGTCAATTCTGTGTTTCAAGTTATCCAATGTTATTACTTCTGATGAGCGAACAATATCCTTCATATTCCCCAAAAATAAAAGTCCATCTGGGTCGAGTCCAGAGACCTTCGAGGCCACAGAATGGGTCTGGTGTTATCCACGAATTTTGCATACACGCGATCTTACCACTCTTTAATTGCTATGTGTCCATGCCATATAGTGTAGAATAGCACATCATTCAAATGGCCGCCTCGGCTTCGTTGCCAGTGCTTCAAGCCGTCGTTCCAATTTTTGATGAGTCGGTCCAATATGTGCGGAGTTATTCCGGCAATAGCGTGTCGAATGTTGGCCTCGAACTGGTCCAAAGTGGTTGACTTGTTAGCATGGACTAAAGACTTGATCTAACCCCAGAGAAAATAATCGAGTGGTGTCAAATCGGATGATCACGGCCGCCAATTGATGAACGCTCGCCGTGAATTGACCCCGTCGAAAAATTTCTTCTCCACAACCGACGCTGTGTCGCGTTTATGGCATGTAGCGTCGTCTTTTTGGAACCACAGCTCGGATATGTCGATGTTGTCGAGCTCTGACCATAGAAATTCGGTTAACACCGCTCTATATCTGAGACCATTGACGGTAACGGTATCTCCTTCCTGAATTGAGGCTTGGTCGAAAACTTGTGGAACGGCAATTTTGCTTGTTGCAATATCCGCTTAGCCAAAAATGGGCCTCGTTCGAGAATATGATTTTTTGGCCAAGATTTCCAACGCCGAATTAGCGAACTGCACACTGAAGCCATGATGATGACCGACCTCACGACGAAATTCACGTTGCCTATTTACAACTGAGCCTGCATGATGAAATGGCAGACCTTACTGAATATTTTAATAGCTGGATGTCATTGGTAACTTTGACAGCTACTGAAACATAAAAATTGGGAAAACTATCATTTCTATCGAGTCATCCTTTATATGGTATTACCTAATAGATCTGTTTCGCAAAAATTCCAGGTACCCAATATGCCTGCGTACACATTGGCGTTCTACTTCTGCTGGAAAACTCTGTGTTTCATAGAGCCGAGGTTGCTTTCTGCCCAGATATGTAAATTGTAGAAATTAGTGATTCTATTCCTGGTGAACTGGGCCTCATCCGTTTATAGAATGTGGACAGTAAACTTGTTCTCCGCAAAGTGTCCTCCCAGAATGTAATTGCAGGTTCCTAAACACTTCTCTAAATCCTCGGGTTGTAGCTCCTGTACTGTATATCTTGAAATGCATGCATCCCTTCAGAATGTGGAATTCTTCAGAGTCCTGCTTAGTTTAAAAAGCCTGCTTAGTTGCCTAAGACTGCTTGTGTGGATGCTTTCTGCAGTAATGTAAAATGTCTTCGTAGCTGCGAATCCCTTCTGCTACAGGATGTAAGTCTCTCGACGATTTCTGTAGAATATTGGACATATTGAAATCAGGCGTAGAAAATCACTTGCGCAAACTGCAATACGTAAATTGATACGATATTTGGTTGCCGCACAATTTGAGTGAAGAAAATTAATTCGATTGTGTCTGCAGAAACGCAACTAAAGTGAACCATTTTGAAAATGGATGATATCGGGCAGTGAAAAGTGGATTCTTTAAAACAACGTGGAACGAAAGAGATCATGGAACAAAAGAGGTGTGCCACCTTCAGCCATCCCAAAAGCTGGGCTTCAACCTAAGAAGGTTGTGTATTTTTTGGGATTGCAATGGAATTGTGTATTATGAGTTCTTTCTGATTTGGATAGACTAAAAGTTGCAATCAGCGAAAAACCGACGGAACTGGTTAATCAGTGAGGTAACTCTAGATAACATGGCTCTTTATAGACTCGGTGCAGTTTGGATGGGACGTTTTACCTCACCCGCTGTATTCACCTGATCTGACACCTTCCAATTACAATTTATTCTGGTCCTTGCAGAACTCACTGAATGGAAAAAATTTCGTCTCGCTGGAAGCTCGTAAAATCCACTTGGGCCAATTTCTCGTCCAGAAAAACCAATGGTTCTACCAAATGGACATTATGACATCGCCCGAAAGGTGGCAGAATGCGGTGGCAAATCATGGTGCATATTTAACCGATTAAAGTTTTTCCTAACAATAAATAATTAATCTTTAGTTGTATTTTTAGTACAACATCCAAAAGTTAGGAAAAAAGCAGGGAAAACTTATCCTTACAAGTGACACTTGCCAAATGAGGTTTCAAATAAATCTTCGATTTTCGTTGTAAGATTTTAGGCGTTTGATCGCCTTTTTGGTGAGATTTTAATTTTTAACGAGTAACGAAACCTTTTTAGCGGAGCTCAGAACCTTTAGGGAATAAAAGTGGTAACTTCTATGGGGAATGATTTTTGCGAAAAATACTCGTAGATTTCGAAATACCAGCCCGTACTCCATAAAAGGTGACACAAAAATCATCACCCTATCGGAAGATGCTAAAATTTTTGCAAATGCCGGTAAATGTCAATTCCACTTTGACATTTGTGAAGTAAACAGATGCAAAATACACGTCAACCGGACATGAATCGCTATATTCAGCAGCTGTTCTGATAAGAATATCGCTGTGGACGGCGAGCGCTACAGAGTCATGCTCAACAACTTTTTCCTTCCTCAATTGGATGAATTGGGACTGGAGAACATGTGGTTCCAACAGGATGGAGCCATGACGCATATTGCACTGGCCATAACCGAAATTCTGAAGGTTCCATTTCCGGGTCGCCTAATACCTTGTTTAGGGGATTTGAAGTTGCCAGCAAGATCGTCTGATTTCACGGTTCCAGACTTCTTATTGTGGGGTTTTTGAAGTCATGAGTCTATGTCAACAAGCCTCTTGAAGCCCTCAAAGGGAATATTTGTCACGAATACGAGGACCTATCGCCGGAAGTTCTGCCAAGAGTGATGGAAAATGCCACAAATCGGGCACGAATGGTCATCAATTCTTGCGGGGGCAACTTAGCCGATATCATTTTTTCGACTTAATTGCAGACATCGTTAAGGCATCGTTTACGCTTGCCGAACGTGCGGAAATTCCAATTACAACTCTGTTGTAAATACGCGACGTGAATTTCGTCGTGAGGTCGGTCGTCATCATGGCTTCTGTGTGCAGGCAATTCGTCGCACCGTGTAAAAATTTGAGCGTGAGTACACTCTTTTGGATCTTAAGCCACCAACCAGATAGAGATTGGTGCGAAATGAAGAAAACATTGAAGAAGATCCAGAAATATCGATTCGGCGGCGATCCGCCAGAGAGTCAATCCAGCTTATTTTGCGGTTGAATTTGGGCCTAAATCTACATAAGATTGTGCTGACAAAAAATCATCTTCTCGGGCGAGGCCCATTTTTGGCTCAGCGGCTATGTCAACAAGCAAGATTGCCGTTATTGAAGCGACTACAATCCACAAGTAATCGGTCAAGCATCATTCCTTAAACAAAGATTGACTGTTTGGTGAGACTTACAGCATGGCGGCATCATCGGACCTAATTTCTTTCGAAATGAGGAATGGGACACCATTACAGAAAATGGTCTCAGGTATAGAGCGATGTTGACCGAGCTATGGCTCTAACAAGACCGCGCTAGATGCCATTCAAGCGACGCAACGCTCGAAATTGTAAAGGAGAATTTTGGCGACTGGGTCACCTTTGGCCGTCGTGATCATGCGATTTGACACCACTCGATTATTTTCTCTTGGGCTACGTCAAGTCTTTAGTCTATGCTAAGAAGCCAACCACTTTGGACCAACTCGAGGCCAACATTTGACAAGCTATTGCCGGAATAACGCCGCACATATTGGACCGAGTCGTGAAAAATTGGACCGACGGGCTTCTGTTGGCTTCTCTATTTTTATTCTGTTGGCTGAGAACACCGTGAAGCCGGTGTTCTTCCTGCCTCTCTTTCGCACAATTCGCGGAGCAATTTCATTGTTCTTTGCAACGCTGTTTTGAATTTGTCTTCATGGTTTTATGCGTTGTTCCGTATTTTTCAAACCAGGTGTTTTGTTGCGATGGTGGGTGGACTCCGGCACAACAAAGGCGAGGCCAGTAATAATTTGCTAACCATATCACCACTAGTCATCTGTACTTGATTCTGAGAGAGACGTCTATTTGAAAAGGCTCTATCAGTTTCTTGTGATAGAAGACGTTAAACGTAAAGTTTTCCTACGTTACTTCTTTAGCGTTTTGGCACCCGTAATAGCCACGTTTGTACCTAGGCTACTACCGAGTCGATATGATCAATTTGGTTGACTGTTTTTGTATCCAGACTACCAGAGCTCTTTGTAGACGTTGTGTGGTAGTTCTGCAGCCATTTGGTTCACTTCATAGCTTTGGTATTCCTTTAGAAACCTTATTGAACATTTAGTAAACAAACTTCGAGGATGTACGCCAAATGAAGCCATATTTCGGAGTAGAAATCTTAAAGTCAATGATACTTACTGCATTTATTTTAATATGAACTTTGTCTTGGGTGGAACTTAAATTTGTTTTGCTTTCAGGATTGAGACTTCAAATAAAATGTTTAACATATTGCAGTACAAACTAATTAGCTCAGATTGGGGCTCTTTCACCACTGTCTGAGGATGAATGTTTATAATCGGGATGTTCTGTCTTTGTATGGCTCATTCTGTACCCCTTTTACCAGTACAAGCACCCCAAATACAAATCAACTTATTTGGGAATGAGTTGGAGGCAGCTCAAATGCCTTGTAGTACTCTGAACCAGATGCCACGCAGGCGTAATTGATGCCGTATGCCTGTCGAGGGGTGAAAGGATTAAGCATCCTCTCACCAGTTACATTGATATCATAGCCTGTAATTGTTAAATGCGAGAATCTTTATTTGGCTACTCCTTAATTCTTTCTACCTATTTTGTTTCCCAGTTATTTCCGCTTTGCATTTTATAGTAATCTTAACACAAGTAATGATATTTGACATATATCATTTCAGCATAATAGTACCAGTAGGTATATGTACGATATATACCTCTGGTATTTTTTTTTTAATTCTAGAATAAGCCGTAGAAAATCCTGTGAGACCCCGACGAAAGCCGGATTTTTAACTCAACTGAAATGTTTTTCTATCACTATTCTATCACAAAAAGCCGAGTTTGTTGCAAATAAATTATTACATTGCACTGTGAACTCCCAAAAATTTCGCATTTCAATTTTCGTTGTATGTGACATTAGTTCCTTCGATAAGTTATTGCTACAACTACACTCCTATCGCGGCTCAGCTCGAAACCATTCCTGGGCACAGAATTTCGTATTTCTGCAGCAACCGAAGTTCTGCTGTTCATATAACAGACGGCATGTCAATAAGACTCATCATCATCAGATCATCAAAACTCCAGTGCGTTTGTACCAAGGACCACAGTTAATCGGAAAACAGCTTTAAGAGTGCAGACAGAAGGAGATCCATCTGTGCGTCTAGAGATGTCAGATGTGCTAAGGAAAGTCTCCGTGCAGCCGATGCACACCCTTGTTTGGAGTCAGGTAAAGCAACAATGGCGTATTTTCGGCTTTAACCACATGATGAGTCATACGAATCAGCTTCCACCTTTTTACAAAGCCAACATCCTTTTGACAGGTTTAACTAAGAGTCCACTACATTTACAGCTGACTGCGCTTAAGAATACTGCAGAAAATTTACCATTAAAGCGTTTACTCATTTTTCTACGAATGACTGTGTAAAATTCAATTTAAGATGTACAGTGGACTAATTGCTATTCTGAGTATTCTGTTTCAACTTTTGCTTTTAAAAAGTAGAAAAGGATTATCCTTCCAATCTTTTCTCATCATTATATCAAATAAAATCACTAGCCATTTGAAGTCAGTATGTTTATCTGTCCTTTGTAAGATACTAGATGGAGTGAAAAATGACCTCCTTGGGAATTAAAAAATTTTGTTTTCTAAATGTTTTTTTTATTTTATTCAATATAGGGGGACTATATTAGTTTGATACACTTATTCCAGCGATTTTTCAACTTTTGGTCCCGTCCGAAAAGTAATTTTCCGGAAGGTCTGCAAAATACTCCTCCGTGGCGTCGATGATTTCCTCCCGTGAGTTTGATGAGCCATCTTTTGAGCTTTGGGAAGAGATAATAGTCCGAGGGATTTAAATCCAGTTACCAATCGACGCCAAAAGTCCGCCCGATTCCGCATCAGCAAGTCCAAACACTCTTTCGAAGTGGACAAAGTGGACTTGATCGGTAGTGGAGTTGCGGCCACCACGTAACTCTCGAAACCAATATTTGACGGTGTAATCTGACGGAGCATGATATTTATCCAACTTTTCTTTTGTTTCCTTTGCCGTTTTGCCTCTCAAAAAATAATGTTTTATGAGAGAACGAAAATCGTTTTTGCCCATGCTCAACATGATGCCAAACACGTCAACAACAATCAGCTGTCAAAACAAAACTAAAGACAGTATCGCACTGAAATTTGGCAGGTCTGTCTAAATATGAACGGACTTCAAGGCACCATAACCTTTTTTACAGTAGCAGCGCATTCTGGCGGTCAAGGAGGTACTCCTTTACGAGTGTAAGAGAAGAGTCTGTCGATGGAACGGGATGAAATAGTTTTACGCTTATAATGCATATAAAAAGCTAAGAGCCAGGGCAACTCATTTTTATACAACAACTTTTATTTATTCGTTTTGTATTCATTTTCTATAAATTCTTAAGCTATCGTAACTTATTTATAAAAAAACCTTTAGAAATTGGAAAGGATATTGAGCTCTTTTAGTGCAATCCGAAGCGTGGTTCGGAACCATACACGAGGGGATCCTTTGGTGGGCGAATTAATTAGTGACTACTGATTTCGTACAAGATATGCGTTTTGTGGTAAATTTTTCTAAATTATCTATGAATTCTTTCTTTTTATTGTAATGACTATGAGCTTGTCCTCAATCTTTTCAGTAGCCTACTTCGATATTTAAGGCCATCCTCTCCCAAACCAAAGGGTTGACTGGCCGAAGTCATGCAGTAATAGTTGCCGCTCGTAACATTTCTAAAATCAAAGCCTAATGTTAACACTGAAGTGAAATCACATTTGCCTTTTTGGAAATCGGCCCACGATTCACATTTTACCGCCATTATTGGGTTTTTACCAATTACAGCATCCACGAACAACAAAAATGGATAAATATGGTTACATATCTTAGAATTGCATCCTGGTTGGTATTTAAGTTCATTGCCGTTGGGATAGACATCGATACTACCGACACATTTTGATGTGCTGAAAACATCGTTTTCCCCATGGATAACAATCACTTTGTCACAAATTTCTGGGTTAACGTAAAAATCCTGATGATGACACATCCGGGCGGGATCTATCGCAATTAAAGTTGAAACCTTTGATCCTTCTTCTAACTGATTGTGAATGTCTGCACCTAGTCCAGCAATATTTGCTCCAACCGAATGACCCACAAGGATAACATCATTTGGTTTCACTCCATATAGCGCTAAAGTTGATAAAAGTTTCGAGATGAAGTATCCTTGGACGAAGAGGTTGTGCCTAACGGAATTATACAGTTGGATGACATCTTGTGCAAAATCAACGATGATGATGTTATAGTCCCTTCTCTTTTCTTGCATATATTTCAGACTTCCCAGCATATCGTACGTCTGATTGGCGATAAAGGCGTTCACATATATCACTGTCTTCAGCTGATGATTCCAACCAAATTCGGAGATCTTAGAAATATCTTTGATTGGAAGGTGAATTGGTTTGCTGAAAGATGGAATAAAGCTAATTTTGGAATCTGATGGATTATTCCCAGGAAATAAAGCGATTACACCTTCGTCAACGTCGGCTTGACCTTAAAATCAAATGATTTCTAAAATATAGTTCTCTTTGAATGTCCGTTAATCTGTTACTGTACTTACAAAATTGATTCCAGCCCAATTCAAGGTCCTTTTCAAGAGTTCGTATATTGTAGTCTTGTATAATTTCTAAAGTTGGCGGAGCGTCCTTCTCGCATTTGGACAGTTGTCCAAGTCCGACAAAACAAAAAACGAATATGCTATAATTGATCATCTTAGCAGTTGAAGTTATCGGGTCTTTGTAAAATTACAGCGAAAGATATTCAATTTATAAGACAATCAATGGTAGAACACCGAACAGTATGATTGTTAAGGTCACGTTTGAAATTAGTTTACACTTCCGGGTTTTTTTTAATCGGCGTTTATACCAAGATAACTAAAATGCACATCTGTTAGATAATATACACTACTAAACGCAGTGTTTTTCTATTTAAGTGCAACAGATAACAAGCACTCAAATTAGGAATGAGAATTGCCGCATCGCAATTTAACAGAGATTGACCGTGATGATTGTTTATGACAACAAATAACTTCGTTGTACATTCTAGAAGACTTAAAGAATCGAAAACTGTTGATAACAAAAGTAATTTCAAGCTTGGTAAATTTATTATTGTACCTTATTGAGCAGGAATGAAACCTAAGTTTTCAAAGCAGGAGTTCAATAATTGAATTCCATTATTTAAAATCACAAAACCTCTTGATTCGATTGGACCTGCGAAAGCGCATTAAAACGAGCATTCCACAATCGCTGTATTTTTGATAACCTGACAAACTGAAAGATTCCAATTAATGTCAAATTGGCTGTCATTTGTTCAGTCTTTTTTGCCAAATCTCCACATGGACGGACATAGCGTTCAACAACACGTGCAAATGATAAAATTGTTTTATCAAAATGGGTGTTCTATTCGGGCAACGTTCCGCGCGCTTTGCCCATTTTATGGTCTCCTACTGAGAGGTTTAGTAAACGATAAACCGACACCCGTATGTCCACGAAACGCAAGATCTGCCGAAAATATCGCCGCTGTCTGTGAGAGTGTGCAGGAGAATCCGAGGCAGTCGATTTCGCGTCGCTCACAAGAACTCGTCATTTTCTCAACCTGGCGAATTTTGCGTCGTGTCATGGGACTGCACCCGTACAAAATTCAACTGACTCAGGAGCTGAAGGTAAACCATAGACATGACGTCTGTTCAATGGGCTCTGGAGCAGTTGGAAACTGACCCTAATTTTCATCGAAAAATGATCTTCAGCCATGAGGCCCATTTCTGGATGAATGGGTACGTCCACAAACAAAATTGTCGATACCAATCCACATGAGATCCAATATGGGTCAATGCATCCCGAAATAGTCACTATTTTTGTGTGGATTTTGGGCTGGAGGCGTCATCGCTCCATATTTCTTTGAGAACGACATTGGCCAGGCCATTACCGTCAACGGCGACCGCTATACGTTCGATGATTACCAACTTCTTTTGGCCTGAATTGGATGATATGGACACAAACGTCATGTGGTTTCAACAAGACTGCGCTACGTGCCACACGCCTCACGCCACATTGGAAATTCTGCATGAGCGACTCGAGGGCATGGTCATCTTACGTGGAGGTGATGTGAACTGGCCTCCGAGAACGTGCGATTTGACCCCGTCAGACTCTTTTTTGCGTGGTTTTCTGAAGTCGAAAATCTATGCAAATAAGCCCCAAGCCACAGCGGCCCTCAAAGCGACCCTCAGAACGATGTTATGTTCCATACATAATCGATAGACCTTTCAAACGAATAAAAAATTTCGATGATATCTCACACACGATTTGTTTTATTTAAATTCACATTTTTTTGGTTGCGCCAATAGATGTGGTAATCTTCTCAAGATACGGTAGCCCGTGTCACCACCATGCACGATTCGCATCACACGAATATTCGATGCTGGTTAGCAATTATGCTCTATTCTCCGAGGCCGCCTCTTGAACTCTTCTTAGGGCTTCTGCTCTTCGCAGCGCGTACTGCACGCGCACTATAAATGAGCAGATCTCAATCCACTTGCCCTCTGACTGCGTCATGTGACTTATGAGGTTTTCTGGACTTGGCAGATTTACTCTGTCTTCTGCAAAGCGTCTGCAGTAGAACACCGCATGCAACGCATCCTCTTCCTCATTTTGACATTCTGGACGTTGGGACGAACTATCGTGTCCAAATCTATGGAGGTATTTCCCGTAGCTGCCGTGGTGCTCAGACAGGAACTGTGTGATGTGGTAGTTACAGTTCCCCCATGGTCTCTTTGTCCATGTTTCTATGGTGGGAATGAGCTTGTAGGTCCACCTGCCTTTTGTGGAGCGGTCCCACCTGGTTTGCCACAGCATTGCGGCTGCTGCGTTTTCTTCTTCCTTAACCCTCTGCCTCTTGCCGGTTCGAGGGTCGCCTAAGATACACACTCTTCATCTCATCCGCGAGGATGTCTATTGGGATCATTCCAGCTAAAACACAGACTGCATCATCGGAGATTGTACGGAATCCGCTGATCACTCTGATTGCACAGAGGCTGTGATAACTCTCTCCTACGCTCATTTTTCGCCAGTGCACCAACCCATATAGGAGCAGCGTATAGAAGTACCGAGCTGACCACTCTGATCAGCAAGATCCTTCGGGCATATCCAGGTCAGCCGATGTTCGGTAGTATTCGGGAGAGTGCCGCCTGCATCAGCGATGCTTTCTTGTTAGCGTTCTCGACGTGAGTTTTGCATCGCAGCCGATTGTCTATTGTCGATCATAACTCCAAGGTACCTTAAGGATTCTTTGGATCTAATTGTCTGGTCTCCGACGCGGAAGTTCGCGTATTCCACCGCCTTGCGGCTTGTTATTAGGACAGCTTCAGTCTTGTGTGCAGCTAGTTCCAGACCCGTAGACTCTAGCCATTCCTTTATCTTAATAACTGCTTCGTCTGTGGCAGACTTCGTCTCGTGAATGTGCTTGGCTAGTGTAACCACTGCTATGTCGTCAGTGAAGCCAATAATCTTGACTCCCTCAGGTAGGGTTAGCCGCAGAACTCCGTCGTACATAATGTTCCATAGGTGAGGTCCAAGGACCGACCCTTGCGAGACTCCCGCGGAATCCTGTTACTGAAGTAGTCCGTGACTATCCTCAGGAGATAGTATGGTGTATCCATCTTGGCCAAGGATCACCTAACAAACGACCAGCTCGCCGAGTTGAACGCGTTTTTTACGTCGAGCGTCAGTATCTTTTGTCCCCCATTTCCATCTTTTCCCTTGTATTGCTTCAGTTGCTGTATCTACTACCGAGATTTTCTGAAGTCGTACTGGTGATCTGACAGTGCTCCATTTTCCTCCGCCACCGCAAGCAATATGTTGTATATAATACGCTCCAGGATCTTACCTAGAGTATCAAGCAGACATATTGAGCGATACGATGATGGTTCTCCGGGTGGCTTGTTGCCCTTTGGAAGCAGCACTAAGTGTTGCAGTTTCCATGGCATAGGGAATATCCCCTCCTCTAGACACCTTTGCATCGTCGCTAAGAAGATGTCCGGTCTCGTCTTAATAGCCATCTTTAATGCCTTATTCGGGATGCCATCCGGCCCAGGTGCTTTGGTGTCTCCAATTTTTTTGAATGCAGCAAAAAGTTCTTCCGACGTGATGGCCGGGATTTCTTCCATATTTGTCTCCCTTGTGATGGTGACCACAGTAGTTGGTCTATCCGGGAATAGTTACTCTACTATAGTCCTTAGCATTGCAGGGCAGCTTAGTTGTGGGGACGTGTTGCCTTTAAGCTTCTCCATCACTCTATACGCTAAGCCCCAGTGATCTAGGTTAGCCTCGTCGCAGAGCTGTCTAAAACTAAAACTCCTTAAAGAGAGTAACTTTAATGGCACTTTCCAGTTCCCGTCTCGCCAGTTTAAAGTTGGTTAGCCGTTCTTGGAAATCTTATCTTCCTCGGGATTTTTGCTTCATATAATCCGCCAGTGATAGACTGGGGGGCGCATAGCAGCTACAAAAATGTACACCATTTATCTTAGCAGATAAGAAGTGGTCTCCCCGATGGTAGACTGACTGCAGGGAATGATTCCCATAGGTTCATATCGCAGCCTTTTTTGTATTGTCATCTGTCCAGCTGCTTCCGTCTATGGGTTTATACGATTCGCTTATTAGGCCTACGTCGATTCTTTTCTCCCTTACTGTTCTCACCAGAAGGTGCTGCGTGGCTGCATAGTGGTTTAGATTTATCTGGACAATATTCACCATATTAATTTGGCCAGTGCCTTCTTGAGAACCGGATACTTGATGCTCCCAGCCACGTGTCCACTGTTTTCTGGCGTAACCATCTTACACCAGAAGCAGAATGCGTCCGGCAACTCCAATGTTGTACTGCGTTTTGATTGCATCGCAGATGTCTCTCCTGGTGGTGACTTCGTCAAGGTCTTTGATTTCTATCGTGGATCTCACCGATTTTCACCGATTTTACTCATGAATTCTTTGGTTCTGTCACCAGATTCGCTCAGCTGGAACAACAGGTCTCCTTTCTGGGTTCTCCTAATCTTTGTAACCGATTCATCCAGGTTATGGAGTTTGTGGTCCCCTTTGACCCTGCGAAGTATTTCGACGAAGCGCGGGCTTCCGTGGCTTCTTTTTGGAAACCTTCAACCAGGCGCTGCTGTCGCCCTTGGCATGTTATTTGCTCGCCATCCTAGCGGTTATTTGACCATTTTTGGCCTGCTCATTCGTTGTCGATTTGGCGGGCTTCTTGGGATGGGCCTTCTTGCTCTTTCCGGCTTTGCTTTGTTTTTGGGGCACCACTTCACCACGTGATGCCTTCTTCGTTTCGACTATGGGCGGCGACTTCGGCCGGCGTTTCGAGCTCGGTGACTCTATAGACTCTAGATTTCGTTTCGGCCCCGAAATCATCTTCAGCCATGAGGATGTTTGGGAGGTGTTGTTTTTGCCGATAACTTCCTTGGGGTTGTTATCACGTATCTCATTTGCCAAGAGCTCATAGAGCGTTCTGATGCTTTCTATTGCATCCCGCATTAGTTGGTGATTAATTTGTGAAACACGGAGGGCTGGTTAGTTGGATCCAGCACCATCCACATACTTCTTTGAGACGCCCCTTCTCCGTCACTACTCCTCTGGGGCGATGGCGGCTATCTAGCTCTTCGGGAATGGGTTCTCTCCATTGGCCATGCAAGGGTTGACACAGACCCTTATGAGATTATGTGCCAGAGCCGGATCGGTGCTAACCAGGAAGTTTACATCTGGACCTACACCACCAACTTAACGGCGACGAATCATTGAACGTACTTTGTGGCCTACCAGAGTTTTAACGGGACGGGGGCGTTCACAGCATTAGCCTGAAAGCCATTTCAACAGAATTTCACTCCTGCTTACTCAGGTAACAGAATACTGCAAACGTCAGGCCATATGTCAGTCATTCTAAAAACTTTGTTTCCAGTATGCCATAATTACGACCGTACTGGGCTCAGTCGTAATGCAGAAAAGGCAGTAATGAAAGAAGAATGTCCATTGGTAGGTACCAATGGAGCTATGGTTTCCCACGGCGCCACCGTAGCACCGTTAGCACGTAGTTGAAGACGGTGCCGACTCGTCTTGTAGCAGAAAGTTCTTAGGAGTTCCTGTGGCCTTTTCAGCCGCGCCCTCCCTCTCTGCCGCTCTTGGTCGGGATTGTTTATTGGTTATTCACAGCTAACCTGTATATCTGCAGGCCGATCACCATCCGCCACCTGTGACCGCCTTTATAACCATTGTGATGTTCGTCCTGTCACTTAGTGTACAAAAAGAGGAAGAAATGGAGCCTACTTTTAGGCCGAAAAAACCAGCTTAACAACTTTTACGATCTTAAAGCTTTCACCTACTTGAAACAAATGCTGGTCGCGTCTGCTATTGGTAAACTTCTCAGCCATGGATCATTAGCTGAATCGTGGCTCAGACCTCAGTCAAGAGTTTTAATGGGCTTTAGCTCACCTGTCGGACATGCCCAGGTAGTTTTAATTCAACTGAGATCTCAGCGGAATGGAATATAATTTAGTCTTGCGTTAGTTTTACCAGCGGTCGGTTCTGTTTGGAAATTACGGTCCGCTTATGTGAAACGTTGCGTTTTGTCGATTTTTCCAAGAGAAACAAAAGATACACATTGCATAGTGTTCGATTAATATTTTATTTTGTTTCGTGTACTTCCAATTCCCCTCATATTTTTTTTTTAATTAGTCAATCCGTCTAGTTTGTAAGATTTCCGTCAATTCACTGGCCCATATAACGAAGGTACACAACTTCAAAGTTGATAACCTAAAAACGGAACCGTCTGAAGTGCACTCGGAAAAGTAAAAAGTGTTAATTTTTGTACAAGAAGAAGGTTACTCGTTTTTTTTTTTTCAAGTGAGTTTTGTGAAATAAGTAACTTTCAAGTTTTTTTTTTTTTTATAAAATTTGCAGTCGACAAAAGTTACAGAGAAAATATAAAAAAGAAAAGTAAAAAAAAAATCGAGCTCTCTCTTTCGTAAGAGCGTCTAACATAAAATATCCAACTGCATCGCGCTTTCAATCGATCGATTTGTATCACAATTTGAGCGCCTGTTGCTGTGTATCTTTGGCATCTCTAGATGAATGCTGTGTGGGTTAGACTTGTAAGTGTTTTATTGATTTTCTTTATAAATTAATCAACTGCACATATGTATGTATATGTGATGGATAGTAGCATTCAATTAATGTCACTTTAATGTGACACCCACGTTTTACAAACATTTAACAGAATTCATCGTCCACAAAATCAGCTGACGCGCAGAGCGGCAATGTGCAACGTCAGTGATGTCGTTAATCGCTGTGATGATGTGGACAACACTGAGCAGTTCTCTCTTCGGTTTTTGAATATTTTATTAACGTGGATATTGCACATACTCTCGTAACAACTTATGCATCGCGGCCAGATACTTTCAACTTGAATGAAAGACTCATTCGGTTTTTTTTGTTTGTTTTCGAGGTGGCCGTGCCTGTGTGTGTGTTTTGGGGAAATCTCATGTGGCCTTGAGAGCGCGGTGTTGATGCGAAATCTTTGGAGTCTGAAAGATACATCTACTTCGTCCGAAAACCAAAAGCAATTTGATGTTTGCTTCCAATCTCGTTCACTGCTGATTGTTGAGTTGTGTAACGTGCGGCTTTTCATTTCTCTTTTCGCCGTGGTCTCAATATTGAGAAAGCTATTTTTAGACTTACGAGTAAAAGGGGTTTCTTTTGTAAAATTTTGTTTGCTTTTGCTTATGAAAAATAGGCGACCTCTTCTTCCCGATTCGAAACAGGATTTTGGAATCAAGAGATAAACAAAGAATATGCCAAGTAGCTGGAAGTTCGACGTACGCTTTTGTAAACAAAAATAGTGTTGCAAATCCATTAAGTAAAGAGAGTGAATAAATAAAGGATCCCTCTGATCTTGCTATCTCAAAGATTCGTTTTAGGTTCCTTAACTAATTCACAGTGCATGCCTATCTATGGTGAGCTGCAAAATAAACCGGGTATATCATACAAACAAAAGTTAATTTCTTAGGAATCACAAGGAACCCCTTATTAGTTACAAGTGTTTTGAGAAAAATACGCCAGCCTGTAGGTTTCATTGCCAATTTCAAAAGAATAATAAAGATCCAACAGTAACTCGATCAACAAACTATGTTTCTGTAAAGGCTAATTTGTATTAGAAGGTCGATTTGAAAAAAAAAAAGACTCCAGGTGGGACCCTTTGCACCAGCTAATCGATTTATGTACATATGGATACTAGTAAATAAAATGTGTTTGGGATGACTGGGATACATTTCTTGTACTGTCATTATTGACATTTATGTCCTCAATTGTCTGAAAAATCGTCATGAATAGACTTACAGCAGAAAAACGCTCCAGTCTTATTCAAACTTATTTTGAAAATCAGTCTTCAATTCGCGAAATGTATATGTAAATAGATGACTTCGTGATGTATGAACTGAGCTTGGTGTTCTTCGTGTTGTGGATGAATTTCGTGCCACGTATACTCTTCATGACGCAAAGCCAACAACGCGTCTACGTAATATTCCTATAGATGAAACCGTGGCGGGTATGAGTGAAAGTATAACAGAAAATTTGGAACTGCCAATATCGCGTCGGTCGCAATCGTTTGGCCTTTGTCCGTCCACTATGTGGAAAATTTGCGGGAAGTTCTCGGCTTTATAAGTTCTAGTAGCACAGAAGCCAAGGCCATGAAACTTCTTAATCTTGTCGGAAAGTCGTAGCTCGCAATGACCAACCTTACCGGATAATGAGTAGCGATGTTTTCTCCAGAAATTTAGACGACGTCAATCCGGGCGATATGTGGTTGTTGGCGATGGCGCTACCTGCCATAGCTGATCAAAAATTTTTCGGAATTTATTCAAAAAATTAAAAACACAAGTTTATTCATCTAAATCTATATTGTCCCCTTCAAAGTAATCCCCATCGACTGCAACACACTTATGCCAGCGCTTGATCCAATCCTCGAAACATTTTTTATATTCGGTTTTCGGTATGTCCATCAGTGCTTCCTGGGATTTTTCCATTACTTCCTCTTGGCTGCTGAAACGCGTTCCCCGTAGTGGTTTTTTAACTCGAATGAACAGAAAGAAGTCACAGGGAGCCAAATCAGGTGGATTCGGTGGCTGTTGAATGGTATTTGTTGCATTTTTCGTCAAAAAATTACGAACACGAGTAATGATGGCACTGTGCGACGGTGCGTTATCATGGTGCAAAATCCACGAGTTTTCTGCTCACAATTCTGGTCTCTTTCGGCGAATTGCTTCACCCAAACGTCTCATAACGCCCAAATAATACTCTTTGTTTACTGTCTGGCCTTCTGACAAAAATTCATGATGCACTACACCGTTGTAATCCATAAAAACCGTGAGCATTGCCTTCTTTTTTCACTGGAAACGACGTGGTTTTTTTGGTCTCGGCTCATTTGGTGAACGCCATTCACTTGCCTGATGTCTGTATTGCGTGTCGTACGCATAAACCGACGTCTCGTCTCCAGTAATGATCCTTTTGATGAATGTGGGATCGGAGTCAGCCTCGCAAATCATCTCTTTTGCGACGTCAACACGGTCTCTTTTTTGCATGAAATTGAAGTCTTTTGGCACCAACTTTGCTGCTACACGACGGAAACCCAAATCATTAACCAAAATGTCTTGGACGGATCCATGTTCAAGTCCTCCGCTATCTCTCTGATGGTTAATTTGCGGTTATTGACAAACATTTCTTTTACTTCATTAATGTTTTCGTCGGTTTTCGATGCCGAAGGTATGCCGCTGCATTCTTCATCTTCGATTGACTCACGACCACTTTTGAACCGCTCGTGCCACTGGTAAACGACCGTTTTCTTTAGGGAATCGTTGCCGAAACACTTTTCCAACATTTCCAACGTTCGCGCATCATTAAATCCGTTTTTTACAAAAAATTGAATACAAGTTCGTTGTTGCAAATTTAAAGCCATTTCTAAAATTGTAAAAAATCGCCAATACACACAGAGATAGATTTACTCTGTGTAACTTTTGCAAATGTCAAGCTATGACGTTAAGATTTAGGGGGAATATCAACAACAGATTTACCAACTTAACAAAAAAAAAAGAACTTAAATCGGAACCTTGATCAAGGTGGTACTGCCACTAAAATCACCGACTTGCTGAGAATTAGATTCAACGGCAACATTATATCGTGAGATGAAGAAGTATTCGTGCGATTAACGCCACCCGATTACTTTTTGTACGGCTATGTATTATATTGTCTTTATTGTATGAAATTAACCGTCTTGGAAGTCAGTACACGTCAGGATAAGCCTTATCAAATACGGACAAGGTAACTGAATGCCCTAAATTATATACAAAACATAATATCGTGAACCATTCATATTGAATAAAAATATTTGACTATTAAAAACCATGTATGTATGTATGCAAGTGTCTACAGCTCATAACATAACACTCTTTACATATGAGTATATACAGTGTTTGGTAAAACTTAAACACGAAATGGTCATAATTTGCCAGAAACTTAATAATTATCGAAAAATGCATGAACACTTTTTTGCTTCAACTTTCTTTTAATCAGAATATATTAGTCTTTAATTCAAAACTATAATTATTCCGTTAGCTGCTAAATTATTTTGAAAGCGAATTTATTAAAAACCACAACTACAGCACAAGCAACCTATATCGAGAAAACGCAGACAATTTTAGCTATTGATAACGTCTCTTTTCAATGACCTATAATAAACCCTTAAAAGCCAGATTTTTTCTTTTATAGGGTGACCAGATAGCAATGAAAGTTTTTCCAATTGTTATGTTTCAGCCGCTGTCAAAGTTACCAATGACATCCAGCTGTCAAAATATTCAGTAAGGCTTGCCATTTCATCATACATCGTGATGTCGTGAATTTCGTCGTGAGGTCGGTCATCATCATGGTTTCAGTATGCAGGCAATTCGTCACACAGTGGAAAACTTTGAGCGTGAGCACACTCTTTTGGATCTTAAGCCACCAACCAGGTAGAGAATCGGGCGAAATGAAGAAAACATAGCCGCCGTAGCGGCCAGTATCGAAGAAGACCCAGAAATGTCGATTCGGCGCAAATCTGCTGAATTGGGCATCGCCAGAGAGTCAATCTGGCTTATTTTGGTATTGGATTTGGGCATAGATCCGTATAAGCTTGTGCTGACGCAAGAATTGAAGCCGGACGACCATAGACATGGCCGTGAGTTCGCTAATTGTATGCTGGAAATATTGGCCGGAGATCCGGATTTTGTCCAAAAAATCGTCTTCTCGGACGAAGCCCATTTTTGGCTCAGTGTCTATGTCAACAAGCAAAATTGCAGTTATTGGAACGAATACAATCCACAAGCGTTCGGACAACCATCAATGCATCCACAAGGATTGACTGTCTGGTGCGTTTTATGGCATGGCGACATCATCGCAGCTTATTTCTTTCGAAATGAGGAAGAAGAACCCATTACCGTCAATGGTCTCAGGTATAGAGCGATGTTGACCGACTTTCTGTGGTCAGAGCTCGACAACATCGATTATTCGAGCAAGACGGCGCTACATGCCATACAAGCGACGCAACGCTCGAAGTTGTGAAAGAGAAATTTGGCGACTGGGTAATCTCACGGCGAGCATTCTACAATTGGCCGCCGCGATTTGACACCACTCGATTATTTTCTCGGAGGTTACGTCAAGCCCTTAGTCTAATCTCTTAAGCCAACAACTTTGGACGAAAATGCAAACAGCATATCTATGCATACTCTCTCCGCGACACTGGATATTCAGTTTCACTTGACACCCCTCGATATCTTCAGCAGGCAAGTAGCTGCAACCGCAGCTATTCGCCTTAAAGTGACTACACTGTGGACAAATAATTTATTTGGCTACGCTAATATTCGTAATATAATACGAGCCCTCATAGAGAACATCGATTATACTATACCCGAACTTTGGTTTGACAAAGACTTTCATGAAAGCTTCCCTTCTATATCCTTCTGGGAGGAATATACTTTCATGAAGGATAAGTAAATCCGCTTTTACACAGATAGATCTAAAACAAATAGCGGGGTTGGTGATAGTGATTTCTCGAAAAAAGCTAAATCTAAGCCTCTCTTTCCGCCTTCCAAATCACTGTAGCATATTCTAGGCGGAAATTTTGGCGATTAAAAGAAATTCTGTCCTGGCTGAAAAAAAACGTGATATCTGCAAAGAATATCCACATCTTTTCGGATAGTCAGGCCGCTATCCGCGCCTCAAGTGGTAGTGGACTGCCTTCTAAATCGCAAGGTTCGGTGTTCGAATCCCAGCCTCGTCCGAAAGACATATCATCCATTTTTTCAGTTAACGAAAATCGAGTAAGACGAGTAGTTGACTAAAAATCAACATCAAGCCAACTTCCACTAAGAATTTAGTCTCCCCATTAAATGTTGGATGCCACCCGTGGAGCAAAATAACCACTGAGCCCAAACATCTTTCTTATTCTCACTATCCCATTTTCCAAAAAAGTTAAAACATGCTGAGGCATTATAAGTGTATTCATACCCACTTGAGTGTTAAGTTCTTCAAAAAAAAAATAAAAAAAATAAAAATTCTAGAACCTCCTTTAAATGTCAATCATTTCTTACGGAGACGGCAGAGCAGTTGAAGGGCTGACGAACTCATAAAAATTGGAAAAGGGTAGCATAGGTATACCAACCGCTACGTACAAATTAATATTAAAGCTGGATGCCAACGAAAGAACAGGCATAAGTGGACTGTTGGAACAACATGTCTAGCGACCAAACAGATTTGACCAAGGCTGGATCTGAATCGCTCTAAAAGTTTGATCTTTCAAAGTAGAAAGCATCTAAGTGCTAACATTGGTGTCATCACTGGACTTGATGAGCAGTTTGGATATTTGCATCTTGGTTTTCCTTCTTCCACATATTTAGGAAAATGAGCTCGATTTGGGGTTAAATGATTTTCAATATTGCTTGGGCGACCTTTTCGTTGCACTAGTGCTCCGGATCTCATCAAAACCTCCGCCACTTCGCAGATGAACCCGTGTAGATTCTTTACTTCGTCACACAGGTAGAATTGGCTTTTATACTATATAACATGATGGGTATGTCTATCGATTATGTGATAAATTAAACGATTCGTCCAATTGCGCGACTTGATGCGTATGTGACTTCGGCCAAAAGGCGAATCGCTGAGGTCCACACCTCCAATGTATTTATTATATTCATGGACAAGGAATATTTTCAACGTCCTTCGTCGAGTATATCTTTCACTTGTTGGAGCAGGATCAGGTGTAGGTTTATTGCTTGATGTGTATGTGTTTATGCCAGGTAAAAGTGACGTCATATTGACAATTTTTGTGTCTGCTTAAGACACAATAGAGATGGCAATGCCATGAACGGATGCAACATATTCTTCAGCATCACAACGATTGTTTAATCGTTCTATCGGTTTACAACAGGGAATTCGATTACGACGAATAGTGCCCAATGCATAAATTCCTTGCGAACGCAAATTAAGCCAACGATGGAAACTTATCTAATAGTTGTCAAAAAAGATTGTGTGATTGACGAAACGTGGAACCGTGCGACTTAATCGGATCACAACATTCGATGATGGAATAAATCTCGAAGCTATAACCCATGAGTGAGATTTACCTTTCATATGTATATCCAACAATGTTGGATTTTTATCGCTCAAATTTACTCATCTTTGCGTTGATGACGACCTCTTTTTAGACTTTAGTAAAATTAGGGTTCAATTCATCAATCAACGGTCGCAATTTGTATAAGTGATCATAATTAAGATGAGTGCTTACTAGGTCCTGACAGTTTAAGGGATTGGTCCTTATCTAACGAAAGAAGAAATCGTAATTTTTCTGTCAACTGGGATTTGTGTACAGATTTGGGCAAAGACTGTGAAACCCTATCGGAAAGCAATGTTTTAAAAAGCATAATTAAATTTAAGTCCGCTGCGATAGATGAAGATGAGAAATCTCTCCGGTTTTTGAAATTAATTTTGCCATTCGCCTTAGGCTCAATAATTAATAATAAATTATTATTTACCCACATCGACTTTTCCGGATTCCTGTAAAATGGCAAGAACTATTCTCTGATTATCCACCGATAAGCATTCTGCCGACATTATCAAAGGTATTTTTGAAAGGTTAGCAGACAAGCATATTGCCAATCATATTGATCCGAACTCACTACTCTCCCCATATTAGGCCTCAACATAGTTGTGCTGCTGTCATGATAAAAGTGTTAGATGACATAAGAACAGATTTTGATCAGGAGGATTTGGCAGTTTTATGTCTTAGTTACGAAATAATATGTAAAAACCTGCGCTATCATCTTGGGCTTAGTCAGAATGCAATAAAACTCATGTCTAACTACTTGTTTAGGAATTGCTCATAACATAAATATCTACACGAAGGGGTGCCTGAGAATTCCATCCTAGGTCCAATTCTTTTATGCGATTACGAGGTGTGTTCAGAATTGTAATTTTTTGGAAACAATTTTATTTATTCATCTACAAAAATGTTACCACTTCTAAGTAGTCCCCATTAGATATGTCAGCGCTTCTTCCAGTTCCCGAAACGCTTCTGGAACTCGATATTTGGGATAGCATTTAGTTCTTTCTGCTTGAAAATCAACGGCCCTTTAAGGTCCTTTTTTGGAATGAAAAAAAAGTCACATGAGGCTATGTTAAGTGAATATGAAGACTGGGGCATCATTACACTCTTGTTTTTCACTAGCAAGCAATGAAGTGTGTGGAGGTGCATTATCCTGGTGTAAAAGTCATAAATTGTTTCGCCACAATTTCGGCCGTTTTCTTTGGATTGATTAATGTAAACGGCGTTGAACTTGTAGGTAGTACTGCTTATTGATTGATTGGCTAAATCTTTGTTACATTTTATTCCGTTTTTATAGCAAAATTGAATGCAAAATCTCTGATTCATTTGTCAAACAAATCAAAAATCGCCACTTGCAAGCAAACACGCGTAACCTTCTTCACAACTGACGGCTGACTAATCAGCCAATGTGGCTACCAGGGTACAGATGCGTTTAAGACATGTTTACCAACATTTCTACGAAAAATTGCGCGAATCTCTTTCCATCTTTATGCAGATGATTTACAAATTTATCTTTCCATGCCTTTGAGCTTGCTGGAAGACCTTTTTTGTAGGATAATTGAAGACCTTCGTACGATACATAACTGGGCTGTTGTAAATGGACTACTCAAGTCTACTCAAGTCCCAAACAATACTGTTTTTTCAGAATGAATACCAAACGAGTAATTATCCCTCTCTATCCAGTGCACGGATCTTATTTGTATCTACGGTATCGTGTTTAGGTTTAAAAATAAATTGCCATTTGTCTTGGTCTGATCAAGTAAACTACACCGTAAATCTACTATATGCTTGTCTTCGGAAGCTCTGAATAACTGCTCTCCTCATTCCAATCGGAACTAAACTACGATTGACGAAAACATTATTGATACCTATAATATCCTACGCCGAAATTGTCCATTGTCATCTAGATTTGGTATCCAATAATAAACTTGAAATAGCTTTTAACGATTTTTCGGTAGCACAGGTACTCACCTTACACAAATAACATCCTTGGATGCAGCTTGCACCAATATCTTAATGCTCGTACGAGTAATTGCATTTTCTTACACAAAATAATATATCTGAAATCATCTCCATATTTGAGGACAATTTTGCAGTTGCAATTTTCTCGTACAATAATAATATTTAACATTAACAGTCAGCGCTATAATTACCTAAATTCGACGAGGCTATTCTTTATCAGCACCATTAGATTATGGAACTCATTGCTAGAACATAGCAAACGAACGTCGGGAACTTCCGACCTTAAAACGGTCTTATTTGAATATTTTTCAATACAGTAGCGTTTTTCTTCTTTTCTGTTGCTCTTTTCTTCCTTTTCACTTGTTTTCGCATTTTCTTATCAATGATTTTTTGTTAAACTTTCTCATCTAACATATTTTATTTTTTTTATCAAACAAATGAATGTATGAATGAATATTTAGCGCCATCTTTTGTGTCAGTATGTAAACGTTGAATAACTTTGACATTTATGGACCGGTTGACTTAAGTGGATATGTTTTTGAAACGCTAATTCCGTACAATTTTAACCATGTATCAGTTCACACCCAACCAACCCACCGAAATAGTGACGCTGTACATTGAAAATAGTCGCTCAATTGCATATCGTCGTGCATATCGTCGAAAATATCGTGGCCAACAAGCAGCGTCTGACAAGACTATTCGTCGTTTGGTGTCGAATTTTTTTGAGCACGGGATAGTGGGAGATCGTCGACTGGTTAAAACGGTAAGAGAGAGTGTTGCCGAGAACCGACATGCGTCGTATCGTCACCGCGCTCAGTATTTTGGCGTCCGTGGAACAACCTTGCGGCACATTTTGAAGGATGATTTGCATTTGCTTCTCTATAAAGTGCAATTGACTCAAAGAATATTGGCGACAGACCATCTACGTCGCTTGGAATACGGCCAAACAGTCGCTCGTATAGTTGACACTAAACCTGATTTATGGCAGGAAATTTTGATGACCGACGAGGTCCATTTCACACTCTCTGGCGCCATAAACAAGCAATATTGCTGCATTTGGGGAACGGAGACTCCACACGATATCCATTGTATGACCAAAAAGTGAGTGTTTGGGCCGTCGCAAAGTTGGCAAAAATAGCTATATTCAGACTGCATTCAAATGACCAAATACTAATGTATACGCATAGAGGCACTACTAAGCTTTACAAAACCGGTTTTATTTACACGTAGCTAGGCTGGAACGCAAAGTTCCGGTACTTTAAACTCACGGTTATGATAAGATCATTCGTTTTTGACATTTAAGTAGATCACGTGGGTGTTGCAAGTCTTCAGTGCTATTTTTCTAAAACAAGAGATATTCATTTTAAATTACTATGGAATAACAAGCGACAAGTATGTTAAGCTTCAAATTTCTATAAATATATTTAGATTTTGAGTGTCTATTGTGTTTGTAATAATTTGTTGAATTTCATGTCTTATAGGCCATTTGTTTTTGTGCGTGTCATATAAAGTTAAAGTTCATCTAGGTGTGAGATGGCGTTATATTTTTTTTTCCGTTGTTCCTGATAGTATAGTCTTTCGTGTCAATCAAACAAAGTTTGCACATATTTGTTTTAGGCTCAGGCAGTACTGATATCTTAACAAAGAGATATTTATTTGACAAAATGGATCAATCGGATAAAAGATCTCTAAGTGACAAATCTTTGTTTTTAAGGAAATATTTGGAAAATATGTAGAACAAACTGGTCAGAATCAGAAAAACATGATCTATGTCAAGATCATATAGAATGAAAGAAAGGTTTTTGTCGAGCAATTCTGCTTGATTGGAAACCTGAATAGGTTTTCTCAGAGTTCAGACAGATCAAAGCGATCGAAAACAGAGGAAATGCGGTCTAAATATTCGACAGAAGAATTATATTACGCGGCCCAAATGAGCCTTCGTTCCTCAGGTAATGTTGATGCTTCTAAATTGGTGGAAATCGTTACCGAGGCAAAACATAACGATGGAATAAACTATACGATGGTTTTTTAAGTAAACGAAATTTTTTGAACCCATTCAAATGTCACCAGAAGAAGCTTTGTTTATGTTTGTAGATGCTCAGCTTATAACTCATTAATATAATATTATAAGAAGACAAAATCCGATTTCCTTCGTACTAATACGCTCAAAGAGCTAAACACGATTGCTATCCTAACAGGATATTTATTGCAATCACTGGCACAACTGCAGAGATTCAGCTCCAGGCACTGCTTGATGACACGACTTTACGTCTTTTGCAGGTTCAGCGTGAAGTAACTGCAAATGTAAGGAACCTGAAAAAAGTATTTTTAATAACTAGATGGAGCTTGGATGGTTCATCTGTCCATTCAGAATACAAACAAAGGTTTTCAAGTGCGTCAACTAGTGACTCTAGTGTTTTTTTTATCTTCGTTGGTACCTTTGAGTCTAATATATGGCAATCCTGAGGGGCCACTACAACAGCAACTTATACTTTGGAGCAACACAAGAACTTCATCTACAAGCTATTGTAGTAGAGAAAGAAATTGTATTGAGAGCCAAATTCACACATTAGTACCAACTTTGTATGAAACTGAAGGGCAAAGAATTGAAATTCATCACAAAATGTTACTTACAAGAGTCGATGTAAAAATATGCAATGCATTGATGGAAACATCTTCGAATATAAGATGCTATATCTATGGGCTAACATTAAAGCAATTTATTAATAAATGCAAAAAGACAAACATTATATTCGAGTCTAGGTTAGAATTTGGGATGTCTGAACTTCATGCTTGGATACGGTTTTTTGAATGCCAATTAAATTTGGCATACAAATTGCCCTTACAAAAATGGCAAGCTCGAGGCGAAGAGAGTAAACAGATTGCCGATTCTACAAAGAAAGCCATCAAGAATAAATTTAAATATCAACTTGGCTTAGTTGCGGATAAGCCCAAACCAGGCTATGGGAATGGTAATGATGGAAATACTGCCAGACGTTTCTTTGAGAATGCAGAACTATCAAGCAGTATTATTGGTATCGATGTTGACCTTATAAAGAGATTTTGAGTTTTATTAAAAGCCATGGCTAGTGGATCTAAAATCAACGTGGAAGTTTTTGAAACTTATGCCTTAGAAACAGTTCATCTATTTGGTGAAAAGTATTCTTGGTATCCAATGTCTCCTACCATGCATAAGATATTAATTCATGGGGGCATCATTATAAAGAAGGCTTTACTTCCAATAGGGCAGTTACGTGAGGAAGCGCATGAGGCTAAAAAAAAAAATGTTCAAAAAATATAGAGAATGTTTTTCTCGGAAATGTTCTCGTGAAAAAACGAATGAAGATATACTTCATCGACTTCTTATTGCTTCTGTTCCTCTCATCACGAGTATGCATCAACCACACAGACAAAAAAAAAAGAATTTACACGCTGATGTTTTAGAGTTGTTAGACGCTCCTGATATTAACATTTCACATGCATCATCGGAAATCATTCGGAAAGTTACGACTCGTTAAATTAGTTTTGGCTATCGTTTGTTTTTTTTCTCATTTGGTGACTATTATTGGAATTCTGAGTCTTTTGTTTAATTTGTTAAATTTAATGCAAATATAATATATCTTTTAAATTAAAAACAAAAAAAATTAAATCTTCTTTTGCTAAGCAATTTGAATATCGCAGGTAAACCTCATTTTGTATGTTTATTAATGCTCCATCTTAAATTTAAACCATAACATTTTCCCCAATTCTACTGTTAATTGAGTATATTTACTAAATAAAAATATAAAAACGTAGAAAAATATTTTTTGCCAACTTTTCATACCGTCGGCAACACTGTACGTCATTTTTCGCCAAAGCCACCATTGCGTCGATGGGAATCGATATCGGCGGATGTTGCCTCATTATGTCTTCCCACAAATGTGTGAATAAGGTCTGGACGGTCACTTAATTCAACAAGAAGGTCCGGCGTTCGAATCCCAGCCTCGGCCGAAAGACATATCATCCATTTTTTCAGTTAACGAAAATCAAATAAGACGAGTAGTTGACTAGAAATCAACATCAAGCCAACTTCCTCTAAGAATTTAGTTTCCCCATTAAATGTTGGATGCCACCCATGGAGCGAAATAGCCACTGAGCTCAAACATCTTTCTTATTCTCACTATCCCATTTTCCAAAAAACTTAACACATGCTCAGACATTATAAGTGTATTCATACCCACTTGAGTGTTAAGTTCTTTAAAAAAATTCCCTGGACGTGTGCTGCCAAAAAACGGCGACATTGACTGGTCATCCAGATTTCCAGATTTAGCCTCTCCGGACGTCTTTTTGTCGGGATATTTGAAAAGCAAATGGTACGTCAGTAAGCCTCAGACCATTGACGAGCTCAAGGTAAACATTCGTGCCGAAATTATCGCTATACTGCCTGAGATGCTCGAAAAAGTGATGGAAACTGCAGCAAAAACAGCACATTTTGCTTTGGTGAATAAAGGCAGCCACTTGATCGATGTTGTCTTCAAAAACAAGTCCAAATAAATTGTAAAGGACCAAGTTAAATAAAAATACCCCATAAACGGAAATCAGTTTTTTTTTTTAAGTTATTCAATATTCACATAATAGATGGCACACCCTGTATTATTTTATAATTAAGGTATTATTACTACAATATTATTGTTAGTACGGTCAAAAGGCTATGCCTTACTTGCACTTAATATATTAATAATAAAATAGAAATCAAATCAATTCTTTATCGAAAATCTTGGAAAATTCTCTGATTTAATGAAAAGTAGACTCTTCGGTTCGTTCTGATATTTGATATGAATATTCAGATAAAAACAGCTTCATATGACCTTTACGTCTCCACTTTATGTGTGACAGTGTGTGATCAAGGTCCCAAAAGTCCTTGTCGTTACTTGGTGGGCCTGCTGGATGCTGCTTACCACTGAAACCTCACCTAACTACGAGTGTATCTTCAGTTTCGGTAGCCTTTGTTTCTAGCTTAGATGTAGCTAACATCATCTAAAATCATTAAAACATTTTTTTTTCTAATTTGTATTTTATGCATAAGCAGTAGTTCTTTGCAATTGTGGTTTGCCAATCAAAAGAGTTATTTATTTTTTGGATCATAAGCTGGGAAAAATTCTCCCGCTATGACTGGATTTTGAAAAATATTTTCATATTTGAGATGCCAGCTAAAGTGTACTTGTTTAGCTATGCTTTTACGAGGTTGAGATACTGGATTGCCATTATTTTCTTTTTTAATCACTGTGAAATTAATTTATTGTGTCCTGGAAATACGACATACCATATACTGGTAATACATTATTGTACGAGTATATAAATATAACATAGAAAACTGTTGATGTGCAACTCCGCCGAACATTGTGACGTTACTCAGTAATATATCATAGTCTCTAGGATAATGTTGTTCCTCTTGTATAATTTTCCAAGCACAACTAATTAGTTTGTCCAAGAAATCATTGCGGTTTTTCATCTTAAAATTCAAATGCTCATATGTTTGTATGTATTTATCTCAGCTTAGAATTAACATGATTATTCGAACTAAGAATCGCCAACGAGAAACAAGTTTATTTTTTCCCGTAGCATAAAACTCCGAATTTCAGGAGGCGATAAACTTTTCGAAGGCTTTCTGAATATTGACTTGACTGCTGAAGGTTAGCCCATGCAATGAATGATTGAGATATTTGAAGAAGCAGTAGTCAGCTGGCGAAAGGTCCGGTTAGTATGATGGTCTCGGCAAGGTTTCGTTACCCAGTTGGTTTAACTTTTGTGCGTCTGTTGTGCGATGTATGGTGCATTGTCGTATTGGGAAATTAATCTGTTCTCTTGATCAGTTCCTAGCATAGGCGTGACAGTTCCTGGTTCATTATGACTAATGGCGTCGTCTGTCGTACAGAATCCAGATTTTCGCATGTCATAATTCGATCGGGAAATGATCCACATCTGTTATGCAAAAGCTGGGTGAAAGAAGGCAACTTAGTTGGCACCCTTTTGTTGAGCGCATTTGTTTTTCCAAATGCGGCGGGAAATATGTTAACTGATTTCAAAATAGCAAGATTCCCCGCAAACTCTCAAACTAAGTGGTTCCTTTAAGTGCCCATTCTTCATAAATTTACGTCCCCTATTTCGCCCTTCATTTTCGAGGTTCCTATATCCGTAATGAAAATTTCCAAACCGTCAGCATGGTGGCTCATTAGATGTACCTGTGCCAAATGTGTTATTGGTATTCCAAAACAAATTAGTTGTCTGGCGACTAACGACTATTCAATACAAAACTATTAAAAAAAAAACACTCCCCTATTTTACAATATGTGAAGAGAAAAAACGTCTATGAAGAAAAATAGTGCACAGTATTAAGTTACAGATAGATCCGCATGACAAATATCAAAGAAGAAAAACCACAATGGAGGACAGTTAAAAAGTTTTGAGCTCAATGGCTTGCTATGGACGGAGCCAGTATTTCTTGTTCAGTACAATAATTTCTTATAAAAATCGACCTGAACTATGAAATATATTTGTTCAATCCAGTAACTCAAAATCGAAAGATGCTAGAAGCACTGTGTAGGTTAGGTACATTATTACAATATCGTGTACAATGTAATGTTGATTTAAATTTTCGAGAAACACAAGTAGCTACTGATGGATTACACGATAAATGAGGGATGTGCAAATAAGCTGTAATTAAATAATTGTGGGGTTTTCCACTTTCAGCTACTTTGTTTTTATTTTCTTCATAAAAACAATGTATGGTCGTGACATTGCATAACAAACTTCATTTGCCTGCAGCTTTTTCGCTATCGACATCCGTATGGTTCCAACCACATTTCCTTTCTCTTTATTCCAAGAATTATTATACTCTCGATTCAGTTGAGTTCGATCTCAGGCAATGACACATCTTTGCTGCCGAAAGTACCAAATCCCAGTAACTCACCTGTACATAATTATTCACCAGTTACGAATATCACCCCCATTCGAGGGATTTACACAATTGGTTATAGTACGCAAAACAAAAAGAATATAAAACAGCAAAATGACTCAGAGTTTTCTTCAAATAGACTCAGACTTAATTGCCTGCAGTTGTTCCAATAATTCGTTCTCACTACTGATCCAATCTCTGGTTTACTTTTATTTTTAAGCCATAAACTGCAGAGGAAACATTTTTAGATAGAAATACTTAACATAACTTCGTCACAAGAAAACCTTTTATATATGTATATGTATGTGTAAATCCATATACGAGTAATACACTAAGTTAATTCTTAGAAACCTTTGTCGATTTTTTTTATTATTTTTTTGTAATATACTTGTACATGTGAATTCGGAATAAAACCGCCTCAAGGTAATTGTCGCGGAAATCCAAAACGTTTGCACAAATTCTTTAAAAGTTGTTTGTCGAATTATTTGTGAAGTGTAAATAGCAACCAGCAGTTGCATACTTAACTAAGTTTTAGAATTGTGTATTATTTTTATGTTGTTTGCACGGCATGCAATATAGACGAGTCCTATAGTCATGACGATGACTCCTTGCCTCAGTCAATCTGATAAAGGCAACCTATCCTATTGTAAAGAAGACTTTTTGGGATGATTTCCTTATTCAACCTATTTGTGCTCTTTAAAAAATTCTCATTTGTCTAAATCCTTATCATAGTTATTGACATTGGTGATTGATCTCCTAATGTAATTTTTCAAATACAAAAACAAGATAAGATGGTTTCATTACTACTAATGTTTAAGACAATCATAGTGCAGGTATCTTCAAAGCTAGTTTGAGTTGTTAAAAATAGTGCTCCTCATGCAACTTTGAGTAAAAGATGGACGAGTTTCTAAACAATTCAACAGTAAAATTCTAGCCTCAGTCCACTTAATAGCATACGTTTACCATGTTCAATGAATGTTGCACTTTTGTTTCCATTTGGTTACAACTGTAGAGACCCAAGTCTTAACTTAATTTTGTATGCTCGATTGCTCATTTCCTACGGCATAATTTTGATTGTCGTTGCTTTAACTTTCATAAGCGATACAGGCAGGCTTGTCTCACAGATATTTGTCTTAACAAGATATGATACTGAGAAATTTCAACTTAATGGGGTTTCTTAATGTATGAATGCGTTGTCTTTACTATTCTTTGGACTTTAAGCCAATAATACAGCTTTGTTTGTCGTATCACCGTCAGATGCTCTTCACAGTCATCTGCAGCATTATCTATCGCTACTTTCTGTCGTATACACTGGTATTGAATGTCCTTTATCTTCTACCTTCTACCCCCCGGAGTTTTATTTTCTTAAAATATTCACAAAGTTAATTTCGGTAAAATCAATACCTATCTAAGCAGGGTTTTTTCGAGTTTACCAATCTATCTCTAGTTGATGCCTTCTCCATTTTTTACAGAAAAATATTTGAATCCATCTCCTTTTATGTGCCATATTCCCGCCATAAAACTTCTTCTACATCCCCTCCTTGGTATAATCGTAGATTTCGCTCTCTACGAAATAAAAGAAACAAGTTATGGGCGGTATTCCTTCGCACCCACTGTTCTTCCGACTACTCAAATTATCTAGGTACATATCTTCATTTCTCTCTATCAGCGCTACCTGAATAGTGCGCAAACTAATCTCATAAATGACCCCAAGTCCTTTTTTCAATTTGTCAATTGCAAAAGTAAGACTGATGGTTATCCTTCCTGCCTCGCTTTCGAAAACAAATCTTCAAGTGATCCCCCTACCATCACGAACTTTTTTGCTACATTTTTCAAACAATCATTTGCTAACAACTCATTCGTACCAGATCCCTCTTACTTCAATGATCTACCAAATTTCTCCGTTGGTCCCTTTCTCACTCAAAATTTCGATCCTGCAGATATTGAAGAAAAGTTACTAAATCTTAAAGATGAAGTGTTTCTTAAAAAATGCTCTTCCAACCTGTCTCTACCCCTTTTCTACCTTTTTCGTCTATCACAGGGAGAATTTCCCCGGATTTCAAAAACTTCTTTTATAATCCCAATACATAATAAGGGATCTAAGCATGAAGTTACCAATTATCGTCCCATTGCTAAACTGTCTCATATACCCAAACTCTTTGGGCATTTTATACGAAGCCTTAAGCATCAAATGCAAGCCTTTTATTTCACCCCGACAACATGGTTTTCGAAAAGGGAGTTCAACTACCACAAATCTAGTTGAATTCGTGTCTTTTGCTCTCTCAGCCTTAGAAAATGGCCAAGAAATCGATGTTATCGCAACTGATTTCACTAAAGCGTTTGATAAGATATCTCATCAATTGATCCCCTTCAAATTGTCTGCTCCATTCCTGGCCTAATCTGGAGTTTCAAAAGGCACTCCTCTTGGCCCTTTTCTTCTCATTCTTACTATTAACGATATTGAGAGCGTCATTAAACACTTCTCCCCTTTACGCTAACGACACAAAATTTTCTAAAACTATTTCTTCTCCCCATGACTCTGCCCTTCTTCAAGAAGAGCTTGATCGGTTTTAATCTGGTGCTCAAAAACTGCCTAGAACTTAATATAGTCAAATGTCAATCTATAACCTTCTCTCGTAAATGCAAGCCGTCTCCTCCTCGACTTTATTTTCTCCATGGTCAACCAATTCCCCTTGTTCAGTCTCTTCAAGACCTTGGCATATTATTCGACTGTGAGCTTAATTTCCGTTCGCATATCGATAAGATGATCCTCAAAGCTAACTCATCACTGGGCTTTATTAAACGGTGGTCCAAGGAATTTTCCAACCCGTATGTAACCAGATCTCTCTATGTTACCTTTGTTCGCCCCCTGCTTGAGTATGCCAGTCAAGCTTGGTCCCCCTTTCACTGGGTTCATGTTTCCCAAATCGAGGGTATTCAACGTCGATTCCTCCGATTTGCTCTCCGTGGTCTGCCGTGGAACGACCCTTTAATCTTACCTCCCTATCAGGACCGCCTCAAACTTCTCAATATGAATTCGTTAGAAGAACGTAGAAATACAAGCTGACATTCTTTTCATTCATCGACTGCTCTCAAGTTCCATAGACTGCGCATCCATTTTGAACTCCATTTCCTTCAATGCTAACCCTCAAAATCTACGTTGTCCTCGCCCTTTCTATCTACCGATACACCGCACCTTTTATGGCTTCAACGAACCAAGCTCCCGAATGCTCCGAAAGGTTAACTCAAGCCTCTCCCTTTTTGGTTTCCACCTGAGCACTCCTCGTCTCAAACAAGATCTCCTCCATCATTCATTGCTCCATATGTCTTTCTGTTAGTTTTTAGTCCTAGTTTTTGAGTTAGATTAGCTTGTATTAAGCCAATAAATTGGGGCCTTAGCCCCCACCAAAATTAAACTTAAATTACTTTCTTAATTGAACTGACAGGATTACTTTTTTTTATCATCGATGTTGTCTGGCTTTACGGAATGATGATCACCATCCCCATTACTCTTTTAAAAACGTTTCTATTTTGCGTCTTTCATGAGTTTCCATTGAAAACTACTGCTTCAGTACTAGAGTCACAGCCGATGCTGCATTTCTGTAGACTGTAGAATGGCGATGACGAACCAAATACCGATGTCAGGCAGAATGAACCTTTCCACCGGAACGATGTACACCAACAATTCCGCCCACTCGACCTGGCTGAAGTGAAGTTAGCCATATCTAAGTCCAACAAAGCTATTGGAGCGGATGACCTGACTGCCGAGGTCTTCAAAGCGGCTGGCGATGACTTGGTGATGAGCATACACCAACTCATCTGTAAAATATGGTCGGACGAAAGTACGTCCGATAAATGGAACCTCAGCATTGTTTGTCCGATCCTAAGGAAATGAGACCCCGTGAACTGCGCCAACTGCAAAGGCATTAGTCTTCTAAACATCGCCTACAAGATTCTATCTGCCGTATTGTGTAAACACCTGAAGCCATTGGTTAACAACCGAACTGGTCCATGTCAGTATGTCTTCAGGCCATCAGAGGCCACCATAGACCAAACATTCGCACTGCGGCAGATCTTGGAAAAAATCCATAATCTTCAAATCGATACACGCCAATTATTCATCGATTTTAAGGCCAGGTATGACAGCATCTACAGAGACCATATCATCTAGAGCTATACAGAGTAATGCCTAATGCTATACAGAGTAATCGGTAAAGAACTCACCGGGACTTTTGATATAAAAGAAGGATTTAAAAAAAGCGATGCGCTGTTATACGATTTTTTTTAACATCATTCTTGAGAAAATAGTGCGTCCAATTACTCGCTTACGCTGATGATAGTGACATAATCTGAAGAAAGCAGCGTGATGGGTTTAACGGTCAATGAGTGCAAAACCAAATATATGCTATCAACCAGAAAGGGCATCCAACACCGACACATCGGACAGAACCTCACTCTCGACAAATATAGCTTTGAGATAGTTAAGGACTTTGTCTACATAGGCTCCGCTACGAGTATCAATTCAGACAAAGACACCAGCGCTGAGATCAAACGCAGAATAACCCTTACCAATCGCTACTTCATTGGGCTAAGAAGGCAACTGACTAGCAAAGCCCTCCTTCGAATAAGAAAAGTGACCTTATGAGAGTTGTCTGAAAAGTTTCCGACCGCAATGTAGCGGCACTCGTCAATAGTTACTTACCGAAGTTTCAGTCATTTTGGATGCGCAGTTTGTAGTTGACAGTCGTTTGAGTGAGTCGATGTGAGTGTTTTTTGTGAAAATGGAAAAAATTGAGTATCGAGCTGTTATTAAATTCTTGTTTTTGAAAGGCAATACGCCTACGCAAATCAAAAATGAGTTGGACTCTGTATATGGGGGCTCTGCACCATCATTTACCACAATGAAATTTTGGGCAGCTGAATTTAAACGTGGCCGTAAGAGCTTGGGAGATGATGAAAGTTTGGGACGTCCAAAAACTGCAACCACTGACGATAACATTGCTAAAGACGACCACCGAATTAAAGTGAGAGAGATAGTAGAGGTTATGAAAATATCCAAAGAACGTGTTTGTTACATATTAGATCAAGATTTAGGCATGATAAAGCTGTCCGCGCGTTGGGTGCCGCGTTTGCTTACGTTAGACCAAAAACGTGTTCGAATGAACATTTCCAACGCTCTGTTGGCGCAGTTTAGGAGTAATAAATCCGAGTTTTAGCGCCGATTATGTTAATTACTGTAGATGAAACTTGGATACACCATTATGCGCCCGAAATAAAAATTCAGTCAAAACAGTGGACTGCAAATGGCGAGCTGTCTCACACCTTAGCGGTTGCCGTGGTGAAAATTCACGAATTACGGTTTGAACTGCTTGACCATCCGCCTTATTCACCAGATCTAGCCCCAAGCGACTTCTTTTTGTTCCCTCATCTAAAAACTGCGCTCGGAGGACAGAGATTTTCGTCAATGAGGAGGCAATCATCTTCGTGAACAATTATTTTGCAGAGAAAAACGCCAAGTACTATTTGAACGAGTTAGAGAGATGGGAGAATCGCTGGGAGAAGTGTGCTGTAACTCTACAAAAACTTTGTTTTTGTGTAAAAAATTTGGTCCTTTTCCTTGGCCACCTAGATTTCCTGACCTAAAGAAAGATGTTATTTGACTGAGATTTCAAGCCGGGATGAGATCCAAAGAGAATAAATACAGTGGCAGAGGAGCTAAAGGCATTGTACTAAAGATTAATTTGCAGTCTGAAATCATTAAACACTCTAGAACGTGCATTCAAGGGCACGGGCAAGATTTCGAAAATTTACTATAAAAGCGTTTTGAAATCTTAAAGCGTAACGGTCCTCTTTAGGACCACAAAAACTATTTAAAGGGATTTTAAATTTATTTTGTGACCCATTTGCCTGAATAGTGGTTTGCAATAATTTCCGTTGTTCATAGGTGGAAAAGTCATACATAAAAACGTAGATAATGAAGAGAAGACAAAAGTTTTGATAAAAAAAGAACGTAAAAGTTAAAAATTTCGAGATAAACACATTTTTCTGGTGAAATTGGTCCAACGATTTTTCAAAATGTTAGCTTTAAAATGCCATAATCTTGGCTGTAGTACATCACACTTGATGAAATTCTCTTTCAAAAATGTGCACAGCGGTTTCTTAAGCTGAATTCGTTAGAAAGCTACGGCTTTTTAAGAAGTTTTACCTCCAAATCAGAGGTTCTTCACTTTAACGGCCTATAACTTGGAGGGGGTGAAAATAGACCCCCCCCCCTTCTGCTGTACAATTTTTTGTTTGCCATAACTTCGGGAATCGTCAGCTATCAGGATGAAAACCTAAACTGGGACACCCTGCATTTAAAAATTAAATCAAAGAAGTGCCTTCGTGGACAGTGGTTTTCTGACAGCGAAGGAGGAGGGTAATTCTTTTATTTAGTCATTGACAAAAATAATTTTCCACAGCAAGTAAAGTATTATGGTGGAGGGGCAAACATGAAAAGAATAAAAATTGTCAATACAATGAATTTATCGGCAGGTTGATATTTAAAAAACCATAATAATTTATGCCTGAAATATTCCAAAGGGTATCAGGTGTATCAAAAAGTGTCTCGATTATGATATGATTATGTGATACTCGTACTCGTAAACTATTCTCGACGATGAAACTCGTGATGATGGAATAAGTCATATCAGAGATAATGCTGTTACTAAATAGAATATTTAAGCTATTATTCCTATCCACCGTGTGTATGACGATTATTTCAGCCATAATGCTGAAGTTTCTCGCATATATCAACAAGAATCAGGCCCTTCATCATCTCGGTCTCTGTGGAATTATTTTGATAGTATCTACCTATATTACACAAGTGGCTGGAAATTTTTTAACCTTTCTCTATAACGTGATTTTCTAGGCGAATGTGGTGCTGTATTTCCAGCATCGTACATATATGTAGGTCTATACAAATGGAGAGCCATTATTAATTTTGCTAATACAATCCTGCTGTTTCCTTCGAAATCGAAAGAAGAATATTTTTGGATTTGTTTTGACAAAACTTTCCTGGTTCAGTAAAACTTTTTCAATAAAACCTGATGCACCAACGAGTATGATGCACAACAGCAAGAATTTTAATTAACAAAAAAAAAAAAACCTCTTGCCAAACATTCGGAGTTAATAACAAATAAATACCGTGACGATAAATTGAATTAGCTATCATCACGTACTCGTAACTGGGCAGTTGTATAATTGTGGTGAATTGATTGCAAAGTCAGGCATAGCTATTAGTAGGTAACAGTAAAATCTTTTTTCAAGTACAGAATGAATGTTTCAGATAGCAACGAGGCAAGTTTACAGTCTCAAATAAAGGAATTCTCTAACCAAACTTCCGAATATCTAATTGTTCGACAATTTTAATGGTGTTTGTTCGATTGATTATTGAATTTCGCACTCAAGAGGATAACAATTAATATGTCATTAAGAAACAACTGGGCGCCGTAACTAATTGACTCCGGCGTAGTCAATTGCTATTTAAGAACCTATCATCAGCTAAATTGCCAATGTTAGCCGAAATGTTAATTATGAAATTTTGCAAAGCGTTTTGGGATTTATTTTTTCTGTTTATATTCGTACAACATTTACGAGTACCCATATCCATGAATCCAAATTAACTGAAATGTGCCATGTGCGACGGCAATGTGAGCTACTTAATATCGAATTTCATTAGCATTTAGAGTAATTTTCTGGTAATTGATATTGAGTTTATTTTTTCGTGGAACGCCTTGTGTCACGTTGCAAATTTCATTAGAATTCAATTCGACTGCACCAAATTCCGAATTGAACAGTTTCGTTGTTCACGGGAAATAGAATATTTCCTTAGAAGCTGCTGTGGTTTGCTTGAAAAAAAGCAGCTCGAATTTGAAGTTCGTATCAACAATTAGCAAACAAACGCACGTCTCTAAGTCATCAACTTCTACGAATACCACCAAACAAAGGCGAACTGGTATTCCAAAATTTCGGACAAAGCATGTTGACAGTTTTCTGCGAGAGTCGTGGTGTGGTTCATTATAAATTCTTTATGAATTTAGCCGATAACAAAGAATATTATTTGAGCGTTGTGCGTCGTTTGCGTGAATATATGCGCCAGACACGGCTAAAATTATGGGCAGACAACGCGACATCATCACGATAATACGCCGTCTCACACTGCATTGATTGAGTGCGAATTTTTGGCCCAAAATTTATTCCATATCTTTCCGCAACTACCCTTTATTCCTGATTTAGCTCCGTTTTACTTCTGGCCTTCCCCGAAACTCAAAAAATCGTTGCGGGGGACAATATTTTTGATTCAATTGAAGGGATACAAGCCGAACGAAGAAGGTTTTGAACGCCATTCTGGAATGGCGTGCTTAGCTGGCAAGGAAAAATATTACTGTTTCAGAATGAATTTAGCCCAGCTCATTCTTTCGCCATCCTAATAGTGAAATTAAGCCTCATACGACGGCGTTCTGTTAGCAAACATTAACAGCTTTCAGGTAGGAGATACTCGTTCAACTTTAAGTAATGAAAGCATCGTTATGCGATTTTCAATTTCTATACTTTAGCACCATGGTCACCCCAAATTCAAATTCACTAGATCTGGAGTATACAAGCTATCAGCCTAAAAAATGTATTTGCAGAAACATATATGTACTCGAAATTATGGTAATAAGTATCAGGTCTAATAAAAAAATTATTATTATTATTATTATTATTATTATTATTATCAAGGGAACGATACAAATCAATTTGTAGGGCCCGGGATTTAACGCCGGGGTACTATGCCCATGTGGCGCGTTTTGTCAACAGCACGCTGAGTACTAAGTTCCCATGTGGTATAAAAAAATTATTTACTTAAATATGCAACTCATACCACTTACTTACTTAGGTGGCGCAAGGGTACCGGGTGAACTTAGGCCTCAATTAACAAGCCTCTTCAGTTAGTCTGGTGTTTAGATAACTCCCTCTACTTATACACTCCAAGTCGGTTGAGGTCCCCCGTCTACTTGTGCGAGCCACCTTAGGTGAGGGCTCCTTCTACTCCATTGTATGGGTTAGTTTCTAAGACTCTGCGGGCCGGAGCATTGGTGTTCATTTAATCTACATGTCCTACCCATCTTGGGCGACTGATGCGCAGTTTTTTTACTAGGTCCCTGTACAGTTCGTATAGTTTGTCATTAAATCTTCTTCAAAACCCGTCAACGCAAACGGGACCGAATATTTTTCGAAGAATTTTACTCTCGTAGTTGTACAGACTTTTGAAACATTATACTTCCAGTGTTCGCTGGTAAGTTCCGCAAAATTCTTTCGAGTATGATGTTGAAGGAGTCACATGACAGCGCGTCACCTGTAAAAGGTCTCAGTTAAGTTGTTACCGACCTTGACAGGGGACAGCGAGCGTTCTCAATCGTCATTCTGCACAGACGAACAAGTTTGGCGGGTATGTTAATACTAAACATGGCTCTATGGTATATAGCTCGTCTCTATAAATGCTGTCATATGCGACCTTAAAAGCGATGAAAAGATGGTGGGCATGGATTTGGACTTCTTGAGTTTTTTCCAGGATCTGCGGGAGTGCGAAGATTTGGTCGATTGTGGACATCCCTAGTCTGAAACCGCACTGATAGGGACCAATCAGGTTGTTGGCGAAGGGTTTCAGACATCCTCACAATATGCCAGATAAGATAAAGTATCCGAGCAGACTTTTACCTCTATAGCTGGCATAGTTGAGGGATTCCACTCACCAGGCAAACACTCTTCCGACCAGATCTGAGAAAACAGTCGGTGTACCCTCTCCACAAAGTCATTTCCAGCTGCATCAAACATATGTATTAGCCGGTAGGTCATCCAGCCTATCTGAATTGTTGGATTTTAGCTTAGATACGAGTATTGCTATTCTTACTTCGGAAGGGACGGAAATTTTGTCTATCATCGTCTAAGTTGGATGATCTATTCTGTCTGACGGCTTGATTTTAGGGTACAGAAAAAGTTTTCCCTTATTCTTAGCATTGACTCTGACTCTACTAAAAGGCTTGCTTCTTCATCTCCGGCTTCTGTACCGGTTCTCTTGTCTTTACAAGAAGTTGGTAAAACTTCCGTATATTATTCCTGTAGTACAGCCTCTCAATATCTTCGATCGCAGGCTTCTCGTGCTCTTTTTTTTTCTTCTGGGGAAGCCAATGTTCTTCTTGTCTCTTTTGCTCGTAGAGCTCTCGGGCGGCTCTTGTCCTTCGTTCCAACACCGAATTGTACGCTTTTTGATTAGCTGCATGTGCTCGCTGGGATTCTTTATAAAATAAGGGATTTCTTGGGGGTGGTCTGGTGAAACTCAGCTAAGCAGCTGCGTCATCTCTGATGGCACATTGGCAGCATTGCCACTGGTCTCCGGTACTTGATGCTGGCGGCATAGGAGTTGTTGAGTAATTTCGGGCTATGCGCTCGGCGAAGATTCTGGGCGTCGCTTGCGATTGAAGTTTTTCTACGTTGTATATTCTCGTAGTAGTTCTTCTTTGTTGTGGCGCTTAGAGTATGATCCGAGTCAATGTTGGCTGCCTGGAATGTTCGGACTTCTATAACGGTGGAAGAATCCCTAATATCGATTGAAATGTGATCCTTTTCATTTAGCGTTTCATGATCCGTAGGAGCTTGTTCCCTTGTTTATATTGTAATGAGAAAACCGTATACTTCCTATGATATCTGGTGCCGCCGCATAGTCAAAGAGCAGTCCGTTGTCGTATAGGCTATGCTTACCAACTGTTCTATTACAGATGTCCTCTTTTCCTATGCTGGCGTTGAAATCGCCTAGTGTGATTTTAAAGTCATACTTCGGACATTCCTTATATATTTTGTCGACGAGGTCGTAAAAACATTCTTTAGTGGGGTCATCCTTCTCTTCTGTAGGGGTATGGATGCATATTAGGCTTATGTTATCGAATTACGCCTTGATGCGGACTATTATAAGACGTTCGCTCGCGTGTTGGTGGCCACATATTGCATATCCGCATTTGATACGTGATAGCAGTCAAGAGTCTCTGTTCAGTGTTCGGCTGCACGGCGGCTGTTAAGGGACCGGACATTCCACATGGAGATCCGAAGGCGTTGTTCTTTAAACGTTTGCTAGGGTCATCAGCCGTGAGTCAATTCTTATCTGAGGCCATTAACTGCTTCGTCACACCTTTTTAATCTCTTCCCTACTTGATTGTGAGCTCCATGACGGCGTAGGTCTGTATAATCCTACTGGCAGAGCATCCCCTTGTCATTTTAGCCTGCATGAGTAAGGATGCCATGCATGCAGGACTACCACTAGGAGGTAAGGCTAGCACTTTACTACAAACTTAATTGTTGCACTGCTGACCCAATCCAAATTATAGGATACTCCGCAATTATTCGATCAATCGCCACGAAGGCGAAGAGTTAACTAATAAAACGATTATTTAACTAACGATAATTTAACGATTATTTAACTAATTGTGCAACTCTTACGAATTGTAGACAAATTAAACTCAGTTAATAATGATTTTTTTTTAAATTCCCGAAATAAGTTGAAGAAGAAAATAATTGTCCCTCATTTGTCAGGTGATCCTAAAGCTTGCAAGAGGTCGGGTGGTTGTGGTGGTTTAATGAAGATATCTTTTAATGAGTGATCCTGGTTTCATGATATTCAAGATCGTACCATTAGCTAGAACGATCATAACATCAGTATTAAGTAAAACGTACATTCTAGATTATATGCCTTGAGAGCTGTTACCATTTATTATTATTAAGGAGTCCTTATTGCCTGCAAAATCTTAATATCCAAGTAAGAGAACAACGCATTTGGTCCCGCATAATATTGTAGTTTGGGATACGGTATTGAAGTTCGTTTAGTGCAGGTACCAAAAATGGTTAAAATTCCTTGGGACAGTGATGAGAAACATTTGAATTTGTGTGTGGAATACGACTTGGGGCAAGACTTGCTAAAATGCTTCATTTAATTTGCTGCCCGAAGACATTCCGACGACCTTTGTCGGAGATGACAGAACCAGCGGATTTGCTTATCCTGATGTTTTCCACTATCTTTATGTGAAGACTGCCGCGAATGTGCGTGCTTCTTATTAGATCAAGTTCTATGACACCCGCTGACATTAATAATATTTTCCCTTTCGCCTCTGTCATTTTTCATTTATATTTCTCGTTCATCGCAAGTTAAGGCTGAACAAAGGACGGTCGTCTATATCAAGCATTTTTCTCTCAAATATGTAGATATGGTATTTGGATTTTAAATTAGTGTTACAAACTGCACATTCTTTTATCGAGTGAGTTCCAGAGTCCTATGGCATGGCCATGAATTTTCTTTTCTGCCACAAGTTCAAACTTGGAGTTAAGATCGAGCTTCCAATTGAAGAAGTGAGTAGGAACCCCTAGAAAACGTATAGTGGTGCTCTGTTAATTTTTTTTAAAAAATTATAGTATTTGGAATTTCTGGAAATTTTTACAAATCCATTCCAAGAAAGTGCCTTACACTGTTTGATATACTCGCAGCTAACATATCTTACTGCTTTAAACTGACGTGCATGGTCAATATCTAGGACTCAGACAACTAGAAAGCATGTGCAGCAACAGAGTCTTCACCGGTATTACAATATTTACAATATATCTCAGTACGAAGATAGCTTCCCTTCTGGTTTATGGCTCACATCATTCCGTATACCTCTGAGATGTGGTACGATTTCTTACTTCAGACATATAAACCTATGTCAACACTACAATAAAACGCCGAGTGAGTCCTGAGGAACCTATATGTGTTCAATTGTAACAATCAAGTTTATTTTATTGCATCGTCACCATTCAGCGATAGTAAAGATATTTTTAAATTATACTTTCCGTTGCAACTTCTGTCAGCCTAACCGAATAAGTTGTATACGAGTATAGCTCCTCCGCTGCCCATGCTTTAATTGTGCGTAATTTGTTTTTCACGAGCACGCACAAAATTAAATTACAAAATTAAAGCACTTCTCTTTGTAAGCCTCTTTGCGGTAATGTACGCGTATTATAGAAGAGTTGCATATGTATCGAATTACCTGTGTAGCGAAAGAATCATTAAATAATAACCAAAAAAGTGGTAAAAAAGTTGTAAAAAGAAGAGTCATTGAGATTTTTTCATGACGCCCTAACTGGTTTTTAATGTCTGTTTTTTAAGGAGGTTTACGTGCGCAACTACTGAGCTGTTGTGTTGTTGTTTCCTTTTCAAAAACTTTATTTTCGGGGGAATTACATAATTGTAGTTGGTCCATTGTAAGGGGCTTTTAATCGACTGCAATCAAAAAAAAAAAATCTTTGGCAACATAGACCGCTCAAGTGTTTGGCCTAAAGGCAGGCACGACGAGTTTCTTAAGTGCCAAACAAGTGGATTATATTCGTATTTACAATCATATCATAGAGGTTTTTTTATTTCTTTTTGATCTTCGATGTTATGCTTCAACTCGTACTCGTAAGTTGCGAAGAAAGAAGTAATTGAAAGAAATACGAATACCATATACTTGAAATAAGCTGTATTTTGGGATTTCCCGGAGTGTGCGATGAGACACAAAGTCATTAAGTGAAATTCAGGATTTTGAAAAGAGAATAAAGATGAGTGAATCATTTGTGGTGCTACAGTGAAGAATGTTAAGTAAATAGAGGATAATATGTGATTGAGCAATGCAGTTGAGGGCTAGGGTTAATATAATCGTTAACCCACTTTTTGTTCAACCGCTAAATGGTTTTCAGTTATAAAAACAAAAACCCCCAACTCATTATCAGCCCAGTTGATTTCAAGTTGGAGACGGTAGTAGTTGGCATAAGAAGGCTATTTGCTTCTGAAACCATGTTTGCATAGTCTATTTTTTTTGTACAATAATTTTTATTTATTTATTTCCAATCTACGATTTAAGAACCAACAGATTTCGAAATCCAGATAAGATTGTATCTTAAACATAACTTTTAAAAATTGTTATTGATCAGTAAAGAGATTCATTTATTTTTAAAAATATTTCTGGGCAAAGATATGTCGAATTCTGTGCTATACTCGTATATTATACATTTTGATACACAAAGAAATACCATAGGTTCGCGTCGACCATACAATGTAGGAGACATCTAGAACGGTAAGAAGGATGAACATAAAAAGGGCATTATTAAAAAACAAACGCCGTAAAACAAATTTTAAGAATTTTTTTTGCACGTTTTCTATTCAACGTATCTCTATAACAGTGCAAGGACCCCAGACAACACAAGCATACTCCATGACAGGGTGCACAATACTGGAATACATTGCTTTAATAGTACAGGTTGCGGCAGAACCAATTGAGCAGTTTGGCGGGGCAGGTGTTCGGGCGGTGGTGGGGGCGGAGTACATCGTGGCTTTACCGTGCGTGCGTTTTATGAAAACAACCGATCTGTAATTGCGAAGCAAAGAGCTTTTCGGCAACGCTTTAACATTTCACGCAATAATGTTGCCCCTACTGCGAACACAATTCAGTCCTAGATTCGGCAGTTGGAGGAAACTGGTAGTACACTAAGAATACACAGATACACATGGCCGACGAAGATCCATCAGAACACCAGAAAATGTGGAGCTAGTGAGAGCAGCACTCGAGCAATCGTCAAAACGTTCTGCTCGAAGGCACGCTATTGCATTGTTGGTTTCAGACCGCAGTTTGAGGTGGATTCTGCATTTAGATTTGAATTTCCATCCCTTCAAAATAATGATGGTTTAAGAATTGAACCCAGCAGACTGTTCCAACCGCCAAAATCTGTGTGAGGAAAAGCTTGCAGCGACCCCTCCTGAGGCAGTATCCTTCAGCAGCGACGAGTCACATTTTCACGTAAGCTGGATTGCGAATAAACAAAATTTTCGCTACTGGGCTGAAAACAACCCCAAATTGTTCACGAAAGACCGCTACATTTTCCTAAACTAGCGGTGTGGTGTGCCGTATCACAATTTGGCGTTATTGGCCCGTACTTCTTTGAAGAGGGAGGCGTGGCCGTGACCGTGAATTCCAGGCGTTATGTTTCAATGTTACAAACTGGGACTGTTGAAGTCCTGGTCATAAGTCTTAGTTTTAAGAAAGCTTTGAAAAGATCTTGCTATTTGAGAAAAATCTAGAATGAAATGTGTGGCAGCCAGTCATTCTCCTTTTGAGGTTAGTAAGAGCAACAGCCACCAGTTTCGCAAAAACAATGTACCAGCAAGCTAGTTTAAATAAGGCACCAGGACAAGACGAATTGATTTCCTCGAAAAAGTGAGCTGTATACAACTACATCTTCCGACGTAGGTGAGGTTCGGGGAAGCTTATTTAAAAAAGGAGTGTGTAGCGACCCGAATAATTGCAGAGGCATATCGTTCCTCAATGCGATAGTGAAATTATTTACGGGAATCATCTTGGAACGTTTAAAAGTTTGGTAAATTAAGTGGAAGGAAAAACTATTCAACAGTAGACAATATTTTTACACTGACAAACTTTGCCAGGACGTATTTAGGCAAAGGAAAAAAAGCTGAATGCTGAATGCGTTCTTCTTGGACTTGCAAAGCAGCATTTGCCTCCATTAACAGAAAATCGTTTTTCTACAAACTAAGCAATCTGGGAGTGTAGACAAAAGTAAAACTGGTTTGATTCGCTCTCGGGTCTTAAACAGGTTTGCCTTTTGAGTCATCTACTGTTTTCATTGTTCTTGTCAGGAGGGATCGAGTTTGCCGGAATCAAAATAAAGATTCTTATATAATATGTACGCAGGCGGCATCGTCATCTTCTCGGAAACCTCAACGTCAACAACTGACAGCAGTACTACAACATATGGAACTTGAAACTAAACACCAATAAAAAAATAATTGTACTCCGAAATTGGACTAGTTCCTTGCCGAGAGATGAAAAATGGGTTTTCCAGAATGAAAAACTTGAGGTTGTGAAGGATTTTAACTATCTTGGAGTCACCTTAACACCTCACCTAACTTTTAAGAAGCATTTGAAGGAGAAACTATTGTAAAATATGCTAAAAAGGGAATAGACTGCAATTAGTAGGCCATACTCGTACTTTGAAAAAGAACATTGCACCAAACACAAAGAATTTACGAATCGGTGATGAGGTCTGTTCAGGTATGGGGAATTTTTCAATTCGTAAGTCGAAAGACTGTTGCGATATTTCGTCAGGAAAATTTTTAGATTACCTGAAAACTCTTACCTAGAGACTAGATTGCCACCCCTATACATGTATTTCTACATCAAGACTATATTTCCTTCATACTGTGAAAGCATTGTCGCTCCCAAGTTAAGGCCTACCCCATGTAATTGCAAAGCATCTTATTCGTTATAAGCTGCAATTCTTCAGGGAATGGTCTAGATTATGCAATGTCTCGCTGGTGCGAGATAATGAGGACTTTTGGAACGAAAGCCTACAAGAGTTGTGCATTCAAATAGGGCAGAAAGAAATTAGTTTAACGACCAAAACAGTGTAGATAGTATTTGCACAATTTCTAAAGCTAGAGGCGGACTTCTTCACTTACACTATGCACCACATAAAATCGAACGCAATGAGCTATGCGTTCTTTGTGCAATGGAGTTAGAGAAAACGTTCACCATTTCATCGGAATATGTCCCGTCTAAAAGAAAACAAGAAAAGCGCACAGGGAGGAAAATGAGTTATCGCCAAACCAAATTAAATCAATCTCAATGGCCAAGACCGAAGAGTTCTTGTTAAGAATTGCTCTAAAATACCGCAAACAGATAATTGATGAGCTTGTTGTGGTGGGGGAGGGGGGATTAATTCATACAAAAAAGGCATGTTTTTGTGAATTTTTTGTGACGACACATTTAAAATCTCTTTATTAAAACCAATAGTACATTAAAGTATGACATTCGAAGAATATTGTATAAAATTTTCACGAAGAAATATTAAAAAATATGGCAATGGCAACAATTATTCGGACGTGTTTCGGAAAATAGTAGAACTGCGGTGATAGTTTTCCCCAGGTAACGTTGGGAGGGTTTTTTGAAAACTTCAATTTTTCACTTTTTGGGAACACTTTTCAAAGGAAAAACGCGATTTTTTGCGAAAAAAATTGGCTAATTTATTATTGTAATATAAAAATAATTAACAAATTTGAAAAAACTCTCCAGCATTACCTCGTAAATTATATACAGAAATAGTGTTCAAAATCCTCGGGAAGAGGATGTTTTTTTATGTCATCAAGCCTATGTACGTGTGTTTGAACGAATGCAATGCATTAGCAGCTGCAGCTTTTTATCGTTCGCATCAGGAGTCCGCTTCTCTCGGGCATTTTTTATGCTGTGGATTTTTGTCCGTCGAACTGTAGTGAAAGATTGCCCAGATAGCATTCTTCATATTTTCCATGGAATCAGAGTAACGTCTAATAGCCAAACCGTAGTATACCAATCATTTTGACCGTATTTCACGTAGACGAGTGCCCATTCCTTTTTGAACATGTCCTACAAATTCTTTTTTCACTATTAAAAAATCATCACCATAAGGTTTAGAATTCACTAACCCGGAGTAAGCTTTAGAGTCACCGTCGCCGATACAGTTGCGATATCGTACACCATTTTTTACCGAGCGTTGAAACATGGTTTTTATCTCTTCGACCTCCATATTTCCAGCTGCACCAGTATGATTTGCGCGACACTTTTCAGCACTTACATGAGCTTCATGCTACTCTTCGTATTCGGCAGAGTTTAATTTATGCTCCTAAGTTTTACATTCACGGCAGTATGAATTTTTGACGAAAATGTCAAGAACTTTACCTGTAAAGTAACCGAGGTGACGCCGAAAAAATATGAGAAACCTCCTTTTTTCCATGTTCCGTCGCCTGATGCAGTCTTTTTCTCTTCGACTTCGCTTTTTCTTATAGCAGATAAAAAAAATCGATTCGCTACTTCTCTTACTTACTTCTCTTATTTTTTTTTCTGATGCATAATATGACCCCCGCAGACGCCTAGTTTAGGAGTTATAGCGATTTTAAAGTTTTGAATTTTCTTTTTTCTGGTGCATAATATGACCCCCGCAGACGCCTAGTTTAGGAGTTATAGCCATTTTAAGATTTTGAATTTTTTTTTTCTGGTGCATAATATGACCCCCGCAGACGCCTAGTTTAGGAGTTATAGCCATTTTAAAGTTTTGAATTTTCTTTTTTCTGGTGCATAATGTGACCCCCGCAGACGCCTAGTTTAGGAGTTATAGCCATTTTAAGATTTTGAATTTTTTTTTTCTGGTGCATAATATGACCCCCGCAGACGCCTAGTTTAGGAGTTATAGCCATTTTAATATTTTGAATTTTTTTTTCTGGTGCATAATATGACCCCCGCAGACGCCTAGTTTAGGAGTTATAGCCATTTTAAGATTTTGAATTTTCTTTTTTCTGGTGCATAATATGACCCCCGCAGACGCCTAGTTTAGGAGTTATAGCCATTTTAAGATTTTGAATTTTTTTTTCTGGTGCATAATATGACCCCCGCAGACGCCTAGTTTAGGAGTTATAGCGATTTTAAAGTTTGGAATTTTCTTTTTTCTGGTGCATAATATGACCCCCGCAGACGCCTAGTTTAGGAGTTATAGCCATTTTAAGATTTTGAATTTTCTTTTTTCTGGTGCATAATATGACCCCCGCAGACGCCTAGTTTAGGAGTTATAGCCATTTTAAGATTTTGAATTTTCTTTTTTCTGGTGCATAATATGACCCCCGCAGACGCCTAGTTTAGGAGTTATAGCCATTTTAAGATTTTGAATTTTCTTTTTTCTGGTGCATAATATGACCCCCGCAGACTCCTAGTTTAGGAGTTATAGCCATTTTAATATTTTGAATTTTTTTTTCTGGTGCATAATATGACCCCCGCAGACGCCTAGTTTAGGAGTTATAGCCATTTTAAGATTTTGAATTTTCTTTTTTCTGGTGCAAAATATGACCCCCGCAGACGCCTAGTTTAGGAGTTATAGCCATTTTAAAGTTTTGAATTTTCTTTTTTCTGGTGCATAATATGACCCTCGCAGACGCCTAGTTTAGGAGTTATAGCCATTTTAAGATTTTTAATTTTTTTTTCTGGTGCATAATATGACCCCCGCAGACGCCTAGTTTAGGAGTTATAGCCATTTTAAGATTTTGAATTTTCTTTTTTCTGGTGCATAATATGACCCCCGCAGACTCCTAGTTTAGGAGTTATAGCCATTTTAACATTTTTTTCACGTAATCATTGTACGTCGGTGTTGACAAAAACCTACTAGACAAATCCATCAAGCCGCAGAACTTTTCACAGCCAACTAATCCAAGGCCTAATATCCTCATCACGAAAACAAACCGATAATTAACTTCGAAAATACCAGAGTTTAAAACAAACCGATAATTAACTTCGAAAATACCAGGGTTTATTCTAGCACCAGACGGAACATTTGTAATCTGTTTACAGCTTTCGCACGACACTTTGATGTTAACTAAATCCAAGGCCTTCTTTCTTAGTCGAATTAAAATTCATTTCACACACTTAACTAGCATAGTAATTGTTGAAAAGACTAATAAAAAATCAATTATCCTATGATGTTTTTCAAGATCCTCCGTAACTTGATCTTTCACGGTCACTTTTATTTTTTTAGCTGACGCGCTACTTGTTGGAATGCCTTCGTTTTTACGGTTTTCAATAATATATAGCACAATTCGATACAACATTGCTCCGCAATTATATTATAAATTAGAAAATGCCAAATCTCGCTTTTCTGGCTGACGGCAAAAGCCAATGTTAAAATTTGTGAATTTATTAACTTTTGTTAAACAATTTTATCGTGAAAATAAATATCATATTTACTACTACTACTACTACTACCTGTGTGAAATATTTCTCGTCTTTTAACAAGTTTTGGTAAATAGGCATCAGCGTTCATTTTGTTATCCTATGCTCGTATCTTTTAAGAAAACACACGTGGCGTATTCTGAATTTGAAGCCCAGAGGTTTTTAAATTAGCTTACCTCCACCGATTTGCATAAAGCTATAAAATGATATTTTAACAATATGGCTATAAATCAAAATATAATAAATGTGTACATCCTATGGCGTTTTCTGCAATAAAAATATTTGGCACCTCGTTTAAACGACATTAACTAAAGAGTATCACACAAGATTTGGTTATAAAACTGATTAGAGCAGCCTTAAATTATTTATAGCGATAACCTTTTTACACTTCCAATTACCACCTATCAATTTGTATAGCTGGAGCCACCTTAATTTTTCTATATTTTCGTGAAAGTCGTGCGCATTTACGAGAAAACACTTAAAAATGTAATTTACTCAAATGTGGTAGCAAAAAAAGAAAATAACAAAATGCGCCGCAGTTACGAGTCTTGTAAATTTCTAAAGCTGGTAATAAATTTTCGATTTACATAAACAAACTCTCAAATATCAAAGGGCCAGAGGTCTCTACGTCTGAGAAATAGCAGTTCGACAGATCAGCCAATCAGCAGTAGATAATTCTCGTAATAACGAATGATGTCTAATACCAGCGCCAGGTCGGTGTCAGATATAATATCATTCGTACAATGATTGGGGTGATTTATGAACTAACTGGCCGGTCATGTAAAACTTGTAATTGATTGGAATTCCACTGACCAGGGAGCTTAGCAATGCCCCAAAGATGTGTACCAAGACGAATAGACATTTGTCGGCAACAAAAAAAAGAAGATTTTTATTTTTACAAATAACTAGGAAATCGAAAATAATAAATCGTGGGATTACGAAGAATTTTTCTACATCGCAGCATGGCCATTTGCAGCGTTTTATGGGGATTGGTGATGGGTTAGTCTTAGACTAAGTCACGAGCAAATTAGCTGTGGACAGGTTGCTATTATTTGCGATTAAAAAACAATTGCTAATCAGCAGTAATTTGATAAAGACAGTGTTTATGCTGAACGCTAGTAGCTTTAATAGTTCTAGTTTGAAAGTTAAGCTCTTAGAATCAGCATAAGCATGGTCGTACGTAAATGCTTTAAGACGCAAAACCAGCCGTCAATGTAATCATAACCTTCCCTTCGTTCGAGTTATTAATTATTTCATATGAAAATAAAAATACCTCAGCCATATCGTTTAAAATATTGACAAAATATTTATTTTATTCTACCTTTAGTGTTTCAGTCTGGTTCATTTTATTTAGATTTTGCTGTGCCAAGAAGAGGGCTTTCACCTATCACACTGAAACAAGGAGTTCAAATTAGTCGGCAGCATTGCAAATACGGACGATTTGCCTGCCGTTTGTTTGGCCAAAAATAATGTTTAATTTTTAAAAGTATGATGCTGTGGAAATGGTATTAGGTATCTCAGATCACTCTATCTTTTCTCATTTCAATTTTCATTGTTTAAGTAGTGGCAGCTAGTGCTACAGTAGCTATTTAGCTGGTGTGGACTTCATTTTGCTGTATGTTATTTGCACTTCCTTATAAAGCTGTATGTTTGTTATTTTTAGAGTGTGTAATTGGTTTAGCAAGAGGATAGTTCCCTATTCGATCGCTAAGTACACCAGAACAAAGCCACTGCGATATCGGATTGCTTTCAATTCTCAATTTAACAAGGATTACAAAAAATGTACAAAATATTCATTCTACCTGTTGTGGTGCAGCATGAAGCTACTCCAAATGGAACAAATACAGGTGGCCTGGTTGTTGCGCTGACTCATTTTTTGATTCACGAAAACTGCGAAGTGTTCAGTGATACGAAAACATCTGTTTTGGATTGCCTTAGTCATGACATCTGGTTACGAAAATTTTATGAACATTGTTTTTCTGCAATGTACAACTTTATATACAAAGATTATCAATATGTATTAGACTGTAACCAAGGCACTCATTGGATTTTCGGAACGAAACCCTTTTTGCCTTTGTCAAATATAGTACAGACATTTTCCCGAAGTCATAGTAAATTTCATTGGAGCCTGCAAATATTAACAATTTGCATCCAGTAACATCTGTAATACATCTAGTTGTTGTACGGGAGGAACTTTCGAATATTTCTGGTCAATTGCAATTTCATTTGCCCCAAAAATCGAAAATGAAAATTTGGTGACATCTTCACGTTTTAAGGTGTCTATAACGAGTACGTAATCTTTAAAAGATCCCAGTAGCCCGGGATACCCGCATGCACGATTCGCTAGCCTGATTCCAGGAATATGCCAACGTACTAACCCATACAATGGACTAGTTTTTTGTCTGAGTAGTCTGTTTTAACAGACAAAAACACAAAACAACCATATTCTACACAGCTCGACAACTCTCCCCGCAGGACTATCATTATTTATTACTCCTCGAGTTATGAATGTGTTAATCTCCATCCGATTTTCTTCTGACTGCAACATTTGGTCAGCTATTGACTGTGGGTTTATTATGCCCATTCTTCATCCCAGAAAGCGTATGCAGTGGAATATTGCATACTCTATGTCTTCGGTCTGTCTGAGCAAAAAGTTAAGCTAGCGTGGCCGAAGCGGTGTTGATATTTCCGATAGCCACCATGACCAGATAGGAACTGCCTTAGGTGGTAGTTAGAGTCCCCGTGTTTTAGATTTACCTAGTTTTCCAAAGATACTAGTACGAGTATCCCGGGCTACCTGCATGGTAAGCAATCTATGCTATGTCTCCTCTATTTGTTGGATTTCTACGATTTTTTCTTTCGATCCCTCCCAGCTCGTTATGAATGTGCAAATCTCCATCCAGTTTTCTTCTGACCGCAATATTTGGTCAATTATTAAATGTGGGCTTGGTATGCCAGTTTTCCATGCCAGCAAGTGCGTACAATGGAATATTGCAATCTCTGTATCTTCTTCCTTATTTGGCAGTCTGGGCAAAAAGTTGAGCTATCGTGGCCGAGACGCTGTAGATATTTCCGATAGCCACCTTGATCAGATAGGAACTGCCTGAGGAGGTAGTTACAGAACATTCCATCATTTTTTAACGTAAACCACTTGTCATAAGACCTTATGTTTACGGGATGCCCATACATCCATAGGGAGCAAGGATACGCCTTGCCATCGCTCTCCGTCAATCCTTTGATACCAATTCGGAACTGTGTTGGAGGCACAAGTTCCACTCTTGGTATGAGTCGAGGCCGACCTAAAACCTCTTACTGTTCTTAGGGTCACAGCACCCAGTACTTATTTGCTACTCTACAATGGGTTGAACCAAGGAAAACCCGTATCCGGGATTTGGGTTTAAACCACAGCCACCATGACGCTCCCACAAGGGGGCCTGCCTCTAACAAATCAGGCCCGGACCGAAATCCGGGGGGCTCCTGACTCCCATGGTACCGTGATTTAAGTCCTGGTCTGGACTACCGGTGGTCAAGCCGCCAACAAGACCTATGACCGGCAACTTCGTAGCAATCATTCAAAGGCGATATCTGAAGATGTTTACGATAAGACCAGTAAAATGTTTTGCCCCCGCTTTTTATTAGACAACGTCATTAATGGGCGAAGCCTTGATAATTGGGTGGGGGCCCGGTGGTAGTTACAGTCCGCTGTCCCCTGATTTGTCCAATCTTGGATTGGCGGTATTAATTTAATCGTAAATTTGCCTTTTGTTTGTCGTCAATTTGTCCAACGGGCCTGTCAAATCGTCATTGACGCTGCCTTTTCTTCAGTTTTAATCGTCTTGATACCATTGCCGTCGTGCTGGCTCTAGATTTTTCTATTGTATATTATGAACATGTCGTCTCCAAGGATGTCAATGGGGACCAATCCAGCTATAACAAAGGCAGCTCCATTTAGACTCCTTCGGTCTTCATGTTTTTGCCAAAAGTTGGTCGGCATACAGAAGCATTGATGTTGCTGCTCTGGAAAATAGAATTCCTCTCGTGCATCCAGTACTTTTTGTACTGCAGTTTCTTGTCCAACATAACTCCAATGTACTTAATTGTTTCTTTCTTCAATTGGCGAATTCAATGATTTTCCGGCCTGCTATGAGGACAGCTTCGGTTTTATGATCGGCCAGTTCCAATGCGGCGGAAATAAGGCAATCTTTTATCTGAGCGATTGCTTCACATTTATGTCTGATTGCACTTCATGAATCTGTTTGGCTACTGTCATAAAGGCAATGTCGTCGGCGAATCCAATTACCATTACTCTCCTGGGCAGCGTTAATCGTAAGACTCCATCATACATATTGCTCCATAGCACTGGCCATAGAACCGACCCCTGTGGTACCACCGCAATGACTTTGTAGCCTTTATCCGAATTGTACCTCAGCTTCCTCTTGTTGAAATATGTAGTCCATTCTAGCAAGTGCCCTTCTAATGGATAACCAGCTCGCAGATTTAAAATCATTTTTAATGTCCAGAGTAACTACTGCACAGTATTCCTTTGTACCGTAGAGCCATCTTTCTTCCCCAATTGCACCCTTTGCCATATCGACTACCGCCGTAACTGGCATGTCTCTTCATCCAGTTCAATCTCTAGCGAGCTATCTTCGAATACGCACACCAAGTTTGCTCAATTCCCCTTTCAACTGCGAGCGCCAGCTTAGAAAATGCCTTTCTATGCTGCGTTATTCCACTGGGATGGATTCGAAGATCCTACGGACTGGAGTAATGGTTTCCATGCGCTCAACATGATCGGTCCGTCTTAATCGCTGTAGGCGAAGCTGTGGGATTCAGTGATGTTACTACTGACTTTGATGGAGCAGTAGGAAGTTTCCATCGACCAAACGAGTGTTGCAGAAATGCAAAGGCAAGACGTTGCTCTGTATACCTTATCCCTTTCATAAGCAACCATAAAATTAGTGAAGATGGTGAGTATCGATTTGATATTCTTGCTATGCTTATCTATTAGCCGCGAATAGTGAATATTTGATACGATGGCTAACTTACCAGGTCTGAAAGTGCACTGAAATGAACATATCAGGTTGTTGGAATCTGCTTTTAGACGTTCGCATAACACAGCAGCAAGAACTGTTATGTGATGTTTATTTGGCTTACGCCTCTCCAGTTGGCGCAGTTCAGTCGTCGACCGGACAGACGATGCCGCTAACAGAAAAGGTGCTCCATGCTTCCTAGTAACCCATTTGTAATTTTTTTTAAATTTTTGTAAACTTATGATTTCACCGTCTCCATCTGCCGGTATCCATCATCAAGTTATGCATTTCTTGTTTATCGTCGCCTTTGTCATTTGTCATCGGTGATGCGGGATTGAGGGAGACGTGGTCGGCAAAGCCTTTGGCGATCTCTTGCAATTGTAGCCGTCTGAAATCAAAACTCCTGTATTTTTCCAACGCTGTTCTACGTTTGATTTCCGCATTTGTACCTTGGATACTATCACACAGTGATCGGAGTCAATGCTGGCATTGCTCGGAGTCAATTCTGGCACCTCGAAAGGTAAGAGCATCTAGAATACTGGATGCGTGTCTTCCGTCTATATAACCTGACGTGTCGTATTTTGATCAGAAGACCGCAATGCATCCTTTTAGATCCTTAGAAGGGAGAAAAAGCGTGCTTGCACAACAATATTCCCTCTACATGCAAAAACTGTGTCCGTTTCCGGATGTGAAGTCATGGGAGCTTGGCCACTCTACAATTTCGTAACCTTCACTTGCAAAGTCGCCTCTCTCCTCTGTTGCAGCATGTGCGCAAACGCTATTTTTTTTATATATTCGAACCACCTAATTCAACAGTAGAAAAACAGTTGTTGTAATAAATCTTGCTTTACTATTATCAAGTTACAAATTACAAGTAATGCATACATATTTCGGGAACTAGTTTTGTTTTAATTTACAAAATTTTCCGTAAGTGTTAGGTAGATATTTAAGCAAAAAGAAACAGGCTGTCAAAAGAGAAATCTAAGGGTTATCCTTATTCCATAACCTTTGCACCACCTTGTCTGCTCGTAGTTTGATCGAGTTGCAGTATCTTGGTAAGATACTGGAGAATAATCAATTAGTACTCTGTTGTGGCTACTTTGACGTAATTATGACATATGACATCGTACAAGGGTAGCTTTCATCAATACCACACAGATATGTATGCGTTTCTCCAATTTCTTCTCTTTAAGTTTCTACCCTACTAATTATTGTTAATTATTGTAATCGTTATTTCATACCAAATGACTTTATCAAGTCGCGTACATCTAGTGTTACAATGTCATATAGCCAATGCATGTGACCGACGTATTAAATCTCACAATCTAGATATAAATTTTTCGATCAAATTAAACCCAGCAATTTATAATTTTCTGATTTCAGATTGATTCGGAATTGAAAGCGAACTTCTCTACATTTTAACCCACTGAAGGAGTGAAAGGAAATAAATCCAATTCAATGCGATCATAAAAAAGAAGAAACGTGTCAAGTGTATTTTTGTGCCGATAAAATTTGGTTTTTATTTTTATTGTTCGGTCTTTTATTTGTTTAAATAAGCAAACAAGTTACAGCCCCACCGAAATGAATGCAAAAGATACAAAATCATTGTGAATAACGTTCGCGAATCAAAAGGAAAAAAAAAAAGAATGGCCACATCACCGGATTAGTGGATAACGTGTGTAAATTTTCAATTGTGGCAACTGCTTGTAAGTTGCCAATAAAGACAATAAAAACAAATCATCTTACACTCCATTCATGCGTTAGCATCGATGATAGCCGTAGTCGTGTTTAATTCAACGAATTTGATCGTGTAAGCGGTGTTGCAGTAGGAAGGCGCATCATCTGAACGGACCGCAGATATGACGATTTCCTATACAGGAGAGGTTCCAAATGGAAGCAGTTTTGGATGTTTCTGGAAAATTTTATGGAAGTAAGTAGAACGTTATTAATTTCAAATTCAATTAAAATCTGGATACACATTCTGTCGCTATATAACCGGGACTGAGTTAATAAAAACAACACAAATCAATTAATCATCAATATTTATTTTTGTATGTATGTATTTATGATTTTTCATTCATTTGTACGGAACAGAAAAATGGCAGTACATTCAGGTGAACATTTTTATACAACAGCCGCTTTTGCTATTCTAGAAAAAAAGCTGTCGTACCAGAAAAATTAAATACAGGGTCCTAAGCAATTTATTTTGGCTCCGACCTAATCTGCCCAACTTATTGCATCGTTTACATTTTCATTTTATTCACAGGACAAAAAATTGCAACTTCGAAAGCTTAAAAGAAACTATTCACAAGGAGAGATTTTTAGTTTTTTTTTGTATTTGACCGAATTCGAACCCAACATTTTTCACGTTGTGATTAACAAATTAGATACTGCATAACTCTGGTTATATGCTTTTGAGTCTGATAAGTGGATGTCTTGTCTTATGCAATTGTCTAATTTCGAATTACTTATACATTTTTTTTTTATTATTCAATACAATTCATTATAAGATACAGATCACGAGAAATTACATATAGTACATTTATTATAATTTAAATCCACTAATATTATGTACATAAATTATATATCTATAAGTGTTTTTCATTGATATTGAATAATATTTAGATAAATTCTGTAGATAAGGCAACTAGAGTCGAATGTATCACTAAAGAATTGTTAAAAAAAAGTAATTCAAAAATAAAACAGGTGAAAGGGTGATTTATGAAAGAAAAAGAAAAAAAAGCTAGAAAATGATTTTTGTGTTTATCATTATTCTTAATGTATGTACTCGTACTATCTTTATTAGATCTTTTACATCATTGAAATCGAGAAAACGACAGAGCATTGGTACTACAGCATACAGTCAGCGGTAGTAGGTTAACAATTATTGGTGCAATCGAAGTATACAAATTTAGAAAGTGGTGGGTGTTATGTGGTGGAACAAACGCCAGGAATCTTGGGTTGCTTCGAAGCCCATGAACGGTGGGATTACGATTTAACGAATATCCACTCGTTAGGTAAAATATTTTAAGCACTTGTAAAAGTAAAGATGTTTGCGAGGAAGTATTAAAGAGTTGCAAAAGAGCAAAAAACTGTGTTCTAGACGTTTTTTTCTCCAAATGATTCTTAGAATATGTTTTTACAGCACTAGCAAAGGTTGGAATTTGTTGTTATATGTTCCTCCCCAACAAACTAGACCATATTGCACCTTTGATTGTACTAAGCCGTAATAAATTGTTTCTACGAGTTTACGAGTCTTAGGTGAAACATTATGCAGGTAGTTTTCTAAGTACGGAGGTTTGCGCACTCCAATTTAATTTGTCATTAAACTCGAGTCCTAGATACTTAAATGTACTAGATGGAGTGAAAAATGACCTCCTTCGGAATTAAAACATTTTTTTTTATGTTATTCAATATAGCCCCCTTCTAGTTTGATACACTTATTCCAGCGATTTTCCAACTTCTTGATCCCGTCCGAAAAGTAATTTTCCGGAAGGTCTACAAAATACTCCTCCGTGGCGTCGATGATTTCCTCCCGTGAGCTGAATTTTTTATTGATGAGCCATCTTTTGAGGGTTGGGAAGAGATAATAGTCCGAGGGATCCAAATCCAGTTACCAATCGACGCCAAAAGTCCGCACGATTCCGCATCAACAAATCCAAATACTCCTTCGAAGTGCTCTCGCCTTCGTGTTTTTGGTCAGGAGTGAGCATTCGCGGTACTCAGCGGCAGGATAACTTTTTCATATGCAGAATATTGCTCAAAATATGGCGTGTGCGCTCAGTACTAATCTTTATGGTATCTGCTAGCTCGCGCACCTTCACTTTCCGGTCAGGCAACACCATTTCATGTATTTTTTTTTCACATTGTCCTCTGTAACCGCATCGGAGGGCCTGCCACTGTGGACTTGATCGGTAGTGGAGTTGCGGCCACCACGAAACTCTCGAAACCAATATTTGACGGTGTAATCTGATGGAGCATTAGCCCCATAGTATTTATCCAACTTTTCTTTTGTTTCCTTCCCCGTTTTGCCTCTCACAAAGTATGAGAGAACGAAAATCGTTTTTGTCCATACTCAACATGATGCCAAACACGTCAACAACAATCAGCTGTCAAAACAAAACTAAAGACAGTATCGCACTGAAATTTGGCATGTCTGCCTAAATATGAACGGACTTCAAGGCACCATAACCTTTTTTGCAGTAGCAGCGCATTCTGGCGCATTTCGATGAGCAGCTAAAATCTGAATTAAATGTTTTTTCCGTTCTAGTTTTTCCATAAATATTGGGAATAACCAGCACATTTCTACAATTTGTACTGTGATAAGTTATCTTAGGGAGTTGCGTAATATTAGATGATAAACGAAAAATCATAATTTTGGTGTTATCACTTATGACTAGCTTATGATTACTGATCCAATGTCTAAGTTTTTCTAGGTCATGATTTATATCCGCAAATAAATACAAGGTGGAAGAATTGGAATACGAACAAGCTAGGCAAGTGATGACACCTATGATGGCGCTGAAATGTTCCTTATTTAGAAGGATCAGACACTTAGAGCGATACAGATCCAGTTTTAGCCAGATTTGTTTGGTCGCTAGACATGTTGGTCCAACAGTCCACCTAAGGTCTGTTCTTTTACTGGCATCCAGCTTTAATGTTAGTTTGCACGCAGCGATTGGGATACCTATGCTACCCTTTTCCTATGCTACCCTCTATTGTTCCAGGGAACTGTAGAGCCTATGCTACCCTCTACCGGAAAAGGGTAGCATAGGTAGAGTGGTTTCAATTTTGGCGAGTTTATCGGCTCTACAGTTCCCTGGAACATCTCTGCAGCCCAGCACCCAACAACGGTGAAGGTTGAACTGCTCTGCCATCTCCATAAGAGAAGATCGGCATTTAAGGGCGGTTTTGGAATTTAGTGAGACTGAGTCCAGGGATTTGATAGCGGCCTGACTATCCAAAAAGATGCGGATATCCTTTGGAGATATCACGTTTTTCTTCAGCCAGGACAGAGCTTCTTTAATCGCCAAAATTTCCGCCTGGAACATGCTACAGTGATTTGGAAGACGGAAAGAGACGCTTGGATTTAGCGTATCTGATAAAACGCCGCCACCAACTCCGCAATTGGTTTTAGATCCATCTGTGTAGAGATGGATTGACTTGTTCTCCATGAAAGCATCTTCCTCCCAGAAGGATCTAGAGGGGAAGCTTACATGGAAGTTTTTGTCAAACCAGAGTTCAGGTGTGGTGTAATCGATGTTCTCTGTGAGGATTCCTAATGTATTAAGAATACTGGCGTGGCCAAATGGGTTATTTGTCCACTGTTTAGTCGCTGCAGTCGCAGCTATATGCCTGCTGAAAATATCAAGGGGTGTCAAATGAAGCAGAATGTCTAATACCGCAGAGTGGGTAGACCGCAATGCTCCGCTTATGCATAGACATGCAGTTCTCTGGACTCTGCTTAGCTTAATGTAGTTAACCGTATCGGTCGGTATCGGTCTTATGACCGAGATGTACAGCCAGTGGGTTATCCGAGGTTGAAAGCCCCATTTATTCCCAATGGCTTTTTTGCAAGAGAATAAAGCTATTGTAGTTTGGGGGTGGCCGTGGTGTAGTGGTACTAGCTATCGCTTCTCACTCGGAAGGTCAAGGTTCGAATCCTAGCCATGACAAAAGTTTTCATTTGTGTAATTGGAACTCAGTCAGAAAAATCTGCGTGTGAAGGCATAACACTGACATGTAGATTTGGCTTTTGTAGGGTTTCGCAAACACAAAAACAAAAGTTAAAATTCACAACCTCACCATTCCGAGTGAAGAAAATCTCTCCGTCCTATTCGGACTCCCACCCCTGGAGAGTCAATATCGAAACCAAACACACCTGAGTTTCAAACCACTACATCACAAACTTTCCTTTCTCCTCCTTCTACCTTTCCGCCCGCGCCATGACAACAGTGTAAGGGTATTCATAACCCCTTTGGCGCGCGTAAATTATAAAAAAAAAAAAAAAATTGACTCTTTCTTGAATGTTAGGTTTCCAGTTTAGTTTTCTGTCAAAAATGAGACCCAGATATTTTGCTGTATCGGAAAACACTACACTGGTACCTTTTATTGAAGGAGGGTAGGTATAAGGTATAGTTGGAATTTTGTATTTTCTGGAAAAGAGGACAAGATCAGTTTGCCCAACGGGCTAATCTATTGAGATTTACTTGAAGGAGTTCTTTAATGGTATTAAGATGCTTACCTGAGACGGCTATAGCAATGCCATCCGCATAGGCAATCACCCTGCTACCACACCCGCTTCCAGGTATATCAGCAGTTCATTTACTACTAAGTTTCAGAGAAACGGAGAGAGGACACCGCCCTGCGGCGTACCTCTGCTGACACATCTTTTAGCAGAACTCTCACCCAGTTTGGAGTTGATTATCCTGCTTTTTAGCATAAGACTGATCAGTTCCCCAAGTAAGTCGTCTACCTGTAGAGTTGAACGCAGTCGTGATTGCGGATGTGTTGACGTTGTTAAAGGCACCCTCTACGTCCAGGAAAGCAACCATTGTGTACTCTTTATATTGTAGGGATTGTTCGATGTGGCTAGTCAGTGAATGCACAGACTTTTCTTTACAGTATGCACGTTGAGCCGTTGACAGAAGTTTAGGATCAATTTTAGTTCGTATATGGATACCAATCAGTCGTTCGAGAGTTTTCAGAAGAAAAGATAGACTTATAGGTCTGAGGTCCTTTGGGACAACATGAGAACATTTTCCGGCTTTGGGGATGAAAACTACATTGACTTGTCTCCATGACAGTGGAATGTGGATAAGTTCTACACAGCTTCTCATGATATTTTCTAGCGCAGGCAGGATAATATCTGAAGACCTCTGTAGCTCGGCAGGTATTATACCGTCCGGACCAGCAGACTTGTATGGTTTGAAGCTATGCAGCGCCCAGAGCAGTTTGTCTCTTGTGATCAGACCATGAATTTTGGTCCCGGTTGCAGTAGGCCTGTTTGGGTTGCTACTGACCGCGAATTGAGAGCTACCTGGAAAGTGGGTGTCCAGTAGCAGGTTGAGTGATTCATCACTTGAGGTTATCTAAGAGCCATCGGTTTTTTTCAAACAGGCAGGCATCATAGGATTTGTAGAGAGGATTTTTCTTGGCCGTGATGCCTCAGAGGTTTCCGTGATTTTGTCACAGAAGGACCTCCAGGATTGTCGTTTTGCCTTCCTCAGTTCTTTTTTGTATAATTTGAGGGATTCTTTGTATGAGTCCCAGTCAGTCACTTTCCTTGTCTTCTTTGCCAAGTTGAAAAGTTTTCTACAAATGTTTCTGAGCAGTCCCAGTGCTGATGTCCACCAATGTGGCTTTTTTTTTTGCCTCTAGGTTGAATAAGAGGGCAGGAAGCGGAAGAGCCAGAGTGAAATCCCTGACCTTCATGTCAAGCTTATTGGTGTAACGCGGGGGACTTGATAGTTCAGAGGATAGCGTTTCTGACAGTATTCCTCTGTATTTTGGTCAATCAGTTTTCCGGTAGTTCCGGAATGATGGTTGACTAGGAGGAGCATCATTCAGGCTGAATTGGATGTATCTGTGGTCTGAAAAAGAGTGTTCAGACGATACCATCCAGTTCATTAGCATTTGAGTGATGCTGTCGGAGACAAGACTTGCTGTCGGTTTCTAGTTATAAAAGTGGGCTCATTGCCAATATTGCAAATAAAGAGGTTAGTACTTATAATACAGTCAAAAAGTGACTCACCTCTATTATTGATGTCGGTACTGCCCCATACCGTGTGATGCGCGTTAGCATCGCATCCGATGATGAGGCCAGTTTTCTGCCTTCCAGCCTCCAGTACCACCCTTTCTAGGTTATCACCAGGGAGAGGGCCCACTTGATCGTAGCCAAGGTATGCCGATGCTAGCCAGTAGGAGCCTTTGGCAGTCTCTAGTCTGGCAACGGTTAAGTCGAGGTCGCTGAGATTAGGAAGTAGAAGTGGATTAAGGCTACGTTTCACTAGTATACAGGTTCTGATCTTACGTTTGTCTCTTGTATAGAGCGGGATGTATACAGGTGTCCTAAGTCCACGAACCACGCCCTCTAAAATCCATGGTTCCTGGATTAGGATAATGTCTTTTGCGTTTTTTGAAAGACGTAGAATGAGTGCGGCCGAAGCCTTTTTTGAGTGATGGAGATTAATTTGGAGAAACCGAATCATTGCTACAGTTTTCCAGAGTAGCCTCTACCACGGTGTTGTTGAGATCCTCCGATTCTGAAGATGTGCCCAAGAGCTCATCTTCTTCCTCTGAACGTATAAGACCTCGTGTTGCTTCATCATCGGTTTCCATTTCCGACGGGGTATCAGAAAATTAAATCGACGGCTTGCTTGCCACTTCGGATAGATTGGAGTCGTCGCTATCCTGTTACAAAGGTATGAAGGAAACCAATTGAGCATAAAACCTCTAAAACCAGCGTTTTCTAGTTTTTTTAGTAGTAACTTATGGTTAGTTAACAAACTTATACTAACTTACTGGCCCCACACAGGCACTCTAAGTAGTAACTTATGGTCCACAGTATCAAATGACTTAGTTATATCTATAAAAAGTGCAGCAGTATTCTTTTTGTTATTACGGCTTTCGTAATTGTAATTACAAAATTTTAAGAGTTCATTCTTGGTTGATCTGCCAGCTGTGAACCCATATTGATTTGGACTAAAAAAAAAGAATAGTGCTCTAAAAAAGAGACGATTCTACTTTTAATCACTTTCTCAGAAATTTGCGAAAGAGCGGGAAGAAGAGAGATAGGCCTGTAATTATTTAAATTGTATATACTTTTATTATAAATATGTGCTGACACATCAAAATAAAGAGTGAGATTGTCTTAATAAGATCAATCGAAAAAATTCAATTCATTGGCGAACAAGATTTTTTTAATAACTTAATGGTTCTATACAATTCAAAGGGTTTTATCGGATCAAGCATGAGTAGCTATCAACAGATAAATCAAATCCTTCATCAGAAAGTGTATTTGAGGCCACACTTGTAAAGAAGATATTGAACGCATCAGCCATCTCAACGGGTGCAGAGATGACCCTGTCATTGTAATTTATGCAGGTTGTGTTATTCAGAGATACGTTTTTGTTGAGTAGATCGTTCACAATTGTCCATTCTTTTTTAATATTGTTTTTGGCTAATTGAAATTTATTGATATAGTAATTTTCTTTAAAAGTGTGAACATCAGCAATAACTTCTCTGCAGATTTTTTCATAGAGATTACGAAGATGAGCATTATTGTGATGTTTTTTGCATTTGATTCCTAATTTATTTTTATAATTGACCTTTTTTAATAAAGTTGCCGACATCCAGGGTTTAAGTCGCTTTAATTTATTATTTCTACTTGAAATTATCCGAGAAAATGTTTCGACATGACCTTTTAAAATATTGGAAAAGGCTATAGACGGGTCTCCTTCAAGGTAGACGGCTGTCCAATTTTCGTGGATTAAACACGCAATAAATCGATCGTAATCAATTACAGATCTATCTCCTTTATTCCCATGTTTTTGGTTAAACCTTTGTTGAGAGTAAGTTCTCCAATCCTATAGAAAAGTTCGCGTAGTGTGAAGTTCTTTTCACTTCGTTCGTTATCTTTCAGTAAATCAAACTAAGTCAAAGTTATAAAATTTTTTTAAATTTTCATTGTTCTATATTTTTCCCCTTTATCTCAATGCAATTACTTGTACTACAGAGTTACCATTTGACTTCTTCCTTGTCTTGTTAGGAATTTAATCATTTTTACGGGCGCGGTGCTCAACATTTCCGTCTCAGGTATTATGGTTGTCATTCATTTTGGAGAACTAGAAAAATTATGAACACAATCATATGGAATTTTAAAATTAAATGAATGCCTTACCTATAGCATTTCCAAATCACCTTGATACTGAGAGTACATGGAATGAATTTGAATTCGTATTACCAGAAATGATACACAAAGATCTGACGACACATAAGGTTCTATTCCTGCTTAATAGCCTGATACTATTACCATTTCGCAATTCATGTAACTCTTACTTTAAACTGAATATTTTTTTGTATAATTTACGTTTCAATATTAAGCCTGCTATCGCTAGTTGGGTTATTTCGTTCTTAATCCATGTACTTCTGCACTAATTTCTTCTTTACATAGTTCTCAGCTCATTTACCATATGTAGCGCTCAACTCCCCACTACCCAGATTGGAAGAAACATTTATTATTGTTCTGAATCTGATTGTCCGTATCGGGTAAATCCTGTTGTAAATCCTTTGCATGTCCTTGTGAATCAAATTGCTTATTAGTGATCTCTACCGCCAAGGTTCAGTTCTACTTGCGTGATCGCAGTTATAATTGTCGTTGCTTGGATGATCGGCCTCCCGGAGTAAAAATTTATTATCTAATTAAATACCAGTAGATGTTAAACCTCCCAAGCATGTAAAATATTTTTGCTACAAAAGTCACGTATAGGTAACGTTTAAGCGTAACTAACAATATGTTATCTACGTGCTTCATAGGCTTACAGATTTCGTTTGATTCGCTATTAAGACAAAAGATTAAATGTACTATGTGGCAGCTCTTGGCTATATACTCGTAAATTTTCTTGGTTCTGGCCGCTGTTTTTCAATTTCTTCTTCTTGCATCTATCATCCTAATCGACTTTTTGCCTTTTCGTTAATGGCCCTTTCTGCAAACTAGTACGAGTAAGTAGTTGAATCTGTGGAAGGAAAGCAGCTAGATTCTCAATAAATTCTACGTGCTTGGCGTGTAGTTAGTGATAGAATCGGTTAATGTACATACAGCGGACCACTATAATAAATATAAATATTTTGTACTTCTGCGTTACACATTTTAGAAAAATGTAATTAAAACCAGCACGTCATTTTTTTCTACGTATTTTCAGAAAGCTTAGTATTTGCAAATAGAATACAACATATTTCGACACCATGGCATTATAATTTTATATTCGCATGGCTCTCAGTTACTATTTCTTACAAAAGTAAGACAGCAAATACTCGACTTACAAGTAACCGGCTAGGAAGTAGTTACTATTGTAGTCTTTCATGTCAGACCATAGGTACTCTTCGTTGAAGTAGATGAACCAGCGAAAACCAACTAGGCCATGGAGAAGCTTGGCAAGTCCGTCAATGCCTCTCCTAACCTCAGAATAAACCAAAGGAAGAGAAAGCTGTTCAGAACCAGAACGATGTCCTCATTAAATATTTTAAGTGACTAGCCAAGAAAAACTCGTGTATATTGACTGCTCTATTTTGGAACCCATATTTGAATTGACTAAATAAGAAAACCGAAAACTTCTAAGAAGTTAAGTAAGAATAATTTGAAGTAAGACTAAAATCTTCACAGATCAAACCAAAAAGAATAGAGAAGCTAGTTTGGATTGCAAAGATAGCCTCTTTTAAAGACTTTTGTGAAGAGATCGAAACACTCGGTGGAATCAGCTGACTGGTTAAGGGGTAAATCAATCAGTCGAAAGCAGAGATTATCTGTTTTATGCTTGAGACTCACTCCCCGAGTAATCTGATCAGAACCAGCTCTTATCACCGAAGCAATTAGTGAGCTGAGTACTACAGATTGTCCTAGCTGATATCTGTCGTCGGATGTGCTAACGAATAAGGCCATCAGATAAACTGTTGGCCTGACACTGGCAAACAACAGTAGCTTGTCACGTTCAAAACCTACCTCCAATGCGCTGCGAGCTATCTGTTAGTATAACAGAGTTTTCGCCGAGGGGGGTGTTTGCGGTCAACACGGCAAGACAAATTATATCCCATCGTAAGCTGTTTGGAGTTAAAAGATTTCAAAAACAGGAAATACGTTACTGCCTTTTTTTTCCAGATACCAACGAACGGCCTATCTCGGCTGAAATGTGGGCTTTTCCTACCACATCTGACTCTACTCTAGATGCACTGATGAATCTCCCTCTGGCCGGACTCTCAAAATGAATTGGTTTTTGTTAAAACACGCTCTGGAATTTTGATGACTGTCTTTTGACTCTGGCCTTATGGACATGCAATGAACGCTAAGAAAATGTCAAGTCGACTTTTATGTGCTTAGAGATGGTTTCCACCAGAAGCTGAGCCCAGATCCGATCTAGAATGCAGCCCCGATGCCTCTCTGAAGAACAAAAACGTTAGGTATCACTCCTCCTCAGGAAAACTTACGTCTTTCTATATCTATAATCCTGATGCAAATGAACTATTGCCTTGCTGAACCCTCTTTAGACTTAGAAGCTAATTCGAGAATGAAAGACTGCTATGGACGCAGTCGCAAAACTGAATTAATTGACTCTTCTTTGGATCCCATGTCATAAAGAGATCACGGGAAATGAAATCGCATATGTACTCGTTGGGCAATGATCAGTGAAGAGTTAATCAGGATTCGAACCTGCGAAGTGGTGACGACAATGCGGAGTCCGGCCCACGTTCGAATCAGACGTATTGAATTCACTTTACGACTAAGACATTTACCATTTTCCAACGAAAAAATTAGTAATTCCAATAAAAGTTGCCTACAAAGAGTACAATGGAAATATCCTTTGTCTGACTGCTCTGTTTCTACAAAGAATAAACAAAGAAATACAGGTAAGAAGGTATTTATTCTTCTGGTATCTGGTCCTATCACAATTTCTTCGCTTTTACGTGAAGCTTGGGCTAAGTATGCAACAATGTATTGTTTGAATTTCCCAAGTAAAAAAATGTTGAACATCTCAGAATTTAATCATAGGTCTTAGTCTACGGCCAAATACATACGTTTAGCTTTCGCTCATTTTAAAGAAATTCATTTTCTTTTACTATTCAGGTTTAGATTTATCTGTGTAAATATTGTAAGTGTGCCTCTAAATTTTAAAGATATTATCTCGGCTTACATGAAATTCCTTCTTGGTCGACTTCGACATCCCATATGATATAATATAGAGGGAGGACTGGGAAAAATATGCAATAGTCTAGTCAAATGGAATTGCAATTTTCACAGATGGCCCAAGAACAGAGAAAATAGCGGGTTCTGGTATCTTCTCGGAAGGTCCAGAACGAAGAGTGTCTATAAGACTACCGGACCCAAGCAGCATCTTCCAAACAGAGGTTCTAGCTGTCCTCAGGGCAGTTGAGCTAATGCAAATTAGATCGGCATCCGAAAGAGATATCGCTATTTACATCGACAGCCAGGTTGCATTCAAGGCAATGGAATCAACCAACGTCAACTCTGATACAGTCAGGGGCTGTCGCACAGTGCTAATGACACTACCCAGTGTCACTAATGACACTACGCCAGGTCACTGCGGTATTAAAGGAAATGAACAAGCGGATGAGCTTGCAAAGAAGAGGAGGGCTACTCGACAATATGCCCGCATAAAACCACTCCTTTGCATAGTGAGGAGCACTATCGAGGAAAAATCACACTAAGCGACCTAAGGTGGTCAAGTCTTGAAGGACACAGGGTATCCAAGGCTCTCTGGCCACTTTTTGACGGCAGGATATTAATAAAAGTAAACAGGGATACGCTTAGGATAGTAATATGAAAGTTGAGAGGACACTGTCTTCGGCCGAAACACGCAAAGAGACTCAAATTGTCAGACACTGATATTTGCAGATTCTGCGGTGATGTGCAAGATGTTGAGAACATAACAAACATACTCTGTGAATGCGAAGCAATATCGCGTAGTCAAAAAAAATCTAGGAAAATACTTTTTCGCAAACCTAGAGGAAATAGACGGCATGAACTTCAAAGGTCTTCTTTTTTTTACAGGGAAATTGGGTGTTTCACCAGCCAGGTTGTTTAGGTTTTTGCCATTTGAAAACAAACTCAACTGGTTGGACAGGGAACGCGATGGGCCTGTTTTGGTGTCTGGTGTCTGGTGTCTATGCAATAGTTTATCCATCATATCCCTAACCTAACCTAATCTATACTCATTTAAATTGCCTCCTTTTCCTTAAAATTTGCAATCAAAACAACTCCTTTCTAGTCAGCCAAAAAAGAGCTCAACTTGATTAAGTTCAGTATTAAATAAGACAATTGACATAAATTCGATTTCAGTGATGGAAATTGTTTTTTGTGTCAAGTATTTTTCATTAAAGCTGCAAACACAGCTGAATCGTAAATTCAAATCGGAAAGCAAAAATCAAACTCAATGCAATTCAATAATGCGGATATGTAACTTAAATTAGTCCATACGTCAATTCATCAATTGAATATGTGTATGGTCGAACTCATTTCTTTCACGACAATAAAAAATATTGCACACGTATCCCATTCTCACACTTCTCGTTACTTGTAAATGCACCTTTGTCTTTCCTCTTAGCGACCTTCGCCTACTAATAAACAGCCCAAGTTTATGCACCTCGAACTGAATGGATTCTGATTTTTCTCTAGAGAACGAAGAGATACAAATTAATCATTCTATTGTCTTGTAAAGATGCACCAGCGTTAATTACACACTTGTTCAACATGAAACAAGCCTTTTGAAATTGATTCATCAAATAGATTCCCTCTGGCTTAGTCGTTACATACGACTACGAGTACATAATCGTAGATATTTATACATGGTAATCTTTACTCAACTGTAAACATGGTAGACATAAAAACATTTCATTGAAGCAAAACAGATTCTAGGTGAACCAGTATCTATGTTGACAAAATGAACTCCACATCGAAATCAGCTACACGTGACTCTATCGAAAGTAAAACTGCTCGTACACTCATACTACACGTAATTCAACAAAAGTAATTGAATTTGAAATGTGTTCGTTACAAGTTAATGAACTAATTAGTCAAAGAGACACAAGTTTCAGCAGGCATTGATCGATCTAAATCATCCTCGGATTCGTGTAGAATTGCAATAAGGTGGGAGCTGCTGCACCTACGTTTTTCGTTTTTCACGCCATCTGCTCCAAAGTATTTATGACTCCTAGTTTTAGCACTTTACGAGGGGAATTGAAATTTTAATGAATTCAAGTTATTAGTAAAAAAAAAAAAAAAGAATAAAAACAATGCAAGCCATTGCGTGACAGTTGGTGCTGAAATATGCACAACCTTATCCGTCCATTTCCGGGGTGTTTGACAAAACGACCTTACCAGACTATTGAACCGTGGCCGTAGCTAAACGGGTGCTCAAGCGGAACCGCGTTGCGTTGGTACCGTCGCGTCGTCGGGTGTTTTTTCCATACTATTCACTGATGCTATGCAAATATTTGACTTTCGCAACAAAAGGCATGTATACATATGTAAAACCGATGAAATCACTTTCCTGGAAAAATCTACAGATTTTTATCTTTAACGAATAGATGTGCTATTTTTCTGTCGTCTGTTTGTTGGCAAATGTTTGTTTAAATCATGTCAAGCGATTTCTTTTTTAATATGATTGACACAGTAATAACATATTTGCACATGGATGATTCAAGAAATAACATTTTTGAGAATTTATTAAAGCACGGCACAAGTCATATGAAATCCACACATTTAATTAGCCAGTCCTGATTTATCTAGATACCCTCAGATACCTTTAGTTAAGGTCGTTTGATTGTTTTATTGTGTTATCAGTTTCTCATCTCTTAAGTGTTTGTCTTTTCTTCCATAATACAATCTATATCTGTCATTTTGGTTAGTACTCTGTAATTAGTGGCAGTAATATTGCCACGGTCTTCAGTTTGAGTAATAACTTGTTTACTCGTATTTGAATATTTTTTTAGAGGGGATTTTTTAAATTTATCTGATTCGGAGACGTAATCCTATTAATGTGTGAAGAAATCATATTTTTGTGACAATAAAATGGGCAGTTTAAGTCTTTCCAATGTTGGTTCGTCTCTTGTGATAAGTTGAGCTTTTTTTAAAATCCAACTCTAAGTTTTTTTTCATAGACGAAAAAATATTATACAATACATTCAAAATTCCTCGTTCGGAAAATATGCAACTTGTGGGGTCATCTTATGCTGTATGTATAGTATATCGTTCCCTGGTATCCACATTGCTAGCGCGTCGCTTAGTACAACTGAATAGATCACCCCCCTTTTGGATAACATCGCTTATGAGATCGACATATGCGGCATTAGCTTCACTGATCCGAATTTGTTACGTCTTCACATGATGCATTTACCTTTATATTGTAGGACAAGTAAGTTCTCCGCTAATGGTCAGACATTTTATTGAACCAAATTGCAAACTGGTTAACCTTAGTTGACTATTTGATCCATACTATGGAAATTATGTTATCTCTGGCAACTAAACGTACCCTGTTCAGCTTTTAACTCAGTTTGTTTTTTTTTCTTTATATGCGACAGCAGAAGCTATGCTTGTACATGCGATCTTTTAGTTAAATGACGGCTTGGAATACTTCGTTAAGTTCTTGCACATTTCGTTGTTTTCAGTTTGAAAACGGCCATTTCATTGCCTGTTTCTCGATTGTGGAAGAATATCTTCGAAGTGTCGATACGAAGCTTCAATTCGAGATAATTCAGGCTCACTTTATAGACTTCATTGTTTCCGCTGTATCTAACGTATCCAGGTAGTCTAACGCTTGAAGGTTTGCATTTATTCGTAAGTATTTTTTTTTTGTTCTTCTACTTGGTTCAAAAAAGCTTATATTAGGTTCATGTTTTGGTAATTAGCAGTTATGATAAGTATTTAACACAACGTTGTTTATAAGATCACCACGTTAACAATTTCCATTGCTTTTTGCAAAATCTCAATTTCAGTTTGAGGTCTATAATTATTCTTTTATTGTTGACGCAAACCTATATTTTCAAATAATTTCATAAAAAAAGAGCCTAATGAGTTAAATTATAGGATCCAGGTGGCTAATTAATTGCTCCGAAGTAGTGAGATCCGCAATGAGTTGATCGTTTGATGAGATATTTATGCCGTACCGCCATCTCGTTGAAACGAGAGCTCACCAATATTCCATTCATTCAATTTCGGGAAGCCAACATCTGTCGATAAAGACCAGCATTCACTGTAACGGGGTCATCATCGTCTCCTTAAAAAATAAACTATCCGAAATGGGTGCGACCGGTGGTTCACGCCAAGAACTTCCTGACAAAGAGAACTTGTAGCATTCAACTATGGTTTTTGATATTTTGCGTCTCATTAGAATTTAGGTAACCTATCACCCATAAAAGTTTGACCGATAAGCTGAAGTCATCGGTAGATTTGGTCAAAATCTACTGGACGCGCTTAGGCATGAAGACCCATCATCTGACAAAAACTCAAATCGGTAGCACTATTCATTCGCGAGTTATCGTGGCCAAAACAATTTACATACCACCTTGATCAAAAACTTTCTGGAATTTACTCAGAAAATTAAAAATACAAGTTTATTCATCTAAATCTATATTGTCCCCTTCAAAGTAATCCCCTGCAACACACTTATGCCAGCGCTTGATCTAATCCTCGAAACATTTTTTTATATTCGGTTTTCGGTATGCCCATCAGTGCTTCCTGCGATTTTTCCATTAGTTCCTCTCGGCTGCTGAAACGCGTTCCCCGTTGTGGTTTTTTTTAACTCGATTGAACAGAAAGAAGTCACAGGGAGCCAAATCAGGTGAATTCGGTGGCTGTTGGATGGTATTTGTTGCATTTTTAGTCAAAAATTTACGAATAATGATGGCACTGTGCGACGGTGCGTTATCATGGTGCAAAATCCATGAGTTTTCTGCCCACAATTCTGGTCTCTTTCGGCGAATTGCTTCACGCAAACGTCTCATAACGCCCAAATAATATTCTTTGTTTACTGTCTGGCCTTCTGGCAAAAAATCATAATGCACTACACCGTTGTAATCCATAAAACCGTGAGCATTGCCTTCTTTTTTGACTGAAAACGACGTGGTTTTTTTGGTCTCGGCTCATTTGGTGAACGCCATTCACTTGCCTGATATCTGGATTGCGTGTAGTACACATAAACCCACGTCTCGTCTCCAGTAATGATCTTTTTGATGAATGTGGGATCGGATTCAGCCTCGCAAATCATCTCTTTTGCGGCGTTAACACGGTCTCTTTTTTGCATGAAGTTGAGGTCTTTTGGCACCAACTTTGCTGCTACACGACGGAAACACAAATCATTAACCAAAATGTCTTGGACGGATCCATAGGCAATGTTCAAGTCCTCCGCTATCTCTCTAATGTTTAATTTGCAGTTGTTAACCAACATTTCTTTTACTCCATCAATGTTTTCATCTGTTTTCGATGTCGATGGTCTGCCACTGAGTGCATCATCTTCGATTGACTCACGACCACTTTTGAACAGCTCGTGCCACTGGTAAATGACCGTTTTCTTTAGAGAATCGTTGCCGAAACACTTTCCAACATTTCCAACGTTCGCGCACCATCAAATCCGTTTTTTACGCAAAATTCGTTGTTGCAAATTTAAATGCATTTCTAAACTTGTAAAAAATCGCCAACACACACAGAGATAAATGTACTCTTGGCTACGTAACTTTTGCAAATGTCAAGCTATGACGCTAAAATTTAGAGGGAATGTCAACAACAGATTTATCAACTTAACATAAAAAACAGAACTCAAATCAGAACAATGGTAGCGCCACTTTTTGATCAAAGTTGTATACGGACACACGCCCTCGATGACGTATTTTAAAATGCTGAGATTCATAGTAGAGCACCATTTCTCTCAAAGACCAGCCACTCCGTGCAACATCATAAGAAAAGTCAGTCAAGTGGAAGTCCCACTAATCACCCTGGAGTAGTTGCTAAGGGCATGCAGGACCTGACGGCATCCCAAATAAAGCAATAAAGGCGACTGTCAAAGAGAGACCGGACCTCTTCATAGCAACAATCCAAAAATATCTAGAAGAAGGAAACTTTTCCGAAAGATGGAAAACAACATTTTTTCATCTACCAAAAGGAAAGAAGCCTTCTGGTGAACCCTCTGGTCCAATATGATTCTCGGACACCATGGGAAAGATTCTCATGAGGATAATCTATAATAGACTACTAGCAGTAGCAGAAGAGACAGGGACTCTCAGACAACCAATTCGGCTTGAAGAAAGAGCGGACGACTGTTGATGCCATACCAGCGGCAGTCGGTATCACAAGGGATACCATCGGAGGAGAAAGTTGGATCTACTGCACAAAGGAGTACTGTGCAGTAGTTACGGAGGGCATTCAAAATGATTTTAACTCGGCGAATTGGTTATCCATTAGAAGGGGACTTTCTAGGATGGACCCACCGTGCTACTTGCTGATGATAGTGATGAGCTATTTCAACAACAGGAACCTGAGGTACAATTCGGATAAAGGCTACAAAGTCACTGTCCCACAGTGGTCGGTCCTTGGGCCAGTGTTATGGAACATCATGTATGACAGAATCTTATGATTAACGCTGCCCAGGAGAGTAAGGATAATTGGATTCGCCGACGACATTTCCATTGTGGCAGTAGCCAAACAGATCCGTGAAGTGAAATCAGGCACAAATGAAGCTAACGCTTTGATAAAAAATCGAATTAAAACCAGTCGATCATTAAACCGAGCCTGTACTCATAACAAGTCGGAAAACCATTGAGTTCGCTAATTCAAACTGCAATACAGGGATCACTTGGATGTGCCTGAATACACGAAAAGAATTCTACTTTCCAGAATAACAACATCAATCCTTCTGTATGCCGCCCCAGTCTAAATAGAGTCTAAATGGAGACTATCGACCGGTTTTCGAGCCCTCTCGGACGAAGCCGCCTTTGTTATAACTGCAATGGTCCCCCATTGACGTCCTGAGCCAGCATGACGCCAACAGCATCAAGATGATTAACACTGAAGAGAAGCGTCAATAACTATTAGGCCCGTTGGATTAACATAACAAAAGGCAAATGGACGTTTAAATTACTACTGTCAATGCAAGATTGGACAAATCGAAAACAATGGGACTGTAACCACCACCTAAGGCAGTTCCTATCTGATCAAGGTGACTATCGGAAATATCTACAGCACTCCGGCCACGATAGCTCGACTTTTCGCCCTAACTGCCTAAATCAGGAAGAAGACACAGAGCATGCAGTGTTCCATTGTATACACTTTCTGGGATGGAGAACTGGCATACCAAACCCACAGTCAATAATTGATCAAATCTTGGGGTCAGAAGAAAATTGGATTGAGATTAGCACATTCATAACGTGCGAAACGAGCTGCGAAGGATCGAAAGAAAAAGGCGTGCAGATGCAGCAAATTGAGGAGACACAGCATAGATTCCATCTTTGGAAGACATTTTCGTAAAAATTTGAAGTTAATTTGGCCCAATGGCACTAGTAGTTTTCTTAGAATGTATTGGGTTTTCTTGAATCACATGGAGGTTTTCGGGGCCCAAGCTACTATTTTGTTTATTGACGTATCCAACCAAGGATGTGATATATCACATTGATGAAAAATGAAGACGTCGTAGGTGGTCAAGCGGGTTTAATCCTCGGGTCATTTGGATTTTATACGGGTGGAAATGGTCAACAACGGCAACAGTAACGCTTAAATTAGTGTAAGCAGTTCCATGTTGTCAACCATGCAGACGAATCGAGGTACTTGGCTTTCAGCGTTGATGTTTTGGCGTGTAAGTATGTGCTGGCCTACTCATATTGATATGTTGCTTGACCTGCGACTAAACCATGGGAAAATTGTAGACTCAGTAAGGCGATTGTGTTGACCAAAAATCGCGATTTACATTCAATTTCACAAGACGCCCATTTTAATAATAACTTTGAATATCAAAAATGTTTCGTACGGTGGTAGACAACTTCATTACTGCAATTGCCTTAATTTGTACTTGTCGTCTGTCATAAGGATGTAATTTTTTAACAACCAACATCCACACTGTTAAGGGCACTAGCTTTGTAGTTGTTTTAATTTACTTGTCGGGCGTAAGTTTAAGACAGCAATGGTCTACCTCTGACCAGGGAGTTGAAGAATACGAAGCAACTGACAGTATGACATAAAACTAGATCTTACGCCCCCTGCTATGGAACGTTGCGTATAAAATTCTACGACTACTGTTTCCAAGCAAAGCAATTATCAGCTATGTAGATGACATCGGAGTGGTGATTGTGCTAACATTTCTCAAACAAGTTTAATGCTACAATAATGAGACTATTAATCATAATACTGAAGCAGTACTTATTACGAGCTGAAAAAATCGTTTAGAGTTAAAGACCATTTAGAATGAAGTTGCATCTCAACCGGAGTTATTACTAACGTTGGTATTAATTCTAAGAACCACCTTCTTGCAAATGTGTGGGAAACCATCGAAAACTATTGATGCATTTTTAGAGCTGATAGGTGATATCTGATGCTCAAAAGAGAAGAAAAGACTTCTTGCTGGAACTGCGAGTTCTATACTCATATACGGGGCCTAAATATGGTCAAGGGCAGTGAAAGTTAAGTCTTATGTGCGGGGAATCAAATCCGTGTACGATTTTTGTGCACTAAGGTTCGCTAATGCATTTAGAACTGTTTCGGATCATGCTATACTTCTGAAGAAATAAGAAGATTTAAAGTATAGAGGGATCAAAATAATCGACGAAAAATGAAACTAATCGTAGTATGGCAACCTAGCAACGTTACGGAAGTTATTTTTAAAAGCAAGACGGACGCATCGTTTTATGTCAGTGTTCGAAGCATGGAATAAACGAAATCGAAATTTAAACAGACTTTTTTCTGTCTCAATTTATATTTCAAAAAATATTTGTCTCAAGTCAAACAAGAAACCATCCCAAAGAGTCCATAATCGAGAAGCACGGGAACCTTCATTGCTCACGATACGAAACCCTGAGCTTTAAAATGGCGAAATCTGGACCATCGACCACTTAGGCGAAGTAATGTAAAGGGTGTTTATTTGAGAGGTATATAAATTCAATATGAAATAAAGCCCTTGAAGCTGATATTAGCTTAATAGCCATTATTGCTTGAATGTAGTATCAGGCATATGCGCCCCACGGCTAGCTCGAATGAAGACTTTCAAATCGTCCAATGTCTCTGGTTTATCGGCATAGACTAGTGACTTCACATACCCCCAAAAAAAGTAATCAAAAGGTGTGAGATCATAGGATCGTGGAGGCCAGTTCACAGGTCCATTAGGCGAAATTATGCGCTTAGCAAATGTTCCCCGCAATAAATTGATGGTGTCGCCCGCCGTATGGCATGTTGCGCCATCTTGTTAAAACCAAAGCTCTGTCACATCAATGCCATTCAACTAAGGAACAAAGAAGTCAGAAATCATATTTACATAACGCTCTCCATTGACGGTAACATTCTGGCCGGCATCGTCCTTAATGAAATATGGGCCGATGATTCCATCACCCCATAAAGCACACCAAACAGTGAGTTTTAATGGTTATAAGTGCGTCTCGACAAAGGCTTCTGGGTTTTCTCCACTTCAAATTCGACAATTTTACTTGTTTACATATCCATTTAACCAAAATTGGGCCTCACCGGAGAACAAAATTTTGCTTTGAAAGTGAGGATCAAGCTGAATCCGGTTTTCAGCCCATTCACAGAACTTACGGAGCGTATAATGGGCACGCGGTTTCACTCTAGCACAAGCTGGATCTTATAAGCTTTTAAGCCAAGATCTTTCCGTAAAATCTTCCACAAAGCGGATGGGTATAGCTCCAATTGCTGTGCACGATGGCGAATCGACTCATTCGGATTCTCCTCAACATTGCGCTCCACAACGGCAATAAGCTCTTCAGTTCGCACTGTTTGTCATCTTTTGGGATCCGTATTATCCACTTGAGTACACATGGTGCGAAAACAATTCATCGTGTTCCGAATAACTTGCTCAGATGGGTGATTATGTCGACCGCAAAATGGACGTAGCGCACGATAAATTTGGCAAACCAAGCCATGGTCTTCAGAATAAGTTTGCACAATTCGTACACGTTGTTCTGGCGTTAGTCTATTCATCGTAAAATGGTAAAACGTACTAATCACAAATAAACTTTCGACTGTCGAATTGATAATCTATAGAAACAGTGTTGCCAGTTTAAAAACTAAACCCTTAAAAAAAACACCCTTTATTATTGTTAAATGTATGTAGGTTTAGATGGCGACCAGTGTCATAGGGTCATTACTGCCCTTACTGAATTTCCAGTCCCTAAGGTAAAGTAAAAAAAAGATGGTTTACTTTCTATTCCTATATGTATTATCCTTATTGCTTTCAGCTTTAACAAGTCCTCTGAGGCCCTTTTATCAGTTATATAAAATTAAAACGCCTTTTGGACAGTATCTAAAAGTTTAAGTGAATCTTTAAAATGTTTCGGCTTTCGGTATTGTATTGTGCAATTTAATTCAGCTAAAATCTTGAATTGTGATTGGGAAAAGAGTTAGCGTCATCTTCAATGTCTTACTCATAGTTAGCTCCTCATTAAAACAAGCTTAAAAGAATGCAAGACCATCATTGGAGTTATGATGATAGTTAAAAAGAATTTTTGTCGTAAGTATCCTAAAAATTGTTTCTGCAGTTGCCACGCTATGAATACCCAACTAAACGAGGCAAGAGAGTTGGGTAGTAGTTAGACAAACTCCAGATAAAGAAACACGTATTTAGACATATGGTAGAATGCCAAAATTATAAGAAAGTTCAGTAACTGATAATCGGTCTATGGAGTAGAACATAAATCCGGTAGATAATGGAGGCTCAAACCTTGCTTGAGGAATTTAAGCCAAAGAAATGGACAGTATAACGATGAATTAGAGAAAGCTGCCATGGCTTCCCAGGCATAGCTTTGCATGAATTATCTAGAGATATTTAGAGTCCAGTATAGTTCCCATGTTAAGCTCTACCCCTATGTCGATTGATTTTGTTTGAATATATTTGCAATTTTTTGACTGTGAATCGTTTCATTATATTAGGATACAATTATGATGCATGACATGATCCATTATTCAAAAAAAAATTGTGAATATTTCGCACACTGAGATGAGCAACAAAAGTCCTTGTTGCAGCTTTATATGTATATTCGTATGTACTCGTACATATTGTACATTTTCCGTTGTGCAGCCATTCAAAAGATTGACGCCAAATGGCTTGCTGTTTTGGGCAATGTGAAAATATTATGAGAGAAAAAAAAATGCAAATTCATTAACATCAAGAGGTATCACCATATCAGCGGGAAATAAAACGAAAACCGAATGCTCGCTGAATACAAATTCCCGCCATTACCTTACATGATATGTGATAAGAATGAAAGTAAATTTTTCAAAGAATTTACGCATAAATATGCAGATAATTGGTTACACTACGTTACACCGTGTAAGGTAAACGAACCTCATATCGCCATTTTAAGTGCTCCCTATCTTCCCAAAATGAAAACCACAGAAATAACATACATACGCGTACTCGTATATCCCGAAACTTGAACACCCACTCACTATTTTTGAGCACCAATCCGCCACAGAATATGTGGTGATTACTCATTCGGCACACGCCAAAATTGCTCAACCATTTTTGGTTATCTGTGTCGGCATGATGTGTGGATACCCCAGTTCCCGAATTCATGCGGAACTCCTTTTGGATTTTTATTATTTTTTGCTTTTTTTTTTTTAATTTTTTTGTCCAATGGTTTTGTTTTTTGTCGCTTTTCACTTTACAAGTTTCACGGGGCACACAGTATATGGTATGAGCATTTCGCATTGTCTCTAAGTTTTGTTTGTAACCCCCCTGCGTACACTTGCCAATGTTTTAAATCAGATGTTCTTTGTTTTTTGTAATTTTTTTCGCCGAGACTTCTGTTTTGGAATTTCATTTTGAAGCCCGAAAAACATTTGTTCGAGCTTTTCGGTTGATTTCTTTTTGGGGACGGCACACATTCTGTTGCCGGAAGCAGTCATTTAAGGTGACATAATTTCGGTCCAATAACATGGCAAGTAGGTTTTTTTGCCTTTGGGGTCAGCTGAGTAAAACTCTTTGTTCTTTTGCGGCTTTGCAAAAAATGCTTTTAATTTGTTTAATAATACATACAATGTACGAGTAGGTACGAGTACTACAACGCAAGGACGTTGAAAAGATTTTAACGAGTAATTGCAGTGAAATACGCCTGCCAGTTGTGAATGCTCTAAAAGACATTATAATTGCCATGCAAGGTGAAGGTTAGTGGAATTAATTGAGAAATATTTGTAACCATCAACATTTTGCAGTTAATTTGAGTTATATGCTACGAATTTTGATATTTTGTCAGCATGCGTTTGAAAAGTTTCCTCTAATTACTCGTACTCGTATGTAGTTATTATTTTATTGGCTTGGCGAATGGTTTTGTTTCTGGGCTGCTACGCCAGAGGGTCTGGGTTCTATTCAGTGGTCAACACCGAAAATTAAAAGAAGGCAAATACCAAAGTCGCCGAAACTTCATTAGTTACCATCTGTTTGAAAAAAAATGACAAGACGAATTACATACTCGTAGTTGATAGAGAGGCTAAGATCGGATTGTTACGTCATCAATTTATTTTTGCTTTTATTTCTTTTTCTGACCAATAATAGAACTCGGAGTTTGAAAAAATTCCTAAATATTTGTATTTTTTTATTCACCTAGGGGCATCTACAATAATTTGGTTGATAATAGTGAAAAACGCGAAAAAAAACTTGGAAAGAAGAATTACATTTTGGTTTATGACAATGTCCCACAAAGACCAACTTTCAAAACTCGTATTCGCAACATGTTCGTACAGCCAATTACTTTAAAAGAACTTCTTTTATAAAATGTGAAGTTCAAGATTGATTTGCGTTCATACCTGAACAGAGGATAAGGATGCCAGCATCAAAGACGGTTTTTATGATCTTCTGGAGAAGACATACCATATTCTCAGTACCAACTCCATCTATGACAATACAATGGTGCTAGGGGATCTTAATGCAAGGCTTGGCAAGGAAGCGGGTCATCGAAACACAGCTTGCATAACACCACGTCCAGCCACGGATTTAGGTTTAAAGAATTTGAAATGAGAATAACCTTTGGTAGCCAGTACTGTACGTCTACATTTCAACATGCATAAAGGGACTGATTGATCATATTTCACATTCATATCAACTCGGATCATTACCTTTTTCTTTGAGTACCCTTAAAATGCATGCACGCAGCGCGAGCGAAGGAAAATCAGGGAGGAAAGAAAGAGAGGTACCGATGAAAGTTGGTTTTAAATGTTTGAAGGTTATAATGACTAGGAAATAAAGAGCTAAGCAGAGCATTCCATAAGCGAGAACGAATCAGGATATTTTAGAGTACGTCCGACAGTGGGTTTGAGAGTGTACTGTTGAGCATTCATAGCGAGACGTGTGTTACGGTTAAAAGTTAGAATGCTACTGGCGATTTCTATGCAGCACTGGTGTTGGAAATAGCCATAAAATAGATTGAGATACGAGACATCACGTCGGTGTTCGAGGGTGTCAATTATCTGAATAATAAGGAATTTTTCATTGATGAAAATTAAAAAGCAGGAGACAGAACAGACCATACAAGACAATTTGAATTGGGTGCTCCGAGAGGTAACCTCTAATCCATTGAAGAAGAGAATCGTCGATCCCAAATGCACGCATTTTGGATAAAAGAGCCTGGTGCCAAACTTCGTCAAATGCCTTAGAAATATCAAGTGCAACTATCTTTCGCCAGATTGATTTACACTTTGGTTCTACATGTATCAAATCACCAGTGGACCTGTTGCTAGAAGGTTTCGCTTTCGAGATATTTCATGAGCTGGCGGTTTATCAGCGTTTTCATGATCTTGGAAAGAAGGGATGTAAGTACAATGAGTCTGTAGGAAGAGAGAGAGAAAAGAAATATGCCCGGACGGGCTCTACAAATGCTATATTCCATCTGCTCGGAATGTGCCCTAAAGAGTAGGATTGATGAAGAAGTTTATCCTGTGGTTTTGCCAATGAAGAAGAGCACCTCTTCAGAAGAAAGGGAGATATACCATCTGAACCAGCGGATTTGTGTATATTAAAATCTTTAAGTACTCTTACTACTCGTGTAGCGAAAGTGGATTCGGAAAAAGTCTGGAAGTGTTCAGTTGGTCGCAAGTGTGCAGCAAGCAGATTGGCCTTGTCCGAAGAGCTGACAGCTGGAATGTCATTGAGCGTTGGGATGGGGAATGAGGCAGAATTTCCAATGTTTTTGACGAACGACCAACAATTTTTACTACCTTTGGACAGTACCGCTTAAATTCTGCCTACCAAATCTCCCAGCATCTTCCCCAGGCGCAGCCAGTGGAAAGCAGTTTTGGCAGATGGAGTTCGACCAATCTTTTCATGCTCTTCAACAAGAAGAAGCCAGACTTATTGGTCTGAAGCTCTTGGCGAGCGCGTAGTTCTCTTTTCCGATTTTTGAGAATAAAGGCTACTCCAACTGTTTGCAAGGGTTTCACTATTATGCCAGTGGCAAGCTAGCAGTGAAGATTCTCTTCAAAGCTACCAGCAACTGGTCTATACCTTTTTGTAACATAGCTGGGTAGATGAGCATATCATCGGCAGCAACAGCTTCTTTAATGGCCTCATCTGTCACCACAACTGATGAAGTAAATATACCATCTATGGCGCGTTGCATTATTCAGCTCACTGGCAGCTTTGTTCATAGGAGCTGGTTTAGAGCCGGTTGTGATTAGTTACCTGGGAAGTGAGTCTCAAGTATTAGACGGAGTCTCTCTACTTTCGACTCAGTATAGATGCCATCAGAATTTCTGAGTGATTCCAGTCTTGTTAATTTTTCTCTTTTGAGGACTTTGGTTAGCTTACTGGCTTCTCCGACAGTTTGAATCTTTTCAAGAACAAGTTTCTTATATTCTGTTTGCTTCGATTTGTAAAAATTCCAGTCTTCCTCCAAATTAGTCTTATGTGACCTGTTTAGAAGTTTTCTGGTTTCTTTGCATTCCACCAAGAAACGGGTAATCTACAGGATTGCTTTCTATCTGGACATGTCAGTTCAAAACACTTGGTGAGCGTACCGTTCAGGTTCTGAATAGCCTCCTCTAGCTTAGGCTTGGAGGAGGGCTTCTCAGGGATCTTGGCTTGCTTTAGGACTGCTGCGCATACAAGTAATGGTTCCATTGACAGCACAACCGCATAAGATATAATTCGCAAAGTATTCACATAGGCCAAATGAATACTCAGGGACATCTTTAAGAAATCTGCTGCCTTCTGCTGTCTTCTGCTGTATATTGGCAGGAACAACTATAATTTCTCACTAGTGCCTTAACGGGCACTACGTTAACCACGTAAATGTTAAACTCTACCGATTACTTACTTCTTTACTTAAATGCCGCCATAGTCCAGGATAGATCTTGGCCACAACGAATAAGTCTCCCTAGTTAGCTATCAGTTGAGCAATCCAAAATGGTTGATGTCCTTTTCCAGTTGGACCTACTCACACTTAAGGTAATGTCAACCTCTTCCGCGTTGTCAAGCGGTCAGTGCTATATAAAAATGACTAAGGACATCTTCACCTATGCATCTGAGGTCATAGAGCATGAATATAGCCTTAGTGTTTCTTAACAAGGCCTTATTACTCAAGTGACTTTTTAGGTCAACGAAACAGCAGCGCAGCGATTGGCAATTTCGGTTTACTTCTGAGGATGTCTTATTATCAGAGTTACAATACTAGTGGAGCCGAGGTAGAAAACGTTCTTAACTACATCAAAGTAATAACTGTCTATTGTGATGCTCTATCTAGTTCGTCGATAATGTGCGTCCTTTGCTGCTAAAAGTATTTACATCATTTTGCCCTGCCCTGTGTCATCAGAGTATGCAAGCAGTTGTACAGACTTGTATCACATGTGTGGTATGAATATATCTTGTAATGCTAAAAACTGATCATCTGTTCCGTTCCACAGTTTTATATCTAGTATTTCTGATGGAATAATCCTGTTTCTGTATGACAGTTTCCTTTATTTGAGTGAAAAGTGATATGTGTATATATGGTATCTTCACATTATCTGTATTTACATGGGATATTCAAAGTATTATTAATGCGCATTTTGTGGTATAGTGTTTTAAAATTTTTTAATGTCTGACTTCGTTCAGCTAATAGATTTTGATTACCCTATTCATCAAAATCGTGCTTGACTCAGCATAAATAGAAGAACTGCGTATATGTCGAAAGAACTACTCGTAACACTATCCAAAAAAAAAAGCCAAAAATAACAGATTACCTATATAAGATAAACAAAAAACAAATTCATCAAAAATCACTTAAATCATCAGAATTAAATCTCAACTGAGATAATAATTATCAACCATCAGCTCATTGTGTACACTAAATCTAAAGAAATTAGCGTCATACTGGCGGCAAGCACCAGCTTAGATGGATACTATATAGTATAAGCCGGATCCAGCCAGTCGGTATCTGTGTACGGCTGAAAATGTATACCCTCTTCACATTGCATGTCAAACGCCATAAGGTGTAACATTTGTTCTCCCATCCATGATATTTTTATAAACCCTTAATTGATATAATGTAATGAGACATCTGAGACTATTTAAACAGATTTGAATACAGGGAAGTAACAAGTATTTAAATATTTCTATGAACGAGTGCTTGTACTTTATTAATTTCCACTGACAGATACATTTTGACGAGAATTCTTATTTTAAGGGTGAAACCGGCATGATAAATGACTAGACCACCTAATCCGAGTGATAAATTGCAAGCAATACCAATTGTATTTTTTTTAAATTTTAACTACAGTATAATTATGCATGAAGAAAAAATTCAATTTTTGTATGTAATAATCGCATAAGTATGGGTTATTTATTATAAAGTAGGAAAAACATTTTAATTATACAAACAACCTTGAAAGTTTGATATCGCGTTAAGTCGAAACGCAACTGGTTTGCCACTCTAATCTTATTCGAATGCTAAGTTATATTTTCGAATGCTGTCGGTTAATTATACGGGTACTCATTAATCGAACTAAAATGCAGTGAATAATTTCATTTAAGTTGTATACTTCAGTTGTTTTTCTGTGACAAATTAAGCAGCTTATTCATTAGTATAAAAGTCTTTCTCTAGAACCGAAAATGTTTATTACATGCCGCATACTTTCAAAGTCATAAAGGATTGATTCTTGCTGGCGACAAAAGGTCCGTCAGTCAAAACAATAGTCTGGAATTAAATGTTTGCATTCTGCACGGCATTCCATAAGCGAGATGTAAGGCGTAAGAAGGAATGACGATGTTTCAGAGTGGGCCCGTAGGTGGGATTAACCATTCACAGTGCAACAGGTGTTACGATTAAAGGTTTGTCTACCAACAGTTTCGATTGAGTATTGATGGTGGAAATAGTGTTAAAACAACGCCAGGCAAAAAGCATTATCTCGGTCTGGAAGGTTGCCAATTGACTGAGCAATATTGGCGGGACTTATAAGCTATATTGATCGGTTTGAATTCTATCTAGGAAGTGCAGAGATGGTCTGACTAGATGTGGTTGAATATGTTAAGCCCTTTATACAGGGTTTTCCATTAGATGAGTCCCACTTTGTTTTTTAATAAAGAGGCGTATGTTGATGCCATTAAATTGTGAAAGATGACATAATTCAAACAAATATCCTCAGTGGAACTGCTTACATTACTGGATGCACTGGAAAATTTGGCCGATATTCGAGCAATTTCACATTTCAAATCGAATACTCGCACGAGCGGGGTGTACAAATAACAGGGCCATTTCTGGCGATTTGACGGTCACCGAACTACGTCTTCAATAAGCCAATAGTGGTACTCGCTGTCCGCCCATTGAAACCACATATCTTTCAAACTATCCAGTTCAAATTTATCACAAAAAAAAAATATTGGTTCGCATTGACCCATAATGGTCTTCATTAACTGCGAAGTATAGACACCTCCGGCATGAAAACGGCACCAAACAGTCAACTGCTTCGTATACGTATGCTGCTGGAATACCCCTGGCTGGTCAATTGATCAAATGTAATTTTTCGGTAAAAATCCGGATGTTCTTCCATCTTCAAGGGAGACCGATCAGCGAAAATTCGACGTCCACGATGGTCATTTGTATTTGGCTCTTGGATCATTACGATGGTATACAGACATATAGACATAGGGTTGCCAGAAATATTTTGCTCTCTCGTAGGACAAATGGCTATATTATGTTATAAAGGGTGTCCCACCCTTTTGATGGAAAACACAGATTTTTAAGTAAGAATTTAATTTGTTGTTCATTCATAAAGTATACGAGGGATGTCTGAAAAGTTTCCGATCGCAACGGTACTCGTCGATAAAAGCTAGTGAATGCTAGTTGTGCATCTTTTGACAGTTACTTACCGAAGTTTCAGTCATTTTCGACACGCAGTTTTTAGTCAATGTGAGTGTGTTTTGTGAAAATGGAAAAAATTGAGAATCGAACTGTTATTAAATTCTTGTTTTTGAAACGCAATACGCCTACGCAAATCAAAAATTAGTTGGACTCTGCTTATGGGGACCCTGCACCATCATTTACCACAGTGAAATTTTGGGCAGCTGAATTTAAACGTGACAGTAAGAGCTTGGGAGATGATGAACGTTCGGGACGTCCAAAAATTGCAACCACTGACGATAGCATTGTTAAAGTTTACCAAATGGTGTTAGACGACCGCCGAATTAAAGTGACAGAGATAGTAGAGGTTATGAAAATGTCCAAAGAACGTGTTTGTTACATATTAAATCAAGATTTAGGCCTGAGAAAGCTGTCCGCGCGTTGGGTGCCGCGTTTGCTGACGTTAGACCAAAAAGGTGTTCGAATGATCTTTTCCAACGCTTTGTTGGCGCAGTTTAGGCGCAATAAATCCGACTTTTGGTACTGTAGATGAAACTTGGATAAACCATTATACGCCCGAAATAAAAATTCAGTCAAAACAGTGGACTGCAAAGGGCGAGCCGGCTCCAAAAAAACCAAAAACTGTTTTTTCGGCTGGGAAAGTGATGGCGACTGTTTTTTGGGATAGTAAAGGAGTTATCTTAATCGATTATCTTCAAAAAGGAAAAACCATTACAGGAGCATACTACGCATCATTACTTTCCAAGCTGAAGGCAAAAATTCCGGAAAAACGGCCACATTTGTAGAAAAAGAAAATCCTGTTTCACCAAGACAACGCACCGTCTCACACCTCAGCGGTTGCCATGGCGAAAATCCATGAATTACGGTTTAAACTGCTTGATCATCCGCGTTATTCACTGGATCTAGTCCCAAGCGACTTCTTTTTGTTTCCTCATGTAAAAACTGCGCTCGGGGGACAGAGATTTTCGTCAAATGAGGAGGCAATCACCTTCGTGAACAATTATTTTGAGAAAAAATGTCTTGTATCATTGTTCGGAAACTTTTCAGACAACCCTCGTAGCTACAACAGAAAAGAGCATAGTGTTCCTGTTGGTGGATCAGTCAACGCACGACGACTTCACAAGTTGAAAGACGAGAAGTTACCTTGACTTCACCCATGCACTTGTGGACATTTCATTTCACATTGCAACACGAAGCATGTAACAGAAACGAATAATCGTCTCCCACAACTTAAACTACCAAACTGCCGATGCAACCAAAAATCCTTGCACTCGCTATAAGCACCATACGATGATACGAAGGTGTAAAGTAAGATAAGTTAAACTTTAGGTTTGGTGCTGTTTTTGGAGGAATCGAATAAAGATCGATTTTGTAATAGTTGAGGAAAAGTACGCTTTTTATTTAAACGATCGATTGGTTGTTCGGCACGGGCTCAAGCCCGTGGGTATTTTTTTTGGATGTTGCGGTACGAACATCTTTAACTGGCTTCCCAATTATGTATAATGTTTAACATACCCTGGCATTCCCGTTCTATGTACATCCGCAGAGCAGAGAAGAGAACGAATATGAAAAGCATAGAGTACAGTCATCAACAAGAAATAGGATTAGAAGCAGCGGACAAGTGATCATTAATGAAAACAAAGTCAAGTGTCGTAGAGAGAACGGAGTCCTGAGGCTGTCCATACCAGACTTCAAATCGTTCAAAACAACTTAAATTGAACATTCTTGAAGATATTTTACACTCTATTCGAGAAGATATTCATCGATCCCAAACGCGCACATTTTTGACAAAGACCCTGAAGTCCAACTCTTCAAATGTCTTGGCAAGAACTATCTTTCTTTGTGTCCCATTTGGCTAACTTTTCGATTAGGTACGTCACCTGTGAACATTTTGAAAACGTCTCCAAATATTCGATGACGTTGAAGAGGAGGATCGTTGGACGTAGGTCTAGGAGGTGGAAAAAATTTGAATTTAAAGGTTGTTCGAGCTGGACAAATTATATTTTCCAGTTACTGGCAAATGGTCCCAAAGAGGAAGGTTGATGAAATTGAAGATGGGGAAATATCGTGGACATTAGACAAGGAAAGGCATGAAAGTGGTTCGACTCGAGGATAGACGAAATCATGTCACATTCTGCAGGTATTTTGCTGGCTACAAAGTATTATCGATATCCAAAGAGCCGACGGCTGGATATTACAAAAATATCCTCTCGAGAATATGGGTATGATGTATACCAACCATGCCTGGAATAAGAAATGAAGTATTATTCAGTTACTCTCAATAAAGAATTTCAGCAACAGCTCCATTTGACAGCTTCCTCCATTAGTCCCCTCCAGCTGCGCAAACAGTGATTCTACAAACCCGTTCTACCTCGTATGCCACCTAAGGGAATTACGTCCTTTATCGCAATGCGCCTTTGGTATTTATTCGATTGCTTTCTTGGCTGAAGTGCTGATGTTCTGGCTCAGTTATTGTCTCGGGACTGACCTTACAGCTCATGCATACAGTTATGGATACATGAACAACCAATGGTAAGGTAATCCAATCCGCTTTTGATTACTCCATGGCATTGTAAGGACCCACAAAAATAAGTGTTTCCTCAATTGTTTGTGAGTGAAACTAATTTTCCAGTTGCGTTCTTAGTCTTAGGTGACAAAGATTGGTAAGATTTATTTTCACTTTATGTTTTATATAGTAGTACGTCGATAATGCGAATTTCTCCAAAATGTGAACCAGCAAAATTCTACATTATCCCCTCTGTAATTAGAGCTCTGCAAATATTCGGACTCTGTAATGCAAACTTTCTTCTGCAGAAGGGTTTGAAGACATGGTTCTTTAAGTTTTCAGCCAGCTGCCGGCTACACGCATCCATTCAATGTTCTCATGTAGTTTGTCAGTCCCGTGGTTATCTTTAGACAGTGAATTGCATGGCCTGTGTCTTCGGTATTTTTTTTTAATTCCACTGTCTCGGAATCGCACCTTTTTGTTTATAAAAGAAAGTGTCAAATTTTAAGCGAACTGAATTCTGAGTATCCTGGATTCACAACAGCTGAAAAATATGGCTTATCAAGCTCCTACAATTACAGCAATAAAAACAAATTCCACCAAGCTTTTGGATCATTTAAAACAAACCGAATCTGGTCCAGGTAATATGCTTCGGAAATCCGAAATGCCCAAAATGGAAAAAACATTGTTCGAGGGGCTAAAAAAGCAAAGACAGAACCACATTCCAGTTTCAACCACTTCAATTTGCAATTCAAAAAAACTATAAATTTCAAGGCTAGTCATGGTTGGGTTCTCAAGTTTAAGCAAAGACGAAAAGATGTCATGCAATAAAAGTGCAATTGAACAGTTTCTTGGAAAAGTTCCATGGGACAAGAACTTTTTTCTAACACCACATCAAGTCTACAATGCAGATAAAACGGGCCTGTTTGGGAAGCATCTTCTTAACAAAACTCTCGTTTTGCCCACACAATCTACAGAACCCGAAAGGAAAACTAGTAAGGAACGGATAACGTTTTTGGTCGTCACTGGAACGCATAAGCTTACTCCATTAGTTATTGGGAAGTCTAATGCCCTAGAGCTTCTGCGGTTTTCAAGGTTTCACTGGTTTATAGATCCAGCAAGAACGCTTCAATGACGAGTGGTAAGAAGCACCTTATTTGACCTTTCACATTTCTTTCTTAAGCACTGCCGTTTTTTTCTTTTTTACGCTTTTTCATGTTAACGGATTTCTAAGTAAAAATAATTTTCCAAACAAGTATTGTTGCTCCTTGATAATGCTACTTGTCACTGTAATAAAGAAAAACTGACTAGCTCTGATGGAGACATAACAGTCATGTTCTTCCCACCACACCTTACTGCTTTGATCCAACACAACAACAATTTAGTCAAGGCTAATTACAAAAAGCGATTGTTAACTGAAATTATATAAACGGCAGGTGAAGACGCAGCGGTCGGGATAAAAAAGTTAATTTTGGGACCAGCTCTTCGTTTCCTCTATCGCTAAGTGCTTCAAAAATGCCAAAAGAAGAAAACCAGGGAGAAGAAAATTTAAGTCCACTAAACCAATTACGAATGCAACAGCCGACTCAACAGCCGACTCAACAGCCTGACCTCCTTGCAATGGTAGATAGAAAACACACCATTTTACTAAAAGAAGCTAGACACTATATCATCATAGAAGGTACTGAACCCGAACCGACTAAGAACATTTCGGAGGATGAAAGCAACGAAATCGCTACAATGTAAAGGATGTTTTTTTAGAGGTATACAAATTCAATATAAAATAAAACACTTGAGGCTAACGTTAATGTATATGATATTAACTTCAGTTAGTGGATAATTTTATGCGATTTGTATTTAGATATAATATCGGGCATATGCGCACTACGGCTAGCTCGAATGAAGCGCAATCGTGAAGTGGAATTTTCGACAACTTTATCGAGTATATCAGCCGGCGAATGTTGACTTCCAAATCGTCCAACGTTTCTGGTTTATCGGCATAGACTTGTGACTTCACATATCTCCAAAGAAAATAATCTTAAAAGTGTGAGGTCACGCTCAGCAAATCTTTCCGCAATAGATTGATGTTGAAACCAAAGCTCTTTCTCCTCAATGCCATTCAACTGAGAAACGAAGAAGTCAGAAATCATGTTTCCATAACGCTCTCCATAGACAGAAGGACGTAAGGCAAATTTTAAGAACTTATTTTGCACGTTTTCGTTTCTACGTATATATGTAACAGTGAAAGAACCCCAGACAACAAGAGCATACCATACTCCATAACAGTGTAAGGATCTTTAAAATCAGAGGAGTTCCTTTTAGCAAACCCTAAAAGAGATTTCCCTTTGGTAACTATGGGATGAATATGCAAATGAAAAGTTAACTTGCAATCAAAAATTGCACCAAGGTCTTTAATATCATATGCTGCTCTTATCTGAAAACCATTTAATAGATAATGTGTAACAGTGTGATGCAGAGTTCTATTATAGCTCATGCAAGCACACTTGTCTATATTTAACCTTAAGCCTTTAATTCGCACCACTGAATGGTCACATCAAGCTATTTATCGGTCCAATATTTTACAAAACTTGAACCTATTGAACCTATTTTATAATTATTTTTTTTTTGGTATAATAAATGAATATTTTAAATTAAACAAAAAGTTCCAGTAGTGTGAACCCCCTAAAAACTGAAAAGGCCTTGTTCTAATTAGTTCACATTATCGAGGTACCGCTGTATAGTTATAGCTTTTCGTTTGATGTGCAAATGTACTGTTTGCATCATTAGTATTGGTGCCGATTTGGTAATAGTTTGTTTTTTTAAATATTTTGGCAGTAAGAGTTCTGTCCACCTTACTGGTCTTTAGTTGGAAATCATCTCATAAGCGTCTTGAACAGGGGGGTGGAATTTGTGTCCTTCGCAGACCACATGGAATAACCCATTCAATAAATCATATCAAATGATTTTCTACGTCGACTGTCACTTTGCAGTATACTGCTACATTACCACTCTTATCTCTGCAGTCTTGTGGTCTGTGTCCTTGACGTGTTCATTTTACTTTATATCAAAATGTGCAATCATCATGAAGGGGTAGTCAGGTGTAAGCCCTCTTTATATCGGGTGCAACTGTTGGCCTTCTGACAATGTCTTCACTACTCAATGGTTCTTGATTCTCGCAGCTATGTTAGCTCAGAGTGAGCTTTGAAAAGGCTCTGGAATTCTTCCTTTCTCTTGCCGCCGAATTTCGTCTTCTGACATCATATAAGGCATATCAAGTCTAGCCACCGAATTTAGATTTAATACTAGTTCCCTTCACATGACTAACAAGACAAAATTTTTTGCTATTTCCCTTCCGCTGTTCCAGTGTTGTTTTGAAAATTTAGAAATTCTTTACGATGCTAAGTTTGCGAGCAGTTATACTGCTGTTGTTTCCGCTGTGACTAAGCGTCACCTTAGGAATACATCAAGTTTTCACTCAATCCATAAAAATTCCACCCTATAATTACCGTTCCGTTGATTAAACTTTCATTACACAAAAAATGCTACAAGCACTTCGTAGAATTGCTTCAACGTTGCTACGCGTCTAAATTTACTATAGACGCTTTCAAACACCGCAATAAATCAAAATCGGCAAATGTAGCCGTTAAAGTCAAACCACATCTTTCTAGGTGATGATAATTTTTAAACTTGCATGATTTATAGGGCACTACTTTGGTTAGCACGGGGCACTGCGTTTTGCTTGGTTTTCTCAGTTAAGAAACTTGAATATCAATCGCTTTTAATTACGCATGCTAAAACACCCTGTAAACGTACTACAAGCACCGATTATCTGTAAAGCTGCACAAAACTAGCGATAGCGAGTTGCCGTTGAATGATTGCATTCAAAATCGAATTGCGTACAAGATCAAGGTAAGTGCGCACGAGTCTCGCAATGCAGCTTACACGTTACATAAGGCAAGTTGCAGGAAACTGGAACAGCCTGCTTTGGAAAGTTTCGAATTTAAAATAGATTGCAACTGCGAACTGCAATTGGGTTTGCTCATTTTGTTTTATTGTGTTTTGTTTAGTTTTTTTTAAAATAGTTATTCCTCTAATCAGGGACATTAGTGAGCAATTGGAGTGGATGTTCGTTGATGCCTCAAGCAGTTTAAAGTACGCATAGAAATTGGTGCCTTTGTTTGGCACTATAAGGTGCTAAAGCTACTACGACGAATTGGAGCACGCACTTGATTGAGTATCAAATTCGTTTAGTCGTCTTTAAATGTGGAAATAGCATTTAGTTTTCCAATTAACAGCATCCATAAAAACGCGATCGTCCCAATTGATTTATTAGTCTTGCGTAGTTATGTTCACGCATATATTTGTGTATCTATGTCGATACCTAGGTATTGTACATGCCAGTCAATTGAAGATGATTACTCGTACACTCAATAGCTTTAATGGGGTTTAGATAGTTTTTACAAAAATTCAAGCTTTATTACCCCACTTTTGGGTTCAAATGACCCAGCTTAAATAGATTTATAGCTGTGTACGAGTAATTGTAGTGGAAATAAGTGATTTCTGTTTTGAGCCTCGAGATTAAATGAATACAAATAGATTGCTTGGGTAGCAACTGCGTTTGGACTTTAGACTTCATTTACAATGACAAATTTTTCCAATAATAAAATAATGTTAAATAATTTCCACGTTTTTTCAGGGTTCTTTGCCTATTTTTCTACTTAAAAGTCAACTCGAATTTTTTTATTGAATTTCCTCAGATTGATAAATCCAATTTTACCTTTTATTTACTACTTCTCAGTTGCTATTGCTTATCTATGTAAAGTATATCTAAAATATAAAACACCATCTACAATACTAATTTTTCATATTTTTTGGAAATCGAGATACTTTTTCAGTCACCTTAAATTGAAAGAAAAACTTAATTTTATCATACATAGTATTAGTAATTGCTTTTCTTTAAGAAACTGGATAGCGACGTCAACCGAGAGGGGGCCCAGTGCTGTAACTATGCCCATACATCAATAGCATTTATTTGACCTTCTCGGAATAGGCTCGGAGTACTGGTCTCGTCCAAACTAGCTAGCCAAACCTTATAAGCCACAATGTTGAGCTAGAAAAATAACAACACTGTCTATTCTGAAATGACTAAACATGAGAAGGTTGACACCGAAGGTGTTAGCAATCAGCATACCGAATTCCTTAACTGTTTTAACGTATTTTGAGTTGCGGCCAACAAAAATAGTTCAGAACAGTCACTCGCTTCGAAGATATGAGTGCTGCCTCAGAATATTCGGCCTTTTTACCAAATAAATTTCAAAAACCCTCCAAGTTGGGGATTCTGTGTGGGATTAGGTAACTATTGTACAATACCTGGTCATGTAGCCACGTAAAAATTTACAGTGGATAAGAGCGGATTTTCTCTTGGTGCAAATGCGAAGCACTTCCTAGTTGCAGCAAAGATACATCAATGGACATCTCGGACGCCACAACAGTATTCTGAGAAGATTAAAGGTTAACATTGTAAACTGCATTAAATGTTGATCATTCGCAGCGATGCTAAAAAAAAGCGGTCAGAAATCGTGCAGTAGATGCTAGGGTTTCAATCGGCCATGAAACTCAACCTCCGATGTGTTACAATTCATTACTTCCGCACGGACTTCCGTGACGTGCTTCTGCATGTCGCAACCAGTACATTATTCTCTAATTCTCAGTATTTCCAATAGTTGCCGTTTTAACATGGATAATACAATTTTATCTCCCGCCGCCTGTGAGGTACGAAGTATAATTCGTTTTTTGCAAGCCGAAGGAAATGGCACAGCTCAAAATCATCGTCGGTTGTGTGTTGTTTACGGCAATACAGTGCTGAGTGATGGTTCGGTACGTGGTTGGTGTAGACAACTTAAAAACGGACGTACAGATGTGCATAATGAAGGAGGCCAAGGGCGCAAATCGATCATGAATCAAGACGTGGTTCACCAAGTTGACCAATTTGTTCGAGACAACAGGCGTGTTACGATTTCAGATCTTGCGACAAGATTTTCCGCAATTTCTCGAACTACTCTATACAGAATCTTGTCTGCAAACTTGGGTTACCACAAGTTCTGTGCCCGTTGGGTCCCAAAACAGCTCACAGATGTCCACTAGACCCAACGTGTCAATTCAGGAAAAGCATTTCTCGAACGTTTAGAAGGAAGGAGATGCGACTTGGATCCAGTATGTAAACTTATGTAGAAAGCAAAGAACAGTTAAAGCAATGGATGCACACTCATTCCCCAACGAAGCCAAAAAAATTCAAACAAACTTTTCCCTATCGAAAAATGATGGCCACAGTTTTTTGGGACAGTAAAGACATATTGTTGACCGAGTTTATGGAACCTGGAAACACAATAAAAGCAGCGGTTTACTGTGAAACTCTACGTAAGTTGAGAAGAGCAATCCAGAACAAAAGACGAGAAATGCTTACCAAAGGTGTGGTGCTTCTGCATGACAACGCACGACCACATACTGCTGCACGCACAAAAACTTTAGTGGTGGAGTTCAGTTGGGATATTTTTGATAACCCTCCCTACAGTCCTGATTTGGCACCAAGCGATTATCACCTTTTTCCCAAATTGAAATCATCCATTGCATCTCAACATTTTGGAAGTAATGAGGAACTTATGAACGGTGTGAATCAATGCCTCAACGCACTGGCGGTGCCATTTTTTAAGGAGGGTATACTATACAAAAGCTAGTCCCACGTTACCAAAAATGTAGAGATTTAAACGGAGACTATATAGAAAAATAATTTAGATGTTAATAAAACTATTTTGTGCAAAAAATTAATGTTTTTGGTTTTTTTTAAAAATATTTTTCACTTCGGAGGTTGATTTTGGAATAGCCCTTGTATATGAACAAATCTTCATCTTTAAGACGTCGCTACATAGAACAACGTGAACGGCTCTAGCGCTCTACGAGCAAAGGCTGAAGGAACGATATCGGATTCTCCGAAGAAAATAGAAATGGTATAAGCAGCGAGCGATGGGGAAAATATGTAGGTAGCCTTAAAATCTAATGATTGTTGGAGGAATAAGCGTGCTTCGAAAGTCGGAATTCCTTATTAATGACGAAACCCATACAGTAGATTGAAACTGCTATAGGGAACGCATGCTTTCAGTTTATGTACAATGTTGTAAAAATCAGCAACCATATTAATGTAAGATGGACCAATATACCATACCACAAATGGAAGCATTACGACTGCAAAACTTAAATCCAATAGAGAATCTTTGGTCTATGATTCAACAGTCAGCTTTGAAGGATCCAAAGCCAGGAAATAGAGCCCAATTAATTTCAAGAGTTAGACAGAAATGGATCTCTATAATGGACGAAAATTCATTGAATGTCACTTAAAGGACGTGAAGCTCACAAAATATTAAATTACGATTTTCATAAGTTTAAATAAAATAATAATTCATTATTATTTATCGAACTAACTCCTCCTGACTTGTATAACACCGAATGACCACCTTTTTTTCAAAATACAATATACCACCTTGATCAAAAAGTTCCCACAACACACCACCGTGTGGCACTCCCATTGTTTTTTTTTTTGTTAAGTTGGCAAATCTGTTGTTGACATTCCCTCGAAATCTTAGCATCATGGCTTGATATTTGCAAAAGTTACGTAGCCAAGAGTACATCTATCCATGTGTGTGTTGACGATTTTTTACAATTTTAGAAATGGATTTAAATTTGCAACAACGAACTTGTATTAAATTTTGCGTAAAAAACGGATTTAATAGTGTGCGAACATTAGAAATGTTGGAAAAGTGTTTCGGCAACGATTCTCTAAAGAAAACGGTCGTTTACCAGTGGCACGAGCGGTTCAAAAGTGGTCGTGAATCAATCGAAGATGATGAACGCAGTGGCAGACCATTGACATCGAAAACCAACGAAAACATTGATGAAGTAGAATAAATGTTGGTCAATAACCGCAAATTAACCATCAGAGAGATAACGGAGGACTTGAACATAGCCTATGGTGCCAAAAGACCTCAATTTCATGCAAAAAAGAAACCGTGTTAAGCCGCAAAAGAGATGATTTGCGAGGCTGAATCCGATCCCACATTCATCAAAAGGATCATTACTGGAAACGAGACGTGGGTTAATGAGTACGATACGTAATCAAGACATCAGGTAAGTGAACGGCGTTCACCAAATGAGCCGAGACCAAAAAAACCACGTCGTTTCCAGTCAAAAAAGAAGGCAATGCTCACGGTTTTATGGATTACAACGGTGTAGTGCATTATGATTTTTTGCCAGAAGGCCAGACAGTAAACAAAGAGTATTATTTGGGCGTTATGAGACGTTTGCGTGAAGCAATTCGCCGAAATAGACCAGAATTGTGGGCAGAAATACTATCCAACAGCCACCGAATTCACCTGATTTCGCCCTCTGTGGCTTCTTTCTGTTCAATCGAGTTAAAAAACCAATACGGGGAACGCGTTTCAGCAGCCGAGCAGGAAGCACTGATGGACATACCGAAAACCGAATATAAAAAGTGTTTCGAGGATTGGATCAAGCGCTGGCATAAGTGTGTTGCAGTCGATGATAATTACTTTGGAGGGGACAATGTAGATTTAGATGAATAAACTTGTATTTCTAGTTTTGTGAATAAATTCCTGGAACTTACAATACCTGTCCTATATCGCAGCTAATTTCCTTTTTGAGCAGAACTTTTTTTTAAGAATAACTCCGATCTCAGAGGATCTTTTCTGTCGTCACCTTATGTTTCCTGCCTACTAGCTAAATTCTAGTTCGTGAATACAACATACGATTATCTGATTCATAGGGTCTGAGATAGCCACAGCGTATGTTGGGCTATTTCGGTGCCTTAAAGACAAGATCTTGGCCTTATTTTATTGGTTCCCAAATGGCTTTCGTTTTATTGAATCTACCCCTCTATTATCATTTGGTGGAAGTCCATAATGGTATGATATAGGAAACAAACATTATCACCACCAAAGTGCATTCAATTCCTCCCTTTTTGATCGATAGAGTAGCGCGTAGTACAGCGTTTAGCGCAAATTACATATATTGATCCTATGTAACAATGTTTATGTTGCTCAAAGATGCCTGATGCACTTTTGGCGGCGCCGTAATATTTATTAGAAATGGTTTACGATTTAAAAGACCATCCAGCCATGTAGTGCGTTAGTTCCAAGTGCTGGAAGCATAAATCTTGTACATCCCAATCCGTGATGGAAAGCGGTTTTATTGTGTATGGTTACTGCCCCTGCACCTGATTTATTGATTTATTTATTTCAGAGTTGAAAATACTTCTTCGATTTTTCAGGCAGCATTTTTTAGAGATTGGGGAAATGATACCCTAAACACTAGAAGGAACATGCATTCCGAATACGAAATAAGTACGTGGAAATACAAGACTGCAGTTTGTGTAATTGTGAAATTTCAATTAATGCTCGATTCATTTCTCGGAGAACGCCGCCGTGATCTTCTTCGTTTGACAGCATCCACTTCGAGCCTTATGCTCGAAATATTCCTTGCAGATAAGTCTAACAAACAAATTGAACATCTGAGTGGGGTTTTCTTCAAAGAACTCGATGAATACTCGATGAGGATCTGCCACATGAGGATCAAGATCGATTATCCACTAGTCGAGAAAACATGTCAGTGATGCTGAATTCTGTGATACGGCTGAAGCGCCTGCTTGAACAGCATTCACAGTTCTGACACAGCCGTGGACTTTAGTGAAATGTTGAATGTCTTACAAACCATCGATAGCTCAAGCAGTTTTGGGACACTACATATCATTTAACTATCGCAACAAGTGTCAATTCAAGAGCCATAACTTCGGCGAAAAGCTCTGCAACATTGAGTTGTGCGATAACTAGGGAAATAAACTTATAACTGGATAGTACAAAATTAACTACACATTGTGATCACGTCGGAATATGTATCATTTCCGATCACCAACGAATGTTTTCAAAAATGCTCAATATGAACAAACAAAAAAGAAAAGGCGTGATACGCGGAAGTGCGGTTGAAGATATCGAAGCTCTACACAAAAAAGAAGTGGCCCAAAGCGGATTTATCGGAACCCTTAGAAGGAAAATTGCATTCAGCTTGCTATGCATACTTCTCATAGGAACAGCAAATCTTGAATACTGTAACAGCCAACAGTTATCAAAGGCAGAAATGTTTATCAATGATTTTTAATTTTTATTTTATTTTTTAACTGCATCCTTTCTAATAATACTTAACGTAAAAAAAAAATAAAAAAATGTTTTGTACACTAGTTTCGAGGCAAGAGGTCCAAACGATCTGCGAATCATTGAAAAGTAAGAAATCAGTGGGAACCGGTAAGACCCCAAACATTGTGCTTCGAAATCTCAAACGATGAACATCTCATTGTTCTAATTGTTAATTAAAACAGTGATGTTGCATCCAGTTCCCGAAAGGAATAAAAAAAAATTCAATCCAGTGGAACAAGAGCAAGATATAAGGCACGGGCGGCTAATTGATTGACTTGGGGGAGACTTCCGATACCATGTGGCTAAAGGAACTCCTCGTTAGACTAAACAGACTAAGAATAAGTAAACCACTGTTGCACATTGTTAGTTTCATGCCCAACAGCAAACGCTGTTGGACACAGAGTTCATAATATTTTACCCTAATGAGGTCTCCAACAACAGGGACAACCTAATAAAAGTTGACAATATCCTCATTAAACGAACTCGAAGACGCAAAGCAAGAGCAATGATTTCGAGGAAGAATTTAATATCCTGGACGTTTAAATTCTGTTTTTTCTGTGGGAACAGAAAGTTCCTCCTTACTTTTCCTTTTAAGCGAATCTTTCAGTCTTTCAAAGAAAGATGAGTAAGCGCTTCCGTGATAAAGTGCCTACAGTACTAGCACACACTACGTCAGTGCCGAGTACCCGCCGCCTGATACGAAAGTAAGCCGGACATTCACAGAAGTAGTGCTCCGCAGTGTCGTCATCATATTCACGCAGGATCTTGTATTTCTTTTTTTTTTTTTTTGAAGGAGCTTAACACTCAAGAGGGTATAATTACACTTATGATGCTAAAGTACGTCTTTAGTTTTCTGGAAAATGGAACAGAAAGAGAAAGAAAGATGTTTGGGCTCAGTGGCTATTTCGCTCCATGGCCATGGGTGGCATCCAACATTTAATGGGAAAACTAAATTTTTAGTGTAAATTGACTTGATGTTGTATTTAGGCAACCATCACTTATACCCAGCTCAATTAAGTGCTTAGAAAAAGTTTAGTGCCCCGTGATTTTCCGCTGAGGGACAGCATGACGGCCGCTGCGTTCAACGATCTACCTTCTACCAAGGAACTGGCGATCTGCAGGACTGCTTTCTAGCTGGACATGCCATTTCAAGACACTTTGTGAGGGTACCGTTCAGGTCCCGAACAGCTTCCCCTAGGTATTGTTTTGTCCTTAGCTTAGGAGGAGCTCTGTTGGACTTGTCGTGCTCCTCCATAAGTCGTTTGCAGTCCAGTCTTCGCATCCGTTTTTGAAATCGATGTATGTATCCTACGGTCTGACATGGAGATCTTCGATAGTACTTTTCAGCTGGTAATCTCCTTGGCATGCCTGTTGAATAACGTTAAGCGACTACTTGCTGTCTTACTGTCGTAGAGCCAATATTATTGACAACAACGATGGTATGAAATCCAGGAGATGATTGCCTCACACGTTGTATTTGCTACTGCCCCAAAAAGTATTCTGATCACTAGCATCGCAGAATATCATAGGTCCTGGGTTCACAGAATTCAATGAGTTCGGCTACCACCGTCGGTGGTTCGTGGTAAGAGCGAATCATGGGGAAAATAAGCAAACTCAACGACTAATTTGTGCATTCTCCGTTCGTTTCATAGATTATGTCTGCAGCAGCTAAATCTTGGTTGCAAGTTTTGATGGTGATAGTGAGTTCGACATATTAAGACAAGTTCTCGGTCTTTATGATCGCTCGCCATATAGTGGTATGAAATTCTTAAACACCTTTGGGTTACTATCTCAACGATATGTACTAGGTGGAACAAAAGTCATAAGCCTATCGGAAGATGCTATAATTTTTGTAAATGGCGGCAAATTTCAATTCTTCTTTGACATTTGTGAAATAAACAGATACAGAAATCGCTATGCTCCTAAAGAATAATTCGTCAGTGGTGTTGGCGAAGCGTGAATTTTTGCGCATATTTACCGGTCGTCCAACACCAACTCGGCAAACACTGCGACGTTTAGTCGCACGCCTAGAAGAGTATTGGACAACGCTAGATGCTCTCAGGTCTGACCGGCCCGTTCTGCTAAGAATATCGTAGCTGTGGCTGAAGATGTCGCAGAGGACCCCGGAGTATCGACCAGACGACGTGCCACGCAATTGGTCATCAATCGGCGGTCTTTAGAGAGAATTTTAGTGAGAGACTGTAAGCTGTTCCCTTACAAAGTGCATCAGCTGTTAGCTGTTTTCAGGGCTGAATTTCCGGGTCGCTTAATCCCTCGTTTTGTCGATTCGCACTGGCCACCAAGATCGACTGATTTAACCAGTCTTCCTTTTGTGAGGTTTTTTTAAGTCCTCAGAAGTTCTGGCAAGAGTGATGGAAAGTGCCACAAATCGGGCCCGAATACTCATCAATTCTGGGGGCGGCCACTTAGCCGATTTCATTTTCTCCACTTAATGGAAAACAATTAAAGACATCACATAAACATAATCTAGAAGAAGAACCAAAGTTTTTATTTATAAAAAAAATTACGGCCAAAGAACATTGGGTCACAATTTTTGCGCCAACTTGTATAATGACAATGTGCGCTTCACCGGCTTCTTTCCTCTTTATTCTTATAACAGTGGGCTAATTAGGTGCGAAAAGGAAACATAACTATGGTAGTCGCTCACGGCAGGGTGTGGCATGTCCGCCTCAGTAGGTAGTCGTGGTATGGTAGACTTTGCTCGGCAAGAATTAGAATTTTGGTAGCTTGTTAAGGGGAAAAAAGCTCTTTCGTCGTTTTCTTATTCCTTAGCTTCGATCAGAGCGCGAAGTCGGTATATTTCATTTCAAAATTTTTAAGCCGGCTCTCACGCTGTATGTAGTTAAAATGAAAGTAGTTTTAGGGAAAACAGAAAATAAAAATAATAAGAAAAGGTCAAGTCAAGATAGCCAGGTGTTCGATTATGTAATGAGAGACATAAGAGTGATGAAAATAGAAGGAACTAAACGTAAAGCAAAACCAGCAGCAAAGATAGGTTTTTCCCTAAAAATATTTAATCGATTCAAACGACTGATTTTTATAATGAGTAAAATTTTGAAGATCTTTTACAAAGCATAAAAACTGCTCGAAAGACAAGAAATTGTTTTAACATGACGAAAAGGTATATTTCTGTTGCAAAATTAATGAGATATCAAATATACATATGTGTGTATAATTACAATGTGGATTTAACATAATTATTGAAGAAAAAAGTTAGATTGCTAAAGACCGAGATCAAAGTTGAGTTGGTTAAAAGAAGAAATCAATAATTTTTTTTTTAATAATTTAAGCTATAGTTGTGTATTCGAAAACCAGTTAACAAGATAATTCATAATTTTTCACCGCTTTTTTTAAGCTTACGAGTATACCTAATAAAGTGAATTTTTTTTTTTGTATTTTCAGGTGGCGTGGCAGCGTGTACAAACTAGTGTGGCGCGAACTTGTAGCATATTTATGTTTATATTATTCAATTAACTTAGTCTATAGATTTGTACTTAATGAAACCCAACAAAAGTAAGTATATGGCATTGGCGGTTTGTTGTTAAATTTTGTCCATATCGGTAAAAACTACAAGAAACGATCTGAAAATGGAAACACGTGCTGCATAGATATTAGATACGTACGTATGCAAAATACTCACGCTTTAAGTGTGTGTTTATTTTGCAATTTAAATTATCGCTTCGTATTTTCTGATTGGCATTTTATTTTGCCTTGCCAGAACGTGTTTTCTTTAATCGCTTTTCTAGCTGTTGCGCACTAAAGTGGTTACAAAAGAAACTTCAAATTGAAAACGAGTTTTTTTTGTTGATTTTTTAAATATTCTTTTGGTTTTAATGTCGGTCTTTAAATTTCAGAATATTTGCCAAAATCCGAGTTTACTTCGGTGAACAGAGTGAAAGTATACCAATGTCCTTTGTGCTGGGCTTTTACGTAAGTCTGGTGGTAAAGAGATGGTGGGAGCAATACAGACTATTGCCATGGCCTGATACTCTTGCCCTTTTTATAAGTGCTGCTATTCCTAACTCCAATGGAGGAGTAAGTACAAATATTGTACGACTAGATCTAATTTACTTGAATTTTCTAATTTTTATTTTATTAATTTGATTAATTTGAAGAATGAAACAGGACGACTGATGCGTCGTAATATTATGCGATACATGGTATTGGCTTATGTCATCACCCTGCAGCGAATATCACTTCGTGTGAAAAGACGTTTTCCAACCACTCAGCATCTGGTAGATGCTGGCCTCATGCACGAGAGTGAGATGAAAATCTTCGAGACCATGAACGCCAAGAGTCCTATGTCAAAGTACTGGATGCCACTGGTGTGGGCGACGAATATAATTAACCGTGCACGCAAGGACGGGCTGATCTCATCCGATCACATTGTTCAGACGATACTGATGGAATTATCCGATATAAGAAGAAGGTTGGGCGGATTGATAGGTTACGATACTGTGTGCGTGCCGTTGGTTTATACTCAGGTAAAATGCTATTACATTGCTCATACATTTCATTACTAACCCATTATGTAAGCCAAGTAGTTTATATGTAGATGTATGCATGCACGTACCTTTTACGATGCTTTAACAAAAAAAAAATCGTCATTAATCGTTTCAGGTGGTCACACTGGTATTGTACACATACTTTATAGCCGCTCTTTTGGGTAAGCAGATGCTTCCGAACATGATAAACAAAAGTGGAAGGGAGGACGCTGACTTGTATTTCCCATTATTCACAGTTTTACAGGTGAGTAAAGTATTTTTATTTTATTATTCAGAATTGCTAAACCATCTCTACCTTATGCGTCAGATAGTCCTCCACGAGACTATACAATTTTTGATAGATCATGAATTTTTTAATAGTTTAAATCTGTCCAGTATAGCTTATCACTATTTCTTTTAAGACTCCAATAGGAAGAGGAAGTAGACAACTCGAGTATTAATTAATTTTAAACGCCTGCAAATTCTTATGAATAGAAGAACCGCATTAATTTTTAATTCTTGTTTTGTCTTTTTCCTAACATATTTAATATTTGAAAGAGTTGCAGAGTATTCAATTGTATGAAGCAGTTTGGAATTGACTGGCATAGACAAGCCAATGATTTTGGTAAGAAGACGTGTTTTCGCGCGTTACAATAAGATTGGAACTGTAGGAGCGTATAATTAGTTCTTTTTTGAGATTAAAGAAACAGAGATTGGTAGTAAGATCCACAACCCTTTGTAAATTGCTCCTCATATTAAGCATTTAATTAGGCTAGCATGTTAGTGCCAATAATTCCTTCTTTCCGAACTTCTAGTTGTGAGGTCTTCAAGGATATCACTTTTGGGCTCAATCTGCTGAACTTCGGGAAAAATTTCGGAAACTTGTTTATTTATACAAGCAGGCTACGAACCGTTTTGATGAGGAAGGCCGTACTCTGATTGCTTAGAGCTTGGACAGACCTTCTGTTGAGATCATCAGGACTAGGTACGACGTGCGTCTCTAATTGCACTTTGAAATGGTTCAGTTCGTCTTCTATGGCAAATGGAGCAAATGGCGACTATTTTCTACGAGTACTAAGGACTGAAACGAATAAAATTTGGAAACTTGAAAGTAAAAAAAAAAATATTTTCATAATTCATGTAAATTTTTTTTTTATTTGCTTTAAAACTCTGTTTTTATTAAATTCATTTACAATTACAAAAAATAAAAAAAAATTATTTGGGTTCCCATTCTTTCGTCAACTTCTTTCGAATGTCCTTCATAAGCTTGGTGACAGTTACATCCGTGATCTTTTTGGACGCTCTTTTCCATTTAGCACTAAAATCTGTTACGTCCTTTACACACTGCTCACTTTTCCTCAATTTAACTTTGACCAAAGCCCAATACCTTTCAATGAGACGGCACTTTGGAACATTGGGTGGATTCATGTCTTTTGGGACAAAGTCGACATTTTAGCAACAAGAAAGCTCAACGTCGCATGAGCATAGTGAGCTGAAGCTAAATCTGGCCAAAATAATGTTGAACCCTCGTCTTTATTTAAGAAAGGAATCAACCGTTTTTTAGGCACTCGTTAATGTACATTGTTCCCGTTGTAATAAACGATGAGGTCCTGTGTCCACATTGGCAAATGACCTGCCAAACGAGATATTTTGACCCGAATTTTTTCATCCCAATCGATGTTGTTGATTGCGGAAGAATCTCAGCTTCAAACGAGTTGTAAAATTGCGCACCTGGAAGAGTAGTAAAGTCGGCTTTGACATAAGTTTCGTCGTCCGAAACCAAGCACGCTTTCTTGTTGCCGATCAACTCGTATGGCTTTCGGGCTCGTGTTCTTATGACTTTTTATTTGCTTTTCAGTAACTTTTGGTACTCGTATTTTTTTGTTTTTTTTTCGTATTTTTAGACCGTTACCTTTTTAGATCTTTGTAACATTGTTTGGTTGGTATTACATTTCCGAGCAACATTTCGGTTGCGATGGTACCCACTATTTTCCTGTCCAAATTCGTATCATGTGCTGCACTTTTAGCTCCACTTTTCTGTTTTCGCTTAACTGTCAACGTCTCCAAATATCGTTTAATAACAGAATCCACTCTAGTGCGTGCTATGTTTAAATTTTTTGCGAAGAAATGGTTTGGACGTGAAGTATTTTTGAGGCATTTGTCGATGATCTTTTTACGGCGTTCCTCTTGACTCAGATTTTATAACTAAAATCAATAACAAACTGAAACTAGAGAATATACAGGCTAATTTGGGTATAAAATGGGATTACAATTTTTACGCATTGGAAGTATAGCCCGTATTAAAATTTACAGATTTTATTCGTTTCAGTCCTTATGTATCCGTTGATATCCAGGATATTCACATATATCAACGTATAATACAAAGAGAATACTTATTAAGGAGTCGGGGTAGGACTAGCAATCAGTATTACAAACCTCTACATTGCATTCGTCCAAGGTCCATATGTCACATAGGCAGTGGTTTTGATTATATTCCTTTTTATAAACAGTCAACCCTCGTAGACTGAAAAGTTTCCGACGTAAGGATAGCGGCACTCGTCAATAAAAGCTAGTGAATGCTAGTTGTGCATCTTTTGACAGTTACTTACCAAAATTTTAGTCATTTTGGACGCGCAGGTTTTAGTTGGCAGTCGTTTGAGTGAGTCGATGTGAGTGTTTTTTGTGAAAATGGAAAAAATTGAATATCGAGCTGTTATTAAATTCTTGTTTTTAAAAGGCAATACGCCCACGCAAATCAAAAATGAGTTGGACTCTGCACCATCATTTACCACAGTGAAATTTTAGGCAGCTGCATTTAAACGTGGCCGTAAGAGCTTGGGAGATGATGAACGTTCGGGACGTCCAAAAACTGCAACCACTGACGATAACATTGCTAAAGTTCACCAAATAGTCAAAACAGTTGACTGCAAAGGGCGAGCCGGCTCCAAAAAAGGCAAAAACTGTTTTTACGGCTGGGAAAGTGATGGCGACTGTTTTTTTGGGATAGTAAAGGAGTTATCTTAATCGATTATCTTCAAAAAGGAAAAACCATTACTTGCCAAGCTGAAGGTAGAAATTGCGGAAAAACGGCCACATTTGCAGAAAAAGAAAATCGTATTTCACCAAGACTACGCGCCGTCTCACACCTCAGCGGTTGCCAATGCGAAAATGCATGAATTACGGTTTGAACTGCTTAACCATCCGCCTTATTGACCAGATCTAGCCGAAAGTGATCTCTTTTTGTTCCCTCATCTAAAAACTGCGATGGGAGAACAGAGATTTTCGTCAAATGAGGAGGCAATCACCTTCGTGAACAATTATTTTGCAGAGAAAAACGACAAGTACTATTTGAACGGATTAGAGAGATGGTAGTATAGCTGGGAAACTTTTCAGACAACCCTCGTAAACTCACGCGTCATCACATGGCCATCTCTATCAACCTACAAGCTTAAAATTTTCACTGTTCATGATGTAGGAGCTGCAACTAAATAGGTAGCATCTGGCTTTGCATTAGCCTATTCTCTGGCAATGCAAAACTTCTTCCTCCACCAATAGAGGATATTATTATTTTTATTATATATTTATTAAACATGTAATAAATTACAAGCTAACAATTTGATTTTAAAGAGCTTCTAGCTGCTAAGGCCTCCCGCTCTATGATACTCATGGCTTGGCTTAATTTTACATTATTTATAACTTAATTACAAAAGTATGCCTGTGTTTATTAAAAAAATCATTAATTATTTCGATGTTGTGCTTGTTTGGGTTTTTTAATATTTCGATGACGTCTTCTCCTCCCAAAATATTGTTAATGAATGGTCTTACTCGTTTGCAGTGTTGAAGCAGGTGTTGAAGATTTATAGTGGTGTGGCAGGTAACGCAGATTGGTGGAAGTTCTCCCTTTATGAGATGAAGGTGGGTGGCTGAAGTGTGGCCTAACCGGAGTCGAATGAAGTTTTTAATCTTGGCTTTCGAAATGTTTGTGGGATAAGCAGGGTGCGATTTTGTGGGATTGGTTTTTGTGTAGTGGTGTTGGTAAATGTTGGGCCTTTTTTTTAATATTAATAAAAAAGATGAACTGGCGCTTTGTTTACGAATTTGGCAGCTTCGTCTGCCAGCCAACTTGGATTTGGAAGATTTAATCAATAAATTTCGGATGTTACTGATCAGATCTGTGTTGTTGCTTGTATTTGTGATAGCTTTTATGGTGGAGAGCCTATCAGTGCATATCACGTGTTTTTTTTTCCGTTTTTATGGACGCTTAAAGAGCTATTAGGATGGCAAAGGCTTCTGCAGTAAAAATGGAAGCGATTTGTGGGAGAATTCCGAGTCTTATTGTGATTCCATTTTCGAATGTGACTGCAATTGATGTTTTGTCCAAAGTTTTGGACCCGTCCATGAATATAAAATTCCAATCTTTGGCTTTAAGATCGGCTGAAATATTTAAGAATAGCTTGCGGTATATCTCGTTATTTGTGTCCTTTTTCTCATGTAACTATAAATCTATTATACAGCAGTCAGAATCGAAAAGCCACGGAGGTTGTGGGGCTGTAGGGTTGATTAAATTCCGTTTTGGTGGTTCGATGTCTTCATTCGATTTAAGGATATTATGGATGGCAGAAGGAATTCTATTTACCCGTTTGCGTATCAGCGCAAGTTCGACTTCTTTATCGATTATTGAGTTGCTTAAGAAAGTGAGTTTCGCTGAATCTCTTCGCTCTTCGATAGTAGGTAGACCTGCTTCAGCCAATATATTTTTTATGGGCGAATGTGCGAAAGCCGCCGAAGCTGGATATGGCTGCTTGATGGTAAATTGGTTTTATAATTTGAAGAGTTGCCATAGATGTAGATGCCGTAATCAATTTTACTTAGAATTATGAGTTTAGTCATAATGCGAAGGGTGTTAATATGCACACTACTCTTTCTACAGGATAAATACTTAATAATATTAGACCTTGCAGCTAGAGACTTCTTAAGGTCTAAAAAGTGGTTATCCCAATTGTATTTCTGATTAAATATCAGTGTAAGTATTTTTAAGTTTTTAACATTTTCTATTTCTCCATTGTTAACATTTATAGCGCTAGGTGTACAAGGATGTTTGCGACAAACATCTAGGACTTAACATTTTGGTAACGAGAGTTTGGCTCCGGAAGAGTTTGCCCATTCTAAAATATCTTTGAGTACGTTAGATAAGTGTATTTTTATTTCGCTTACGTTTTGGTTTTTGTATAATACGTATGCCGCTTATATATTCAAATGCAACAGAAAATGAAATAACGGATAAGGGTGATCCTTGGGAGATCCCGTTATGGAGGGGCAAGGTGGCGGAATAGGAATTATGTAGAGTAGGGCATTAGTGCAGCTTCGATTAGCCTTGAATGCAACTTGGTTCTGACTAAAGTAATGTTTTGTTTCTGCATACCAAAGTATTCGTTTTGCAACTATTTTCTCGAGCAGTCAGGTTAGCGGTTTTTGATGCTATTTTTGGATTTTAAGTTCGGAGCAGTTGGCACATGAGATGCGTGTGCATTTCTCAGTCGAGTGAGGGGGGAGATTGCAGCGTTCACATGAGGGGGCACCGTTGCATCGTTTGGCAGTATGACCAATTTTTTGGCAACTGCGACATCGCATGGGACTGGGATAGTATTCTTTTACTTTGATGTTGTACCAGCCAACGTTTAGCGAAGTGCGTCCCCCCACGTGCGTCCCCCCACAGGTCGAAAGTAGAGAGGATACGGCCAGAGGGACTTTGTTTACCGTCAACAGTTTTGTTAAATTTATACACATCTTTTACTCCTTTCATCGACAATTTCTTTCTCTGGTACGTTAATTAAGCACGGAGCGTATGCTGCTCCTTTACACATGTTGAGCTGATCATGCAGTTTCACGGAAATATTACATACATTGGGGAGTTTTTTTCTTACTATTTTTTCTGATTTAACTGACACCGACAAAAAGTATTTTAGAGAAAATCAATCGGAGTCCAATTGCAACTTGCCAACACTTAAGACAAGATCTTGTAAGCAATGATAAGAAGACTAATGCCTCTGAGTTGGAACAGTTCACAGGGTCTCATTTCATGGGATATACTTTCGTCCTAACATATTTTGCAGATGAGTTGGTGTATCCTCATTACGAAGTCATCGCCTACCGCTTTGAAGAGTCAGGTCGTCCACTCCAGCAGTTTCGTTGGACTTAGCTGAGGTATGGGCATATGGCTATCTTCACTTCATCCAGCCCGGAGTGACGGAATTGTGGGTCTACATCGTCCAGGTTTAAGGTTCCCTCAGTATGACAGTGGCATTTTATTCGTCATCTCCGTTATATGGTCTACAGAAATGCTCTTTTCAAATCCTCAGACGGCACCTTTGATGACTTTCTGGCAATGTTGCCTGGTCTGGTCTTCGATACTTGATGCTGGCGGCATAGAACCTCTTAAAAATTTAAGGGAGACTCGATCCGAAAATGATTTGGCGATTGTAGCCGTCCGAGGTCGAACTTTGTCATAGTATTAGCTTGTCTGTGCGATGTTCGGGATATCCGCAATCGTACGTTGACTACAACAAGGTAATGGTCCGAGTCGATGTCGACCCCTCGGAACGTTCGGACATCCATAATGATTGGTTGATTGATCAGGACTTCTCCAAGTTCCCTTATGAATATTAAGATGCGGGAATTCCTTGGAGTTACGACAATATATCCCTCCACCACAAAGTCGATTAGAAGTATGTGGTGTCGTGCAGGCAATACTTTCCTACCTAAGATGCCTTCTCTTCTTAGCTTTGCACTAAAATCGCCGGCGACAATCTTAATGTCATAGCTAGGGCACTGCTAGTAGATTATATTCAAGAGCTCGTAGCATCTATCTTTGATGTCGTCATCTTTTTCCTCTGAGAGGGCGTGCGCGCATATAAGGCTAATCTTGGCAAATTTAGCCTTACTACGCAATAGTCTCTGGTTTTTTAACGTAAACCACCTGTTAACGGGATGCCCGTACATCCATGGGTGCAAGGATACGCCTTGTAATCGCTCTGCCGCCTTCCTGAAATACCAAAGCAGAACTTGTGTTAGAGACGCTCCCATAAGGCGGCCTTCCTCAACAAGTCAGGCCAGACCGAAATCTGGGAGGCTCCAGTACCGTGATTTAAGTCCTGGTAAGGACTACCGGTGGTCATACCGCCAACAAGACCTATGACAAATCGTAGCAACCTTCGGTGGCGTCATCTGAAGATGTTTACGATAAGACCAGTAATATGCTCTGCCTCGGCTTTTTATTAGACAAAACGTCATTGATGGGTGAAGCCTTGATAATTGGGCGGGGGCCCGCCTTAATACGGAATGTTACGAAGCGCTTATTGTCATGCTGGCAACTCAGGACTTTTTGCCTAAGTCTGCCTCTAACAACAAATCCGCATCCAAGTAAGCGCTGCTTTTGCTGTCGACAACAATCGCCGTAGTATCTGGAGGGCGGCAGCAGATGTGTAAAAAAATTCAAAAATCTGCAAATGATCACAGGTTTTTTCGCAGGCAGCCATACTTAGTATTGTACAATTTTGCGAATAGCCTTGATATGTTAGGCTTAAGTGACGTCAGAGTTCGTATATATACTTTTCTACAAATGATTAAAGAACCCTCGAGTTCGCGAGGTATTGCACTTTCAAATTTCAATTGAGCTCATCCTTAGCAGTGCAAAGTTTTTTGCCGTTGCCAAGCATTCATAGCAAAAATATTTATCCAATTTTGTCTACATATTCATTAGGTGGACGACAACAATGTATCTGTTCTAATTAGCAGTTACGGTTCTAACATATCATTTAATAGTTCAAACACCCTGGGATTCCCATTCCGAACATTTGCTCTGCCAAGCGAAAATTTGTTTTAATTATTCTCAGCATCTTTCTATATTAGTAAATGTTTTTCGTATATTAATTAAATTCGGCATTAAAAAGCAAGTTTAAGAGACATTTATTTTAAGACAAACGTGTCGTTTATTTTGTACTTCGGGCCTCGACTTACAACTTTTTTTTCCAGTACAAGGCAGTACCATTCAATTAAAGTTGAGTTCACCGAAGTGTTTTTGCAAATATAATTTATTTCTTCGTAGTTTCATTCCCTAGCTACTAATGCATTCTCTAGAACATGGGGGATCGGTAAGTTTTAAGGGGATTTTTATTCAGATGTTTCCTGGATTAATCTAAGAGTTCATATATCATTCACAAGTAATTACATAAGCGCAATGTGAAAACCAGCATCTCGCAACTTGTCAATTTGTAATTAATTTATAAAAGTTGTAAGACAAACGTTTCTAATTTTCTTTGAAAAATCTATAAAAAAATCTATCCATTAGCGGTGTGAAAAATATATCTGATTAACGATTCTAAACGTTTGCACTGGCAAAGTTACTAATATGACATGTTGCTGTTGCTAATAATTCCATCAGGATCTCTACACATTTTCCCATATTGTATATAAAAATAAATACGAGCTTTTTTTGTAAGTTACTACTGGAAGATGTTGAAGAACTTCTGTAAGATACATACTGAAATCCACCTGAACTTTGGAATGCAGATCTCGATGTCACCTAATAAATCTTAGGTCCATCGTACACTTCCAAAAAAAACCTCTTTGAATGAGTATAGATACAAGTGATGCATTCACACTAAACTTCAGTAGCGGCACCTTCGAGAAACAACAAATCATGATCTTTCTTCAGCACTCATGAGCCAATCAAGTAATTGGCACATCCTGCCACTCCACGGCAATCTGTAGCTCTGATGAATGGCTCAAGAGTCACACTCTGCACTCCAAAAAAGTATCTCATCTTCAATGTGGAACTCCATTTCACTTTTTGACCGGCACAGTCTTATGAAACGATGTGAAATTTGTGTAGTAAAAAGTTGTAGGATGACTAATAGAGTTTACGATTTATAAAATTGTTTACATAAACCTGTCTATATTTGTTGTAGAAGTTATGAGTAAACCATTTGAATTAGCACATGGATAGCTGCGATGCTGATTGCAATGGTTCAACTACCCAACAATATCCATTCCAATTTCAAAACCACAAACCGATCGGTGTGCCTTATCATAACACTTGGATTAAATTGTCTTTTTGTTCACTTTTGTTGCTGTTGATCTTTTTTCCGATCGAGCTAAAAAGTAAGCAAATAGAAAATGGCCAATTGTAACCGCAGTAAGTGATACAACTCAACTCACATCAAGTGAGTATGGGTTTGTTGTTTGAGACTGTTAATTTTGAAAACTACAAAACAATGGCACAAGTTTGTAGACCGTAAATCTGTGAAAAAAAAAATAAGGTTCGGACCATTTGGTTTAAATTGCAAACCGCAAATGCTTAAATTTCTAAACAAAAACAGGCGCTTACTTTTCATATGAACCGACGCTTACTATTATAAGCATTGCGGTTAAGCAGTTTGTATAACAGAATTAGTAAGAACAAAAATTACGATGCTTTTTACTTCTAATAGAGAGCAAAGGTCTTCAGATGAATTACGAGTAACAAAAGTCATACAAATATTCAAAAAATAGTCTGTTTCGTAAGATTTTAATATTCCATTTTTGCTTCTTCCTCTGTATTTTCAAATACTCATTTCAACTACAAATTATAGCAAATGTATTCGGGTAGTACATTCAATAGTTTCAGCGCCCACCAGTATAGTGATTGGAACCCGCCAACATATAGTATACAGTCACAAAGAATACGCTCTTTGGTGGGTTCTAACTATTTTAAAAGTGGTAAGAGAATTGGACGAAGCGTTTGAAATTGGCTTTAAATCTTGACTTTACCTTTCGTGCTAGCATCCAGTTTGACCTCACCTGTTTATTATTGCTATCGAAAAAAACATTGTCAAGCATCAGCATCAGAAAAAATCTCATTAAGGTAAAGTGTATGAGTCCATTGCCCTTATACATACATATATCTTTGTTGGTGTCATAATAAAAGGCTTCTAAAAAAGAAAGAGTTGAAAAGATCATTTCAGAATGCAGTGGATTCTTACTAATGTACTAATTAATCACCACTATATTTATACAGACGTGACCAATGTTTTACGTAGATACCCAATTTACGTCACGTCTTCGTACGTGATATCAGAAGAATGTGTTGATCAGCGCCCCACGAGTAGTACAAGTACCACCACCAGTACAAGATTCGAAGTCGTTTGTAAGGCACGAACTTCCCCTTTGGTGAAGGATCGAGCCCTATGTAATACCTGAAACATTCTATGGGTTATGACACCCGGTTGCAATGCAACTCCGCATCGAGTAGACCGATCAGTTCCATAGACATCAAATAGTTGAACACCAGGCTTAGCATGCTACAACCTATACCGAACCATGGGATTTCCAAGCTCGAATCGGTCTTACCCTCTTTTTGGTTTGGTTACAAACCAACCACAGTCACCATGATACTCCCACAAGGGGCCTACCTTAACAGGTCAGGCTGGAACATGAGGATTTCCACCCGCTAACTATCTGTGCCATCTACAACGGAAAAGCTACGAATTCCTTCAAATTTAGCTCGGTCAACTGCCAACTTCACTGTCCTAACCATTACAGTTGATGCCTTTAGCTTGCGAATCCCCAGCATCTGAGCAGCTTGGGCACATGTACAGAACATGCATCCAATCCTCAAGTGGAGCTCTACATGAGCAGCATGGCACCTTTCTAAGACTTTTCTCAGACTGAGATTGAAACTCATCTCGGGTAGCCCGTTCATATTTGGCACATGCTTAAGTTAGTTGTAAGTAACCCTGCCTTTTACGCTCATGTCCCACCTAGAATGCCCTCTAGACGGGCCACATTGGGAAATCAGGACTGCACACTCCCAAGGACAAATCCTACACCTCCATGGAGAAGACGCAATCAACGTTATTGAACAGGAGTCCGTTTTTAAACCTCAAGGCGATACTTCGACCCAACACCTGCAATGCATCCGTCGTAATTGTTCGACATAGTCGTAAGCAGTGAAGTAAGGCCACTATCTGGCAAGCCAATATCCGACGATAACCCTCATCAGGCATTATCTTATCGTACCAAGCCGACGCCCCAAAGGTTGCGCAGACTTGAATCCCCAATCAGGCCGCAGAATGCGCTTTACCCGGTCTGTAACACTCGGCAGTTATTCCCTTAAGAAGCTAATTTCGATATCGAAAAGACTTCTGCGAATATATCTAAAGACTTGGTGAAACCAACAGACTGATCAAAATCAAAAGAGTAAACAAGCCAGACTAAAAATACTCAAAAGATCGTAGGTCTCCTTCACTGAGTCACAGTCACATGGTTGAGGCTTACTTCCCAGATTATCTGATTAGAACAGGCTAATAAGCAGCTCCTATCACTGAAACTATAAGTGTTGATGAGAGTATTGAACACGCTATTGCGCCCTTTGATGAATTCGTTTCACAATCCACCGGAGGCATTTATTCAGTTATGCTATGAAAACCCTGACATGAGGATACATATCAAAGCCCTTACAAACTGTAGGAGTAGCCGTCATGCCGAAAACTGAAAAGGATAACTACACGTTCGCCAAGAACGTCTTCTTTCATAATTAAGAGCATGATCCAAAATCCAATTTACCTACCAATGCGGAAGATCCTAAGATATTGTGCTTCGAATTTTGGTTTACAGAGTTGAAAGCAACGCTCTGGTGAAAACAACGCTTTCAATAGTACCAATGTTTATGCTCAGACATGAAGAGATGATGCAGCTGTGCTTCCTCTCGGAACACACCTTGCGAACGTTTGCTCCTTAGCGCAGGCAGCACTAGATGCGATCGACGATTGGCCCACTTGAAGTCAATCTTCTCTTCACGAAAAGGAATAAGCTGAATGGTCTGAGCCATAAATGCTAAAGATTATCATCATCCGCTTTGCAACGAAGCTTAGTATTTGGGTGTCATCCTAGATAAAAAATTTCTTTGGATAGCACATCTTGCGTAGAAAACTTCCATGCCGCTGTTGGCTTTCTGGCATGATAAAAACTTGTCATCAAGGAGAGTCCTTTATGTGGCGTTATCAGGAGCCATATTCAATCTGTCTAATGTTTTGTTTAATTGACTTTCACGTAAATACGTACATATATTACGTCTCTGCTGCTTCTATTAGACTCCAACGAGTAGTCTAATATGGGCTGCACATCTTCCGTTTAAAAGGAAGAATTCACTCCTCGTTAGGAAATCTTGCCTCTGTTTTCCAAGCTGAGATATACGCAATCGTGATGGTAATGAACTATATAGTGATGCTAAATCCCCTTACAAATTCCAAGCTAGTTCGAAAATACAAGATTTGTCTGAACTCAGTTGGAATGTTGAATTCATTGACTCTTGTTTGGATCCCAGGTCACAATGGGATCGCGGGAATGGAAATCCCCAAATAACTTTGTTTGGGAAGGTTCATAATACAGTTTCTCTGCATTATGACTGCCTGCGTCATCGGTTTTGACTTTGATTGATAGCTGGTCTCAAGTGAGCATAACTGGCGATGACATGACTGTTCAGGAAGCCAGCTAACAAAAGAAATGCTTCCCGACCCCTTTAAAGGACGTGCGATTATCTTCAGTAAAAACGACTGCAGACTTATTATTGGGGTCGTTGCATGGCACTATGCCTTTGCTAACCACCTAAGTGCGTAATGCATACGCGGTAAAACATGTTACATTGCTTGCTGTGAGTGTGATGACGGCATCGCGCAGTACTTTCTTTATTTAATTCGAGCCAAGGAATTCAATAAAGAATGAATAATGAACCAGTTCTTTGTCTGAGCAGCTGTTCAGTATCGTTTTATATATCATTATAGACGTCACCGTTAGTTCAACTGATCCAACCTACTTATTTGACACTTGACTACTGCATCATAATTACAGGTACATACTGTGCTGTATAATTACATCACCTTTACGATGCAGTTGTTAAGTTTTGCCTCAGGCTAGTATAGTCAGTGGCAAGAGAAATATGGATAAATCGATCCGCAATTGATTAACTGCTTACGAAGTATAGTAGAAGAAGAATGATCTGAATAATTAGTTTCTCAAGCAACAATATCTGAAGCTGCATCAAAATAAAGGCGTTCTCACTTCGGCGTCTAGATTATGACAAGCTTCAAGCCAAAATCAGTTCTTCAGTCTAATGTACTTGACAAAACTATAACGAGTACAATTCGAAATGTGGAGAAGATCTACTCGTAAGTAAAGCCTTGGCCGAAACACGAAATCAAAAACTTTAGTGCAACATTAATATGTTTAACACAATGGATAGAGGAGAATAAAAGTAGTGATGTAGAAATTAGTAACTAAAATTTTGTTTTATCGATGAATCTTAAAGAGCACCTGTTTTTACTTCGGAACACATTCTGAACATTCCAAGGCTTAAAGCGACAAAACTCTGATATGTAGTTCTTTGTGTTTGTTGCATAAGAGTTCAATTTTAATTGTTAGCATATTATACCCCCGATGCGATTATTTGTAAATAGTCTGTTTATTTTCGTATTTATTCCATGTCACCCTCCTTACTAATTTTTCATTGACTTATTGCACGATATTTTTTGGGTCTTTGTCCACATTTTAGAGGCTTTTTGCATCCAACTCTGAGGAGAGAATTATTGGTGATTCAGTTATGTTTGCCTTTCAGTTTATGCAAAGAGAACTGTGTGCAAATAGTTTACCTTTAACCACAAAATTTAAGAATAAGATTGCTCAACAAGTGACAGCCAAATAGGAACAAAGGATTGTGTGTCTTTACAAAGTACTAACCTATGTTTTCCAATGATACCAGATGTCTTCTTTATAATAACTCACAAGCGAATTTCTTTTTTCAATGCATTTTTATTTATTAAATTCATTATAAAAAAGAACTCTTGAAAACTACCTTAATTAACTTAACAACCTACCATATAGTACTAGCATTATAAGCTAAACCTAACACTTAATTCATGTCTTTCGGCGAACCGTATAATTTTCAATACAATTTAATTTAATAATATTAATTCTAAGAAAATAGTTTTTAATTTTGAAAAAACTTTGTGAATTAGCGATTTTGTTCTTATATAAATAAAACTTAAAAACTACTACTTAAACCAATAACTCATAACTGCCCTTGTGATAACAACATTTTAATCGAAAACGAATTCGGTTTCCGACCCGACCACTCCTGTGAAACGTCCTTTAACTGGTTAGTGATGAACTTAAAAGAACAGCGACATAACAAAAATAAAATAATAGCCGTGTTCTTCTTAAATTTTAAAAGAGCTTGGCCGAAAGATACTCTTGATAAAACTTACAAATTATGGTGCAAAAAAAATTAGCTTAAATGGTTTCATTCTAATTTGTCTGAGCGAATCCAAAGAACCATTGGATATGATGAAATTTCCATTAATAATGCGATACGTTCCTTGGTATGCCCCAAGGAACCATTCTCGGCCCTTTGTTATTTTTAATTTACGTAAATATATATGTAGAGTGGTCAAAAAACTGTCAAATATGGTATCTCTACTTGCCGATGATACATTAATGTTTATAAGTGATCTTAAAAATTATGCAGAGTCAGATTTAAAAAACTTATGTGATCAGGCAGTCAATTCAACAAACTTAAAATAAATGTAAAATAGACAAAGCTAGTGTTGCTCGCTTTCACATAGAACTAAATGGGGAAATTATTGAACAAGTACAAGAAATAAAATATCTTGGTGTACACCTTGACCATCAAGTGAGCTTAAATAGTCATATGACATATGACAAAAGATATCCGTAAGCAAATTATCCGCTACTGCTTTATTTACAGAAGCCTCAAACTGGACAGCAATTTGACTTTTAACGAGTTTGATGCGCTGTCTGACTCTATTGAAAGAATTGTATCCTTGTATCCTCATACTGAAATTGCTATTACGGCCGATTTAAATACACAATTCCGGGTGGCTTCGACATTCTAGTGTTCTTGAGATCTTCACTGCGGAAAACAACTTAACGCAGCTTGTAAATGAGCCCACGCCAATACCAGACGTTGATAGTCATACCGCCAACACCCTGTATTTGTTTTTAACTTCTCACCCTGATAAGTACTGCGTTGAAGTTCTCTCCCCTCTAGGCTCGTCGGACCATTGTGTCATATGAGCTAATTTCTCGTACACCGATAACAAAGTTAGAGAAAAGATTAATAAAAGAATCGTATGGCAATATGCGAAAGCCAATTGGAGCGGACTTAACACCTTCTTTAGGAAATTTGACTGGTTGTTATGTTTCCTCGATAACGACGTGGATGCCGCTGCTGATATGATCACTATTCTCTTCGGAATGAGATCCTTTATCCCTCATCGGATGAAGAGTATCAGACCAAAAGAAAAGGCATTGTACGACTCGTCGAGCTGTAAAGAAGCTGTCAGGGTTAGAGAAGTGTTTTTTCGGTCCTTCAGGACCAATCCGACAGAGCAAAACTAGAAGAAATTTTAACGAGCCAGGAATGACTGCAAAGTCTTTCTCAAGAGTGGGAAATTTCTTTACGACCAAGAACTGAGGCAAAAAGTACTACAATGTCCCAAAGGCAGTAACATTTTTTTTTTTGGTCATTCGTCAAAAACATTAGAAATTCTGCCTCATCCTCCATCCCAATGCTCATTTACAATGACATTCCAGCTGTCAGCTCTTTGGATAAGGCCAATCTGTGCCAGATTGTGCTTTGTCCCCGCCTACACTTGAGTGCGTCGAATCTACAATGGGACGAATCCACTTTCGCACTCGTGTAGTAGCAAGAGTACTTAAAGATCTCAACATGCATAAATCCGCTGGTCCAGATGGTACATCTCCCCTTCTTCTGAAGAGGTGTTCTTCCACGGTGACAAAACCACTGCGTAAGCTTTTTCATCAATCCTACTCTTTAGGACTCTATCCGAGCAGATGGAAAACAGCATTTTTCCAGCCCGTCCCTAAAAAAAGCGAATCTTCATCCATCTCCTCCTACATACCCATTGCACTTACGTCCCTTCTTTTCAAGGTCATGAAAACGCTGATAAACCATCAGCTCATGAAGTATCTTGAAACACGAAAACTTCTTAATCACCGGCAGTATGGTTTTCGTAGCAACAGGTCCACTGGTGATTTGATGGCATGTCTCACCGAAAAGTGGAACCAAAGCGTACATCCATCTGGTGAAAGCAAGATAGTTGCACTTGATATTTCTAAGGCATTTGACAGAGTTTGGCATCAGGCTCGTTTGCCGAAAATGCGTGCTTTTGGGATCAACGACTCTCTTCTTCAATGGATTAGAAATTACCTTTCTTAACGTTCAATTCAAGTTGTCTTGGATGGTTTCAAGTCTGATATTCACAAAATAAATGCTGGTGTGCCCCAGGGCTCCGTTCTGTCTTTGACACTTTTTTTAATTTTTATCAATGATCTCTTGTCTGCCACTCCTAACCCAATATATGCATATGGAAGTAGAAGTTTAATAAATTTTGCATGAACTTTATCAACTCCCATAGCGTCATGTACTAGTAGTGCTTCTACTGCATTAAACTTTCGGTGTTTTCGTCTTGCTTCGTCTTAAAAAAGTTGAGGTGAGCTGGTCGCAGTCCACGTTATCAGGGTTGTTTGGCTTTGGCTGATCTCTCTCTCGTATTTGTTGCCACATTTCCTTCTCTGACGAACACATCCCAAATTCTCTGCTGTAGAAGGCCCACTTCTTTTTTTTTTTCTTAATAAATTGCGCGCGCTCTAGGGATTTAAGAGCCTTTAAAATGCTTGCACACAGCGCGGGCGAATGAAAATCAGGGACGAAAGAAAGAAAGATACCGATGAACGTTGGTTTTAAATGTTTGAATGTTATAATGACTGGGAAATAAAAAGCTAGGCAGGGCATTACATAAGCGAGTTGTAGGGCTTAAGAACAAATCATGACATTTCAGAGTACGTCCGAAAGTGGGCTTGAGGGTGTACTGATAAGCATTCATAGCGAGACGGATGTTACGGTTAAAAGTTTCAAGAGGCGAAATGCTACTGGCGATTTCTATGGAGCGCTGGTGGTGGAAATAGCGGTAAAACAGAGTGAGGCATGAGACATTACGTCGGTGTTCGAGGGTTTCCTTTGTCTGAGTGATATTAGTATACTACTTTATTGCGTAGTGAGAGATAACCATCGAGGAATTCACCAAATGGTGAATGGGGGTGAAAGGGGTTTAATGCACCTTTTTCTACGGGCAGATGTTCGTTAAAAAGGGAAGCTCGTTTTTTTGCAGGAAATTCGTCTGGTCATTAACTAAAGGCATTTGACAAAAGCGACTCCAATTTGTCGTGAACACATCTTGTTGAAGTACAGAATAGCTACTTTCAATTTGTTGAATATCAAATTGGTAGGATAGAAAAATAAGAACCCTGGTGCTTCAAGTTGGCTATATAATAATACCTTCCCTTTATCAGATACAAAAATAAAGATGGATGTCGAACTAGTAAAGTAGTAGTACTCGAGAAAGCTGATAGCGTGAGGTACGTTTAAGATGTTCGGGTTTAAGAACGACACACATGATGTTTCTGAGAAACAAATTATGTCAAGCGTGGAATGAATAAATATACTATGTCTAAATTAATCCATTTTAGGTGGCAGATATGAAGACTTTCGTGCTGAGCTTGGAGAATTCGAAGCATCCTTTTCACATTTCAGTTACCTTCCGGAACTGTGAGTTCTCTAGGATCCCTCATACTACCTATAATCAGGGCAGATAGAGTAAATTAAATGTATCTTATTTCAAATAATGAAAAAATATATTTAAAAGAGAAAAAAATAAAAAGCAGTTATAAGAAAACTACAACGCCAACCCTCTTATTGCATTAGGGATTAAATTGTTATCGTGTTGTTGTGATAGCTTTTAGAGTTCCGAGATTATGAATCACAAACCTCCTTCCATCTTTCTTCAGTTTGACGTTGATCATTCGCGATTTTGTGTATACAGCGAAAACCTTACCCAAGGTATCTGACTCCAAGTGCCTGGGCGTGATGTTCCATGATCGAAAACCTTCGCGAATTCTTTCTGGTATTCGCAGAGGCTCCAGGCAAATTCGTCTAAAACGTGACCTTGAACTTCCAGTCACGGCAATATCGTTTGTAAAAGAATGTTATGACCTCGGCTTTGGAACCTGATCTGCATCCGACCAAGTCGTCTGCGTACGCATGGCATGGTGAAGTCATCTTTCAAAATCGCTGAATCGCCGAATTAACAGCAACTTGTTGCAGACTATTTTTGATTTCATATATTTCAGCAGAAGTCGCATCGCCATTCCATGAACTGTCTACTAGTGAGCATATCAAAAAGAATGTATAGCAGTGGTTTTGCACTTATGCCAAACCTGTTCAGCTGGAAGAGTAGTCCTTTAACCTAATGGTGTTGAAGGCTTTTTCCAAGTCAATCAAGTAGGCATCCGTGCAGTGTTTGTTGCTTTGTTCCACTTGATATCAGATACCAGTTTAGACGCAACATGTGAGATATCATTTTTGTCCTCGACCCACTTAGTCAGGATTCTACTGATCACCTTTTCGAATACCTCGCTGATATTTGGAAGGAGATTTGTTGACCAAAGACTTGCCGAATTTGACGTATCTGCCTCACAACCGATGTGCATACAAATATCGTACTTACCACTTATCTCAGCTCTTTATCAGATTAATAACACAATTTAAATATTTACGTGTATTTATACAAAGATCGTTGCTCCTTTACAATTGAGTCATTAAAAGAGATTTATGTGTGTTATATATCGCGACTATGAATGTTTAAGTAAAAGCTAAAACACCTCACTGCCGTAAAGTTATTTCAAACACTTTGCGGAAGCTGCAATTACTCAGTTCTAAAATGAAAACATTGAACATTTATTTTATTCATTAAATTATTATTAGCACAAAAACTAGACGAAACGAGATAGTATTGTAGTGTGACTCATGAAATCTCTCCCCATTATCTAGAGTTAAAGTGTTTTTATCAGAGGTGCTGTCCATTCTGCATTTGAATTTGAAAGGCCAATCGAAATGTTGCAAAACATGCTGAATCGAGTTTATCAAAATTTTATTTTTCTTTATCAATACATATATTGTCTCAAATTAACATTCAAACAGAAGTTCAAAGTATTAATCTTTTTTAAAACTTTTACAGTTCGTGTTTTATGTCGGTTGGCTGAAAGTCGCTGAGGTGCTAATCAATCCATTCGGCGAAGACGATGATGACATCGAATTAAATTGGCTAATAGACCGTCACATTAAGGTAAGTAACTGGATAGGTACCGAAAAATTTTTTCATATTTTCAAATTCGAATATTGACAAGAATGCTTTCAAAGCAAGGTGTGAATTAGCAAAACCTGAAAACAAAGACAAATCATGTTTGTTAATTACGAGTATTAAAAACCTGATGGACACCTTGCACTTTCCCAAAGGGTCAAATGTTGCTCACAATGTTGTTTGCTTGTCCCGGAGTATTCCAGCGCTTTTATATTACATTGTACGTTGTACGAGTAGAGTTGAATTTAAGTAGTAATGTCAATTCTGGAAAACATTCAACTTCAATGACCGACCATTTGTTTGTTCAACATGTTGTATTACTCACACAAGAGTTTCCTGTTTCTTTTATTTTATTTTTTGTAGTCTTACACAATTTATTTGAAACGTGTTTTTTTTTTTTGCATTTCCAGTTCTATCAGATATTCAATATTCTAGTCGCGATCGTACTTGACTGTCAGCAAGCGTACCCACCTAGACTTGGTTAGTGCAAGTAGGCCACTGAACTCGCTTAGGCGCGAAGGTTCTAATGAACATGAAAACCAAGGGGAAGATGCGTAGAATGAAGTTCAGATTAAATTGGAGCCGATTTTTAAAATAAAAAATGCTTTTGTTTTATATAGTTACTTTGGATAAAATACCTTTTTGACAATAGGGGATCTTTGAGGATCTCTTCCGCAAGAACAGCAACGTTTTTTTTAATAGATTTGAATGAACTTTATTGCTTGCCAAAACAAGTCATACGATATTCGTTTCCATAAAATTGTTTTATTTATTTACTTTTTTTGAAAAAAAAAAAAAATAAATAAAAATCATAATAACGACGACGACGTTGGTAGGGATTTTATTGCCTCTAATGGTTTTGCCTGTTAAATGACAAAAATAATAATAATAGCTTTTTAACCTTCTGAAACACATTACCAAGTGAATAACCTTTGTCCTTCACATTGGAATTATTATTAAAGCGAATTACGTTGTAAGTTACTACGTACTCCTATGTATTACAATACGCTTCCACTCATAGCTGGAAATCATTGCATTTTCGGATATGAATAAGTTCATCGAAAATTTACAAGAATGATCTATAGGTAAATTTGATCTTGACAGGGGCGGACCACAACCAACAAACCTTATCAGAAAAGCTAGCCGCCTCTAATTATGCACATCAAGTTGGTTGAGGTCCATTTTCAACAAAATGGGCCATCTTAGGTTAGGTCTTCTTATACTACTTTGCGAAATTGTGGTGGAATCGAAGATCCTTCGGGCTGGAGTACTGTCCATGTTCTCTACAGTGGTTTGCGAGATCTATTCTTCGTTTGATTTCCGCGGTTTTGTCATTACCAGAGACCACTACAGAACCTAGGTAGACAATTTTCATTGCCACTTCAAACAGCGAATCGTCGGTAGTCACATTTTTTCTAAGGCGTCAGTATAGATTGTTCTTTTTTAGCGACAGCATATATTTTTTTTTTGCTTTTAGTGGCCCACAGACCCGTTTTTGCTGCTTCTGACTCAATTCTCACAGAAACTCCACTGGCATCCCCCTGGTTTCTCCCAATTATTTCAATGTCATCTGCATATGCGATAAAGTGGACAGATTCTTGAAATATTCTGGTCTGGCGCCAGGTTGTGAGTTGCGCACAATTCCTTCAAGTACGATATTAAGGAAGTCGCATGATAGTGCGTTGTCCTATCCGACTTTGACAAAGCAGCGGGAGTTCTCTGTTAGCATTATGCGTAGTCGAACGAGTTTAGTAACGAGGGTTGCCAAAACCAGACATGGCCCTGTGTAGCTCGTCTCTATTGACGCTCTCATATACAACCCTAAAACCTATGAAGAGGTGATAGGTATCGGCGTTGTCATATTGTCGTTCTCATGTATTTTCCAGGATCTGTGGATATTTGGTCGATAGACCTATCAGATTGATCGGTTTGAGATGTTCACATAATACGGCGGCAAGGATCTTTTACCGGACGTTTAATAGGCTGACGCCCTTGTAATTGGCGCAGTTCAGGGGGTCGTTTTTCCTTAGAACCGGACAGAAGATGTTCAGATTCCATTCAGCGGACATGCGTTGCTCTGACTCATAAGTATAAATGAGTGAGTGCATTCTCCTTACCAAGTACAATTACTTCAACCAGCTTGCTTTTGGATTACTTGTTTTCTTCTTTTTTCTACCCCCTTAATTCGAATAGACTCATTCAAAAAAATCGAGAAATCTGACACCTTATGATGATCTTTCAAGTACTGTGACCGCAAATCTTTGCTTTTCTTCGATTTTTTTTGCCACGTAACCCTGAGTAACTGTTCTGTAAATTACGGTCCAGAATTGAAACATAACTACGAGTATATCGGTTTTAACTAAAATATTGCTTTTTTGTCCATCCATGTATCTGAAAATCATTAATCAACCAACTTGAACTGACTGTACTGACAAAAAAACGTAATATGCCATTTTGGCAAGTAACTTTAAAAGATGGCGTATTTAGTCTGGATTCCAAAATGGTATGACACTTGCTAGACTAACGCTTAATTGAGGGCAAAAAAATGTTTTGTTAAAGAAACCCGATTCATAGTTAATTCTCTGTCTCTCATTTTATAATAAGTGTGATTTCGACTAATGTGAGTGAAACAGATAGAAATGCCACCCTTGTCAAGCAGTGACGCATAGGCACATCGTGCAATACCGCAGTGGGTTCGTTACGCTCCTTCGCTTACAGCGCATTATTCTGTATTCGTGCTGATTTCGTGCTTACAACTTTGGCTTTCTTTATTGGACTTCATTGCATTGTGATTTTGATTTGCTATCTGACCGTTTCTGTCGAACCTGGATTTCTTCTGGACAAGTGCTGATCGTGGATCCCGTGATTGTGTAGTGTGAACGCCATCATGCCATCTCGATGCACTGCTCAGGAATATGCTAACATGCATCTCATTTATGGGGAATGCAGGTGTAATGCTAGTGTTGCAGCCAGACTTTATCATGAGATAATACCCTAATGCTCAGCGTCATCCGGATCATCGACTGTTTTTAAATGCGCACCGGTCATTCTCAGAGAGTCGCTCTCCAAATCCAATCGTTAGTGATGGAAGACCCGTCATGCCCTACTAGGACGAAGTCTTACAAGCAGTCGCACAAGATCCTAGTACCTCAGTACGTGCAATTGAAGAAAACATAGAAGTGCCCAAAAGTACAGCACACCGAATTCTAAGGAAGAACCAGCTCCATTCGTACCATGTACAACGAGTCCAAAGTCTGCTATCCCAAGATTATCCAGACAGAGTGCAATTTTGTCAAACGATGTTGCAGAGGTTCAGAGAAGATCCGAGATTCTTCGAAAAAATTCTATGGTCGGACGAATCAACTTTTCAAAGGGACGGTTACATGAACCTCCACAATTTGCACGAGTGGCACGTGAAAAATCCACATTTGATGCGGGAAGATATTTGCCCATTCGAGCTGCAGCACAATTTGAATACCGAGGTTTATTTAGATTTTTTGGAAAACCACTTACCAAATTTATTGGAAGGCATGTGGTATCAACAAGATGGCTGTCCAACGCATTATGCTCGCACAGTACGAGAGTTCAATTGTCGACCGTTTATTTCTAAACCCGAACTAATGGTTCGGAATAAGTTTTCTCAATTCGATAATTTTGTCAAGTTTTTGAAAAGTAGTTTTTCGAAAATGTTTGACGATATTGGCAAAAGTGAGATGGGCCGATATGAAGTCACTTCAAATGTACAACTATTATCTCTGGCATCTTCCAGTGATGTGGAAAATATCTAAAACAGGCATTAATTATATATGTATTTAGGTTTGACCAGAGCAATGCATGGCAATTCCTTCATGTTTTGTGCAGTAATAAGATTATCGCCGGTGATTTACTTTTAGACAGTTTCTGTACGCAGATAATGACCTTTTTTAACGCAAAATAAGGTGTCATTTCCTCATCTGTTTTATCAACAAATTCAATGTTTTCATTTGCCCTTATAGGTGGAAAAGGTTTGAAAACATTTGTCAGGTGCTCAGGAAAGAGCCTAGCTTTACTTCTCGGGTCTCCGATCCATTTCCCATCGGATGTTTTCAGTGGGGGATCTTGTAATTGGGGTCTTTTAAAACGTTTTGCAGCATGCCAGAGCGGGTTGTCAGAGGCTTTGTCAGCCGTTTAATTGTGAAGGTATTTATTTACAGAATTATTTTTAAATTCACTAGCGCTTATTTAACCTATAAACAATAGTTTAATCGCCCGGATATCTAGTCATTTGCCATTTTCTACAAGCTTTGCTCTTTTCGACGATTAATTTTTCAGTAGGATCCCCTACTGAGGTTTGTCTTTTCTAGCGATAAGTCGGTGTACTACTCGTATCTTCTGCTGCCTGTTGTATGTCAGCAATTGATTGCTCTACCAGAATATCAATATGTTTTATTGTGGCCAGTGGGGATCAGGTCAATAAACCCTTCGATTAACTCTCTAAATGCATACCAGTCTGTTATTTTGTTTGTAAGTCTTGCATTATTACAAATGTGTGCAAAAATGTAAAGCTCTAGCTTAATTAGAACTAGTCAGAATTTTGATTGCAAGATTTGTCCTGGACAGTGAAAGTGAGCTAAGAGTTTTATACATTCGATTAAACTTATTCCTTTACTTTTCCTTTTTTTACATTTACATCTTATCTCATATACGAAAATGTATATAAATATTTAATTCAATATAAGCAATTATATATTTTACTTATTGAGAACATGGGATTGGGAGTTTTGGGGAGGGCTCAGGATTTTGGTAAGAACAAAGGGATGCTGCACGACAACGTTCTCAGACCCAAGATTTCGTTTTACAATTTTTTTGTAGCTTTTTTGGTTTTTCACTCTAAATAATAAATTACAACATAAAGTCTTTGTTTTGTTTTTTGTTGTGGTTGTTGTTATGATAAACATGTAACTGAAGAAAACTAAACAAAACATTGGAACGCGCATTCGCATAAACACATGACAACGGCACACGCTTAGGTGGAAATGTTTTTTTTTTCGTTATTTTTTCAATGAAATTTACAACTCATCGTGTTCGTTTAATGTGTCTTCTTCCACTTCTGGTACACCTTCTTCTTTGTCATCATCTTCTTCATCGCCATCATCATCATTGCTGTCGGAAGCGTGTTTCTTGGCTTCTTCTTCATCCCGTTTGGGTTGTTCCTCATCTTGGGCTTCCTTTTCTTACTTTTCACCAGCTTGGGTTTAAGTCACTTTGGCGGCCAATTTTGAGGCATATTCAAGATCGTCAATGATGAGGACATTATCAAAGATTGTGACAGATTTCACTTGCCACAAATCGAAACCAAGGGTACAGACTTTTTCCGGATAGATTTTCGTTGCTTGGATTGTCCAATTGTTTGGGTTGCCATTCGCCCTTGTATTCTGGATTGTCGACCATTGGTTGTTCCCATTCACCGTCCATTTCGTCGTCCCAATCTTCTGGCTTGGTGGCATCTGGATCTGGAATATGTTCTGGTTTGTCCCACACTTCTGGCTTGGTGGCATCTGGATCTGGAATATGTTCTGGTTTGTCCCACACTTCTGGTTTCTTATCATCTGGATCGGGAATGGTTGGCTTATCATCCCAATCTTCTGGTTTCTTTGCATTTAGATCCTTGATCCTCTTTAATGGCGAAAAGTCCCAATCATCTTACAAGTTATCCGATTCAACCTTGACATTATCGATGAGTACTCCATAGGTGTTGTCTGGTTTCACGATCAATGTGTAGAAATGAGTGTGGACATCATCCTTGCAACGAATCTCCTTGTTGATCAAGTGATTCTTGCCCTTGTAGCTAGAAGATCACATGGATTTTCAGGGCCACAGATATCAGTTCCAAATATAATTTCATAGGGAAATTCACCATGCATATCAGTTTGTTCGAATGAGCAATCAAATAACTTGACATAGCCGTCCACCACAGTCGATGTTCTGTTCGTGCTCCACAGAAAATTGTACGACCAATGGTTTGCCCTCGTTAGTGACTGGACTGAACTTTGACGAAAGAGCATAGAAGCGAGCATCTTCTGATGTTTGAATACCTTGATCTGCGGGCTAATCTTTGAACAATTTTCCAGAACTTCCTACAAATTTGCCAAACCCATGACTCCTTCCATGAATCGTCATTGAAATACTCTTCGAAATACACTCCGCCGCTGATTTGCTGACAAAGGGAAAGCACAACAAATAATAATGCACTCGCGCGTTGCATTTTAGTTCTGTTTTTTCTATTAATATACCTTTCATTTATTCAGTGTTTTTGTTTTTAAAAAAAAAATTGTTTTCTTATTACAAAAAAAAGTATGGAAGAAGACCCACGAACAGAGTAACGATTCAGAGGATAGCCAACGAAAAAATCGTGGGGAAAATTTTCAGTTTAAATAAAATGTCATATGCGGTTCGATACTTGATTGTCGGAAATTCGAAATTTGTCGTGTCATATATTAAGAATTTGTGGGGAAAGGAGATGGACAGCGAAATTGAATATAAACGAAAATGATAAAGAGAGGAAAGTATAACGAATCAGGTTCAGAAACTAGGTAGACCGATGGAATACAAAAGGGTTATAAAAAAAAATCGGCCGCATTTAGTGAAACACCCTGTATATGTAACATATGCATACGTACGCTTAGATAATTTTCATTTAGATATCTGTATTTGTGCTTTCTTAATAATTTCATTTGAATATAATTTGCTCTATTACTTTTGTAGTGTATCAGATAACACGTTGTGTTGAGATGTTAGCCGTCGAATGTAAGTGTGACGTGTCTTGAGCTCTCAATGTTTAAGTAGAAGAATTGCTTGCAAAATTAATTTTAAATTTAGTAGGAAACCGAATCAGATTATACTGCCTAGTGGTGTAGAAGCAAATTTAAAGAAAAAAACATTGGTATACCTGTAACAATATACACAGTTAGCTTTTGTATGTCGCCAAAGCAATTATACCAGGAATCGTTACATACTCGTACTATATATAATTTTGTAGCTTTTTTTTACATTTAAAATTCAGGTTCTTACTCGTAAAACAGTTTAAAACACCAACAGTTGTTTTGAAAGCATAATTCAAGTTTAAGTATTTTTACTTGACCTTAATTATTCATTTCATGTGTTTGTAGCATGATTTACAAAAAATCAGACATTCTCGAGGAAAATTTCACACAAAAAAACGTCATTCGGTCAAAAATCTGAAACCTGTCCTATAAGCTTTTTGCCATTCTCAAGTACAGGCGCATGGTAAGCCAGCAAAACAAAATAAATAAAACTGGAATTTAACTTCTTTTTTTTTTTTTTTAAAAAAAAAGGGTCTTCACGAATGCGTACTTACCAAAAACATGTATTAATGCGCCATTCTCTTTTTTAATTTTAAAACTCTGCTCATCGATATACAATTTTCACTCAAAGTACACTGAAACGAAAAGTGTCGATTCGTCAGTTCCAATTGTTGATTACTAATATTGACATGAAGGAGTTGATGTTTTTAATTTGATGTAACTGTGATATCAGTTAAAAATGCTGCATATTCCTTTATCATGCTAATAGGATAGAAAAGTAACCTTTTAAGTTTGCCAATTGAAGCTACCTTCGAAAACTACCCAATCTCTTTTGAAAAACTCTTTTAACGATGGATAGAGTTTTAATGAAGTACATTTACGAGTATAAGTCCAATACGTCATTTAGTAAAGAAACATGATTTTGGGGTTCCTTATGTAAGCCATTCCAATTTTTGTTAAAAAGCAGCATGCACCAATCGTAAAATTATGAACGCTAACGCTGTTCGTGTGTTATCGGCTGTTGTTTGAGTTTTGCAGCGCTTAAGTAATATCTTAGTACTGTTACAGTTCTATTCCACGGGTCGGCATGACTCTTGTGAGCAGAGGTACGAAAGCTTATACTTTAAATAAATAATTCGCCACTTGACCACACTTTTGTAAAAGACTCTTCTTCTCCCTTTATTATGAGCGATCTTTGCCTTTGGCGAACCATAATTTTTTTATATTACGAATATATCGCCAGGATAGCTATTGCCTGTAATAATCACGATGAAAAGAAGGCTCCACATTAAGCGGCGAAAAATTTGACTTTGTCAACAAGGGAAGAATTATCAGAATTTTGGAGGCGGTGGCTATGGTGTCATGTTAATATGAAAAAAAAAGGGAGGATACAAGCTAAAAAAAGAAAGAGCAATGGAAAATATATTACTGCCAATGAATTTGTTAACTCCGAATGAACTTATAAAAATTAACAATGCTAAGTTACGATATCAACGGCTTGAAAAATAAATTAATACTTGTTTATTCTATTAATTAAATTTTATATATTTTTCTTATTAGAAACACATACTATTACGAGTATATTAGAAAATTAAATCGAAATACAAAATGAGAAAAATAGGTGTGCAGAATTCTCAACACACTTTGAACTAGAATAGATAATACGGCAAAATCTAATAATTTTGGAAGAGGTGGTCAGTTATTTGGGTACCGTAAAAATATTGAGTTGCTGTTAGCCTTAATTTGGTAGAATTTAAAAATCGGAAACACTTCTCTATGTGTATTACCCGTCTATTTAAACTGCATTCACTGGCGACTTTGATAAAGTAAAAACGTCTTGGGTAATCTAAAATCAACGCATGTTATGCTTATTGGTGACTTCAACGGAAGTAAGTGGATTTTTCACTCCATCATCATCACCTAAGTTGAATGGTCTATTCTGCCTGACGACATGTTGGCTTATTGGCCCTTATACAGTCTACAGAAAAGGTTTTTTCATATTCTTAACTCCGACTGTAACTCCACTACCAGGTTTCCTTCTTCATCTGTAGAGGCTTCTGTACAGATCTTCTTGCTTTGACACGATCTTTTTACTTGCTGGGAAAACTTCCGCACGATATTTCTGGAGAACAACCGTCAATATCTTCGTTCTCGCGCCTCTTGTACTATTTTTTCTTCTTCTGGAGAAGCCGATGTCTTCTCTTCTGGTCGTAGAGCTCACGAGCACCTCTTGCCCTTCGTTGCATCGCCGCGTTATAGGCTTCTTGATTAGCTGCATGTCTTTGCCGGCATTCTTTATCAAACCAGGGATTTTATGGTGGTGAAACCCAGCACATCCATCGCGGCGTTTCTGATGACGTATTGCCACTAGTCTTCGGTACTTGATGCTGGCGTCATAGGAGGTGTTGAGAGACGCTCTAGTGGGTCGTATGACTACAAGTAAAGTGTCTGAGCACGTGTTAAGTTTTTATGAAATTGAGACTGAGAGAAGATTTTTGGGCTCAGTGGTTATTTCGCTCCACGGGTGGCATCCAACATTTGATGGGGAGACTAAATTATTAGTATAAATTGACTTGTTGTATTTTAGGCAACCATTCATCTCACGAAATTTTAATTCCCTTTAATTTAATTTTAAAATCATGTCGACTGGTATTGAACCCTGAACCGTCCGATTTGGAAGCCAACACACTGCCACTTGAGCCACGGCCACCCACTATACCTTCTCACTGTAGTTTTTCTTTTTTTTTGGGGCTTGGGAAATCCACATTCACACTTTGGCTGCAACAAGTTGGTGATCCCAGTCAATGTTGGCTACCCGAAGCGTTCGGACGTCCAGAGTCCTGGAGGCCAGCCTTACATCTATCGCATGATGAATAATTTAATCCGATCCGGAGATCGCCGTGTCCCCTTGTGTATATTGAGATGAGCAAACCGTGTGCTTGCTATAGTAATATTTCGTACCGCGCAAAATCAATAATCTTAAGTGCGTTGCCAGACGTGGTGTTGTGTAGTCTATGCTTACCAACTGTCCCATTAAAGATGCCCTCCTTTCTTATCCTGGCGGTCATACTTCGGACCTTGCTCATATCTCTTATCGAAGAGCTCGTACAAATATTTTTTGGTGGTGTCGTCCTTGTCTTCCGCAGGAGCATGGTCGCATATTCGGCTTATATTAGCGAATTTAGCCTTAATGCTGATTGTCGCTCGCTTGTCGGAAGCTCAAGACTTCTTGTCTAAATCTGCCGCATTTGTCAATTCCGCAGATGCTGGATTGGAGGCATTGCTCGATGAGGATTTTTGCCAAACGTAAGAACGCTTGCTTCAGTATTAGGAGTTACCCCCAAGCCATTTCCAAGTGATCGCATGCTTTGAGAATAATTCGAAAACAAGAATCTTGGGTTCCTTATGATTTAAAGCTCCAGCGGGAAAAATGGAAGGGTTTTCTTCACCGCATCGAGACGGGTGATGATAAATGGATTCATTACAGCAACTCAAAGAGAAGAAAGTCATGGGGACTGCCCGGTCATGCTTTTACGTCGTCGACTCGGCCGAAGGTTAGATAAGCTGTGTATTTGGTGGGATCAGGTCGGTGTTAGTTATTATGAACTGTTGAAACCCAACGAAATCATCACTGGGGAACGGCATCGACTTCAAAGTATTTTTTTATAACTATATTAGCGAAGGCAAGAAAAAGTTATTCAACAGCATGACAAGGCTCGGCCTCACGTTGCCTAACCCGTTAAAACCTACCTGGAAACGCTCAAATGGAAAGTCCTACCCCACCCGCCATATTCCCCAGATATTGCGCCGTCCGACTATTACGTGTTCCGTTCGATCATGGCACATCACGGTTTTGATGAAGACATCAAAAAATAGCTTGATTCGTGGATAGCTTATAGATGAACACTTTTACCCTAACAGTATTCGAGCTCTGCAAGATAGATGGGAAAAAGTTGTAGCTAGTGATGGGAAATATTCGAATGATTCATTTGTAACCATTTTTTCACAATAAAGTGGAATTTTCATAAAAAAAAAAACCGCGCTAACTTAGTTGTGCACCTATTATATATCACAGTTTTTCATCCCACTTAAGTCCGGCCCATCCCATCGCGCTTCCTAGATAGCGGTGATATCTGCGTGCTAGCAGTCAATTGCCTCTGCTAATTGTTCGACTGGACGTTACCTGTTAAAAGTTCAAACGTTCGACTTGCAAATCCGAAGGTCGTCGTTCTTTAAACGTTTGGTTACGGTTGGCAAAGTATTTTTATATTCTGATTCTGTACTTGTACCAGTGAGTCATGGTTGTACAGCAAAACACGTTTAAGAAAAAAAAAAAACCAATATGGACCATAAGAAATCTTTTCACAAACTGTTCTATCTTTACCTTTTAACTTACCAGTTAACTCTTTATTCTAGTCTTCCATTTAATATTCTGTTTATTCTAACTTACCATATGTACAAAACAAGAAGAGAAACGCAAAAGAATACAAAATAACAAATTAGCAACAACCACTTATTGCTAATTCGCTTTGCGCTCAGATTTATTTTGATAGGCAGAGCGTGGATTTTAGTCAGCCTAGCAACAATATATTCGGGCTTTCTCTGTCTCTTGTGTCTGATGATGCTGGTTTGTAAACAAGACGTAGATCTTGCACTTGGCCATACAACATGTGCGATCTGTGTTGTTAAATGTAACAGTCGTAAATCGACGATAAGTAAAGTTTAGTACACCAGCATAGATGCGAGATGGTTGCATCTTCATATAACTAGTGAGGCTTAATCATATCATTAAAACAACTACAGACTCAGCGAAGACTTTCCCTTAAACCCTGCCATCATTTCAATTTCGTACTCCATATGGGTTCCTAGGCCGGATCCGGTAAACGACCTCCAACTTCAAGGAAATATCATTGCAACTACGAGTATTTCCCCTTAACAATTGAAAAATACTACCCGTATGTCAATCAAAAGCGCCAAAAGATTTTAATTTTTGTTTTCTTATGGTGACAGCAGGAAGCTATCTGCTGCGGGTTGTAAACGGCTTGCTCTCAATGTATAAATCGATAAAATACTGCAATGATAAAGGCAGTGATCTCTCATAAAAGTTGACTCTGTTAAGGAAGTCACAAATGTATAGGCCCTCATTGCAGCAGTTTACAATATAGTCAACAAACTTAGCCAAGGTGTTTTCCTCTACTGATATACATATACAAGGAGATACATATATATGTTTACTTGTTTGTTAAATTCGATAAGAGCGATTCTCCAAACTCTGATAAGTACGAGTACAGAAAACCTTATCAGACATGGAATTTCCAAAACGTGACAACGAACAGGATTATCTAGTTGCATAACTAAGTAGTTCAGTAGTTATTTTCACTTTTTCTATTATTTTCTTAAAGACCAAGCGTTCGTCGATAACAAAACATTCCAAAGTTGAAATTGTCATACGTGACACTATTAAGATGCAATAAGAATTGGCCGAGAAATAAAACCTATTTCAATAATCGGTTCAATGGTGAGAAATTTCAATTTTAAATCATCAGCATGTGATTACCCCAAGGAAACTACTCGTATTTGACAAATGCAGGGCAGGCATGAAGTACAATATGATATTGTAGTAGCTTCACGTGTCTCAACGATTGGCGAGTATCGAGAAACTATAAAGTACCTACATGTGAATGTTGCCAAAAAAAAGTCGTCCATAATTGGGTGGAGCACATGTCTCCATACTTCGGAAGTGAATTTGGTCGCATGTCTTGTTATCAGCAGAGAGTGAGTATAGAAAGTGAAATTACTCGTGGCTAAACTGAAAGTTGGGCAGGGTCCCCAATTTCATTAAAAAAATAAATAAAAAAATAAAATAAAATAAAAAATAAACGTGATACCTTAGTACTTCGTGACAGTGATCAGTTGTTGTGTTAAGGCCAGGTTGGAATTGAGCTGATCGTAAATGGAAGAAAATATCCAAATGATCAAAATAGAAACGATCTCTGATTCGTCTTGGTTATTAAATCATGTATCATATATTGGGTATATGACTTAATTCGTGCGTTTATTTAAGAACAACATGTACAATAGTATTATTCAAAGTATTGCCCATCTGAAGCTATGACTTTTTCCCATCTTTCTGGCAATTTGTGGATCCCATTCCAAAAGAACTGCGCCGGCTTGGCAGCCAAGAACGAATCAAGCCAATTTTTCATATTCTGCTCTGATGTGAACCGTATTTCAGTGAGGGCGTTCTGCATCGACCGGAACAAATGGTAGTCAGAAGGGGCAAGGTCTGGGCTATAAGGCGGGTGGGTAAGACTTCCCATCCAATGTTTTCAAAATAGTTCTTAACCGGAATAGCAACGTGGGGCCGAGCGTTGTCATGATGGAAAATTATTGCTTCGTGTCTGGTCGCATATTCCGGGCGTTTTTCGTCCACTGCTCTCTTCAAACGGATTAGTTGTGTTCGGTAGCATTGTCCATTGATGGTTTCACACGGTTTTAGCAGCTCATAATACAGCACACCCATCTGATCCCACCAAATACAGAGCATTACCTTCGCAGAAAAGATATTCGGCTTTGCCGTTGATTTGGCTGGTTGGCCGGGTTTCACATATGATTTTTTGCGCTTGGGGTTGTCGTAATGGATCCACTTTTCATCGCCAGTAACAATCCGATGCAAAAATGACTTCCTTTTATGGCGTTCCAGCATCATTTCGGACATGCAAAACCGCCTTTCGACGTCTCTCGGCTTGAGTTCAGGTAGATCCAGCTGCTTTTAAACGTTTTGAAATGGCTGCTTGAGTGACATAAAAAGATTCTGCGAGCTCTTCTTGTGTTTGATAACAATTTTCATAGGGTAATGCTTCCAGTTCTTCATCTTCAAACTTTTTTGGCTGCCCAGGACGTTCATCGTCTTCCAAGCCAAAATCACCACTTTTGAATCGTGTAAACCACGTTCGCTCAGCTAGCGCATGTTCACCATAAATTTCCACCAAAATACGATGACTTTCGGCAGCAGTTTTCTTCATATTAAAGTAATGAAGAAGAACTCCCCGCAAAAACACTTTTTCAGGCACAAAATTCGACATATTTGAGTGAAAAAAAAATATTCTTGTTTACGCTTCAAATGAATGACATATACTGAAATGACGCACAATGACAGTAGCTTTCCAACGCATGTTCCAATGGAATAATAACAATGGAATAATACAAGTTACGCCATCTCTTAGCAAACACACTGATGTTTGATATAATTCAAAGTTAATTATTTACTCAATAGTAATTTTAGCCACTTCTATTAGGTCCGATTTTCACTTCAATCCAAAATAAGAAACTCTGGAGTGAAAAACAAAATGGCATAAGACTTCGACGCCCGTGACTTTTAACCTTTAACTGGGGACATGACAAAATAAGAACACTATAATGGACGTCTCACAGGCTACTTTTAAAGTTAGTTTTTTGTTATATGTAGAATTTAATTTGGATGTTTCAAAATTGTGTTGATATTTAACCATTGGTACGTAATAAAAAAAATATAAGTAAATTCAATCAGCTTTTATTATAAATTATTTAAAAAAAAAACGGTAATTAACACTTAGTGGTACTTTTCAGCTTTAATTGGAATGAGATCCTTATTTTACCATTTTAATATATCTTACACAAGTAATATGATAAATTTTACACTTTTTACTTAAAATCTAATCTAGTAAAACCAACAAAAAACATAATACGTACTTCTGAAATAAAAAAATAAAAATTCCGACAACTACTCAATTTGTCATACATCACTGGCAATTTTTGCACAAAGATCGAAAACATTACAAGCAAATATGATATTGCAACACCCGACACACGTATACACTGTCATTCTGTGCAGTTTAGGCGGACAAACACTGCAGGCCCTTCTTTTGCCTTGACTAGTTTCATGACTTTGGACACCTTCTTCGACCATATCGTCACCTTTATCACTAGCCGTAACTCCCTTGGTAATTAATTGCAGACAACACGTCCTTGCATATAGGGCAGCACTAGCAATCGGGCTAATGGCTTTAGAAAATCTCTATCTTTAATTTTGCGTTAACGCACATTATACAGGGTGTCCCCTAAATCGATGACGATAATTTGGGAAACGATTCCTGGGCATATTCTAAGAAAAAAATCGTTTTACAGTAAGGGGACATCATTTATCGTGGATTTAAAAAATGCTTACTTTGGTGTACCCTGACCCATATTAACGGAAATTGCTCTGTTAGTACTAATGGTAAAAACATTGTGTAGGACCTTGTTTTTAGAAGAAATACCAGCCTTTATAACGGCGTTTAAATAAAGTTTATATCTTGTTTGAGTCTTCAGATATTCAATTTCTAAGCCTGTTCCATTTTCATTACCCAGGCTAATTTTTGACTTTAAGCTCACTTTTCTCCAGAAAATGCCTAATTAACATAACGTTTTACTATTTTTTTCTTATGAAAGTAACAATAATAAAAAAAATCATCAATGAGTTTGCTGAAAAACCCACAGATTTTATGATGCATGGAAAAACCTGCAGCAGTTAAAATTTATAAAAAAAGGGTTTTTTTTGCGTTAAGCTCCAAAGGCTACGAATAAAAAATGATTTTGTGTGGTCTTAGGTAATTTTTATTTTATGTGTGTACTAAAACAGTTATAACAGTTGCTCAAATTGTCTTTCTTGGTTTTGTATGCATGCTAGAGCCCGTTTTTGGATTGCACTGCGAATGCTTATTGATGCTAACTGCTGCCTCACTTTTGATGACGTTTCGAGAATACGATCTTAGAATTCAATTAAAGTTGCTATTTTGGTTAAATAAACAAGTTCTTTCATTCTTCCCCATATAAAAAAATTCAATACTGTAAGGTCAGGAGATCTTGCGGACCAGTGAACTGGTCCATTTCTTCCTATCCAACGGCAACCGTACTCTTCGTGCTCCTCACGACCATAGTGGGCTGGAGCACCGTCCTGTTCAAAATATGATGAAGCTAGTTGAATCAGTGGAATTTCCTCCAATAGTCCTGGTAAATTATTTCGCAAAAATTCCAGATAGTTTGTAGAATTCAGCCTAGGTGGTAGTTTGAAGGGGACGATTAACTTGTTTCCAAGTACACCTGCCCACATATTGACGCTGAATTTGTGTTGAAATGATTTATGTCTCATTGTATGTGGATTGTCCGCAGCCCACGTATGAAGATTTTGAAAATTTGTGATCCCATCTCTTGTAAATTGAGATTCGCCCGTCCAAAGAATTCTGCTAATAAACTGGTTGACATCCAAGCTCCGCTCCAGTAACCAGTTAAAAAACTCAAGTCACTTTTCCAAATCATTGGGAAGCAATTCTTGTGCAGGTGTATGGTGCTATGGATAAAGATTTTCTGGAAACATTGAATTGCAAAGTTAAGCGTGTGATGCTGATTGATTGATCAGTTGTAACAGCATCCAGTAATTTTTCATCAGCCGAAATCCTTCTTACTTGTGGAGCACCCGCATTCGGTCGTGTATTCAAAACTGATCCCGTTTCTCGAAGTTTTCGATACGTAAATACTCTTTTATTAGCAAGTCGTCGGCTAGGATAAAGTTCATGGTATCTTTGTCGTGCACTAGTTGAACATCCATTAAATAATGTCTGCGTATTCTTGATTTGTAAATGCTGACATTTCAAACTGCGTTTCTAAGCAACTGTAACCTTAGCGTAAAAAATTAAACTGATGAATTAATTTTTTTTCCTAATCTTTTATACCATTTCTGTAAGATATATTTTCCAAATAGGCCTTCATACCCTAAACCTAACTCTTCTGAGAACTTTTAAGGAGCAGGGTAAGGAAATGAGGGTTTTGACAGGTAGGAAAATAAAAGATCACGCTTTAAAACTCTTTAATAGCTATGCAATTTTAAAAAAAATATTGGAAAATTAGTAATTCGTGGAAAACCACTCTTACGAGTATGTCAACTGTTGTTAGAAACGTTGATAAAAAATCATAAATTCCTTTTTTTACCTGTTGCAAGTTTCTCCAAGTATCATAAAATCTGTGGGTTTGTCTGCAAACTCATTGATGATTTTTTTTTACTATTGTTACTTTCATAAGAAAAGAATTGTAAAACGTTACGTTAATCAGGCATTTTCTGGAGAAAAGTCGAAAATTAGCATGGGCAATTAAAATGGAACAGGCTTAGAAGTTGGATATCTAAAGACTCAAACAAGGTATCAACTTTATTTAAACGCCGTTATATAGGTTGGTATTTCTTTTAAAAATAAAGTCCTACACGAAGTTTTTACCATTAGTACTAACAGAGAAGTTTCCGTTAGCATAGGTCAGGGTACACCAAAGTAAGCCTTTTCTTAAATTCTCGATAAATGATGTCACCATTGGAGATAGACCCTTACTGTAGAACGACTTTTTTCTTAAAATATGCCCAAGAATCATTTCTCAAATTTTAGTCAACGAATTAAGGGACACCCTGTATAATAGGATACTAATCTATTCAACATTAGTTGTAAATTATGTATTGAGATTCTCGGCATGAGCAGCTCATTTGCTCCTTCAGAAATCATATGACCAATCTCATGCGAAAAAAAGTGTAAAAATCTAAATTGTAGTTTTGAAAATTTTGATTGAAGGGTTATTGTTTACGTGTAATTGCATTGATTTGTGTTCGCCACGTAATATTAGAGAATTTCTTAGAATCCTAGCTGATAGCATACAATGCTGAAAATATGAGAAAATTGTTGTAGGTACTATAGATTTAATAATAATTTGAAGCAAAAAATATGTTTATAGTCATATAATAAATGTAATTTTTGAAAAAAAAATTAATAACATACCGAACCCAATAAAACCACAAGCTGATGGTACGATATTTGGAATACCAAGTATTTAGGACAACAAGTAATGGCGATCGTTTTCTTTTTTGTAATTGGATAATGAATGGATTTGATGGTTGTATGATTCTCTAGAACAGACAAATTGATAGCTTGCAGGAAACGTACTAATTTTTGCAAAATTTATTTCACCTATACATTGGTAATCTTCAGGTGATATTTCCTCTGGAATGTACTCGTAATCTGGATCCTTGAAATCACCTTCGTCTGAATCTATTTGGACCGAATCGATGAAATCTTGAATCTCTTCATCAGACATTTTGAATACATTACATTTTTTCTAGATTCATTTCTACAAAAAAAATAAGAAACATAATTTGTTTTCAAATAGTCTGTGAACAACAAAGAAGAATCAGACGTAGGGACAAATTTTGAAATGCTTAAACGGCAAGGCTGCCCTGAGGCTGAGGCTTTGTTGCAAAATCACATTTACATATTCAATCCACATGTGTGACAGATAGAAATATTTTTATTAAACTTTTAATTTCACACCAAAAGATCAATAATTTTTTGTCTTCGCTCACTGGCTTATCATACAGAGTGTAGTTTTGCTGCCAAACACTTCAGCATGAAACTTTTAGACCAGTGAAATTATTAAATTACTTATTTCCCAAAAAGTCGTATGAAATTTATGATTCAAATTTAATGAAGTTTATGCAATATGTAGCTGCCCCAGGGCAGCCTTACCAGTTAGAGGGATAAGATACCAAAGTCAGCGGTTTTTGCACCGGATAATCACCTGCGATGAAAAGTGTATTCTGTATGACAACCGTAAAAAACCTGGGAAGTGGTTGGATGGAGACGAAAAACGAAAATGCATTCCCAAACCCGGTCTTCACCTAGAAAGTCTGGTGGACACCAATATTTTTTATTTCATCAACCAGGATAAATTTCGTCAAGTATTGTGAGGAAATTGACACAGTGCATGCAAAATTTACTGAAAAACAGCCTGTGTTGGTCCAATCGTATTGCATCACAATACCAGGCTCCATACCTCACGATTAACAGTGCAGAAAATGTCGTTAAAATGTACACTGGAGTATTAACTAGTTGCTCAAGAGAGGGCTTTACTACCCAATTGCTTTCTAAGCCCAAAGAAAATGCGATTAGCAAGAGTGATTCTTCGCAAGATTTCCGCGCTGATGTCGTTTTTGGAGTTGATAGCGTAGTTGAGGCTGATAAAGTCATTTGCTATCTCAAAGTTGCAGCTGCTATCGTGACGTTTGGTCCCAGGCTTCTTTCTATATTGTGTCTCCCTCGTTATTGACAGCATATACTTTGTTTTTTCTTCATTGATCGGTAAACCCATTTTTACTGCTTCTTCTTCAATTGTTGCAAACGCTCCCATTATGTCAATTTCGCCTTCTTATGCGAGTAACTGATCAAACTTTCGACTTGTGAGCTTCGCATAATTCTTTCAAGAACGCTATTAAAAAAATCACATGACAACGCATGGCCTTGTTTGAGTTTTTTTAGGCATTGAAGAATTGGCATAGGAACGCGCATTCTCGGTCATCAGCCGGCATATTCAAATGAGCTTATCAGGGTCGCCAAATCTACCATAGACGTGGCTTTTGTATAAATGATAACATATAAATGATAACATATGAAGAAATAGTGTGCATCGATTTGGAAATCTTGGGTTTTTTCCAATATACGACATAATGTGGTGATTTGGTCTCTGATGACTTTCCTCACTGATAGAGACCGGCCAGACTGTTGGCGAACGGTCTTACATTACACATTATCACATAACATGATAGGCGGGATTTTATATGCATATAGTTGGCGCAGATCAGGAAATCTCTCTTTTAGGATAGGACAAACAACGTCGAGGTTCCATCGTCGGACATATTTTCGTCGATTGAGATTTTAGTGATGAGTTCCATATATTCAAGCAATCACCATCTGATGCTTTAAGCAGACTTAGATTGTTTTTCTAGATTTGCCTCTCTACACTCGTCACCAGTGGTTTCTTTCTTGCGGCATGTTGAAACTCAGTATATCAGAGGCTGTATATCTGACTGCTCTTTGGAAGTGATACCACTGGTCTTCTACATTCAATGCTGGTGACATCAGACTCCTCGAAACGCTAAGGAAAACTCAATCGCAAAAGACCCATGGAAGGCTCTTGTGATTGTAGCCGGTGGACGTTGAATTTCCTCAAAATAGTTCGCTGGCCTTAGGCTGTTACGGATATCCGGTTTCCCGGATGCCCAGCTGCTACTTTTTTCGAAAAGTGAGAACATAAACGAAGAAAATAGTTTTGAAGCAGGCTTTTTATATCTGTAAAAAAAAAACTATTTACATATAATGAAAAAAATCACTTATTGAATTGCGTCTCCCCGTTACAAATACGTTCCATTAAATGAGAGCTTGAACGGCGTATTCTGTTTGCAAAGAGGCTTTGTACGACTTAGGTGCTCCATTTCTAACACACTTCAGAAAAACGAAAAAGGCAAAGATTACGTTGGAAGGGTTCTCATTTAATGGAAGTTTTCATTGTAATGTAATAAATAATTAATCATTCTCAATTCGAAGTAATTTAATCGTCGCAAAGTATTTAACGTAAAGTATTTGAGTATTTGAATCTATGTAGTAATTTAAATTGGGCTGCAGTTGAGATTTGAAATTCTTCACCATCAACCGTACTCACCTGATTTTTCCCCAACGGACTATCTTCTGGAGTCATTTTCCCAGCAGAAATTTCCGAAATCGAACACAGATCATAGAAGCTTCTGAGGATTTTATGTCGTCAAAAAGTTATAACTTTTATAAAAAAATAATATTTGATCTTAAATTACGTTGGAAGAGAGTCATTGGCATCTGTGAATCATATAATTATATTGGCTTTTAAATTTCTGCAATACTTCAAAATCGGACATTTCGTGTGTTAGAACCTAATATGTCAATGCTCAGATAAATGCCTGTGGATCTGGTCTTAACTAGCAGCGATAGTTTTCACAACCCCATCAAAATACACAGGACAGGACCTTACTTATTTTAGAAAAAAATTGCTTCAAAGAGTACGTAGAGTGTAATTCTAACTCATCCTGAAGAACATGAAGTTTATACCTACATCGTTATTCTGCACTGGTAAACTAATTTTGCAATGGATCTTAAAGTTTATGACAAAACGCTATATATAAGATAATATGTATAAGAACTGATACATACTCGTATACAGGATGAACGTCTCTACATCATTTAAACTTATTTTGAAAATTGGCTTTCCGTTCGTGAAACACTCATACGTGAAAGAAAAAACCATAGCCGTGTTACCGCCGAATTCTCCGTTCAACGCGCCGTACCACGGAAGAGTGGTCGTGGGTTAAGGAGTTAAAATGGGCGCTACGCGATTGCACTTCCGTCCTACTATCCATATCCAGAATCGCGACCTAATGGGGGATTCGTGTTTTCTTTTTCCCCGTGCCGACGAACTGGTTTCAACCAAGAAGAATAAATTATAAACGAATATTTGCCATAACGTTATAATCTCAAACTCAAATCAAATTAACAAATTTAAACACTAACTTACAAATAGGTCTCAACTACACAATTCTACTCCTTAAACTTATATTAAATACAAAATCTTAAAGAAGGAAAGAAAAAAAATACAAAACCCGTATTTGAACCGTTTTCCGCGCCAAGCGTTGCTTTTACCAAATCGAATTAAACCACCCACTAATCAACGACCTTTCAATTTAATTCCAATATTAACAGTGTTTGTAGTTACATATATGTTTAACATATGTATCTTGGTCTCGTTCAGTACGTCTACAGCTGCTTCCTTGTCTCTGCTTGGCACACACTTCTACAGCGACACAAGTTGCCTTGTATCTTTTAGGTCACAGTTCATTTTGCGAATTCGTTTAGTCGCTCGACAAATATAAAAGTTCGATTTATTTATTTTGACACTACCGACAAAATCTTTTAGACCTTCACATATCCTCTGTGCTACCGAACTAGTTTGTCACTTTTGTCTTTTAGGTTGTTGCCTGACACTATTAAATTCGCGGTTACTTTTTTTTGTTACACGTATGTTGTTTTTGTTTTAAACACTTTTTTTTTAAACTTGAGAGGGTTCCTATCACTCGCACTGCCAAACTCCTTCCTGAGTTAGTTTTTGTTTTTAAAAAAAAAAGTCTTTTCCTACCATAAATTGCAATTTCAATTTCAATAAATTTCTAATCGACCTCCGAACTACTTCACGATCATTCCTTACTCCGAACTGCTTGCTTGACTCCTTTCAACTGACCCCCACTATCAATCGCAGGCTACCAGTCGCCTGTTTTCTCCAAACTCGTATCACCTACCAGATCCGTTTTTTTTTCTTGTTCAACTGGTTCGTCAGATCAGACCACATCTCCTGAATTTCCACATCCGCTAATCCTTACCGAAGCAATATCTTACGATACCATAACGTCTGATCGCGCAATGTGGAAACTAAAACAATTGAAATGAGAAAAAAAAACATGGGAACCGAAAATTGCTTGCCGGGTTGGCTACCAGCTGACCCAAGTTAGTGTTGCCGACGATGGTGCCTAGATACGAACAGGTAGGGATAGTGCTAATGATGGCTGGAAGATTATTTTTAATTACTAGCGAACGAAAACCTGCTCACTACAAGCCAGATTGAAAATGTGACGGAACACCCGGAGCTGTAAATTCGGGCTCAGTTCGGACTTCATCTGTACACTACGAGTATTTGGACAATTTTACGGAAAGATTTTCGCCAACACCCGTATAAAATCCAATGAAGTAGAAGGTAATGACATGAAACCACGTCTTTCAGTGAGAATCGTGGTTTGGGCTCTTGAACAGCTTGAAAAAGACTCTTATTTTTATCGAATCGTGTTCAGGGACGAACTTCTGCCGTTTCTCGAGTGACGCAAATTTAGAAGAGACTCAAGGGATTCGATACCACTTACAAAAGTGAACTTTTTGGTGTGGTGGCATCATCGCCCTTATTTCTTTCAAAATGAGGCCAGAGCTCGCGTTACCGGATAGTAATTATTTCTTAGAAAACGTAGACATGATCCGGAAGATATGTGATTCCAGTAGGATGGCGCTACGTGCCATATTGCCCATGGAACCATCGACTTACTGATTGCTTAACGAGATCATGCGATTCAACGACACTCTATTACAGCTAGGAGGGCTTTATAAAGTCTTTGGGGGAAACTGATAAACCGCATTATATTCAGTCTTTGGAAGGTATCAGCGCATTATTGATGAAATGAAGCCCCAAATTCTAGAAAGAGTACCCCAAAATTGGACTGCGCATCCCTTCGTCAAAATCAGACGAGGAAGCCATATGCCTGAAGTGGTTTGTAGAACATACTTAATGTCATAAGTCATTCTTCATAATAAATAAAGGCTTTTGATTCGAACTGAGTTCTTATTGTTATTGTTATTACGTAAAAATACGATATAGCTCTTAAAAAGGCACTCTAGATACTGTATCTACATATATGTATACTCGTATACTGCTTTAAAATCGACTGAAAAATAGATTGTTCCGGTTTCTACTTTTGTTTCCTTTAATTACTACCGCAGTATAAATATTTAATTTACGGTATGATTTCGTGACCTTAAATAAGCCAACAGGAGCCGACCATCTAATGTGCACTGATCTCCAGCTGCATTGTACTACTCGATAGACAAGCCATCGGGATCAAAAGAATCTCCTCTAACATCAATAGATGTTTGAAGAAAAGACTAGCTAAAGCAAGATAAGCGTACGAGTACTTTCAGGGATATAAATATGAACATTCTTTTTTCGATCTTCATCTATATTGCCCCGATCGTGTATGCCCTTCTGATATCCCTTCGTGATTTGTATCTTCGCAGATACGAGTACAGAAGTAATTTCCTTTACTCGTAATGTTCATTTTCATTAAATCGCACTCATGTTCACTGACCAGCTTAGAGAACCTACATATACATATATTTAGATATTGCAGTTGATTGCATACTTCTGCCCCAGGTTCATTCAGCTCTTTTTATATCAACGAGTATAACATTTCCCTTCCTGTCCATAAATATAAACAAAAATCATTTGAAAGGCGGCCGAATCTAGTGTTTGTTAAGGTTTATGGTACTTTAGGCTTTTTACTCTAAGTTGTTACTCTTTTTTTTGATTTATTGTACATCAATTAGAGTTCTTTTTGTGTGGCCTAAAATAAGCGTTATATGGTATATTTCGGAAGTGTTTATAATACGAGTATCATAATATTCAGTCGTCGTTAAATATTTTTTTTTAATTTCAAAAAAATGTAAACACTTTTTCATCCTTTTTCATTGGCTTTTATTCCTCCAGGCTTCATACATGATTGTCGATGAAATGCACGAAGAACATCCTGAACTGCTTCGGGATCAGTATTGGGAATGTGTTGTGCCGAAAGATTTACCATACACAGTAGCTTCAGAACATTATCGCAAGGATGAACCCAAGGGATCTGCCGAGAAATATAAGGTCAAGACTGCTGATGCTATGTACGCCAATATTTTACCAGCCAAACGACCAATGACCGATGATGTTTACGCTGATTACGTAAGTAAACTCAATACATAACATCTTTTAATTGAACTTATTTAATTTTCAAATTCAGGAAAGTGTCGACACACCTATGGTTGAACGTCGTAAGAATAATTGGCTAACCCGTCAGCTATCACGAATGGGTTCAATGCGAAGTCAGTCGACCGCTTACTCCTCAGGTGGCACAGCGTTTAATCGCAATCGTCTTAACTCTGTGTATTCGAGTCCAGAATCTGGTCTTCCACTGGCTATACTCCAGCAACAGCAACAACAACAGCAATTGCAATCAAAACCGAGTCTTTATGAAAAATTCGTCCACCGCAAATCATTGCGTGCTCAAAAGCAATTAATTAAACAAAGTAAGTCTTACATAAATGAACATGAGAATGTGTTTAACCACAAATAACCGTTGAATCTTTACAGATACTAAGTTGAATCTCAATGGCATTAATGTGTCGGTGACTAAAAATCGACCTCGAATCCCTACACCCGACGTCACTAAGGAAGGCGTTGAAAAAGAAAGTAAACTGCTCTTTGCACCAGCTTCGGGAGCAACTAGTACTTCAAATTCTAATGTTACATCTGGAGTTGCATTAATGGCATCACAATTAGCATCGTCACCTTCTATGTACCCATATGCAAGTGGTCAAGATGGTCAGGTTTTAGGAACTCTTTTACTTTCACCCATCAAGGAGATGGACAGTTGCTCATCAAACAACACACTTGTGCCAGGACACCCAGCAACAACGGCCCTTGCTCAAGCTGTACTACCAAAAAATTTGCAGGACGTGAATTTCACCACAGTTTCCATGAGCCCTGCAAGTGAGTTGAAACACTAATCTATTAAAAATGTCATAACTTTAAATTTACCATTCCCTTTTAGGCTTGCCGGTGACTACGTTGTCATTTCCGTTCACAGTGACTACTTCAACATCTGATGCGATGTCTACAGGGACCCTTAGCATACTCCCTATGCCTCAAATCACTACGACACAAACTGGGTTCGATACCACCGACATGATTCCGACGATATCCATGGCAATGCCCATACAACGCACAGTTTCTGCCATCTCAGTTCCCGACGTGAACCACGACAGGCCAAAAAATTTTCTCACTGTAAAGAATGAAAACCACACACCCATATCACGAACAAGTAGTTTTAATGACAATCTCATCAAGGACTCCTACGTGCTCGAGCGAAAGCACTCTCAGAGATCACTCAACCATCAGTTGGAGTCGAGAACTAATTCCTTGAATCCTCAGGTGGCAATCACACCGACAGATACTTCGAACACCAATGGTGGTAATACGCTCATGCCACAGACAATAAACGAAAGCTCTGCTTCAGCTCCATCAACGCTAACGAAACGGAATCCAGAACCCAAAACTGGTGAAGTTTATGTGTAAAAGAAATTATCTGGAACCAAAATTGTAATATTTAAGATACATACGAGTGCGAGTTACCTCGTAGTTACACATATATATTTTTTTGTAAGAATATTGTGCTTAGCCGAGGGGAGTTTACGAATATCTGTCCGAATAACTTCTTTATGTTGTATGTATAATTGCATGTATAAATCTCTTTGTACAATTTAATATTCTTATGTGATATTTTTACAATTATGACATGGACAAATTTCAGAATGTTATCTTTGTCTTTTTGTTAAACAATTTGAACTTTTATCTCGAATGATGATTTTTTTTTTATTTGTAAAGTGCTAGAACTTATGCAGGATTAAGCCATACTCTTTGCTTAGTGGTAAGTTTTGTAGAATTAATTTGATTGCAAACTTTTTGTTCCGATGATTACAAGTTTGCAGTTTACTGTTGCGTTGTTGTACATGTTGATGAAATAAATTTAAAAAAAAAAGACAATGTCAAGAAAAGAGAATTTATTGTTTTAATATTTCCACTTGGCTGATGAATCTTACTTCATTAAAAAACTCAAGTGACTTTTTTTTCAATTCATGTAATTTATATATTTTTCATTTTTGTTATGTTTTTTAATGGTTTTTAAAACTTATTGATTTTAAATTTAAGATCTTGTTAGAAAGTTGTTCATAACAGTCTTTGGATTAGTTAAATGGATTGTATGTAGACCTCATGTTTGCAACCAAAAGAGAGTCAGGTGCAGTCAAGCCAGGAGACCTTGGCGGCCAACGGAAAGTGGAGTTCTTGGAAATCAGTCTAGTTGAGAATTTTTGTTGTAATTCCGTCATAATAGGTCTGGCTATACATGTGTACTCGTTTATGAAGTTGCAGCAATTCTGGGAAGAAAAACTCCTTCAACATCTTTAAATAATTGTCTCCATTGTCCGTAACAGTTTGGCCGTTTTCTTAAAAAAAAAATATATACCGACTAGCAAGCTTGATGAAACTGCACACTACACTATAACTGAAGCTGTATGCAGTTCCATCCCATGGAGTATTTACGGATTAGAGTTACTCCATATTCGACAATCTTGCTTGTTTACATTGCCGTTAAAATCCAAATGAGCCGCGTCAGACCTAAAACTGAAGTTTAACATGTTGATGTCATCTTCCACTATTAGAATGATCTGTCAAAATTCAAGACTAGTTTTTTTTTTTGTAATTTTCGCTTGTAATTTGAACTTTGTAGGGAAATAAGCTCAAATCTTTGTGGACAGCTTTCTGTAGTATTTGCCCGCTTATTCCCATTTCAGCATTTAAAGATTTGTCACATGCTCAGCAAAAGAGTTTACTAGCATCATAACGTTTCATCGGCTCGAATTGGAGTGCCGCAAATCGTCCGCTTAAACTATCTTTGAACGGAAATTACAGACTACAAAGCATGATAGCGGCGCACTATCTTAATTCTGGTTTCATCGTCCTGCGTGTTCATTTTTGTTAAATTTAATTACCAATCTATAAAAAGAAAGAAAAAAAGGAATGGAACGGATCACTTACACACAAAAAACTTACGTTTTCTTTTGGTAGCACGTTTCACCGGTCATCATGTAGCTTTCAAAATCTTTTTGACGGAAACAATAACCTGGGTTAAGTTTAGGAATGGTCAATATCTATGTATGTACATAAATATATTAAAATGATTTTTTTCTTTATTTCAGAGAGTTTTTAATATTGGTGCTAATTCTTTCATCAGCCGAGGTAAGATTCTCAGTTCCAGTATCAACCACTTCAAGGGTTGTTCTTGAATCATCAGTGTATGGATTGGTGAAGCGAGTATGCTACTACTTACGCAACGTTTGACAATGAAAGGCATTTGCTCCTATCCCCTAAGCGTCAACGTTCAACGCGTTCCCGATATTCTTCATCGGAATCTAAGGCAAATAAAAGAATAGATCCATCTTAATACACTTGCGGTCATAAAAACCGCACCATATCAAAATGATTGAAAAATTGTTAATAACTACGATAATAATTTTTATAATGAAATGAAATTTTTGTTGAGTACTCCGCAGTAGTTTATAAGTATTTTTATCTAATTTCCATCTGTTTATTGAATGTTTGAAAAAAAATATTAACAAAGAAAGAAAAACCAGTTAATTTTCTTATTTTTTTAAAATATTTTAATACAGTCATTGGTTAACAAAATCAAACGATACATTTTTTATGTATATGTATATGAGATGTTTAGATATGCCACTTTTACCAAAAAATTATCAATACCGAGTTGCTCGTCTTTTGGCGGTTATAACCGCTTTTGTTCTAGAAGGCATTGAGTTTACTAAAAGTTCAGTAATATCCCTTGAAATTTCAGTATTCCATACATGTTCCAGAACTTCATTTAGCTTTTTTTTACTCTCTGGTTTATGTTCAGCCACCTTACGTTTCATTACATGCCACAAGTGTTCGATTGGGTTTAAATCGGGCGAATTAGCTGACCAGTCTAGTCTGGTAACTCCGAGCTCATCAAACGTTGTCTTGAGCTAAAAATTATTGAAATACTCTAGTTACTTGTCTGTTTATTATTTATAAAGTAGACATCTAGAAGTTGATTTATAACACTTTACTTACGGATTTGGCGCGGTGGCAAAGTGCAGAATCATCTTGAAAAATGCACTTGTCAGTATACGAATGATGCTGCTCAATTGCTGGTACCAAAAACTCCCTTACTATTTCTCCATACTTTTGAGAGTTCATAGTTCCATTAACGAAGTGCAAAGGGCCCAAAACGCAAAAAGAAAAACACCCCCAAACCATCTGGCTTTGAGGAAACTTCACTGTTTTGACTATGCACTCGTCCTTGAACCTTTCACCTGCTGACCGTCGTACGTATGGCAAATTGTCGGCACACAACAAATTAAATTTACTTTCATCGGACCGTATCACACATCGCCAATCATCCTGCGTCCAATCTTCGTACTTTTTTGCCCACGTCAAGCGAGCTTTTTTCATTTTTGTGGTTAGGAGAGGTTTTTTCGCTGGTCGTCTTCCATATAAACCTATCTCCCGTAGCCGTCGGCGTATGGTTTCGGCGCTTAGATCAACTTGATGAAATTCACTCAGCTCTGCTCTTATACGGACAGCACTTTTAAAGCGATCTTTCATGCTAATTCGTTGTAATACATTGTCCGTCTTCTGGGTTGTTTTACGTCTTCGTCCCGAGCCTTTTTTCCTTTCCAGTGGATCCAAATTTTCTTTTTTCTTCATCAGTCGTACGATAGTTGAATGACAGCATCCTATTTTAACCGCAATCTCACGATAGCCAAGCCCTTCTTCGACTAAAGTCAATATTTGAACTTTTTCGTCCCAAGTCAATTGATGACATTTACCAAACATTTCACTTTTTTTTACTTGTCACCGTCACAACTCAATTCAAACTGATTTTTTTTTTTGCACTGAATACGAGGCAGAACTCCGCTATGGGGAATACCCTTCATTAGTAAGGGAAAAACCCTTACGATCTAATGTAATTAGGGATTTTTTGAGAACTCATTAGGTGGTGCGGTTTTTATGACCGCAAGTGTATATATTTTACTGCAAGTAATTTTTAAATCCACCGCCTACCGGAGAAACGTCAATTTGTGGATTGTAGTAGACTTTCTCTAGTACAATTTTATTTACACTCGATACGTAGGCTTTCGAGTGCCATCATCTCGATGAGGTTATTCGATCACACGATGACGAGTGCTACTCACTCACTTGTTATTGATTTCGGTAATTTGGCCCCAGGCCTCAACAATAAATATTCCTCCGGTATAGACAATTTTTCGAATTTCATACTGAGGACAGTTGTCGCTGTCTCGATCGTATACTGTCCTACACCTTCAACCACTCTATATAAAATGGTTACTTTGCCGCTATCTAGAAAAAGGCAAGAATTATTCCAGTCTCAAAAAAAAAGGAGCAGCCTATGAAATAAATCGATTTTGTCCCATCGCACTGCAGCGAATATTGGAAAACTTTTTGGAAAGCGGTGTCAGAAAATATAAACACATTCTTTGAAGAAGGAAACGTGATTCCAAATACACAATTCTATTTGCGACGACCGCACTCCACTGAACACACAATACATCTTCTATGCGGCAAACTAATCCAAAACTTACCTACAAAATGCATTCTCAGTCTGGATATAGACCTGGAAAAAACATTCGATTTGCTCTGGCACAATGGTCTTACATATATTCAAGACTTTCCAAAAAATTGTTTTTCGTCTGTGTCCATTAAGTCAGAGGAATCAAATATGTTTCCTATCAAATCAGGAATTCCGCAAGGATCAATAATTGGTCCGAAGTTGTTCAATATTTTTGTCTCTGACTCCGAATCAGGCGCAATTCTATATGCAGATGATACGATTATCTTTCCGCGTGATACAAGACCCCAAAATGCCTTTAATAAAATAAAAGAAAAAATTACTCCGATTGAAGGGTACTTCAAAAAATTGGGTCTTAATAATATTAACCCAAATAAATGTGACATCACATGCTTTAGAAACGCAAGAGGAAAGAGACATCGACCAGCGGTGAAGGAGAGTACGTAACTAACATTGTGACGAATTAAAACGGTTGGGTAACCAATTTCAAAACAAATTGTTATTCGACAAACACGCCAGAAGGAGTAGCACAACCTAAAAAACGGAAAATTCTTCTCTACAAGAGCTCATCAAATTCGTTCTCGCATATGAATTTTGGGTTTGGTTTACTATTTCATCTAAAGTAGGCAAGAAACTTGAAGCGTTCGAGAGGAAATATATCAATATTTTCCTTGTTGCAGAAAGTACAGAAAGCCGAACAAAGAATGGTTTTCCAACAAAAGCTATACGAGGAATGCAAAATAACACTTTTAATGTTCTATCTTATGCGTCATACTTTCAAAAAACCCCACCGGATTGAAACTCATCCGAACAGCCCTGTAAAATCCTTAATTGACTCTCATAGGCTTAATGCAATTGAAGACAATTACTAACTCTCTCGTTCTAATTCAATCAAAAATAGATCTAATCCCTTGACCCTACCTATCGAAGGACGAAACCGCCTTATTCCTTTTTATGAGAAAGCTACTCGTAATTATTACAAACTAAGGGCTTAGCTACAGTGATGTGCAAAATAATAGGGACAGCCATGAGCATTTTTGAAAAAACCGAACAACTAAGAACCTCTTGTTTTGATTGTTTTGAATTTCAAGATTATAAAAGCAAACAACATGGCCCAAAATTTGTGCACAAGGATTAAAAAAAAAAATGTTGCGATTTCTCTTATTTAGCCTGTGAAAAAAAGTAGGGACAGCCATAAATTCTTGCTGGAAACATCACCGACTGATAGCTAAAACGAAGAAAATTGATGTTAGAGTATAATAAATGCAATAGCTACTTCAGTATTTCGTTGAATAGCCTTTGTTCTTGATAACAGCCAAACAACGTTGCGGCATCGAATCCACTAGTTTTTGGCAAGTAATAGATGGAATGCCTTGCCACGCAGCCTTAACGTGTGCTCACAAATCATTGTTATTGAACACTTTCACATACCTCAATGCTACTTTGACCTCTTGCCACAGGTTCTCAATCGAATTTAAGTCTGGTGGTTGAGAAGGCCAGCTTAAAACATTGAGACTGTTCTGCAAGAACCACTCTATTGCACGTTTTGATAAGTGTTTACCATAATTATCCTTCTGAAACATCCATCGGGCATGTTGTCTTCCGCATAAGGTAGCATAGCGGAATTTGAAATGTCCACGTAAGACACTGCTGTCATAGTGCTTTCAATTCTATGAATGGGGCCTACACCCTGATAGGAGAAGCAACCCCATACCATAATGCAACCCCGCAATGTTTCACCGTCTTGATTGTATATGTATTTATCACTATCTGCCGTATTGAGTGATCTCAGCACTAGTGAACTATAGCGATCTGAGTTAAATAAATTAACTTTAGTCTCATCAGGCCAAAGGATATTGCGCTATTGCAATTCTGGCCAGCTCCAAAGTTCCCCTCCAAAAAGCAACCTTTTTGCAACATTCTACTTCGACAGCAGCGGTACTTTTCTCGCGCTTCTTGCTGTTAAATGTTTTCAATAAGCATCCTGCGTATACTTAGTAGAGGTGTCGACGTCCAGGTTAAACTCCTTTTTAAATGCGCTGGACGAAGCAACAGCTTCCTTTTTCACATATCGCAATATCCTTTTTTTCAGAGAGGCAGACATTTTAGGCTTCCTAACACTTGCCACTTGATTGCATTTTCGACCATTCTCTTCGAACACTTAAGAATCTTAGCAATTTTCGGGTAAGAAAAACCATTACTTTGGAAATCCTTTATTTGACTCCTCTTCTCAGTGCTACAATGCTGTGCTCGACCCATTCTTACAAACTCTTTTCTATTATATTAAATTCGGAAGTTGTAGTTTATGAATATACAAATTTAATCTTACCTTTTAGGTTTAAGAAAATTATGCTAAAGCAATCAATTTTTAATTAACACAATAGATAATTAAATGTCCTTATTATTTTGCACACTCGAAACCAACCACTCTCTGCATACTAATGACACAAATCGAAATATACGCAGAGTATTTGGGTGAAGGGAACTGTGTTTTATTTTGTCAACAGTAAACCTCAATACCCGGTTAGTTTTCTTTGTTTCACTCAAGGCTCACAGAAATTGTGGGCTTTTGAAACATTGAGGCAGAAGTGTCCCTATTAATTTGCACATCTGGTATGCAGAAAAAGCATTCACATCATTTATATAACTATGTAGATTCATAAAAATAATTTACGATTATGTACAATATGTAAGGAACATAATACTAATACTTACCAGACATACCAGTAAATGTATGTATATACGGTGTCGGTCAAAATTAAAGCCCACGTATAGACATTTTTCGCAATAACTTTCTTTGTACTGCATGTATTTCAATACTTTTTATTTTATTCAAACAGAAATAGTTATACAAAACTAAAGCACATGCACTGCCCCGATATAATCCTATAATTATATTACATTACATTGATCCGTTGATTTTCTTCGCATTATAGCTAGTCATACTTTTGAAACCAATTCGCAATAGATCAATGCGTCACCTCAATAACAATATTGACAGTGTTTAAAAATGACCCGAGACAAATGAAAATGAGATCTTAATGATTTTTAATAAAGGCGAAGCAATGACTACAATTGCCAACAATTCCAATATTCATCACTCCATCATATAACGATGATAAGCCGTTTCCGTTCTTCTGGTTACTTAGACACCATTCACCGAGCAGACTGACCACGTAAACCATTCAAGGTGATGACCGAACCATCATTAAAATAATAAATCAAATCAGCTAGGTCCATAAAATGCGAACTAAACCTTGGGATATCAAAGAGGATGATCCGGATTTTCTTCTTTATCAGTGTAAAAAAAAACATGCATTTCAGAAAAAAAATCTAAAAACCAGGGTACAAATTCTTTAACGCGATAGCTAACTCTCTTTCAAATGATAGTGACAACGATAATGAAAGTGAGAGTGGCGAAGATTTGCTTTCTGTAAAACGATAGTGATACTCTCGTTTTCATTCTCACTCAAATTAATTTCGTTCCTGACTGTACGCGCAAATTTTGGGAACAGTTTAACTGCCAATTATGAAAAACAGTAAAAAAATTTCAAATTGTCATATATTTCAGTTGGTGTGTGCTTTGTTTAAAATTTTAAAAGTTTCATCTCATTGAATTGATAGAAAATGTAAGTCAATTCAATTTAAAGGCAATTTTTAGGTGTGCAACCTGGAATTGCTTGTTTCTTTTATGGAAAAGAATGGGGACTTGAGCAAAAGTGTGTTTAACACTTCAGCTGGTAAAGTTCGCAGAAACCAAATGTGGGATGCACTGAAAAATAAATTGAATAGCATAGGACCATCAATAAAAAATGGCAATGAGTGGCAAAAGGTAAGAATTCTTGGTATATTTCTTATTTATAATTTGAACAAAAGTTATTTTCAAGGTTTGGACAGGCTTTAAATACCGTACCAAAAGGAAGCTGTAAACCCAAATAAAACAAATGGCAAAAAAGGGGGGTGGCCCATTCAAAAACATTTCTCTTAGTCGTCTAGAAGAAAGAGTTAGTTTCCTTGGATTAAGCTGTATTGCTAAAAAACTAAAACTTTTGGTGCTGAGGAGCCGTGCCGAAATTTGGATCATGCCCATAAGGACGATCATTTGGAAGAAGAATTGGAAAGCTCAGAAGTTGTTTTTGAAAAAACCGCATTAGAATTTTTTGCGACTGAGCCATTTGAAGAAGAATCAGCCCGTCCTGAAGCAGAAGTAGCTTCTTGGTGCGTAGATGTTATTTATGAACTTCTTTATTTGGAATTATTTTTTTTCAGTTCTACACGACCTTGTGAAAAGCCGCCGCTGAAAAACATCTTTCGAAGATAGACCTTATTGAGACCAGCGCTAAGAGGGATGAAACTTTTCAAAACGAACTTCTTAAAACTTTAAGAGAAAGCAACGAAATTAAGAAAAATGTGGCAGAAGAAAGAAATGAAATCCGAAAAGACTACATCAAGACTTATAAAGAAACTTCTAAAGAACTTCTTGTGTTGAAGAATTGAAAGCTAAATATGAAAGTCTGTAAACTTCAAGCCATGTTGCAAGAAAATAAAATGAAATTAGAGTGATTATTTACACTCGTATTTTCACTATCGTATGTGTATCTTTCTTCATTTGTGTAATCTAAAAATGTCTCCACTTTAAAGAGAATACAAATATTGTGTTAACAGCACACACGTTTCCAAATTTCATCATTTTCTCCGGGGTATAACTACTTTTTCGTTCTTCCATAAAAATTCGCCAGCGGCCTTGATAGATTTAACTATTTGAGTTATTAACTAGCACAAATTAGAAAAGTTTACACTTATAAACACCAATGCAACGTTCTACCAAATTCCTTGCTTTTCCATGCTGAATTATGTATGTTTTTCTTCAGTACAGGTGTTAGTAGCCATGGTTCCAAAGGCTATCCGCTATCGCCTGTTGTAATGAAAACTACATATGTTATATCTCTCTTTATATATGTATCTTTGTATGTTATTCACAACTATTACCTAAATCCAAGTAGTGGCGTTCGTTGGAGTGTCCCCAGACAAAAGAGTTATGTAGTGAACCACCATATTTTACACTAATAGCCAAGATTCGCATTTCGTGATCACATATCTTAGAAATTGATTAAACGTTTTAAAAGAAAAAAACAATACGCACTATTCTCTTACTCATGATCATGGGATTGATGCTTTCCCTTTCGACTAAAGAATAACTCTTCATTTGCATGTGGCCTTTTAATATAAAGATGAGTTCCTTAATCAATAAGGACTGAAACGAATAAAATTTGGAAACTTCAAAGTAAAAAAAAAATATTTTCATAATTCATGTAAATTTTTTTTTATTTGCTTTAAAACTCTGTTTTTATTAAATTCATTCACAATTACAAAAAATAAAAAAAATTATTTGGGTTCCCATTCTTTCGTCAACTTCTTTCGAATGTCCTTCATAAGGTTGGTGACAGTTACATCCGTGATCTTTTTGGACCCTCTTTTCCATCTAGCACTAACATCTTTTACGTCCTTTGCACACGGCTCTCTTTTCCTCAATTTAGCTTTTACCAAAGCCCAATACCTTTCAATGGGACGGCACTGTGGAACATTGGGTGGATTCATGTCTTTTGGGACAAAGTCGACATTTTTAGCCACAAAAAAGCTCAACGTCGCATGAGCATAGTGAGCTGAAGCTAAATCTGGCCAAAATAATGTTGAACCCTCGTGTTTGTTTAAGAAAGGAATCAACCGTTTTTTTAGGTACTCGTTAATGTACACTTCTCCGTTAATTATTTCCGTTGTAATAAACGATGAGCTTCTGTGTCCACATTGGCAAATGGCCTGCCAAACAAGATATTTTGACCCGATTTTTTCCATCCCAATCGATGTTGTTGATTTCGGAAGAATCTCAGCTTCAAACGAGTTGTAAAACTGCGCACCTGGAAGTGTAGTAAAGTCGGCTTTGACATAAGTTTCGTCATCCAAAACCGTTGCCGATCAACTCGTATAGCTTTCGGGCTCGTGTTTTTATGACTTTTTTTTGCTTTTCAGTAACTTTTGGTATTTTTTGTTTTTTCGTGTTTTTCGACCGTTACGTGGTTTAGATCTTTGTACCATTGTTTGGTTGGTATTGAATTTCCGAGCAACATCTCTGGATGACATAGTCCGGTTTTTTACGATGATACCCACTATTTTCCTGTCCAAATTTGTATCATATGCTCCACTTTTAGCTCCACTTTTCTGTTTTCGCTTAACTGTCACGTCTCCAAATATCGACAGAATCCACTGTACTGCGTGCTATGTTTAAATTTTGTGCAATGAAATGGTTTAGATGCGAAGTATTTTCGAGCCATTTGTCGATGATCTTTTTACGGCGTTCCTCTTGACTTTAATTTTATAAATATTTTAAACCGCACCGAACTAAAATCAATAACAAACTGAAACTAGAGAATATACAGGCTAATTTGGGTACAAAATGGGTTTGCAATTTTTACGCATGGAAGTATAGCCCGTATTAAAATTTACAGATTTTATTCGTTTCAGTCCTTACTACAACTTTACAAATATGTTTTAGTGTGGAATATACATATGTATATGTGGGCTATTTTTTTAAAAGAGATACTTACCTCCGGGAATTCCATATTTTCTATAAAAATATTCTCTTGATTTTTCAGCAAATTGCCTTTCTAGAATTCGCCATTTAATATGTTATGCGCAAATTTTATTTTCTATTTATTCATAATTTTGGAAATTTGGTACTTTGTACCAAAGGTACGCAGCAGTCAGAAGAAGCGAGCCACTGGTATTCACTGGATTCTAATATTTCCAACTAATTTTAAAATAGACGGTATAAATGTTAATCGTTGTCCACTTTTAAGTCTCAAAACATCCAAAATATTCTTAAAAGCCTCCTTGGAAACGCGATGCTTTTGAATAAATTGTTTTAAAGGCAATGTAAATGGATTCGATCTATCGCGCAAACACTTCCTTCTTACTCGCATATTTGTTACGAAGTGATTCCACTTCGTTCACTATCACTATTGAATAGTAAGAAACTACGATTTGCAAAGATTTTTAATTTCACCAAGCAAAAATTGAAGAAAATTTAAAACTATCGAGAAAAACGATATTAAAAACGACACCAATATAGCTCTTTTTAAAAATGACAGCAACACGATAATAGTACTATCAGCTATTGCTTTATAGAAAGCTACTTTAAAAAAAAGACTGTTCTCACTATCATTTATGTGCTCTCTCCTTAGAGACAGTTTCGCTGTCATGTATGTTGTTACAGAAAGCAAAACCATCTAGTGGTATCGCTTTGTGTGCTATCACGTTATAGAATTACTTTGCAGGTTAGAGTCTGCTAAACACTGTATCGGCTGGATTGTTGCCAAATCGAAAACACAGGTTTTTTCAGATGAGTCGAAGTTCACTATGACAAGCTCAGAAGGCTTAAGATGTTTACGAAGGCCAAATAGTGAGAGACTGAATCCACGGTATGCCAGAGCGATAGTACAGCACGGAGGAGGAAGTGTTTTTTTTTTTTTTTAAAGAACTTAACACTCAAGAGGGTATTACTACTCTTAAAATGCCGGAGCACGTGTTAAGTTTTTCGGAAAATTGGATAGAGAGAGAGAGAAAGATTTTTGGGCTCAGTGGTTATTTCGCTCCATGGGTGGCATCCAACATTTAATGGGGAGACTAAATTACTAGTCTAAATTGGACTTGATGTTGTATTTAGGTAACCATTCATCTCACGAGATTTCAGTTGCCTGAAAAAAAGTCTTTCGGTCACGGCTGGTATTGAACCCCGAACCCCGATTGGGATGGGGTCGGGCAAATTCACAAAATTGACTGCATAATGGATCGTTGTATGTACAAAGATATACTATAAAACGTAATGCTTCCGCATACAGAAGAGGAAATTCCATTAAATTGGATCTTTCAACACTACAACTATACGCAGCACACCTCGAAGAGAGGGGCGTTAATAAAGTTGAGGTCTTGAGTTGGCCTCATCAATTCCCTGATCTCAATTCCATATAAGATCTATAGGAAATTATAGATTGGATAATTAAGCCCGATGGTTGCCGAAATAAGGAGTCCCTTTTCGTCCAAACTTAAATGGCCAGGGAACTCATTTTCACGATTTTTTGAGTTTTTAGTTCTTGTTATGGTAGCTTCAGTTTTGTCGCTTCAATTTTTAATGAATTTCCACACTTGTTTTAATATTTTTGTTCGTAAAAATCTAGTAGAATTACATTTTTGCCTATAATTAGTTTAATTACTTCTGTTTGAATATAACAAAAAGTATTGAAATACCTGCAGTATTTCAGTAAGCTATTGAGCAAAATGTCTATATCCACATTTGCCTGCTTTAGTTTTGTCCGACACTGTATAGTATATTACTACTACACTACTCAACTATTGCTTGTCATATTGCTGAATTTAAATATCTTATTTACACTTGCATAACATATATACATATTTGTCTCTATATAAAGTCAAAGTTATTCGAAATAGTCTTATTTCTTTGTTACAACTCAAGAGCCATGTGTATGTATCTATGTAAATAAATAAGTAGTGAGTAAAATGTTAAGAATATTATATTATAACACTTGGCTTTGTTTACTTTCTCGTTCTTATTACATTGTAGTCAGTAGTGTAAGTCTCAATCTCACTAGTTGTTATTAACATATTAATGTTGAACCCCTATGTTTGTAGTTATGTAAATAGACTTAGCTAGGCATAATGTTAACAGTCGGCTACTTAACTCAACTATGTAAAACTTATCTCTAAGAGCTAAGAATGATTTATTGGGACAGCTTACAATAGTGTTTCGATGCCCTTTTTAGCGACAGCCTCTTAAATCTGGTCGTATAGATATGAGATATAGATAAATTCTGTTACTCTGAAAGTAGCTTTCGCTTTAACCAGAGCTTATTTCAACCAGTTCGGCAAAGGAATGAAGTTAAGTATCAAGTATTTTACATAAGAAAATAAAGACTTTAAACGACGGCCTTAGATTTCGCACCTTGTTAAGTAAAAGTGCGTCTAACTTTACAACGAAAATACTCGTAGTACCGTAGTATAATATAGGAGAGTCATTTCAAAATAAGGTACACATTGGCAACACTAATTAGTGGATGATGCAATTTTAACGCAAATGGAGTCAGTTGCATTTTTGTTGGGTCATAGATGGAAATGGTATCTGCAGGTGTCTCAAGTCACTGATGAAGATCAAAAGTCTTTCATTCAAATTGCAACTTTAAATGGCAAAACCTCTACAGAAATTCATCAGACTTTTAGTGAGCTTTGTGATGAGAAAACGATAGAACACGTATGTTACGTGCAAACATTTTATGACCACAAAAAGAAATACAAGCAGACCAAAAGAATTCTTCCCTAAAATGTCTGCGACATCTCGGAATAAAGTGCTACGAGTAGAGACCGCTTATTTACGTCTTAACAGGACACTACGTTTTTGATAAGCATTATTTTGCTAGGCACAAATAAAATTCGTGTGAGGATAACGGCGAACACGGTTACTTTCTCTAATTTTTTCTATTTGTGCATGCTGATACTGTAGGTACCTAGAGACTAAAGTACATTGTCTGTGTGCTCTGTTCTGACAAGAAAAAAAGGAAAGCATTAATTAACAAGACATTAAGTTATTTCTGTGGGATTCTTCTATCAAATTACACATATTTTCATTACTTGCAAAAAACAACAACTTGGAAATAAATTAATATTTATACTCCTGCAACCCCAAGACCGAAATTGATAGTTACTTTCCTTTTCACAAACAAAGTCTATTACCAGGTCCCATGACTTTGTTTTTTATCAAATTCTTTAGTTGTTATCTATTCGCTAAGAGAGATCAGCACATGTATCCATAAACTATCTAATAGAAATTCACCAGTTTATGATGTTATAACTGCTCAAATCATGAAAGAATTACCCTTCATAGGATTGCTAAAACTTAATCTTAGGTATAATTAATGCTTGTTTTATACAAAGATACGAATATGTTCCAATCTCTGGAAGATAGTAGAAATTATTGTTATACCTTAACAGGGTAAGCCTCTATCAGCGACTTTTACCAGTCTTATGAAAACTTTTCGAAAAACTGCTTCTTAAAAGGCTGGAGAGAATCATAGGGCACAAAAGGCTTATTGCCACTCAGGTTATAAGCCTTTTCGGGTCTTTTGTTTTTTTTTTTTTTTTTTAAAGAACTTAACACTCAAGTGTATATGAATACACTTAACATGTAATGCCTCAGCATGTGTTAAGTTCTTTGGAAAATGGGATAGAGAGTAGAGAGAGAAAGAAAGATGTTTGGGCTTGATGGGGAGACTAAATTCTTAGTGGAAGTTGGCTTGATGTCGATTTATAGTCAACTAGTCGTCTTACTTGATTTTCATTAACTGAACAAATGGATGATACGAGTATATCTTTCGGGCGAGGCTGGGATTCGAACTCCGAACCTTCCGATTTGGAAGCCAGTCCACTACCACTAGATCTACAGCCACAGTCTAGCACAATAGACCAATTAGATAATTAAATCTTATATAGCAAATAGATTCTTTAGAGTTCGCTATGGCTCAGCATATTCTGAACTTAAAGGAATAAAAGGAGGCGTTCCACAGGGAAGCGTTATAGCACCCACAATATATTGATTATACGAGTACACTAGAAACATACCACTACAAATGCGATGATAGCCACATTTGTAGACGACACTGCTCTTCAATCAACTAATGGATGCATAGGTAAAGCAGTAGGAAAGCTACAAAATTTTAGAATGTTACCAATAAAAAATAACGAATCTTCCTGCAGTTATTATCAAGTACAACCCGCCCAACAACAAAAGCTGCACCACGCACTTCCATATTTTTTGACTAAATACTATTTAGCGATTTCCCTAATTACGAGTACATACTCGTACTAGATGGAGTGAAAAGTTACCTCCATGGGAATGAAAAAAAATTTTTTTTTTAAATGTTTTTTTTATATTATTTAATATAGTCCCCTTTTAGTTTGATACACTTATTCCAGCGATTTTCCAACTTCTTGATTCCGAAAAGAAATTTTTCGGAAGATCTGCAAAATACTCCTCCGTGGCGTCGATGATTTCCTTGCGTGAGCTGAATTTTTTATTGATGAGCCATCTTTTGAGGTTTAGGAAGAGATAATAGTCCGAGGGATCCAAATCCAGTTACCAATCGAAGCCAAAAGTCCGCCCGATTCCGCATCAGCAAGTCCAAACACTCTTTCGAAGTGCTCCCGCATTCGTGTTTTTGGTCAGGAGTGAGCATTCGCGGCATCCAGCGGCAGGATAACTTTTTCATATGCAGAATATTGCCCAAAATATGGCGGGTGCACTCAGTACTAACCTTTGTGGTATCTGCTAGCTCGCGCACCTTCACTTTCCGGTCAGCCAACACCATTTCATGTATTTTTTTGACATTGTCCTCTCTAACCGCATCGGAGAGCCTGCCGCTGCGGACTTGATCGGTAGTGGAGTTGCGGCCACCATGAAACTCAATAAACCAATATTTGACGGTGTAATCGGAAGGAGCATTAGCCCCATAATATTTATCAAATTTTTCTTTTGTTTCCTTCACCATTTTGCGTCTCCAAAATAATGTTTTATGAGAGAACGAAAATCGTTTTTGCTCATACTCAACATGATGCCAAAGACGTCAACAACAATCAGCTGTCAAAACAAAACTAAAGACAGTATCGCACTGAAATTTGGCATGTCTGCCTTGAACGGACTTCAAGGCACCATAACCTTTTTTGCAGTATCAGCGCATTCTGGCGGTCAAGGAGGTCACTTTTCACTCCATCTCGTATATGAATTTTATTGCTTCGAGATTTAGTTTAGCACATCCGGAAATGCATCGGGATTCATTCTGGCTAAAGTCTACAGTGCGTGTAGTTGTTTATCTTAAGTGAAAGTGAAAAGTTGATATCACAATGTAAAAAAGGATGCAAATGAGTGAAGAAAATAGGACAATTAACGGGCCTTATTTGCACGGAATGTGTCATTTCGTGAAATAGCGCAACAAACTGGATGCAATGAGAGTTCTGTAGGAAGATTCTCTAACAAATGCCGTCAGGATCATACACCGGCAAGAAGAACAGGACTGAAGAGGTGTACCATTTTGTGTACCGGGTACTGAAGAGGCTTAGCTTGAGAAACATAAACATGAAATCGCATCGGAATTGAGAGCTGACCTCCGTCATGCTACTGGTGCCGAAGAACCATCAACAATCGCCATAATGTTTAAATTATAGTCAGGAAGTAAAGAGGTCGACAGGGCATTCCATAAGTGAAATGTACGGCTTAGGAAAGAATCACGATATTTCAATGTACGTCCGAAAATGTATTTTAGGGTAAACTGATGAGCATTCATAGCGAAACGGGTGTGACGGTTAAAGGTTTGTGGGGGTGGAATGCTACTGGCAATTTCAATGGAGCACTGGTGGTGAAAATAGCGAAATAGGATGGTGAGACAGGAGACATTTCGTCGCTGCTCCAGGTTGTCAATTGACTGTGTGATATTAGCATCACCTATGAGTCTTATTGCACGGGTTTGAATCCTATTTAGCAGGTGCAGAGAGGTTTTAGGAGCACCTGATCAGATATGGCCGTTGCACTTCATGAATTCCTTCTATATATAATATATTGAGGCCGGATCAGAGGGGTAGAAGTATTTCTTACATCGTTTGAGGAAACCAAGACATCAAATATGTGGTCATTCCAACATAGGCTGTCATTGACACACATACCAAGAATGAAAAGTTTTCCGGTTTCAACGATGCCAGTACCATTCATGGATAATGGTTGGGTGTCTGAATTTCGCTTTAACGACAGCAGACTGCATTGTGTTTTGGAAACATTAAATTCCATTCTGTTGATTGTTGCTCAGTTGGTGACACCATTTACATCAGAATTTAATGAGCTTAGCATACGCTGCCGTTTCCGTTTTACAGCCGAAGAGCAGGGACGTGAGTCCGGGAACGAATATTGGATTAGAAGTAGCCGACAAGAGATCATTAATGAAGAATAAAAACAGTGTCGGAGACAGAACAGAACCCTGGGGTACACCAACACTTATTTTGTAAATATCAGACCTGAAACCATCCAAAACAACTTAAATTGAATGTTGCGAAAGGTAGTTTCTAATCAATTGAAGAAGAGATTCGTCGATTCCAAATGCACGCATTTTCGACAAAAGAGCCTAGTGCCAAATTCCCTCAAATGCCTCAAAAATATCAAGCGCAATTATCTTCCTTTCGCCAGATTAATGTACGCTTTGATCCCACTTTTCGGTGAGACATGCCATCAAATCCCCAGTTGACCTGTTGTTACGAAAACTGTACTGCCGGTCATTAAGAAGTTTTCGTGTTTGGAGATATTTCATGAGCTAACGGTTTATCAGCGTTTCCATGACCTTGAAAGAAGGGACGTAAGTTCAATGGGTCTATAGGACGGGACGGGCTGGTCATACCGGAAAGAGGCCTAAAGAATAGGATTGATGAAAAAGCTTACGCAATGGTTTGCCAGTGTGGAAGAACAGCTCTTCAGAAGAAGGGGAGATATACCATTTGGACCAGCGGGTTTGTGTATATTTAAATCTTTAAGTACTCTTGCTACTACACGAGTGCGAAAGTGGATCCGACCCATTGAAGATTCGACGCTCTCAAGTGTTGGCGGAGCCAAAGTACAATCTGTAAGTGTTCAGTTGGCCGCAAAGTGAATATCAAGCAGATTGGCTTTGTCTAAAGAGCTAACAGCTGTAATGTCGTAGTAAATAACATGCGTTGGTATATAGAATAAGGCAGGATTTCTACCGTTGTTGATGAACGGCCAAAAATTGTTACTGCTTTTGGGGCATTGTATTATTTTTTCCACAGTTTTTGGTCGTATTGAAATTTCACACATTTAAGAAAGACGTTGCAGTCATTCCTGGCTCATTTGAACTTTTTCCGGTTTTCCGGAATATAGGAATATAGTATAGGACCCAAAAAGGCGTTACTCTAACTCTGACAGCCTCTTACAGCTCGAGTCGTACCATGCCTTCCAAAGAGAATAGTGTCAGTGATCATATCAGCAGCGGCATTCAAGTCGTTATCGAGGAAACATAACGACCAGGTAAAATTCCTAAAGTTCACTCCAACTGACTTTCTTGTGTTGTCATACGGTTGTTTTAGGAATCGTTTCTCTAAGTGTATGATCAGTGTACGAGAAAATAGCTGATATGGCACAATGGTCCGGGAAGCCTGAAGGAGAAAGCACATCAACGGTGTACCTATCAGGGTGAGAGGTTAAAAATAAGTCCAGGGTGTTGGTAGTATGACTATCAACGTCTAGTATTCCCCGTGCTCAATTACAATCTGGGTTAAGTTCAGAAGATCTCAACACACCGTGATTCGGATGTTGTCTGTCCAGAATGTCGAAGCCACCCAGAATTGCGTATATTAAAATCGCCCATAATAACGGTTTTAGTATGAGGATACAGGGATAGAATTCTTTGAATGGAGTCGGACAGCGCATTAAAATCGTTAAGGGTCGAATTGCTGTCCAATTTGGGGCTTCTATGAAGAAAGCAGTAGACGATATTTGCTTTGCTTTTAACCACATGAAATTCAATTCCGGATTCGAACAGGGGTTACATTGTGGTCGAGCATGGTAAGCTACATCACTACGCCCTTGAATGGTGAGACCGCGTGCACGGCCCCACAGAGAAGAAAACTGATGACACCAAAGATGGATTCTTTGAGCCCTTGGACAAGACTTACGAGCAGTTCCCTAGATGTGACATTCAAATTCTCCTCGCCCATTTTAATGCAGCGCTAGGAAGACAGGGCATCTGTGGTAGCGCTATCGGAAAGTATAGCCTGCACGACACCCCCTCCGATAATGGACTGAGGCTAATAGACTTTGGAGGGGACGAAACATTGTCGTAGCTTCCGAGGGGTCAACACCAACTGGGACCATTACCTTGTTTTACCCAAGGTACGACCATCGCAAAGGCAAGCTAATACTGTGAGGAACTTGGATGGCTATAATCGCAAGAGATCATCAAATCTTTTTCCGATTGGGTCTACCTTAATGTCTTAACTAGTCCTACGCTGCTAACATCAAGTATCAAAGACCACCATCAAAGTTTCTAAAAAACCATCAGAGACGCCGTCTCTTGTGTGCTGGGTTTCATTCGGCCAGCACAGCGAGGCCTCTGGTTTAACTACGAGTGCTCGCAAGCACATGCAGCTAAGCACGATGCCCACAAAGCGGCGCTGTATAGATGGACTAAAGTTGCTCACGAGGTCTACGAGCAGAAGAGGAGATATGAACGCCGGCTTCTGGTTTAACTACGAGTGCTCGCAAGCACATGCAGCTAAGCAAGATGCCCACAAAGCGGCGCTGTATAGATGGACTAAAGTTGCTCACGAGGTCTACGAGCAGAAGAGGAGATATGAACGCCGGCTTCTCAGGAGGAAAAAGAAGGAGCATCAGAAGCCCACGGTCGAAAAAAACGAACCGAAACCAATAGAGACGAACAAGGAAAGATCGTAGTGGAGTCGCAGTCGATGCTGAGGATTTAGAAAGAACATTAATGTAGACTATATAACGGCGATGACAAACCGGATGAAGTTGTGGGGCAGAATGAACCTTTCAACCTGGACGATGTAGACTAACAATTCCATCCGCCCGACTTGGATGAATTGAAGATTGATACATCTGCGGTAGCGGACCTCCTGGCTGCCGAGCTTTTCAAAGGAGCATATACCAACTGTGTCCGATGAATGAAACCTCAGAATTGTTTATACCATCAAGAAAGGAAACCCACTGAACTGCGTCAAATACAAACGCATCAATCTTCTTAACATCGCCAATGTGATCCTATCAGCCGTATTATGTGAACGTCGGAAGCCATTGGTTAACAACCTGATTACTTCATATCAGTGTGGCTTCAAGGAAGTCCACCATCGACCAAATATTCAAAATAGCGCAGATCTTAGAAAAAAACTATGAGCTCCAAATCCATACACACCCCCTACTCATCGATTTTAAGACCGCGTATGACAACATCTATAGGGACGAGCTATACAGAGCAATGTCTAGTTTTGGCGTGTCTACCAAACTCGTCCGTTTGTGCAGGAAGACGATGCAGAATACACGCTGCTCCATTAAAATCGGTAAAGAACTCAGCGAGGCCTTTGATGTCAAAAAGGGTTTAGACAAGGCGATGCGCTGTCATGCGATTTCTTTAATATCATTCTTGAAAGAATAGTGCAAAACTCACGCGCCAATACAAGAGGAACTATCTTTCAAAAGTCCGTCCAACTACTTGCATACGCCGATGATATTGCGTGTTGTTAGTGGAGCTTTCGGGAGTATTGAGACGGAAGTGTTGAAGATGGATTTAAAGGTCAACGAGGGCAAGACCAAGTATATGCTGTCAACCCGAAAGGACATCCAACACCGACGTCTCAGACAGAACGTTACCATCGATAAATATAATTTTGAGGTCATTTAAAACTATGTCTACCTAGACTCCGCTATCAATTCATACAACAACACCAGCGCTGAGATCAAACGAAAAATAACTCTTGCTAATCGCTGCTTCTTTGGGCTAAGAAGGCAATAAAAGTGACCCTATATGGCGCAGAGACATGGACTTTATCAAAAATGGATGAGGGTGCTTTTGGCTGCTATGAGAGAAACTTTCTTCGGGTGATTTTCGGTCCTGTCTGCATAGAGAGATACAGATACAAAAACGAACCGTACGGGCTGTGTGAAGATCCAACGACTGAGGTGGCTAGGTTATGTAGAGCAGATGGTCACAAACGCTTCGGCGCGAAAAATCTTCGAATCCGCTCTCGAAGCAGAGCTCAATAGAGGAAGACCGCGTACACAAATGGAAGGGGGCCTTAATCAACTTAACGTTCGAAACTGGAGGCATCTCGTACAGCTTAATTGGATGAGAAGATAAACCATATCAACAACAACGGTGTGAGATAAAAAATTGATTCTTGCTTTATTTTGAAGCTACGTTCATACCATTATATGTGGACTAGTACATCATTTAGTGATTCAAGTGGTCGGTTCAATTTTTGATGACTCGGTCCAATATGTGCGGCGTTATTTCGGCAATAGCGTATCGAATGTTGGCCTCGAGCTCATCCAAAGTGGTTGGGGCTTGTTAGCGTTGACGGTAATGACGATATTAGGTCAATCTTTGTGGATGCATTGTTGCTTGGCCGAACACTTGTGGATTGTGTTCACTCCAATAATGGCAATTTCGATTGTTGACATAGCCGCTGAGCCAAAAATTATCCTCGTCCGGGAAGATGATTTTTTGATCAAAATCCGGATCTCCGGCCAACATTTCCAGCTCCCCATTAGCGGACTCACGGCGTTATCTATGGTCATCGGGCTTCAATTCTTGCGTCAACACAATCTTATACGGATGTAGGCCCAAATCCAATTGCCAAATCGGAGAAATAAATAATTTGGAAGGTGTACAACGAAACTCAAAGGATACAGTAATTAACAAGCAAGGAATACAAATCAAATTGTGCTAGCACAATTGACTATTACTTCGTCGGTGGATATTAAACTACATAAAGCACTCCCATGCTTCGACCATCTCAATCAATGAAGATTGTATCAAAAAGAAGAGATCAAAGGCAATATATGAAACCTCTTCCAAAGTATTCGCGGAATAAAGTATCTGCCGACGTTTACAGGTATAATCTCATCAAACACCTTTCCGAGATATCTGCGAATGAATACCCCACTTTAAATGATTTGGCGCAGATTAAATCGGTCCCATATCATAAGCATGACACCAACCACCATGATTCGATATAGAATGTTTGAAATTAAATAATAGGGCTTTCTCCTTTCTCCGGCTCTTTCGGAAAGTAACGTCAGCATATCCAAAAACTGTATAGCAAAGCATACCATATGCTCATTACAAACATCTTCGTCGATTTGAAAAGTCGGAATAGTACGAGTACATCAATATGGCCAAAAAAAACTTGGTAAGTGCAGTAATTCAAGAGGCTTCTGAAAAGCAGGAAACAAATTTAATGATGTCGTCTAGGATGGCATGTCGTATAGATTTGGAAAGACTTTGGAGAATCTTTATGTCAATACTAATGCAGCAATGTGGAGTGGTGATGTACTATCGGAGTTGTACAATACAGCAATACGAGTCCGACAAGACTGTAATTCAAGCCCCTCGGTTTTCGCCCGATATATCGAGGATATTATTGATTGCCTACCAGGAAGAATTTCATTCTCCGGTTCTTTTATATGCCGATGGGTATCACTTGAAGACGACGCACGGCTTGGGCGATCCATCGAAGTAACCACTGTCATGATCCTTCACGACCACCCTCGGAAAGGTCAGCGCAAGATGGGTTCCACAAAAACAACAGCGCATTGCTTGTTCGTGCGAGTTTTTGTGCCTCTGCGGCAACGACACGGATATGTCGGATATTTACCGAGAATGTAACGTGGGCGCATCACTATGAACCAGAGTCCAAGAAAGACTCCATGCGATGACTCCAGAATCGCCAAAGAAGTTCACCGAAGCAATCTCACTTATCAACTTATCGCCCATAACGCGCGAATACTACGCAGCAAGCGTTTGAGAGAATCCATTAAGGCAAAGCGGAAAATTAACCAAAAGTGTTCTGCTCCTGCACGACGAAGTACCCGTACACAAGTGTCGACTTGCACTGGCTGCCCTGTACGCGACGAACTTCGAAGCTTTAAAACACCCACTCTGCAGTCCACATCTGCCCCCCAACGATTGTTACCTCTTCTCAAAAATTAAAAAAGAGCTGCGTGGGAAGAAGTTTACCTACGATGAAGAAGTGAAGGATGCAATTTTTGACAAGCCGAAATCATTCTTTTTTGAAGGCACCTATAAACTAATTCATAGATCCGAAAAATATGTCAGAAATAAAATTTGGATACATTGAAAAAGAAAAATAGTTCAGTACTCTTATTTACTCTTCTTTTCTTTCATTCCGCGAACTTAAAAACTTGCCCATATCAATGTATCAGGGCTCAACATACCATTGGACGGCGCACTCAAACCGGAAGTCTTGGGGATAAATCACGATCTAGACACCCTAGAGCTACAACTAAACACGAGGATCGGGTAAGAGTAACAACAAGCAAACGAAGTAGACGTAAAACACCACCCGAAATGCTTAAAGAAATTATGGAGACAAAAAAGAGAGAAACCGATGTAAGTATACCATATACTCGTACGTTGGTTTTGAATATTTGCATGCTACGAGTATCATAAACGAACTGAGCGGCGAAAATATCATGGCATTTCAATGTACCTCTGAATGAGGGCTTGAAGGTAAACTAATGAGTATTCATAGCAAGACTGGTGATACGATTAACGGCTTGAAGGGGCGGAATGCTAATGTAATTACAATGGAGCACTGGTTCACCACCAGTATATAGCGATAGAACCAAGTAAGACAGGAGACATTACGTCGGTGTTCAAGGGTGTTAATTGGTTGTGTGATGTTATAAGTTTTACCGCATGGTTTTGAATCCTATCTAGCTGGTACAGGGAGGTTTTAGGAGCACTTGATCAGTTGCGTCCATTGAACTCCAAGTATTTCTTACATCGCTTGAAGAAACATAGACATTTCTCAGCATTCTTGACGACATTCAATATGTGGTCATTCCAACATAGGTTGTCATTGCCGCACATACCGAGAATGGAAATTTTTACGATTTTGACGATGCAAGTGCTATTCATGGATAATGGTTGGTTGTTTAAATTTCGCTTTAACGACAGCAGACAGTATTGTGTTGCGGAAGCATTAAATTCTACTCTGTTAGTAGTTCCCCAGTTAGTTATGCTGTTAATATCAGAATTTAATGAGCTGTAATGAGTTTTAATGAGCTCTCTGGCGATGCGAAGCGTCTTGTTCGATACTGGCCGCTACGGTTAGTTTCTTAAGATCTAAAAGAGTGTACTCACGCTCAAACTTTTCCACGGTGCGACGAATTGCCTGCACACTGAGGCCCTGATGATGATCGACCTCACGACGTAATTCACGTTGCCTATTTACAACTGAGCCTGCACGATGAAATGGCAAACCTTACTGAATATTTTAACAGCTAGATGTCACTGGTAACTTTAACAGCTACTGAAACATAACATTTGGAAAAACTATCATTGCTATCTGGTCACGCTGTATAATACAAAAATAACAAGAGAACCCCAACAGAACTATAAAATACCAATGGCTTGTATTACTCATAATTAAGTGTAACATAAACAACTGACAATCGTAATTTGGGGTCAATACAGAATAGAAACACATTTTCATCCATAGAATTGATGTTTTCTTAATTTAGAACACCCACGCAAACATGTCTGGTGCCCTTGCAGACTGCTTGTCTTTGGTAAATCTCGCCTTGCCAATGAACTTACCGTTGAAGTAAGTGACATCTCAATCGAAATTTGAAATTAATGTTGGCATTTTGTTTCAGAAAAGTCAAAGATGACTTTCAAATCATCACTTAAGTGATCTCATGAATTTTTTAAAACACGTGCTTGCCTTGGTGTTGCCAATAGGAAATATTGATACATTCAAATTGTAAAATTGTTGGGCAAATGTTGAAGAAGGCCTACTATATGGAGCACTTCTAGACATCATCGCACTTTTGCTTTGAATAAAAATAATTCAGTATCTTATGGGCCAATTGAATTCAACTAGTCATCTGATAAGAACATTTCTCTATAAATGCTAACCGGAGAGCGAAGTAGTTTTGCAATAAAATTTTAAGCTTCATAAAGCAACAACCCACCACCATTAAAATAAATCGAATACGTAACGTATTGCTGTGTTGGCAACATTTGTGCTAAAAATAAAAATCATCTTTAAGGAAACGTTTCTTGTTTATTAAATGAAATTTCTATTTCAATCATTAAACTGTAAGACATTAAAGTGAGCACATCACAGAGGAGAAAGACAATTGTCTCATCAATGAATAATTGGCAAACCCATGCAAAATTATCGAGATCAATTTCGAAGCAAGATCGATCTTACGGGTATTTAAAGCGCGTTCAACGCTTCCAGAGTTCTCAGTAATTGTGATACTTCAAGTGTATTCAATTCTCCTTTTTGGTATAATAGGTCAGAAAAAAATAGTGATTGTGCCAATCAAAGACCGCGCCGACTTCTGAACTAATTCTAATTGTTCCTTCTGCCCTAAAATAAGTGTTTTTGAATGCCTCTCACAAGGATAGCCGGAGCCACAAAAGTTTAAGAGATATTTCGAAAAAATGTGAGTGAAAAGATAAACAAAACTGAATTCCGTTGCATAATAAATAAAATTTGCTCCAAAAAATACGATGCAGAGATGTTATAATTTTTAAGGAAAACATGAGTTTTCAAAGAAAAAACAAGTGGAGCTGAGGCTAAAAAACAATCTTCACATGTAAACAATTATTCCGAACATTGTTAAATTTTTTTGACCTTTGAGTTTACTTTATTTGTTGCTTTCAAGGCAAAACCAAGAAAAAAAATTTGTGTGCCGGTAGTAGTGCAAAACTTTAAAGACAAGAAGAAACGTAAAAATTTATTTGGATTGTTTGTCAAAGCATACTTATCTACTTCTTAGTACAAGTGCATTGTTAAGTTTGTAAATAAGTAAAATATTGATAAGGGAAATCTGGTTTTACTCTCACCGTAACGGGTTTAATAAAACTTTATGATACTTGTAAAGACTATACAGAATGTAAGGCGACTTCAAAAGCCAAATAAAACTTATTTCTTGGCACTCTATTATTTAATTGAACATGAGTGACTCTGTGTATTCTAAGTTGAAGTTTATGTAAGAAAATGAACGACACGAATAGATGGTGAAATAGATCTCGCATAAAATCATTTAGATTAAAAGCGATAAGCGACCTAACACACATAGTTCAATGGATTCAAAAAACCATAAGAAGTTAAAATACAAATATGACATTTTGGAATTAATTCCTCGTGCAAGTGCTTTTACTGGTGTCATTGTTTTGTTACTCTTTAAGGGAATTAAATCTACATTTTTCTGATAAAATATTTATTACTAAAGTCCTTCCATGTAAAGAAGAAATTTTCTTTTAAATTAGTCTTAGTTCTTTCCTATCTTAAGTTGATAGGGCTTCTGCATCATATTTAGGCTCACTTACGTAGCATTGGGTCCTATTTCCTCCTGCTAAGGGAAAAAACTTCTTTCCCCAAATATTGATCTGGGTTTGCTACTGATCTGTTTCAAGAGAAGTTCCTCGTATCAGATGAAATTTAAAGCCTAACTGAGTGACAGACTGACTATGTCTGATCGATGTAAAATAATAATTACTTTAATGAACTCTAATTCTTTACCAAACGACATCAATCAACTAAATGAGCACCGGCTTAAGCCTCGTAAAATATCTATGGGCAGGACATGTATTTCAAAACGAATATTCTCCTTTAGCTACGAAATAACAGAGTAGCTCAATCATCATCACCATCACAGAAATAGGTCTGTAGAACGAGGAAGGCAACTACAATAAATCCTGAATTTTCGTTAACACATAAATTATTCGGTTTGCTAAAAGTGTCCCTACGTAGCGCCAATGTATGTCTACTACGAGTAGTTTCACTCTTTTGAAATTAGATCTAAGAGCAATGGACTGGGCTATAAAATTGTCGCTCATAGCCGGATATATTTCAGCAATTAATAGTAACCGTATTGGCATCATCATTTTCAAAGAAGAGTGGCCCAACCATCTATTCTGAGGTACCACTACACTAAGCAGTGCACTTAAATGAGTGCAATCAATCTTCGGTTTTGAAATGTGGTAATTTTGTATGTTTGGAAACGTAAGTGAGAATCTTTTGGCGTTAAGTCTTGATTAAATGGGATTTTGTATTAAAACATCTGCATTTCGGTTCTTAAAACACATCCAACGACCTTCGGGATATACTGAATTGACTGGATGGTATTGGTATTCCAGCTCGGAAAAATCAGTTACAGCCCTCTATTGATGAAATCGTGTCACCAGTACCCAAATCATGTTCACAGCGAGTGGATTTACTTATTTACTTACATACTGTAAGTGGTGCTACAGTTCGGGATGAACCTGAGCCTATACTAAAAAGGCTCTCCACTTAGCCCGGTCTTTATTTAACTGCCTCCAGTTGCACACTCCAAGTCAGTTGAGGTCCCCTTCCACCTAAGGTGAGGCGTCTCTCTACTGCGTTGTCCCACTGGATTAGATTCTAAGACTCTGCCGCCACATCATTGGTGTCCATTCGCTCTACATGTCCTAGCCATCTCAGGCGACTGATGCCTAAAGTTCGTCGTTGAAACTTCGCCTATCAACGCAAACGGGACCGAATATTTTTCGAAGGATTTTTCTTTCGCAACGACTGAGGATATCTTCATCCGCTTTCGCTAGAGTCCATGCTTCAGCGCCATAAAGAAGGACTGGGATGATCAAGACCTTAGTTTTTCGGGATAGAACATTACAAGTCAATTGACAAAAGTGATCCTTCGTTTTATTTCTGTTGAGTTGTTGTTGGCAGAATTTAGGGCAGAGCACAGATAGGAAAAGTTCGTTGCTACCTCCAAATTATAGCTGTGTACTGTCATACTCTGTCCAATTTGTCGATGTTATATGTCCTCATTTACCGCTAAACCCATTTTAGTAGCTTCTGTTTCAATACTAGCGGACGCATCAGTGACACACCACTGAGTTCTGCGAATTATGTCGATATCATCAGGGTACGCTAATGCTTCCACAGACTTTTGAAAGATTCCGCGTCTAGTGTTCGCTTGTGAATTCCGCACAATTCTTTCAAGTGTGATGCAACATGATAGAGCGTAACCTTGTCAAAAACCGACTTTGACGGAACAGCTAGCGTTCTCCATCGTCATTCTGCACGAACGGACGCGATTGGCAGGGATGCCAATACTAAACATAACTCGTCCATATATAGCTCGTCAGTACAAATGCTGCCATGCGCGGCCTTAAAATCTATGAATGTTTCCAGGATCTGCCAGTTCATACAATATGGCAGATACGAGTAAGATCTTGTAGGCGATGTTGTGGAGACTTATAGCTCTATAGTTGGTGCACTTGAGGGGGTTTAATTTTTTGTGGATCCGACAAATGGGCCCAACATTCCATCCATCAGAAATACACTCTTCCTACCAGATCTGAGAAATGAGTTAGTATATGCTCTCCACAAAGTCATTTACAGCGGCTTTGAATACATCGGCCGGTAAGCCGTCAGGTCCACGTGGTTTTCAGCTAAGATATTGCTATCCTTACGGAAGCTTCGGCTATCATAGTCTATGTGGAATTGTCTACTCTGCCTTACGGCGGATGTTGGGCTTCTTCGCCAAGTTGTTCCATATTCTCAGCACCGAATGTGACTCTCTTACAAGGTTTCCTTCTTTAGTTCTACGGGTTTTTGCACCACGCAAATTGTGGTTCGAAGAGTCAGCACAAAAGCTTGGGAATATTTATATAATCTAATGCTTATTTTGCACTGATTGTATTTGTTTTATGACACTACATATACAATGCATTATTATTTTTGCTTGGTGTATACGCTCACGGGCGGCTTCCGTCGTTCGTTGCAGCGCTGTTTTGTATGCTTCTTGCTTATCTGCAATCTTCATCAAACCAGTGATTCCTTGGTGGTAGTCAGGTGAATCCTAACACATCACTAATGGCACGTTGGCAGCGTTACCACTGGTATTCAGTACTTGACGCTGGTGACATAGGAGGAGATTTCACTCGTTTGGTGAACATTCTGGGGGTCTTTTACGATTGCAGTCTTTCTACGTTATATCTTCTCACAGCAGTTCTTCTTGGTTATGGTGCTTGGGGAAACCGCATTCGTACCTTGGTTACAACAACGTGGTAATTCGAGTTAATATTGGCTGCCCGGAACGTTCAGACGTCCACAATACTGGGCAGATGCCTTACGTCTATCGCAATGTGATCAATTTGATTCAACGTTCCATGTGTCTATTGAGATGAGGAAACCGCTTGCGTGTTGTAGTGATACTTTATTCAGCCGCTATGTCAATAACCCTAAGTCCGTTGCCAGACTTGGTACCGTGTAGGCTATGTTTACCAACTGTTCTAGCAAAGATATCCTCCTAATACGATTTTAACGTCATTCTTTGGTAGCGTCGTCCTTGTCTTAGGGGGATGGGCTCATAGTAGATTTAAGTTAGCGAATTTAGCCTTTATGCGGATTGTCATAAGACGCTCGTTCACGTTTTGGATGCCCAGACCTAAGTCTGCCGCAACCGCTATAGCAACCATCGTAGTATACAATATATCACAGTTCGTAATTCTCCTTATGTCCGGGCCATCTCATCGCACTTGGATATCTACGTGATAGCTGTCTGGCGCATCTGCTAATTGCCTCTGCTAAAGGTCGTTGTCCTTTAAGCGTTTGCAAGGGTCCCCAACAGTGAGTCCATTTTTATTCGAGGTCACTAGTTGGTTCGGGTTCCATATAGGCTTGTAAGCCTTATGGCGACGTAGGCCAGTATTATGCTACTGGCCGAACAAAAAAATGCCAATTTAGTAAAGATTTACTCATGCAGTTACCGGGAACCAACACTGGTAGGTAAGGCAAGCACTTCGCTACGAACTTGATTGTATAGGACAGTTAAAAGTTTTCCGATCAATCGCCAAGCAGGTCCCTCAGAGACCAGGTTTGGCACATGAAAATGACGATGATAAGCACTTTGGGTCACAATATTCGATCAAATATTTGCAAAATAAAATTCAATAAGTTTGGTTTTGTTTAAAATGTTGTAGTAAGTATGGAATAAATCTCCTACAATTGTTTTTTTTTTCATATATATATACCAGGTATGTAAATATGAAACCTGAATTCTCCCATAGATTGCCTTAGCTGTCAATGTTACCATCAAATTGCGTTATTAGTGCCATTTCCTTGTCATCTGACAGAGATTTTCAACTCACAACAAGCAAAGTTTGTTTGTTACGAATTCTGTGCCTGGAGACAACGATATGCGGACATTATTGATTTTCTGTTACCATTTTAAGAAAACTGCTGCAGAATTGCATCGAATTCTTGTCGAAGCTTACGGTGAGCACGGTCTTGGTAAATCACAGTGCTTTGATTGGTTTAAAAATTCAGAAGTGGCGATTTTGACGTAAGAAACGAAGAACGTGGAAGAAAACCAAAAAAAAAAAAGACAGCGAATTGCAAGCATTGTTGATGAGGATGACGCTCAAACGCAACAACAACTTGCAGATCAATTAAATGTGACACGAGAAGCCGTCTCCATACGTTTGAAACGAAAACATGGGAGACAAGAGGAAAACCGAAAAACCAATTACGAAATGTTGCTCACCAGGTACAAAAGAAATCCATTTATCCATCGAAAACAGGTCACGGAAACGATTGAGGCGTTTAGTAAGGGAATACCTTCGCATGCGGCTGCTTAGCTGACTTGACTCCGTCCGATTATTACTTATTTGCATCGATGGGACACGCACTTGTTGGGCAGCGCCTCACTTCTTACGAAAATTTACAAAAATGGCTCGTTTCAGATGCGAAAAATGTATAGCCAGCGATGGGTAATACTTCGAATAAAATATTTTTTATCATTTTTGTACAAAAAACGTGTATTTTCTATACAAAAATTCCGCTTTCATATTTACATACCTGGTATACGATTTTTTCAAATGAGTAGTGACTTTTGCGCCAACTTGTATCTACCTATGAATAACCTTTTGTCTTTGTTGAAATAATTGTGAAGATCTGCAGATACACGTTGATCTTAGTCTTATATGCACTCATATTTCAGATAATCTTACTAATAAATTAACCGCATCCTTTCTGACTTATTTTGTAATATCCAGTCCAGAGTCACCTTAAACCAAGCAATTTTATTTAAAGAATTTTAGTGACATTTAAAGGGCTAACATTCTTTATTTTAGCCTATGGCTAATAGTAATACGAGGTCCGTTGTCGGTATCTTAAGTGATGCATTACTGTCCACCAGATGCCACTACTGTGTTATAATAACATTTGGGAATAACATCTCTAACTACCATAATCAGCTGTAGACTATGTACAATCTTGTGGTACTCCGCTTTTGATTTCAAACGACGGTAAGACTTTGCCGTGAATAAACAATATTTCAAACGGTTGGCTTTTATCTACTATATATAATGTGTAACGGGATAGCTGGAAAATTTTCGATTTACATCGGAAGACTTTTCGAAATCTCTACATTTTCCTACATACTAGTAACTTACTCCTTAACTCCTTAGGAATTAAAAAAACAATTTTTTTTAAATGTTTTTTTATTTTATTCAATGTAGTCCCCTTTTAGTTTGATACGCTTATTCCAGCGATTTTCCAACTTCTTGATCCCGTCCGAAAAGTAGTTTTCTGGAAGGTCTGCAAAATACTCCTCCGTGGCGTTGATGGTTTCCTCGCGTGTGCTGAATTTTTTATTGATGAGCCATATTTTGAAGTTTGGGAAGAAATAATAGTGGGAGGGATCCAGATTCAGTTACTAATCGACGCCAAAAGTCCACCCGATTCCGCATCAGCAAGTCCAAACACTCTTTCGAAGTGCTGTCGCCTTAGTATTTTTGGTCATTCGTGCCACCCAGCGGCAGGATAACTTTTTCATATGCAGAATATTGCCCAAAATATGGCGTGTGCGCTCAGTACTAATCTTTGTGGTATCTGCTAGCTCGCGTACCTTCACTTTCCGGCCAGCCAACACCATTTCATGTTTTTTTTTGTCATTGTAACCGCATCGGAGGGCTTGCCGCTTTTCTTGTGTTTCCTCCGCCGTTTTGCCTCCCAAAAAATAAAGTTTTATGAGAGAACGAAAATCGTTTTTGTCCATACTCAACATGATGCCAAACACGTCAACAGCAAACAGCTGTCAAAACAAAACTAAAGACAGTATCGCACTTAAATTTGGCATGTCTGCCTAAATATGAACAGACTTCAAGGCATCATAACCTTTTTTGCAGTAGCAGCGCATTCTGGTGGTCAAGGAGGTTACTATATGTACCAGACTTGATGTTTACGCTCGAGTCTCTTAACCGGTGATGTTGCTTTAACCCCTATTTTGATAATCTGTTTTTAGCGTAACAAAGATAAAGCTATCCTGTAATGAGCACTGCAAGTATCATTAATACATTCATACATTTATACGTTGAAGGTGGTTAGAGGCACCCCATGAAGCGAATTTACCCAAACATCTACCTTTCTGTTTTAATATATTTTCACAATTCAACAGATGTTGCGCATTTTTAAGTAAGCAGATTTCAGACCAATATGTATCGCGATACAGAAATCTAACAACATACCCTCTTCAGTAAGTATGATACTCGTACATAGTTTTCGGTTTCGTGGTATAAGACTTTATGGAAGGAATGTTAAAGAACGGCAAGAATTTGGGTTAAAGACGCTGTTCTACATACGAATGCTTGTCATAGGTAATTTTTACGTTCATGCATCTTGTAAACCTATTTTTGTCGCACAGCTAAACTATGTTTACTTTTACATTAGTTTAGTTGGTATCAAACAGACAAGGGCGGTTCTGTGCCTAAATAAACATGCCCCTTCAGCCAACTCGAGGATCTGCTGGCTGCCTGCAGTTTCACACAGCGTGTTGAATGATGTGCTCTTCCAACCCAGTCATCTAAATTGGTGTAGGCAAAGCACTCCTTCTGACGATTGCAAAAGCTCTGAACATATCTAAATGTGGTTGTCATTGTCTCGTTAGCATGAGTCATCAAAAAATGTATCATTTTCATCCGAAGCCATTGTTGTGTTCGTCAAAAATTTGTTTCCTTTGGCCTGTGATGCTTATAGCGATGTATTGTTTCCAAAAAGTTCTTGTTATGACTTCTAAAACGCATGTTATAGTCGATCAGGTCTGCAAGATAAATACTTTCTCTTTGACCTAAGTTTTCGTTTTAGCTTTCTGCAATAGACGCACTGGGGCACTCTGATGGGTTGGTACCTATTAAAACTTTGCTCGCTTTGCCACCTTTAGTATCAGTTCACCGAGATGATCAAAGGCAGTTCCGAGTGTTTAGTTGTAGGGGTTTAGCCCAGCAACCGGCTATAGTTAGTAGCCAACACGAGATAGCGACGATGCATAAAATATGTTGCATCCTAAAATCGCAAAAGAGTTATTTTATGAGGGAGAGTGTTGGAAACATGAAACGTACTTGTATTAGCAAGTATTATTTATTACAATTTATAATAGAGTTCCCCAAGTTTCTGATACATAGTAAAAGTGGAGTTCTAATATAAACGTGTTCAATATTTAACGTTGCTGTAAACAATTACATATTTGAGAAGAAGTATAGGGGTCCTTGCTTTCTAGAATTATATCCGTACAACGGGTGCACAAGGACTTTGTATGGCGACAATTTTTAACATATTAACCTTTTCGTCTTTTGTTAAAAAAAAGTTAGCTTATATGTGGTTTACATGTTCCCGAAATGGATTGTTTTTCGGTAGGACACAGAAATGTCCTATTATTATCAACATTCCGTTGAAGCCCATTTTGGAAGGAAAATTTAGTGACGAAAGAGCAAGATTGCTATATTTGGGGCAGTGAACATCCGCATGGGACTCTTGTGTGATGTGAGTGTGTCAAAGTCACGGTATCGTGGATTTTTGACTAATGGGATGATCTGGTCGTATATCTTTGACAACTATTAAGGTTAGTGACAAGTGGTATTCAGTTGCGATAACATATTTCTTGTGGATAGGATAAGAATGGCTTAACTTTGAAAACAAGTGAAACAGGGTACCGCAACATGGCACACAAATTGTGAAACAAAAGCTCTTTTACGCTAAAATATCAAAGGCGGCTTAGCTTTTAACCCGAAACAGGTGCAGTGGGGTATATCCGCGTGCTGTTGACAAAACGCGCCACATGGTCATAGTACCCCGGACCCTACAAATTAATTTGTATCGTTCCCTTGATAATATTGTAATAATAATATTGTAATAATTTCTATATCAAGTTAACACGCACATTTTTGATCCTAGTGCTATTTGTAATATTCCATTCATAGAAATTTGCTATCCATTAATAACCCCAAAGAGACCAGTTCCAAGTCATGTCCGGCCAAAGTTCAATGCGGTATCTCATACGAGTACACCACTACACCTATAAGTATGATAACCTTTTGTGTAAATACTCGTATTTTTTAAGGCAAATTGTAAATGATTTACGATTCACCGACTTATTCAAACACTAACGAATATTTGTTTTCGTTTCGCCTTATAGAAAAAATTTAAATGAATGAAGTACACAACATAGTAAAAAAATTTTTTGCAAATTCATTGTGAGCTGGGGGAAGTTTTATTTAGTGAACTACGAGGGGCGTTCAATATATTCTCAGTATCGATATGAAGGAAAATGCGAATTCAATTTAAATTGTTTTTATTTTTCCATATGATCTCCCCTAACATCAATGCATTTGTTACATCTTGAGATAAGCTTTTTTAAACCCTCAAAATAATAAATTTCCTCTTTCTCTGCAAAATACCGACTTGAGTTCTTCATCATCCGAAAATCTTTTTCCACGAAGACATTTTTTCAAATCCGGAAACAGGAAATAATCACTAGGGGCAAGGTCTGGACTATAGGATGGGTGTTGGATTTCTTCGAAACCACAATCTCGCGCAGCAGCCTTGGAAGCTCGCGCCGTGTGAACAGGAGCGTTGTCATGAAGAAGCAACACACCCGCTGCGAGTTTACCCCGTCTTTTCTTTTTAATTTCCTCCCGCAAATTATGCAAAGTGGAAGCGTACGATGTGGCGTTGATGGTTTCACCTTTTTTTTTGTACTCAATGAGCAAGATTCCCTTTGAGTCCCAAAAAACTGTGGCCATGAGCTTTCGGGCAGACGGAGTGACTTTGAACTTCTTCGGGGGGTCTGTTCCTTTTTTATGCCACTGCATGGACTCTTGTTTGCTTTCAGGGTCATAGTGGTGGACCCATGTTTCGTCCCCAGTAACAATTCGATCCATAACACCGTCCGCGTTCTCACTACACATCTCCAAAAGCTCTCTACAGCATGCGATTCTCACTTTTTATCTGAGGCGCTGTGAGCATTCGTGGCACCCACCTTGCACTGACCTTTGAAAGGTTAAGATGGTCATGAAGAATGGTGTGAATGGTACCAATTGAAAGCTTGGTGATCTCTGCCATCATTTTCACCTTTATTCGGGCATCCTCAAGAACAAGTTTTTCGACTTCTTTGATGCTTTCTCCCGTACAAGCAGTAGCCGGGGCGCCGGAGCGGGGGTCGTCCTCAATGCTCTCTCTGCCTCTCTTGAACTCACTTGACCACTTTTGCACAGTTGATAATGAAGGTGCGGAACCCTGGTAAACAGCCACCATCTCTTCATGAATAGTTTTTTGACTTTTTCCTTGCTTAGTGAGAAATTTAATTACAGCGCGATGCTCAATTCTCACCATCATCGCCTCAGTTGCCATTATGATTCTGTTTAACTAGAGATAAAACGCGAATTAATAATCACATTTATATTAAATTTTACACGAATGCACTAAAATAATAGTATTACTTGACAAATAAGTCAATTTATATATGCAACCACAGCTTCACCCCGATACCGAGAATATCTTGAACGCCCCTCGTACATAACAATGTCGCACGAGCGAAAGCAAGAATTTTTGGAAAAATTGAGGATCTGACGTAGGACCGTTTATTGATTCATGGAATCATGGAACAGAAGAAAGAGAGGGCAATGGAAGAATCCATTCAGGAAATATTATTACTCATCTTCCTGGTGTGAAGGGAATGGCAAAATACAAGAAAAATCATTTAGACGGCTGGATACTTTTTTCACAGAAAATGTGATAGAAAGCATCGCTTGCCACTCAAATGTAAAAGTAACAGCTATAGCTACTAATTATGATTATGAATTAATTAGCATTTGGTCAAGCAAACTGACAAAAAGGAAATAAAAGCCGTTTTTGGCTGGTTTATACAAGGCACATCGATTGAATCTTCAAGACCTATGGGGAACCGATGGCAGAAAAATATGCTTCGTACAACGATGCACTACAAAGATTTCAAATTTTATTGCTATCTATGTGATTAAGTAACAGCGTCTATCAGCGACAAATTTGACCAGTTCGTTTCTAAACGCAAAGAACATTAGACATCTAGTCAATACCTGATGCAAAGATAGAGTCCCTCCCTTTAGACAATTTATTTCAAACAAACCGACTAAATAGAGCATTAAAGTATTTGCCCTTGTTAATTCATTAACATGGAATGCAACCCGCAGGAGTAACAAACCACAGGACATAGTAAATAGAACATCTTATTGAGCCCCTATTTCGAATTAAACGTAATGTGACCTTTGAGAACTTGTCTGCTAGCTATCCTCTTATGATGAATCTTCAAAAAATTCACCGACTTACATCCGTTGCAACCCTGCGGAAAAATAAAAGCTAGATACCATCTGCGCTTTTAAGGGGTTAGAAGGCCACTCTAGGGTTTTCAAAAAATCAATTTTTTTTTTATTGCTTTCAGTGGTCTCTTAGGACGTAAAAAATAATATCCCAAAAGATTATGGCAGGAAAAAATTCTAAACGCATTTATCTCAATACTGCATTTTTCAAGTTGGCCGCACCCAAATATACTGTCTAAATAAAAGTACGTAGGATTGTTTTTTTATATGGCATAGTTCATTTGTTATTAGCAATTTTCTGGGAATTCTGGAAGTTTGATTTTGGAAGTGCGCCATTCGGCCAAAAGTCAATATATCAAAAAAAAAAATCCTACGTACTCCTCTGGCTGCTGTTATGTACAATAAAATAGTGACTCATCATAACTCAAAATTTCCAGGAGCTCTTGGTACGACGGTAGATGCTTCCAAAAAAGAGAGGTCGTCTGAGAAACGCTGCCCAGCCGCCATTTTTAAATAAATTATTTTATAAAAATTATGTTTTACAGTCAATCATATGTACAGTAAACTTCTACCTTTGCAAACTCGATTTATTTTATATTTTTCCTGAAAAAAATCACAAAAAAGCTTATTTTTACGGCTTACACGTACGAGAAAAGCTCCTAGTTCAGTACTTGCACTTAAAGGGGACAGGATATCTGCTATATCGTACGTTCCAAAAAAAATCTAAAAATGTCATCCCCTATTCCACATTACATCATGATGATTCTATAATCCCTATAGGTGAGTAATTAACTGAAATTATTGATTTTTACAATGTTACTAAAGGAGGTGTCGACACTTTGGATGACCTATCTGCAAATTACTCTGTGTCAAGGGATAGTCGACGGTGGCCATTGACATTATTCTTTTAACGTCTGAATACCTTTGGCGTGAATGCTCAAATTGTTTTGAAACATAATACCCAGCAGCTTAATCTGAAAAGACGAGCATTGGAGCTCATATCCGAGTTCCGCAATAACAGAGGACAAAACCCCTTTTTATAATTTGCGCGCGATCAAGGTATTTGGAGTACCCTTAAAATGTTTATACACAGCGTAGGTTAAGAAAGAAAGATAAGTACCGATGTACGTTGGTTTTAAATGTTTGAAGGTTATAATGAGTAGGAAATAAAGGGATCGGCACGGTAAAAATCACGATATTTTAGAGTGAGTGGGCTTGAGGGTAAACTGATGAGCATTCATAGCAGGTAAGGCATGAGATATGACGTTGGTGTTCAAGGGTGTCCATGGATTGTGTAATATGAGCACCATATATAAGTTTTATAGCACGGTTTTGAATTCTATCTCGCAGGTACAGATAGTTTTTCAAGCATCTGACCAGATGTGAGGAAACTGCACCAAAATGACACCAATACGAAACGGAAAACCGTTTACGGCTATATAATGTCTACAACTCCTTTCTGCGTAGACATCCATTTTTGGTTTGCGAGAAATGTGCTAACTTGAAAACACCCTAAATTATTAATTTTTCAAAATACGACTAATTACAAAAAAAAATTAAAGTGCTTTACAATTTTAAGCATTCGTTTGTGAGCTTGCAGCTGTATCAGGTTTTGGGGTATGTCATACCACACCACATCAAATTTTTAACTTTTCCCACCGCACCAACGCTGGACTACGCTTGGTGATATAACTGGTCTTGGCTGATTCACACATTTAGCAGAACTGCTTTGACGTGAACAGTCTAAAGTCATAAAATAAAGTTTACGCCAGTTCGCGCCGAAACATTTCCAGTGTTCAAGGGAGGTTTTTCTTTAACCGAAAAACAGAAACAAAAAATGTAAATTAGCGTTTGACGCACAGAAGACATGTGCAATTCAAAACCATTCATTTACCGTTTCGGCGGTTGATTTCATCAATCAACGCTACATTCGTCTTCTCGCTTCCCGCCACTCTTTTGATAAATCTACATAAATTGCAAACTTAACTCTCAGGCGACCTTTTGAACCAAGCAATGACTTTTCAAAAGATCGATGCGGACACAAGCACTCGCGTCTCACATCATCCTCATGTGTAGTTTTTTAAATTAATTAAGAAGTGAACGTGATTGACATTTTCGGAATGATCACACGTGATATGTATAGAGCGTTTATTTTTTTCTTCTTTTTTTTTTAATTAATAAATATTTGTCTCGTCGTATTTGCAGGTCCTCCATTGGTGAGGAAACATCGTCGGGGAAGTGCGACGAGGAGACCATAGAAGCACCGAAGCCCGTTGGATTTTTTAAACTTTTCCGTTTTGCGACACCATGTGAAATATTCCTCCTTTTTATTGGCTTCATTATGTCAGCCATTAAGGCGTTAACACTGCCCGCCGTAGTAATTATTTATAGTGAATTCACCGCCATGTTAGTTGACCGGACATTGATTGTTGGAACAAGTTCGAAAACGTACTTTCTTCCGATTTTGGGAGGCGGTAAGACCTTGTATGTGGACATGTTGCATGCTATATTTCAATCAATTCTGGTTCAAGTTGAGTTCCGTTTTCTAGAACAAATGCTACCATGGAGGAAAATAACGAAGAACTCTACAATGATTCAATATCTTATGGAGTTCTGTTGACCATAACTTCGGTAATCATGCTGATCTCAGGGATCTTTTCCGTAGATATTTTTAATTTGATTGCCTTGAGGCAAGTGACAAGAATGAGAATGAGACTATTTAAATCGATTATGAGGCAGGATATCAGTTGGCACGATATGTCGACACATCAAAATTTCGCGCAAAGTATGACAGAGTGAGTACATCTGAGGAACGGTCTTAATTCACTTAAACTGACTTGATTGCTTGCAGTGACATTGAAAAGATTCGAGATGGTATATCGGAGAAAGTAGCACATTTTCTCTATCTGATCATCGGATTCATCATAACTGTTGCTATATCGTTTGCATATGGTTGGAAGTTAACCTTAGCTGTTAGTGTCTACATTCCGATAGTCATAATTATGAATTACTTCGTCACGAAGGTAAGTGTGTTATATCTCAATTTTCGATTGCAGGACTTTATCGCCGTAATATTTACAGTATCAAAGTCAACTCACAACAAAGGAACAGGATTCATATTCCAGTGCAGGGAACCTAGTTGAAGAGATTCTTAGTTCCATTCGTACAGTGGTCTCATTTGCCGGGGAAAAGAAAGAAGTTGATCGATATGATAATTTTCTAGTTCCTGCTCGCAAAGCAAGTCAAAGGAAAGGTGCTTTTTCAGGCTTCAGTGACGGTGTGTTAAAAGCTCTGCTATTTGTGTCATGTTCCGGAGCGTTCTGGTATGGAGTAAACCTTATTCTAGCTGACCGAGACAAGGAAGACAAGGAGTACACACCAGCAATTCTGATGATTGTAAGTTTTTATAGTAGAATTCATCACTTCATCAGACTGATATTCTTCTTCTTCGAAACAGGCATTCTTTGGCATTATCGTTGGTGCTGATAATATTGCTCGGACTTCTCCATTCTTGGAATCATTTGCCACGGCAAGGGGCTGTGCAGCAAAAATATTCAGCATCATAGACTCCACATCAAAAATCGACCCGATGTCTACTGATGGGAAAATCCTAAACTATGGGTTAAGAGGGGAAATTGAATTTCGTGATGTCTTCTTTAGATATGCTTCGCGGCCGGATATCATTGTACATAGAGGATTGAATTTTAAAGTTAAACAGGGTCAGACTATAGCTTTAGTCGGATCGTCAGGGTGTGGAAAGTCAACTTGTATCCAGCTTATGCAAAGGTTTTATGATCCCGTCTTTGGGCAAGTGCTATTGGATGATGTTGACATAAAAAAATACAACATAGGATGGCTAAGATCGAACATTGCTTGTGTGGGTCAGGAGCCGGTTCTGTTTCAGGGAACAATACGGGAAAATATTAATCACGGCAATGCAGTTGCAAATCATAAGGACATTGAAGCAGCAGCTAAAGCTGCTGGTGTTCATGATTTTATTATAAATCTTCCAGAGGTAAGCAAAACGTATTTTGCTATATTGTATATACGTACAACACAGACAGAGTATATACCTAATTGACATAGAAGAGTTTTTCGCTCTAGGTTTTCAGTAATTCCTTCAAAAAGGAGCTGTTCATAATAGCATTCCACAAAAAGTGTAAGAACACCTTACATACATATCTGACCCTTCAGCTAAATCATTGGTTCTCTCTGAAGCCTATTCATCTGCACGGTCAGCCTACGGTTGTCCAGGGATGATTTCAGGCTTCTAAAGCATATTTCATGCAAAGCATCTTAAGATCGTTTGACTTTGACCTTTTATACTCACGGTGTGAAGCATTTTTTCCATCTGTAGAACATTGAGTGAATTTTGAATTGTTTATCTAGCTGGCTTGATCATTGTGTATCCTGCCCTGCAACTAATCCTTGACGGTCATTCTCTGTGCAAAATTCTTTAGTTAGAACTTACGTATCTTTTGCCAGAGAGCTTTGTTGTAATAACCTGAATTGCTTCACATTTTACTAGAATGAAAAACCTTTCTATAATCGGGTTTGGATTAATCGATCCTCAGGTCAGCATCATAACTGTTTGACCAAATCATCTCCAAGAAAAGAATACCATTTCTCAATTTGTAACAACAGCCCACTGAATTTTCAGAGCTACCAAACTGTAATTGGAGAAAAAGGCGCCCAACTGTCCGGTGGTCAAAAGCAACGCATCGCCATTGCACGAGCACTCATTCAAAATCCGAAGATACTTCTGTTAGACGAAGCCACTTCCGCATTGGATTATCAGTCCGAAAAACTTGTCCAAGAAGCTTTGGATCTCGCAAGCAAAGGACGTACAACAATTGTGGTTTCTCACAGGCTGTCAGCGATCAAAACGGCTGACCGTATTTTCTTTATGGATCAAGGTAAGGTTGTCGAAGAAGGCTCTCACAGTGAACTCATGAAATTACAAGGAATGTACTACAACATGGTCCGAGCTGGTGATCTACACACCACTGAGCGAAACGATCCAGAACCAGAGGAGAAAAGTAAGAGGTTCTCTAAAATATGATAAGTTGAAGGTACCAAGAAAAACATTTTTTCTTTCAGAGAAGACAATTGGTATCTATGAAAAGTCCTTTGAACTAAATACAAATAATTTGGATAAAAACCAAAAGGAAGTTGGCAACTTGGAAGCAGCAGTGTTTGTCCGACCTGACGCAGAAGGCATAAAGGATTCTAAAACTCAATTTTTCAAAACCTTCATTCGGATTCTGAAAATGTCCCGACCAGAATGCTGCTATTTGATATTTGGTATCATAGCCGCTGGAGCTTATGGTTTAACATATCCGGCGTTTGCCATCGCCTTTGGTGAATTCTATGCTGCATTGTCACAAACAGATGAAAACGAAGCTCGAGATAGGACAGCGATACTTTCGATTTGCTGCTTGGTTATTGGTGTAATAACAGGAGTAATTTGCTTCTTCCAAACTTATCTCTTCAACTTGGCTGGTGTTTGGCTAACAACAAGAATACGGTATGATACTGTCAGATTGTCCTCGATTCATATTTTGTAAGCCTTGCATTTAGGTCCTTGTCCTTCAAGTCAATAATGCAACAAGAAGTTGGTTGGTTTGATGAGGAGCAAAATAGTGTTGGAGCACTGTCAGCTCGTTTAGCAGGTGATGCAGCCAATGTTCAAGGATCTATAGGTTTTCCTTTAAGTGGTCTGATTCAAGCTTTTTCAAATTTCGTCATCAGCAGCTCTGTTGCGTTCTACTATTCATGGAAATTGGCCCTTCTGTGCTTGAGTACTTGTCCATTTATTGTGGGATCCGTCATATATGAAGCCAGTTCCATGTCCATTGCAATGCTGCGTGAAAAAGAAATTCTGGAGGAGGCCAGTCGAATTGCTACTGAAGCTATTGTTAATATCCGTACAATAGCTGGTCTTCGGCGAGAGGTTGACATTATCGAAAAATACAATGAAGAGATAAGGAATGTCGAAGTTATGATCAGGAAGAAGCTTCGGTTGAGAGGGATTATCAATTCATCCGGTCAAGCATTTATGTTCTTTGCCTACGCAATAGCGTTGTGCTATGGCGGAGTGCTCGTGTCCGAGGGAACCATTCCTTTCCAGGATATTATTAAGTTGGTCTCGAAACCCCCAACTAAAAAGCCTTTTTGAAATGTTTTCATTTTTGTTTTTTAGAGTTTCAGAGACCTTGCTGTATGGATCGATGATGTTGGCACAGTCTCTTGCCTTTGCTCCCGCTTTCACAGCCGCTCTTGTTTCAGGACATCGTATATTCCAGCTCATTGATAGAAAGCCAAAGATCCAATCACTCACAAATAAATGCAAGAATCTTACCAAATTGAATCACTTAGAAGGAATTCACTATAGAGATGTTGAGTTCCGGTATCCGACGAGGCCTGAAGTACAAATATTGAATGGCATTGACTTGGAAGTTCTTCGGGGAAAGACTATCGCTTTAGTCGGCCATTCAGGATGCGGCAAATCGACTTGTGTCCAACTTTTGCAAAGATACTACGATCCCGATAATGGAAACATTGTAAGTAATACAATTTCAAGAATGGGTATTTCCAAAATGATTCCTCTATTTTCAGCACATCAATCAAGATGATATCAAAACTGATCTCTCTCTGGAAGCACTTCGATCAAAATTGGGATTAGTATCCCAGGAGCCGTCTTTGTTTGAGCGCACTATTGCCGAAAACATTGCATATGGGGATAATTCGCGAGATGTGTCTATTGCTGAAATAATGGATGCTGCGAAAAGCGCTAATGCTCACTCGTTCATCATATCATTGCCAAATGGATATGATACTCGATTGGGTTCAAGGGGTACTCAGCTATCTGGTGGCCAGAAGCAACGAATTGCTATTGCCAGGGCTTTGGTGAGGAACCCAAGAATTCTTCTCTTAGATGAAGCAACATCTGCATTGGATTTACAGAGTGAAAAGGTTTGACAAAGAGAAATGCCCTCTAAGTGATTCAATTTTTGATCTACTATTATTCCTTCTTTTTAAGGTGGTTCAACAAGCACTAGATATGGCTTGCTCCGGCCGGACATGTATAGTAATCGCACATCGCTTATCGACCGTTCAAAATGCTGATATGATCTGCGTTTTGCAAAATGGACGAGTTGCCGAGCAAGGAAATCATCACCAGCTCATTGCTAGAGATGGACTTTACGCTAGACTTCATAAAACACAGCCCAGTTCTGATTAGTGATTTTTTTTCTTTTATTAAATTAGTTTTTAAAAACAAATCTGTCCAATCTAGTTTTAAGTTTGTATTATTAAAGTAATTTTTGTTTACTAAAACATACTGGAAAAACAACTCCGAAAGAGATCGCTATATAAAAAAGTTCGCAAAGCATTTTATTGTTAAATTTTATTTTGTATATGCCAACGATGATTATTTCTTTTTTTTTTATAATCGGCGCGCGCTCAAGGAGTTTTTGTATCCTTAAAATGTTCGTACACAGCGCGGGCGAAGGAAATTTAGAGAGAAAGAAAAGACAGGTACCGATGTACATTGTTTTTAAATGTTTGTACATTATAACGACCAGGAAACACAGAGATCCGTACGTCCGAAAATGGGCTTGAGGGTATACTGATGAGCATTCATAGCGAGACGGGTGTTACGGTTGAAAGTTTGAATGGGCGGAATGCTACTGGCGATTTCAATTGAGCACTGGTGGTAGATATAGCGATAAAACAAAGTGAGACAGGAGACATTACGTCGGTGTTCGAGGGTGTCAATTAATTGACTGATATTAGTATCACCAACGAGTTTTATCGCACGGTTTTGAATCCGTGATGTTTTAGGAGCGCCTGGCCAGATGTGGGCAATGTACCCCAATTTCGGGCGGATGAATGCCTTATATATTGTGGCCAGGTCAGAGGGGGTAAAATATTTCTTACATCGCTTGAGGAAACCTAGACATTTCGCAGCATTTTTAGTGACATCGAATATGTGGTCATTCCAACGTAAGTTGCCATTGCAACACATAGCGAGAATGGAAAGTTTATCGGTTTCGACGATGCAAGTGCCATTCATGGATAATGGCTGGGTATTTGAATTTCGCTTTAATGACAGCAGGCAGCATTGAGTTTTGGAAGCATTAAATTCCACTCGGTTGATAGTTCCCCAATTGGTTATGCTGTTAATATCGGAATTTAATGATAGAGCAGGGGCGTGAGTCCGGAAACGAATATGAAAAGCAGAGAGTGCTGTCATCAGCAAAAGAATATATTGGATTAGAAGTAGCAGACAAGAGATCATTAATGAAAATTAAAAACAGTATCGGATACAGAAGGGAGCCCTGAGGCACACCAGAGTCCGATATATGACTTGAACTTGAGTCATCGATCCCAAAAGTGCGCATTTTCGACAAGAGTGCCTGATGCCAAACTCTGTCAAATGCCTTAGAAATATCAAGTGCAACTATCTTGCTTTCGTTAGATTGATGTACGCTTTGGTTCCACTTTTCGGTGTGACATGCCATCAAATCACCAGTGGATCTGTTGCTATGAAAACCATATTGCCGGTCATTGAGAAGTTTTCGTGTTTCGAGATATTTCATGAGCTGACGGTTTATCAGCGTTTCTATAACCTTGGGAGAAGGGACGTAAGTGCAATGGGTCTGTAGGGGGAGAGAGAAGAAGATTCGCCTTTTTTTAAGGACGGGCTAGACAAATGCTGTTTTCCATCTGCTTGGAAAGAGTCCTAAAGTGTAGGATTGATGAAAAAGCTTACGTGTGGAAGAGTACGTCTTCAGAAGTAGGTGAGATATACCATCTTGACCAGCGGATTTATGTATGTTGTACTCTAGCTACAACATGTATTAAGTACTCTAGCTACTACACGAGTGCGAAAGGTGATTCGTCCCATTGAAGATTCGACGCACTCAAGTGTAGGCGGGGAGTGTTGAGCTAGCCGGAAAGTGTGCAGCAAGCAGATTGGCCTTGTCCAAAGACCTGACAGCTGGAATGTCATTGTAAATGATCGTTGGGATGGAAGATGAGGCAAAATTTGTAATGTTTTTGACGAATGACCAAACAATTTTACTGCCTTTGGAACATTCTAGTACTTTTTGCCTCAGTTTTTGGTCGTAAAGAAATTTCACACGCTTGAGAAAGACGTTGCAGTCATTCCTGGCTCGTTTAAACTTCTTCCGGTTTTCCCCTGTCGGATGGGTCTTGAAGGACTGAAAAAACACTTCTCTACCCTGACAGCTTCTTTACAGCTCGAGTCGTACCATGCCTTTTCTTTTGGTCTGATACTCTTCATCCGATGAAGGATAAAGGATCTCATTCCGAAAAGAATAGCGATCATATCAGCAGCGGCATCCACGTCGTTATCGAGGAAACATAACAACCAGTTAAATTTCTTAAAGAAGGTGTTAAGTCCGCTCGAATTGGCTTTCGCGTATTGCCATACGGTTCTTTTAGGAATCTTTTCTCTAACTGTGTGGTCGGTGTACGAGAAATTAGGAGATATGACACAATGGTCCGACGAGCCTAGAGGGGAGAGAACTTCAACGCAGTACTTATCAGGGTGAGAAGTTAAAAACAAATCCAGGGTGTTGGCGGTATGACTATCAACGTCTGGTATTGGCGTGGGCTCATTTACAAGCTGCGTTAAGTTGTTTTCCGCAGCGAAGATCTCAACACACCGTCCTTCGGGTAGAGAACACCAGAATGTCGAAGCCACCCAGAGTTGTGTATATTGAAATCGCCCTTAATCACGATTTCAGTATGAGGATACAGGGATACAATTCTTTGAATGTAATCAGACAGCACATCAAACTCGAGGTCGAGTTGCTGTCCAGTTTGGGGCTTCTGTAAATAAAGCAGTAGTGGATAATTTGCTTACGGTGATGGAATTTTAACCACATGAAATTGAATTCCGGATTGGAACAAGGAATACATTGTGGTGGAATTTGGTAAGCTACATCACTACGCACATAAATGGCGAGACCGCGATGGGGAAAGAATAGTGGCACTAGTTCGTAGGCAGGTAGCTTCAGATCAGAGTGATCTGAGAGGTGTGGGCGGGGATCTACCTGTGTTTCACTAAGTGCCAAAACAGCTGGTCGGTACTTGCAGACGTGGACGTACGCAGAAAAGTGATTACTTTTTAGCCCGCGTATATTGGCTACGTCCACCCTGAATTCCTTAGTCATAATTACAAACAAACACAGTAAACACAAACACTAAGCAAGGCTGCGAAGTGAAAATTCTGACGATGATTTACCGAATCAAATTGCTGTAGGTGTTATGCCCTTACAACAATATGAAACAGTGCACCAACAAACTTTTCACACAAAACCCGCTATCCATCAATTGTTACATACACTCAGTCACTGAGTGTAAGCAACAGTGCAATGACCAGGAGCGAGAGAGGTGGGATACCCGCACTGTGTAATATTTTTGTTTTTGTCAATTTCACTGCACGGTTTTGGTTTTTTATTTCACACGCGCGCGTTGTTTTTGTTTTTTTTTTTTCGGTGTGCAGCACAGGAGAGATTACGAGTGCTGAATGACGTGTGCACTCATCGGTGCTCGACACGGTACTCAATATCCTTTTAGCAAATAGCTATCTAATAAGCTGTTGGATTCTCCGACCACCTGGATGTTTCTAGTTTGTCACACAAATATTTATGACGCTTTCCATTACTTTGTCATTTAACCAGAGATTAGGAATTGGGTCTCGGACCAGGAGACTGAAATCTGAAGACCCTTTAAGCTGGACCATTGTAATCTACTCGGCTTGACGCGAGCCGATGTATTTAGTTTTCCCATAGGATAGAGGATAGAGGTGTTTTTTCCAAAGGATCGTAGTTTTAGCTCCTAATTAAGACTTACAATCAAATTCGCGGTACAGTAGAGAGAATTGAGAAGGTTAGGGCTTTTCAAAGGATCTTTTTCATTCATTTCGCCAAAACAAATAAGCATTGCCTACCTTCGTCGGATCTAAGAAAGGCGATATTTGTGGTATAACCTTTTACTCCGACGACAGTATAGTTCGGAAGTATAGCTGTCGATAGTGACATTTTATCTCAACTGATAAGCAGCTGATACTTTTTTTCTTAACCGCATGTATTTACTATCAGACTAACTCTTATCGCCTTATCTTTCATTTTGGTTCAGAACTGATATTGCAGTCATGATGAACTAGTCGTTAATAGTAAACATCTTATTTGTTTATTCCCGCGATGGATTGTGTTTCTTATGTTGGAGACACGTTTTTACAACGCATTCCTGATACCGACACAACAAATGGAAATTAACTTACGTTACTTGACTTTGCTACAGGACAAGATATCATTACAGCTAGCACAAGTTGGAGTCGACACAAGGTAGGTACTCCTCGAATATAATTAATTTCCTCACATTCCAAGCTACGAGTACCAATATAGACCCTTATTTCAGAATAGCCACGAAAGATTAAATGTCAAGCGGCTGCAATCGCGACAATCCGTCAGAACCTTTATCAATCGCATTTTCTCCATTAAATGGCGAACCTGTTTTCCGAAAACATTGAGCCGAAAACACATGTTATCGATGCGTTATAGATGTGGTATAAAATGAAATAAAAATAGCTGAACTGAAGTATACATGAGCTGCCGGACTGCAGGGCCTTCTTGGCTATCTATTTAAGGCAGCAAGAGATGGCTCGGTAGACCACATACATCAAACTACTTCCGAGGTTTGGTTAGAGGAAAGTATGCCTGAACAATGATCAATTAGAAAGTAGACCCTCTTAACTGCGCCAACTATATAGGCATCAGTCTACTTTAAATGGCGTACAAAATCTTATCTGTCGAATTGCGTGAATGTATGATCCGACACACCAACACTCTATTAGTGCAGGTTAAATCCCGAGGGGTCCACAGTTGGGCAAACATTCTCGCTATACAAGATCCTAAAGAAAGCCTTACCAACATTTAATCGATTTCAATACACCACATATTGTAATATCATCCATAGAGACGATCTCTAGTCAAATTATTGAAACAGCAGCGTCAAAAATTGGTTAAGCTCTACTCGTATTAACTCTAATAATGACATCTCATTTGAAGTCTAATGAAGAGTAACACCTGGCAATATCTGTTTCTTCAGTCTATGAGGGCAATTAAGTTTAAAGTTCCTGTCAAAACGACTAGCGATACTCAATATAAACAATATCCTCATCATCTCAATTCTGCTCTTTGATGCAAAAGTACGGACGTTATCAAAAACGATTGAAGATATTCTTGGTCGTTTTGAACGCAAGGGTCTTAAACTTAGTTTTGATCCCGTTTGAACTAATGAGCATTTGACAAGGAGATATATAACAACGATCTCTACAAGCTATACAATGACATCAGCCTGGTGAGGCAAACGTGCATCAGCCTCCTAAGATTACTATAAAATGTATGTATAGTTACAATGCTTTACTCAAAGTATCGTCCATCGGAAGCTACAACTTTCCCCCATCTTTCTGGCAATTTATGAATTCCGAACCAAAAAAATTTCTCGTCTTTCGAGCCCAAGAACGTATCGAGCCAATTTTTGATTTCCTCTACTGAGCTGAAGCGTATTCCCGTAAGAGCGTTCTGCATCGAACGAAACAAGTGGTAGTCAGATGGTGCCAAGTCTAGACTGTAAGACAGGTGAGGCAGAATTTCCCATCCACTATTTTCCAAATAGTTTTTCACCGAAACCGCAACATGTCGCCGAGCGTTGTCGTGATGAAAAATGACAGACTCATGCCTGGTCTCATATTCTGGCCGTTTTTCTTTTAATGCCCGCTTCAAACGAATTACTTGGGTTCGATATAATGGTCCTTTGATGGATTCACCACTCGGAAGCAGTTCGTAGTATACGACACCCTTTTGATCCCACCATATGCAGAGCATGACCTTATTCACGTGAATATTTCGTTTCGGCGTCGATTGGGCGGGCTCGCCGGGCTTTGTATACGATTTTCTGCGTTTAGGATTATCATAATAAATCCATTTCTCATCACCAGTGACAATACGATGCAAAAATGATTTATTTTTATACCGCTGCAGTAACATTTCGGACATGCAAAATCGCCGTTGGACGTCTCTTGGCTTCAATTCGTACGGCACCCAGTTTCCAACCTTTTGAATGAATCCCAGTGCTTTTAGGCGCAGGGAAACGGCTTGTTGCGTGACGCCCAATGATGCAGCAAGTTCTTCTTGAATCTGACACGGATCTTCATCCAGTAAAGCGTCCAATTTCTCGTCTTCAAAACTTTTCGACTTTCCGGGGCGATCTTTGTCTTCAACTCCAAAATCACCACTTTTGAACCGTTTGAACCACTCGCGGCACGTCGATTCACCAATACATTCCGCCCCATAAGTTTCCGAAAGCAAACGATAGGCCTCAGCCGCACTTTTCTTCATATTAAAGAATTAAAGCAGCGCTTCCCGCAAATGACGTTTATTTGGCTGGAAACTTGCCATGATTTTGCTCGATAAAATGTACGACACCGATAGAACTGCTCAAATATAACGCTGCAAAGTTGTTGACAGATACAAAACCTACAAATAAAACACATGGGGTCTGACATTGCTGGCCGGGATCCACTGGTTGCGCCATCTCTGACAAACGCTGGAAACTTACTTGTAGACCCAATAGAATGAATAGATAACAAGGCTCCGGTGCGAAGAATCATCGATTCCTGCGCGGAGGGACGACTAGAGGAAGATTTAGCTTTAAAGGGCGCACACACTTCCATTTTTTTTCCAGAGAGTGAAAACGTAATATGGAACGTGGTTAAAAATTTCCGTTTCCAAATTAAAAGTATCGACTATATAGGATGTTTCTCTTTTAACACTTAGTGAAACACAGCCCTCTCAGATCATTCAGATTTGAAGCTATCTGGCTACGAACTAGTGGCATTATTATTTTTTCACCTCGGTCCCGCCATTTACGTGCGTAGTGATATAGCATACTAAACTCCACCATAATGTAATCCCTGTTCCAATTTGTTCATGGAAACCCCAAACTGGATTGCAATTCGGCCTGTAACCCTCTATCCTCATATTGAAATCGTTATTACGAGCGATCTTAATACACGCAATTCTGGATGGCTTCGACATTCTGGACAGACAACACTCACAGAACGGTGTATTGAGATCTTCGCCGCGGAAAACAAGTTGACCCAGCTTGTAAATGAGACCTTGCGAATACCAGACAAGACCTGACCAGACTAGAATATCGGCAACATCCTGAACTGGTTTTTAGCTTCTCACCCTGATACATAAGTTCAAGCCCTCTAGGCTCATCGGACCACTGTGTCATATCAGCTAATTTCTGGCATACTGACTACATAGTTAGAGAAAAGATTCCTAAAAGAACCGTATGGCAATTCGAGTAAGCCAATTGGAACAGAAGCTTTAAAAGCTTTTTTAGGAAATTTAACTGATCATTACGTTTCCTAGGTAACGACGTGGATGCCGCTGCTGACACGAAGGCTATTCAGTTTCACATTAGATGCTTTATCCCAGATCCGATAGTATCAAACCTAAAGATAAGGCGTGGTATGATTCAAGCTGTAAAGAGCCTGTCAGGGTTAGAGAACTGTTTTTTCAGTCCTACAAGACCGAACATACAGAGAAAAACCGAAAAAAACTTAAACGAGACAGAAATGACGGCAATGTCTTACTTGAGCACGTGAAGTATCAATACGACCAAAAACTGAGGCAAAAAATACTACAATGTGCCAAAGGTAGTAACAATTGTTGGACGGTCGTCAAAAACAATAGAAATTTTGCAACACATCCAGATTGTGCTTTGTCCCCGCCTGCACTTCAATAAGACGAATCCACTTTCGCACTCGTATAGTAGTAAGAGTACTTAAAGATCTTAACATTCACAAATCTGCTGGTCCAGATGGGTATACATAAGCCCTTCTTCTGAAGAGGTGTACTTCCACTCCGTAAGCTTTTTCATCAATCCTACTCTTTCCATCCAAAAAGATGGAAAACAGCATTTGTCCAGCCCGTCCCTAAAAAAGGCGAGGCTTCCTCTCTCTCCTCCTACAGACCCATTGCACTTACGTCCTTTCTTTCAAGGTCATGGAAACGCAGATAAACCATCAGCTTATGAAATATCTTGAAACACGAAGATTTCTCAATGACCGGCAACACGGTTTTCGTAGCAATAGGTCCACTGGTGATTTAATGGCATGTCTCACTGAAAAGTGGAACCAAAGAGTACATCAATCTAGCGAAAGCAAAATAGTTGCACTAAATATTTCTATTTGCATCAGGCTCTGCGTACATCGATGACTCTCTTCTTAAAAGGATTAGAAGTTACCTTTCGAAGCGTTCAATTTAAGTTGCCTTGGATGTTTTCGAGTCTGATATTCACAAAATAAATGCTGGTGTGCCCCAGGGCTCTGTTCTGTCTACAACACTCTTTCTAATTTTCATCAATGATCTCTTGTCAGCTACTTCTACAATAATCCAATATATTTCTTTGCTGGCGACAGTACTCCCTGCTTAGTAGAGCGGGAATGGCAGCATGCGTTAAGCTCATTAATTTGGAACATTCACAGCATAACCAATTGGGGGACTATCAACAGAGTGGAATTTAATGCTTCGAGAACACAATGCTGTCTGTTGAGTCGTTAAAGCTACATTTAAATATCTAGCCATTACAAATGAATGGCACTTGCATCGTCGAAACCGAAAAATTTTCCATTATTTGAACACTTTTTTCTTGCCAAATCTAAGATTTACAACAAGAAAAAAGTGTTCAAATAATGGAAACTTTTTCGGTTTCGACGATCTAATGTGTAGGAATGTCCATCTTCAGCTCCAGTCTCGATCGACAAAGCATAGTGGGTTAGCTTGTTCACTTCTGCAAACATTCCATTCGTACAATTATTTCATTGAAACATTCCAAAGCCCCTGGCTTGGACACTGTAATCTGGATAGCTCTGCAGATTGCCAAAAATAGTTTCCACTTTGCATTGAGAGTCATATTTTTCTTTTTCAAAAAGCAATGCCACGTTGTGTTGGTGCTATTCTACTCTGCAATATTTCTTTTCTCCACATGCTTCAAGCTCATATTGAGAGCTCCACCGATGTACTCATGTGAATCATTAATGCATATTTCAAATAATAATGGCGACAATAAGCATCCGTACTCCGTACCACCCCAAAAGGTATATCAAAGTATTCTGATAACTCCCTTCCTATCCACACCGCAGATTGAGTGTTCGATTAAATGCATTCCCAGAGATTAACAAATTAACTAATTTGAAATTCCCATTTCATGCAGTTGAGATGTTAGCATTTTCATGGCGGTTTCAGTCAGTCATTTAATATTTTTTTTCTAAAGCCAGCTTGGTACTCCGTTAGAATATTATTTTTTTCACCCAAGAGTTTAACTTCTCATTTAGGACCCCCATCATGATTTTCACTATGCAATTCGTGAATGAAACGCCCATGTAGGTAGTTCCTTGGATCGCTTGATTCACCTTTTTTGAATATCGGCCACACTACAGAATGCAAGTGCCATTCGTGAAGGCTTCCTCTACCCTACATTGATCCACTATTTTGTTATATGCTATTGCATTAAGTATAAAAAACTCGTGCGTTATTCTATCTTCTCCTGGAGCCTTGTTTAGCTTTAATTTTCACAGCATATTTTTAATTTCATCAAGTGTAAATGTTCTGCTCAAATCCGGATCTTCAACAAAATTGGATACATACCGTATGCTACACATTTCTTGACTTTACTTGACTTTTTGATCTCAGTAGTAATTTTTAAATTTCAAAGCGCTTAGGTCAGGGTGCACTTGTTGTTCTTGATTTCGCATATCCTTTGCTAGACGCCACAAATCTTCGCTGTCTTTAACCGTATTAATTTTGAAATCTATTTTTTGGTAGTGTAGTACTTTAAAACTTTTACAAACTACTTTATATTCTTGTTAGGCTCTGAAAAATTTCAGTGTTACCTTTTGATTTTTTGTTTTACGAAATAGAGGCAATGACCTGAACACTTTTTTTTTTCTCGATACACTGATAAACAGAGGCTTTTTTGCATGAATTTTTATTGTTAATAGCAAATGTATTTGCCTCGCTGATTTCAAATTTGAAGTCCCTCTCCCAATAGCAGCTCCAGTTATTGAGATATGGAGGGGAGAAATGTTTGCAAAAGATAGACCAGTTTTCTAGTTAAAATCTTTTATTACGCAAATTTAATTTGAATAAAACTTTTTTTTTATACGACTTTCCTGCATGAGTCGGCCCAGGAAAACTACTCTGAATGCTCCAGCAATAATCAGCCATCATATTTGCATTCCAGTAACCCTGGTATCGCTCTTCCATAGTGTGAATGACCTGACAGAATCGTTCTCCTTGCTCTTCGCTTAAATCACCCAGATTTTCAGGAAAACGATCTAAATGACTGAAGAGTAAATTTGGCTTAATGGTCATGTTCCTCAATGTGTTGAGGGTAGTCGGCCGACTACGAAATTTCCCAAGAAATTTTTCACTATACAAACGAACTCATTCCAAACAGGTTTTTCAACAACTGTCATGTAATTGGTGAACTTTGAATCATTTATTAATTTTCTGATCTGAGAACCATCAAAGATACCAGCTCTTGTCTTTTAAGTAATCAACTTTGGAAACATTTTTGCAATGAACTTGGAAAACTCCCCATCTTTGTTAAGGACTTTTGCATACTGTATCATTAACTTAATATGGAAAGGAGGTAATATTATGACACTATTTGAGCATTTATCACATTCAGGCTCCCCGAGACCAAAGGTTCCCTCAAAGCCCAATATTTCTTAATCCAGTACTCACAACTAGCTCTGCTGTTCCATAAACATACATATAAAACAGGGATGTTTCGTATAACAACCTTGCTCATCCAAGAGGAAGTTTGTCATTTTCAGATCTACATACGTATACCACCTTGATCAAAACCATGTGGCGCTCTCATTTTTTGTTAAGTTGGTAAATCTGTTGTTGACATTCCTTCTAAATCTTAGAGTCATAACTTCACATTTGCAAAAGTTACGTAGCCAAGAGTACATCTATCTCTGTGTGTGTTTGCGACTTTTTACAATTATAGAAATGGATTTAAATTTGCAACAAGGAACTTGTGTTAAATTTTGCGTAAAAAACGGATTCAATGGTGCGCGAACGTTGGAAATGTTGGAAAAGTGTTTCGGCAACGATTCCCTAAAGAAAACGGTCGTTTACCAGTGGCACGAGCGGTTCAAAACTGATCATGAGTCAATCGAAGATGATGAACGCAGTGGCAGACCATCGACATCGAAAACCGACGAAAACATTTATGAAGTACGAGTAAAAGAAATGTTGATCAATAACCGCAAATTAACCATCAGAGAGATAGCGGAGGACTTGAACATTGCCTATGGATCCGTCCAAGACATTTTGGTTAATGATTTGGGTTTCCGTCGTGTAGCAGCAAAGTTGGTGCCAAAGACCTCAATTTCATGTAAAAAAGAGACCGTGTTGACGTCGCAAAAGAGATGATTTGCGAGGCTGAATCCGATCCCACATTCGTCAAAAGGATCATTATTGGAGACGAGACGTGGATTTATGAGTACGACACGCAATCCGGACATTAGGCAAGTGAATGGCGTTCACCAAATGAGCCGAGACCAAAAAAAAAACAAAAATGCTCACGGTTTTCATGGATTACAACGGTGTAGTGCATCATGAATTTTTGCCAGAAGGCCAGACAATAAACAAAGAGTATTATTTGTTCATTATGAGACGTTTGCGTGAAGCAATTCGCCGAAAGAGACCAGAATTGTGGGCAGAAAACTGGTGGATTTTGCACCATGATAACGCACCGTCGCGGTCGCACAGTGCCATCATTATTCGTAATTTTTTGACGAAAAATGCAACAAATACCATCCAACAGCCATCGAATTCATCTGATTTGGCTCCCTGTTACTTCTTTCTGTTCAATCGAGTTAAAAAACCACTACGGTGAACGCGTTTCAGCAGCAGAGAGGAAGTAATGGAAAAATCGCAGGAAGCTCTGATGGACATACCGAAAACCGAATATAAAAAATGTTTCGAGGATTGGATCAAGCGCTGGCATAAGTGTGTTGCAGGCGATGGGGATTACTTTGAAGGGGACAATATAGATTTTGATGAATAAACTTGTATTTTAAATTTTCTGAATAAATTCCGGGAACCTTTTTGATCAAGGTGGTATGACTTTTCTTTTTCAATGTTAAAGAATTTCCTCTTAAAGTTCTCGACGCATCCCGAACACCCTGTATATACATGTATACACATGTATGTACGTATTAGTTTTATAAATGTATGGTATCGTACAAATATTTCGTGTCGTTTATCTCAATAAATTTTTTATTTAGATTGTGTTACTTATGGTTCCGTGGTACCGAATATGCAAATTTTATGGCATAGTTTCGTACACTTTATATCATTCTAAAAAAATTAAAGAAAAAACCGGATGTGTGTGTTTTTTTTGTAGATTATGCCATTGAAAAATTAATAGATTTTTATAAATTGTTACACATTTAGGGGTGGAAATCCTTGCACCTATTTCAGCACACGATTTAATTAAATAAAGGCGGGATGAATTTGATAAATATCCGTGTGTCGTGTCACGAAATATAAACAAATGAAAAAATCGAAAAATGCAAATGTATGTTTAATTATATCACTGGTTCAAACCCGCGCAACTTTCCCACCTGCTGATGACGAAATTGTTCTTTGTCTTTTCGCCGTGTATATATGTAGTTTTCTGATGTCATGTTGACCCGAAACTTACTCTTGATTACTCCCAGGGCTCATATGTACTCATATGATATTTCATAAATTATTGTTGCACGATGTAGATACAATTAAAGGCTCACAAGTGACCGTTCTATATATGTCAATAAAAATGTTTTCAGAAATTTGTTTGATTCACGTGCAGAGTCTTTTGTAGAACATTCATATGTACATTGGCACGTGTATTCGTATTCTTATTCAAATTTTTTATTAGAACATGGACATATCTTTTTGTAGCTCGAAATGGGACTCACTGAAAAGCTTTCCATCCAGATACAACCTTATAATTAGTAGGTGTAGTTAAATTCCTGGTGAAGTTAACAAGTGTGTGGGTAAAACAAGTTTAGCGAGAACCATGTACTTTCCTTCAGTTTATATTTGGCTTGAAGCTTGCGGAAATCAGTTGGTTTGTTGTCATTGCAGGAGTAGTATCGTTAGTTCCGAATAAACTGTATCGGCGCGCGCAGGTAAATTATACGAAACCCTGTATTACTTTCGACTTCCTTAAAGTAAAGATTTTGTGATACTCGTATGCTTATACGAGTAAGGTGGTTCGATTTCGAACAATATTTCAATAAATCAGAATTTGTTACATTTCGCATTTCATATGTCTACAATACATTAAACGTAAACAAATAGAAATTTGCTCTAAGTCTTAGTGTTCACCGTCATCAATGAAGGATTTTATCTGCTGAAGAATATTCAATTGAAGTTAATTTTCTGTCGCATCAGTTAGTAATAGATCTGAAACGTGTATGTCTGGTTTGTAGCCTTTCCAATCAAACAATTAAATGTCAATTCATTTACGACGCAAGAAAAATATTAATTCATAATAAAAATTTTATCATTTCCCAGCGTTCGCAAAGTAAAATAAAGCTCTTTCAGTCAAAGAACAATTCAGTTCTTGTGTAGACCCCTAAAGAGCAGACAAATGGATCGTGCGCGTGTAACTGCTAGTATTTGCTGAAATAAAATCCGGCTCTAGATTACAAATATTTCACCACCTGCTATTTATTTTGCATACCGTTAAAATCGTGCAATAACTTTTGGATAACTACAATATATCAGCAATCATGTAAGTGGTTATACTACAATACAATAAATTGTGATAATAATATATTATATGAGTGCAATTGAGAATATTTGAATTGGGACCTTGAAATTTAGTAGCAGTGTTTTTTTTCTTGAAAGTGTGAAGGGTTTTGAAGTGCCATTATATCGTGACTTTAGATGGCGATCGACCTGGGTACAGTTTATCCTTTTCAACAGATATGAATATGCAGTAAAACTCTCAAATTTTTAGCTATAATGTTTTTCAATTAATTACCTTTTGGTCCTCCAGTATCATACTCATACATAGTAAGAGATCAGTGTGTATATTTATACATACTTAACGAATTTAGAGAGTGCTTAATGAATTTAATTACCAAACTGAAATTCTGTTTCGGGATCTATGTATGTATGTAGATACTTCTAAATGGTTACCTTGAAATTATTATCCGTAATCAGCGGCTAAAGTAATTTTTATTATCAGTTCAAGGTCTCAACCGTCGTCGGTCGTTCAAAGATCTTTTATAAATACGATGTTGTGCTTTCTTTTATCCAGCCTTATAAAAGTTACTTTGTTAAGTAGTCTAGTGTGCAAATTTAATCAGTATATTATCAATAGATAAATACGATCAAAAATCAATAATGCATTTAAAATCAAACTGCATGGCAGTTACAAACCAATATAAAAGAAACTTCTATCTACATATATACACAACCTTAAAATAATCTTCCATGATGAAAATGTCCTAAACTAGATTTGTGAAAAACATTTTCGTATTGAAATTCGATCGGATAAGGCATAAGCTTTTTTTAAACGTATGCTTGGACGTGCGCTTGTATTCAAAAAACACCTTTCGTCAAGGACACGAGTTTGATGTCATATTAATTCTTTCTTTGGAAAACGTATTTTCCTTCATCTTAGTTGCTTGCTACAATAGTTCCTGCTTGTGATATTTCCAGTGATGATTTCCGTCCCATTCTGATTAAAAGCAAAAATATTATAAGATACAGGGGCGAGGAACAATAAATACATGATTTTGTATTTCGTGATTTTCGAAAATATTTACTTTTGCGGTCACCTCGTTTTTTTGGTAATAAAAAATCGAAAAATGGCTGAATCTTCCTTCTTTTTTTTAATTGTTTGTTTTCTCATGTAAGTTACGAAAAAATACCATGTATAAGAATTTGGTATCCTGACATAAGAAAATTGTATGAAACATCATTCGTAAAAACTTGTTTTTTCCTATTCAAAGCCATAAAACTATTGAAAATGTTAATTTTTCTTATTTCTGTGATCATAAATGCGCCGTCAAAACAAATACTTAAGACAAAAAAAATTTAAAAAGTTGATTTTTCGATTTTTATGGGCAAAAAACCAGGTAACCGCGAAAGTAATAATTACCGTGATTTTTAGTTAGTAAAACTTGTTTCTTAAATTTAACTTTTTTTTATAGTTTTAAATAATTCCGTTTACATTATATGTATTCAAAAGAATAAAGTTTAACAACAGAATTCCGGAATTCTTCAACAGTACACACCGTGCCAATTTTTTTTATTTATTTTTTTATATTTATTCGTATATGTATGTAAATGTAGATATTTTTTTTTCTTTTATTTTTTATTTATTTCCTTATTTTTCATTATATATTTTATTAATTGCTGAACATTTCTCACAATTTTTTTTAAAGAGTTATGAACAGAGTTATGCCTATTTTTCCTTTAAGAAATTTCCGATCTTTGTCCTTTTACAGCAGTTTACCATTTTTCAGATTTACAGGGTGAACGGCTCGAACTCCAACTTTTTAAAATGCTACAATTTTTTTATTTTTTGATAAATTTTATTGTACCAAAGCAAAAATTGTTGGAAAATACATCAATTTTTAAATTGTATCAGTAGTTTCCAATACGTTGATTGACGCGCGCTTTGTGAGACGGTGCCGAGTCTTGTTGAAAAGTCCACGGTCTCCGACCGAAATGATTGTTTGCCCAAGGCTTCAGTACTGCCTCTAAGACAGTTTCACGGTATACGATCGCATTAATTTTGACGCCACGGTCCAAAAATATAAGCGGAGAGCGACCATCGGCGGTTATGGCGGCCCAAACCATCACCATCGGTGCTGCCTGATTTCTGGTGGCCGTCCGAAGGTGTAAATTTTCGAAGGACCTCTCTGGCAAGTAGACTCGGTCATTTTATTTGTTGACATATTACTCGATAACAGATGGCGTTTTTTAATGACCACCTCCATGGCGTTTTGCAACGTTGCCACTATCACGGTAACGAGCTATGGTTCGAGACACAAATGATTTATTCACGGTGAGGTGCTGGAGGGCTCTAACGAAAGCTACTTATGGTTTTCCAGCCAAATATAAAGCACTCACACCATCACGTTTGAATTCCATCGCGGATAAAAATTTTTCAATACAACTGAGACGCAAATCGTTTAAAAGGCTTGTAAATAATAAAATTATCTGTCATGTGTCAAAATTTGAGCTCACTGTCGTGAACGGTTTGGAAATTATAGCAGTCTGAAGTTGGTTGCAGTTCGAGTCATTCAGGGTGTACAAGTTTATTTATCTAAATCTATTTTTTATATTCGGTTTTCGGTATGTCCACCAGTGCTTCCTGCGATTTTTCCATTACCTCCTCTCGGCTGCTGAAACGCGTTCCCCGTACTGGTTTTTTAACTCGATTGAACAGAAAGAAGTAACAGGGAGCCAAATCAGGTGAATTCAGTGGCTGTTGGATGGTATTTGTTGCATTTTTCGTCATACTCATAACGCCCAAATAATACTCTTTGTTTACTGTCTGGCCTTCTGGAAAAATTCATGATGCACTACACCGTTGTAATCAATGAAAACCGTAAGCATTGCCTTCTTTTTTGACTGAAAACGACGCGGTTTTTTTGGTTTCGGCTCATTTGGTGAACGCCATTCACTTGCCTGATGTCTGGATTACGTGTCGTACTCATAAACCCACGTCTCGTCTCCATTAAATCCGTTTTTTACGCAAAATTTAATACAAGTTCATTGTTGCAAATTTAAAGCCATTTCTAAAATTCCAAAAAATCGCCAACACACACAAAACTAGATGTACTCTTGGCTACGTAACTTTTGGAAATGTCAAGCTATGACGCTAAGATTTAGAAGGAATGTTAATAACAGATTTACCAACTTAACAAAATTGGAACAATGGGAGCACCACACTGTGGTGTGCTGCGGGAACTTTTTGATCAAGGTGGTATTCTTTGCGGTATGAGCTGTATTGTTTAATAAGTATGAAAGTGCGATTCAACACAGTTATGCATGAAACAAACGTAAAGCCTGTGTGCATCTATGTTTTCTTTACAAAAAATCAAACGAATATTTTGAATTTCTTATTAAATTTTGGCACATTTTTTTTTTTTGTAATTAGACGGACACCGACCCGAGTATTATTTTTTTAATGTTTTGGTAGCTCGGGAAGCATCGACATAAATGATCCTTCAGACAGTAACAAAGAAAGAAGCTAAAGGGGTTGGATCACACGATCTAGCAAGCCAACCTAGCGGTATATTCCGCAAAATCATTCGAATTCCAAATTGTCTCTTCAAAAAATCGATTGTTTGGTGAGATGAATGGCATGTAACGCCGTCTTGTTGGAATCAAATGTTTATCAGGTCCATTCTAACCAATTCGGACCATAAAAAGTTTTCCAACATGCTACGATAAATATCAGAATAGATGCTAATGGCTTTACCCTCATCATCTTCGAAAAAATAGGCCCTTATCACTCCACCGTGCCAAAAACCACATCAAAGGCTGTAGTTGCATATATGAATGCAGATGCTGTTCGATATGGATATTTTTAAATCTCTACACAATTAGTGTGATTTTTGGCTTATTTGATTTGCTATTAAATTCTATGAAACCAAACTATCAAAATATCGCAAGAGGCAGACCTGAAGTTTGTCAAAAGACAAAGTTAAGGCTACATGTAAGTGAACGTTTTATGAATCACGCTTTATCTTAAATTTCACCCTACCATTTAACTGCCTTCATTACTTTTCACAATTGGTGCTTTTGAATAACTTCTTGGAGTTGGTGGATCTGACCAAAAAATTATTTAGTTTATCCTCATCGGATCAATTAACCACTTTCTAGTCTTTTATAGATTAAACCACTTGCTTTACGTGTAAGCCTGCCATGAAAGTTTAAGCCCACAATGTGCAAGGACAAATGAAATTAAAATGCGTTAATAAGCATCTTGGGTTTTAAATTGGGAAAGACGCTAACGATCATTGATCTTTTGATCTTTCTTACGAAGCTTCGATGCCAAATTGAAGTGATATTTAGGCATGAACGCGCCCTTGGTTCAAGGTGAGGCCTATCTATGTAAAACCTCATGGTCATGGTGCGCTACATTTGCCTGCGATTTAGTTTTAAGCTATAGCCACCATGGTGCTTTCACAAGGGCCCTAGCTCTATCAACTCAAGCTGGGACCAAAGTTCCAAAAGCTGCTGACTCCCATAGTGCCAGAATATATCTTCTGGCTAGCCGGCGATATCTTTAAAAATGTAGGTAGTCAAATACGTTGTACATTAAGCAAAAGTCTGATGTCCATTTACATTAAGGTCAGCTAATATTTGCGTTCGTTAATATCAGACATATCAGATATATGTATGTCTTCAACAGTTTAAATTCTATTCTCTTTGCTAAACTTAAGGAATAACTTCTGTCCAACAAAGTTGATCGTCTAGTACAATTTTACGAAATGGTCCTCGAGCCGCCCACTTACTCCTTTTAGTGTACTGTAATTAATTGTAATAAGTCGCTCAATAGAACAAGCACCCCGATAGCTACGAATTTTAGCCAAATTTCAAGATATTTCTTGCCCTGCTTTTGCTCTGTTTTATGCCAAACATTCACTTAGTTGGCAATTTTTCGCGATTAATGATCAGTCATATTCAGCAAACTGGCGTTCTTCATAAAACATAAAATATTCCGATAATTTTGCAAATGTTGAAAGTATGCGCTTTCGCTCTGTGTTTTTGTAATCAATTCAAAGAGCTAAAATCGCTTGAAATCAACTAAATCTGGAGTCAACAGAAAAGTGATACAAAAACCACCCAATACGTTAAGATAAGCACGAAAACATACGCATACCAAAAATAAAACTTCCAATATATAGCTATAACGTATATATATAATTAATTATACAGACAATCCTAAAAATTATACAAACTAAGGATATGTATCGACTAAAAATACGAAGTTATGTAGCCGTTCTTGTTCGCCACTTTATATTTCAGAATTTTTAATTATTGGCATTCCGTAAGAAAGGGTAACCTATGTGCAAATATCCGACGGAAAGTCACTCGTCATAATGTTGGCAGATATACATACTTGCAAAGAAGTTTTATGAACAAGTACACTTCATGTCTCTGAACTCAGGCCAAATAAGGTAGCGCTATCAATTTGCCAAGTACATTTTTTTGGAAATAAAAGTAAAACTTAAATGGGCCTCATGTCATTTAGGTTTTTACACTATTTTCATGACCTTCGAAAACTAATCTAGAAACGGTCCTACCAAAATTCTATAAAATTTTCCAACCGCTGCCACGGAACAGGACGATGTAAATACAGTACAGAGTCAGAATATCGTGCGCTGCCATATCCACATTTTCTCCTGAGAGCAACATTGTGGAAATCAAACGGAGATGGCTATGAGTTACCAGAAAAAAAAAGAATAAAGACAAGAAGATACAAGGTGTCCCAAAAGAATGTTCCTAAATAAACTAACAAGATTTTCAGATTTCGGTCCTTCCAAAAAGCGCTTTCGATTGGCTGCCTAACCCATGGGCGATGCTATAGAAATATGCTGAGGGTGCATGCGGGTTCATAAGTTCGAACCCAACAACGGATATACCTTTGTCCGGGCCACCAATATCATTAACGAAAACTGACAAAAGTGTGGAGTTTAAATCAGTCCATTCGCATCATTACACTGTGTTTTTCGCAAACATTTAAAACTGTGCCTCTTCAAAACTCGGTAGGTGCAAGAATTAAAGTCCCAAGATGCCAGTCAAAGGCTTCAATTTGTTAACCACATAATGTTTTGTTTTCGGATGAGGCACATTTTCGTCCTGGCTACCGTTATTGCACTGCAACAAACCCGAAACGCAAGCATCTGAAACCCCTACATTTTCAAGATTACCATTTGGGCTGCAATGTCTGCGGGAAAAATAATCGGCCTGTACTTTTTTGAAGATGAAAGGGGACGGGCAGTTATAGACAACTTAGGGCTGTATGCTGGGATATTGGTCAATTTCTTGGTGCCTAAATTGCAAAACTTTTATAGTTCTAATCAAGAACACGGTTACAAAACGACATGGACTTCCGACATGTCTCTCGACGTATTCGTATTTCACTCAAAAATTAATACCTAGAGGAAGAGATATAAATTGGATTCTACGGAAACCCGATTTGACTTCTATTGGCCCTTTTTTTTAGGGGATATTTCAAAAGTAAGAACCAATAAAATGGATTGAAGAGAAATTTTCATTTCAGTAACTTTACAGCTAACTTTATTCTTTCATACCGATCTACGAGGATTGTCTGAAAAGTTTCCGACCGCAATGTAAAGATAGCGGCACTAGTGAATAAAAGCTAGTGAATACTAGTTGTGCATCTTTTGATAAGTAAGTATCAAACTTCAGTCATTTTGGAAGCGCAGTTTTTACTTGACAGTCGTTTGAGTGAGTCGATGCGGGTGATTTTTTGGGAAAATGGAAAAAATTGAGTATCAAGCTGTTATTAAATTCTTGTTTTTGAAAGGCAATACGCCTACGCAAATCTAAAATGAGTTGGACTCTGTATATGGGGACTCTGCACCATCATTTACCACAGTGAAATTTTGGGCAACTGAATTTAAAAGTGGCCGTAAGAACTTTTAAGATGATGAACGTTCGGGACGTCCAGAAACTGCAACCACTGACGATAACATTGCTAAAGTTCACCAAATGGTGTTAGACGATCGCCAAATTAAAGTGAGAGAGATAGTAGAGGTTATGAAAATGTCCAAAGAACGTGTTTGTTACATATTAAATCAAGATTTAGTCATGAGAAAGCTGTCCGCGCGTTGGGTGCCGCGTTTGCTTACGTTGGACCAAAAACGTGTTCGAATGAACATTTCCAACGCTCTGTTGGCTCAAGTCAACGCGCCGTCTCTCACCTCAGCGGTTGCCATAGCGAAAATCTATGAATTACGGTTTGGACTGCTTGACCATCCGCCTTATTCAGTAGATCTAGCCCCAAGCGACTTATTTTTGTTCCCTCATCTAAAAACTGCGCTCGGGGGACAGAGATTTTCGTCAAATGAGGAGGCAATCACCTTCATGAATACCACCTTCACCAGAAAAACGCCAAGTACTATTTGGACGGGTTAGAGAGATGGGGGCATCGCTGGGAGAAGTGTGTAGAGTTACAAGGAGACTATGTAGAAAAATAAAAAAAAAATTGAGAAAAAAAGTCTTGTATTTCAGAAACTTCAGAAAACCCTCGTAAGTGAATGAAGCCTCACAGTTGAAGAAAACATTTCCCGCCACTCAGAACTAAAGTCAGGAGTACCACAAGGATCATTTCTTGGGCCATAGCTGTTTATAACGTTTTTAAATGATATCCCACAAGCAGTCTGATACTCATCAATACATCTATCTTTCTCTCTCCGTCCAATTTTCCTAAAAACACGTGCTCAGGCATTTTAAGTGTAGTACGAGTAATACTCACTTGGGTGTCAAGGTCTTTAAAAAAAAATAAAAAATGTATATGCTGATAGACAAGAAGGAGTAGACAGACTTATTAGCGATCTTAAGCAAATCTGGTCCGCAAGAAATCACCTACATCTAAATCCCACAAAGTCGAAGTGCTTGGTAGTCTACAAAAACAAACTTGCCAGTAGCTACAAAATTTCCCAGCTCTATACCATATTTAGGTAACACGGTCCTGGAATATGTCGAAAAAGCCAAAAACTTTGATTTTTAGTTCAATTCGACACCCACATGGGACCAAAATACTCAAACAGTTATTGGCAAAATATACGTGCTCTTTGTGTGCTCTTGTGTGACATATCACTTTACATCTCAGCATATAAAGCTTAGCTAAGCAGAAAGTTTAATTTTGCCCATCCCTACCAATGGGTGTCCAATTTTTTGTTGCTCCAGCTCAGAAAGACGAAGGAATCTTACAGTGCTCTTCAACAACATTACGCACTATATTCATAACCTTAAATGATTTGATCATGAATCTGGATACACTAACAAGATTCTGCACGCCTATTTCAAATTGTGCGCCCTAAAAACACAACTCGTATAGAACATCTTGATTTGCAAAGAGCCTCAGTATCTGCATGAAAAACGTCAGTTCTCAACTTCATCTCGTTTTTTTTTTGTTTTTATCCAACCAGGGTTTACATACAGAAACTCCGAGAACCAATATCTTGCTTATGCTGTCAGAGAATCGAATGCTCTACATTAAAAAAGTTCGCGGAACCATTTCATAAAGTCATATTTAAATATTGTATTTGAGCTAAGGCATTCAAATGCATTTTCATAACAGTATAGTTTCTTTTTCTTTATATGTGTACTCTTTTTTTTGTATTTTCGAACACCAACTCCTCCAGTGTGAACGGGCCGCCATTACGGATACCAGTTATGTTGCTTGCCGTGCGGTCTTAAGAAATTTTGCTGTTCGTTTAGAAAAGTGTCGTGGGCGTGAAGGGTTACAAATATAAATGATGACATTATTTTTAAAAAATAATTTCCTAAAGTGTTTACTTATCAATTAATACAGTTTTTTTTCAAAGATGACTCCCATTTATATCACCACCATTAAAAAGAAACTTTCCTTTGTGTCACCTGGTATTAAAAGTCCCACTTAAATCGTTAGAGGAGCATGGAAAATATCCTTCAACTCAAGTCAATATATGATTTAATATACATATAATTATAAATGATCAAGTATAGACGTACAAAGTGCAAATCTTTAGAATTTAACAAACCAGTATTCAAAACACTTACGAGTATATTTATACCATACATTGCATTTACCTGCTTCGTTTGTTTGTTGACATTATTGAAATGACGTAAAAAAAATGTATGATTTCAACATACTGATCTGAAAAAATATATACAAAATTAAGTGGTATTCATCAAATACTTTTTTTATCTTTTAATTTTCAAGTTTAGATACTTTGCCGGTATCATTAATGTGAAGCATCTAAAAATAATGACGCACTCCTAACCACAAAAAAACCCATTCTTGAAAAAAGTTGATCTTAAACTATGTGATGTGTGGTCCATGTACGAAAATAAATTTGAATAAACTAAATTAAATGCAGTATTTTTTGTAAATCTTAACATGAAACATGATGAGTCAATAATTACCAAAAACCCTTTTTCGACAAAGGAAATCCCCCTGCTTGTTGTTTAAGAAAACAATAATTTTATACAATTTATTAAATTGCGTCAGCTCTACATTATATTATGACGCATTCCAAAAAATTTTAAGATACAAATACGAGTATAAATATATGTACAGTGTTGTGCAAAACAAAAGTAACAAATTTAGCTCTCTAAATGGAAATATTTTTTTTTCTAATGATCTTCTCAAAAACATTAAAATGTACACTCTGAATGACTCGAACTACAACCGACTTCAGACTGCTATAATTTCCAAACCGTTCATGACACTGAGCTCAAATTTTGACACATGATAATTTTATTATTTATAAGCTTTTTAAACGATTTGCGTCTCAGTTGTGTTGAAAAAATTTTATCCGCAATGGAATTCAAACGTGGTAGTGTGATTGCTTTATATTTGGCTGGAAAACCACAAGTAGCTATCGTTAGAGCCCTCCAGCACCTCAACGTGAATAAATGATTTGTGTATCGAACCATAGCTCGTTACCGAGATACTGGCAGCGTTGCAAAACTCCATGGAGGTCTGATAAAAAACAGGAATATCGGCAGAAATGGTTCGGAAAGTGAAGGCTCGAATTGAGCGAAATCCACGTCGAAGTGGAAGAAAAATGGCTCGTGAGCTCAACATATCGTTGGAACGGATGCAACACATACCGAAAAATGAGCTTGGGCTCAAGGCATTGAAGTTCCAAGAAGCACACGATCTTACACCGCAACAGAATAAAGTTAGAGTCGAAAGAGCGAAGCAGTTGCTACGCTTGAACGAAAGTGGTGAGTTGCCGAATTTGGTTTTTTCCGATGAGCCGCCATTTGTTATCGAGCAATATGTCCACAAACAAAATGACCGAGTTTACTTTCCGCTCGTAATTTTGGACCGTGGTGTCAAAATTAATGCGATCGTATACCGTGAAACCGTCTTAGAGACAGTATTGAAGCTTTGGGCAAACGATCATTTTGGTCGGAGACCGTGGACATTTCAACAAGACTCGGCATCGTCTCACAAAGCGCGCGTCAACCAAGATTGGTTAAAAAACAATGTTCCACACTTCATTTTTTCGACACAATGGATTGCAAATTCTCCGGATTCAAATCCGTTGGAGATCTCTGTCTGGAGTATTTTGAAAGCGAAAGTTATCACTAAAAAATACCAAAGTTTGGACCACCTCAAACAAGCACTTCGCCGGGAATAGGCCAAAATACCGCAGAGCCACTTGGGTGCAGCGTGCGATGCTTTCTTCGGCCGTCTCAAGGCCATTATTCGCGCCAAAGGTGGACATATTGAAAACACTATCTGAAAATTGATGTATTTTGCAACATTTTTTGCTTTGGCACAAATAAATTTATTAAAAAATAAAAAAATTATAGGATTTTAAGAAGTTGGAGTTCGAGTCATTCACCCTGTAGATTTATGTGATGATGAAAGAGAAACATGGTAATGTATTTTCCAAAGTAATAACAACTGGTATATAAGAAAATCATAACAAAAACCAGTATATGTAATATATGGCAGTGTGGAAATCTAAAGCAACAAATCTAATACTTTTTATAAGAGCCCTTATTTTTAATAAATTCATCACATCTGCGTGTCATCAAAGATATTAAATTTGAAATTGTGGTTTGCGGTATTTTTTTGCCATTCAAATTTTAATGTGTGAAACAGTTCTCTCTTATTCATGCAATGTTCTCCAGCAACCCGTAGTTTTAGTATCCCAAAGAAGATTTCAATGGGATTCACGTCTAGTGATTGTGCCGGCCAATCAAGAACTTGCACACTATGGTCTTTTAACCAATCCGGTACCACCTTTGAAGTATGCTCCGGGTCGTTATCGTGCTGAAACACCCATTGAAGTGACATATTAGATTCAACATGGGGCATCATTTGCATCTCCATAATATTTTTATACTTAAAACGATCCATTATCGCTTCACTCTGGTGAAAGTAACTAACACCATTAGTTTAGAAGCACGTCCACACCATCGCGCTACCACATCCATGCTTTGATGTTACTTTTCAGTTCCGAGGATTGAGTTTCTCTCCTTTCCGTTGTCTTACTGTTGACATATCATCCGAATTGGGCAGATTGAACTTAGATTTGTCGCTGATGTATTCTAGCGAAATTTAACCTAATAATTAGAAACAATTTGCTTGGTTTACGTTTGTGCTTCTAAAACGAGATTTTTTGAAAAGTACCTTTTCTGGAAATGAATTTTTTTAGCGTAAGCTTTGTTGCAGACCTGTAACTTTTTAAGTCGTTTTCGATTGCTCGTCTTCGAACCGTAGCTGGATGAAAGGTTAAATTTAGCGATGTGACAATCCTTTGGGAAGTCACAAACAGGTCTTTTTTAATTATACCACAAATTCTTCTATCCATCTTCTCCGAAAATTTTCGTGGTCGACCTCCCAAATGTACTGTAGTTACATATACCGTTGTTCTATACTTTTTAATTAGGAGGGAAAGAATGAATCGGTTTATATTATATTTCTTGGCTAGGGAAATTTGAGTCTCTCCATTAAAAAAACGTTCAATTATTTGAGATTTAATTTCATCAGCAAATTTATTTCAAGCCATAGTTGTAGTTCCACCGACAAGAAAGATATCCGTTTGACAGATCAATGACTCACTTCCTTATAGGTAGGTATGAATATGATAGAACACGAAAAAGTACCGCTAACATTTTTCTGTTGTTTTTGGGAAATGAAAAAATTGTTTCTTTAGTTTTGCACACTGCCATATATTACATACACTTGCTGTTGTTGTGATTTCCTTTTAAAGAAATTGTTATGCTTTTGGAAAATACATTACCATGTTTCTCTTTCGTCATTACATTTTAATTTTTTTGGGAAGATCATTAGGAAAAAAAATATTTCCACTTATATGTAAGAGCTAAATTTGTTGCTTTTGTTTTGCACAATACTGTATGTACTCGATTTTTCTTACAAGTTTTGTGACGTTTCTATTTTTGTATCCTTCGGAATCTGACTTGTCGTGACAAATTTAATTAATGAATATTTAATTTATTTAAATTGACCATTCTCTCAATGTAGATGAATGTAAGTTCATAATTTAATTCAATTCTTTCCGCATTGAAGAGTTCTGCGGTGGGAAAGCACCTTGTGGGTAGAATAAATTTTTTTACACAAAGCCAATAATATGTACACCATGTTTATTCATCTGTCATTCTATTGTTTAACATTTCTTGTATGCGTTTCTGTTTTCACCATGTACTACGAGTATATGTATATTATTTGTGATAAGAATATAAATTTCAAGAAAAAAGTACAGAAAAGCAACATATGTGTTATGTTTATCCGCTACGAATTGTGGACCTCATATGAATGAGATAAAAAAACTCTTTCACAATCACAACTTAAAGTAATCCTTAAAAAACACGCATTTCTATAAGATTAGATTTTATTCAACAGTTTTAATTGCATTTTTCGTCTTCTCTATAAATATAAAAGACAAAGTCTGACTGTCTATCTGTCCAGGCAAAATGTACTTTCATGAAAAGAATATTTAAAATGCCCTGTTTGCTATTTCCAAATTTGAAGAAATGGCTCGACAGAAAGAGATTTAGCTCCAACGATAAGATCATCGTCCAACCGAACGCCTATTTTGAAGACCTCGACAAATGTTTTTATTTGGAAGATATAAAAAAATTGGAAAACGTTGGAGAAAGTTTATAGGGTCAAAGAGGACGGTGTTGAGAAAAAAAACGTTTTTTGGGAAAAAAAAATATTTTTCATTTAAGAAGCCACGGATCTATTGCTCCACCTTAGCTATTTAAGTACATTTAGCGAGTTTGTATTGTTTTTTTTATTTTCTTTCTGAAAATAGTATAAATTATCATCTAATTGTTTATATTGGGTCTAAAACTTGCTGCGGTTTGCTAAGAGATGGCGTAACTTGTATTATTCCATTTTTATTATTCTATTGGAACATGAGTTGGAAAGCTACTGTCATTGTAATTTTTTTTCACTCACATATGTCGAGCTTTGTGCCTGAAAAGGTGTTTTTGCGGGGAGTTCTTCTTCATTACTTTAATATGAAGAAAACTGCTGCCGAAAGTCACCGTATTTTGGTGGAAGTTTATGGTGAACATGCGCTAGCTAAGTGAACGTGCCAAAAGCACGATTTAAAAGTGGTGATTTAAAATAAATTAAAAAAAATTTAAATGAAATCAAAATTACTACGCCGACTATTGCGCCATCATCTACCCCCTCAAAATTTAAGTATTCATTTCACTTCTATCATGGAGAATACAGTAGTTTGGGTAAAATTTCCTAACGCAACTCAGAAACTTTTTTGACGGTTTGCCTTGCCAAATATGGTCTTTCGTTGTCGTGATGAAAAACTACAAACTTTCTGTTCACCAAAGATGGACTGAATTTCTGTGCTCAATTAAGAGGCTGAATATCATAGCGATCAACATCTATGGTTTGATTTTGTTTAAGCAACTCATGTTCATTTTTACAAACCATCTACTTATCATCTACAGTGACTAAATCTTTTCGGACAAGCAAGATTTAAGAGCACATATGGAATATCAATATCTTTCGCTTAGTTCGTGTGGTACCCATACAGAAAGTTTTGACACAAAATCAAGAAAACGATCCAACGCAGTTGTCTGATCATCTATAAGGTTGAAGACAACACCCACGCAAGTTTATGTAGGATTTGTCCGGCCACTATGAACATCTGATGGTCTTCCTGATCGGGATTCATAATTCCAAGAATAGATTTTAGAAAGCCACATTTTCGAGCTATTACTTTAAACACTCCACACAATTTTTTTTTTTGCCTGCACCACGTTATTGCCTTTTTAAAATTCACTTACATACTTAACATATTGTACTTAGACTGCATTAAAGGGAAGAATTTCCAATTCAGAATTTGGGAAAAACACAGTCAGGAAAACAGTTGCAAGAAGAACTCCTTCTTGTTGTAAACGACATTCTCGCAAGTTTTGTATAGATGGATTTTAAGGCAGTAGTCTACACCAACGACATAGTCATTCACGATCAGCGAACTAATAAAGTCGGCCTTAAACATACTCACAAAATTGACAACACAAAACGATTTAGAAAGGTTTAATTTTCCCAGAATCAACGGTGTTAGGATACAACTGTCATCCGAAGCTAAATATCTGGAAATCATTAGGAGTATCCTACACATGCTAAAGAAATTTTGGTAAACGTTGAGGACTAAGATCATGTTTAATACCTTCGTTGTACAATATGTACTTGTTAGACCCATTCTTATCTATGGTACGCTGGTTTGAAGGAAAGATAAGGACCAGTTATCTTAAATTACTCACACAAGTTTAAAGACTAGCCTGCGTCGCAGTAACATGCGTTAAGGTTTGCTCCTCAAGCTGTATTAGAGACAATGCTCAACCCCTTTCCTTTAGACGAATTGCTTAAATTCACGGCTTCCAAAAGCTCGATCAGACTGAAAGAATCAGGCACCACAATTTAGGACACTCGTCTATAATACAGGAGTATGAACTATTAAAACTGACGAAGTGTCGCAACTACATCGTTCCAAGCGTAGACTTCTCCACATCAACAACAACAAGACTCCACCTCTACACGGACGGCTCCAGAATGGCGAAAGCTACTGGAGCAGGAGTTTAGTGCGCGATGCCTTTGATCCAGGGCTCCTTCAAGATTTCATGCGAATGTCGTATATTGGAGGCAGAAATATTTGCCACTCTTAAAGTTGCACAGGCTGTTGTATTCGTGATCCCTCAGAGATCTCTGACTTTGTGGACAGTCAAACAACCATAAAAACTTTGACAAGTAAAATCACCAAATGAATGGAGGTACAAAAACCCAGTAGAGTCTGCGAATCCCACCATGTGGTACCTGAACACACAACAGTGAAAGGAAATTAATTAAAAAGTGGATGAGCTAGCAAGAGAGAGTACCTCTCTCCACAGGAATAATACACACAACGCCATAAATATACCAATTGAAACGAAAAATGAGACTTATAGCTATCGAACCATCCAGGAGTAACTATGTCATCTCACGCTCCGTTTGGCCAAACCTAGACAGCGGGAGAACACGTACCCTACTCGGACTTATCCGCATCGCTACTGATGTCCTAACTGTCCCCTGTTTTCTGCGACCGGCGACTTGTCGGTGTTGAATGGTTCATTCTGCCTGATGGTGATATGTTGTTCGTCATCATCATTTAACCGTATGCAGAAATAATCTTTTCAGATTCGCAACACTGACTGTGGTTCTACCACATATGAGGTTTCCTTCTACATTCTTGTGCGTGCATGTTATATTTTTTTGTAAGACTTCTGAACTTCATTCTTCTACAAGGTGGGACAAAAGTAATGTCCTAATGTGAATGTGCTATAATTTTTGCAAATGACGTCGTGTGACATTGTGCTTTGACATTTATATTGTGACAGATAGAGAATTAGTTGGCAATAAGCAATGGAGCGATACACACCTGAAGAACGCGGAATTATTGTTACTGCTTATTTGACCAATATGTTGTTTTAATGCAGCGTGAATTTCGATGTCGTCCTCCAATATGTGCGCGAACAATTAAGCCTTTGGCTGAGCGTCTCATCCAAATTGGATCCATTAGAGAAGTCGCAAGAAGTAGCCGGCCCTGTATTGCTCGTTCGACCGAGAATATCACTGCTGTGGCCGAGGACGTCCGAGAGAGTTCACAAACATCGACGAGACAACAATGCACACAAATTGACATCAGCAAACGTTCTTTGTATCGAATTTTGGTGAAGGATCTGAAGACGTTCCCTTATAAAGTGTAAATCTTTTACTAATTAATGCCTGCTGACCGTCAAGTGTGGTTAACTTACTCCCATCCTCTGCTAAACCTGGTGCAAGAAGAGGACGATGTCATATCCAAAATCATAATGAGCAAACGAGCGCATTTCCACTTAAGCGGCTGTGTGAATAAACAAAATTTGCAATTCTGGTGCCCGCAGAAATCACATGAAATGCACGAAGAGCCATTACATCCCCTCAAAGTGATGCGGCATTCGCAATGAAAAAGTAATTGGCCCTTATATTTCTGAGGAGGCCGACGGCACCACCGTAACCGTAACTAGTGAGCGCTACAGACAGATGTTAAACGAGTTTTTTTGCCGCCGGTTGCTGAATTGGGTCTTGAGCACTGTTTTCCAGCAAGAAGGAGCAACCGCTCACATAGCTCGGGCAACGCTGGTGATTTTCAATCACCAATTTCCAGGCCGTGTGATCTCCCGTTTGGGCGATTTTCCTATCAGGCTTTTTGATATCTCGCGTTTACCACAACATTGCAAGTTGTGAAAGCGAACATTGAAGAAGAAATCACCAATTTGGAGACAGATGTTGTGCGAGTCACAATTCAAAATGCCGTATCATTTGACCGATATCATTTTTCCAACTTAATGCCATCAATTTTACACCTTCAAGTAAACTTTTCGTGAATACAGAACCCAATTTTTTTTCACTTCTAACAAAATGACAGCCAATTCACATTATGACATTACTTTTGCCTGACCTTTCGATACCTCCCCTCTGAGCCCTCCAGCGCTTCTCCGGCTCTTTAATTTTTTTTTCTTGAGCAGCCTATGTTCTTCACTTCTTTTCTGCTCGTAGAGCTTGCGAGCCACTCTCATTCTTTCCTACAACGCCGGTTTGTACATATACTTTTTTTCTAGATTTGCCCGTCTGCATAAGTCATCGAACATTTGTTGAAGCGGGCGGATTGAAACCCAGTACATCAGAGGCGACTTCGAGAGATTACGGGAAGCTAGTCGAGAAAAGACCCTGACAGTCTCTTGAGATTGTAGCAGTTCGAGGCTGATAATGGTCCCACTCTATGTTAGCTGCTCGAAACGTTAGGATATCCAAAATACTGAAGTAGTGGCTCGCGTCGATCGCAATACAAATAAAACCAGTTTGTTTTCAAATATAAACGCGCTTTAATGTTTTTTTTTTTGGAACTGTCATAACTATTTTGCTTGTCAATGTCTACCATTGCGTCATGCTTCAGTACCCGGACGAGCAACGCTTACAAATTATTAAAATTTTTACCAAAGTAAAAATGTGTAGTCCTTAATGGAAAACACGATATACGAGTACGAATATATAATCAATTAGCCGGTGTCCGTTTCCAGAGGTAAAGTGCGAGGAGATCATATGATGTTCACGTCATATTTAGGGTTATGCTCGTAGATTTTGACGATGAGCTCATAGTAGCAGTCTTTGATAAGGTCGTTTTTCTGCGCTGTCGGCACGTGTGCGTTTATGGGGCTTATGTTGGCGAATTAAGCATTTATACCAACATAATTAAGTCAGCCGTTAGTCCGAGGCTTTTCAGTTTTTTAAACTCTTCCGTATCGACTTGTGAGCTCTACAACGGCATATGCCACTATTAAGCTTCTGGGCGAGCATGCCATTGCCATTTTAGCCCTCATGAGTAAGAATTCACTCATGCTGTTACAGGCGACCACCATTGGCAAGCACTATTCTACGAACAATTGTTGCACTGTTGGACCAATCCGAGCTTAATTTTGGTGGGGGCGAAAGCCCCCATTTATTCGGCTTAATACAAGCTATAACTTAAAATTAAACTTAAACTAAAACTTAAAACTAAGGTTGGTTATTGTGGTGAAGGAGAACCGATTTGAGGTAGGAAGTGGTGCGGTGGAAGTCAAAGACGCTAGGGTTTGAATTAATTTTTCGTAGCATGCGGGAGATTGGTTCGTTCGCGCCATAGGTGGTGTGGTGGGTTGGGAGATAGAAGAGACGAGGGGTACGTAGATTACGAGGGTTAGTATTGAGGAAAATAGAATTGTGAAGGGACGTGCATTCAACCTGACCTGAAAGAAGTCGATGAATGAAGAGAAAGTCGGCTGAATCTCTGCGTTCCTCAAGGGTGTTTAGGTTAATAAGGTTGAGACGGTTTTGATAGGGGGGCAGAGTAAAAGAATCATCCCAGGGCAAACCTCGAAGAGCGAATCGAAGAAAACGGCGCTGGATGCTTTCGATTCTCGAGATATGAACGCGATGATATGGGGACCATACTTGACTGGCGTACTCTAGGAGGGGACGAACAAAGGTAATATAGAGGGACCTGGTCACGTATGGGTTGGTGAATTCTTTGGACCATCGTTTTACAAAACCTACTGCAGAGTTGGCTTTAAGGATTATCCCATCCATATGCAAACGGAAGTTGAGCTCCCTATCACACAAAATGGCGAGGTCGCGAAGAGATTCAACGGAGGAGATAGGTTGGTTGTGGAGAAGGTAGAGTCGGGGAGGAGATTTGAGCCGCTTATGTGAAAAGGTGATGGATTGACATTTGGTGATATTAAGTTCCAAACAATTTTTGAGGCACCAGATCGAAAAACTATCAAAGTCTTGTTGAAGAAGGAAGGAGTCATGGGGAGAGGAAATGGTTTTGAAAAATTTGGTATCGTCGGCATAAAGGGAGACGGACGAGTATTTGATGATCCTATCGAGATCGTTTATGGTTAATATAAAGAGAAGGGGATCGAGATGGCTACCTTGCGGAACTCCGAGCTATAGGATAGTCAGCAGTTGTCAGATCAATTATCACACAGATCCCGATGGAGCTCATATGTAGAGTATACAATGTCTCAAGTGTACGTTTCCTTCACTCATGTCGACGGCTAAAAAGCTAAATAATTATTGACCATCTCATGCAAAACTTTACATAACCCAAGAAAATGGAAACCTTATAGGGTGTTTTTCAAAAGATGTATAACTTTTTTTCTAACGTAGGGATAGGTACAGTTAAAACTCTTTTAACCGGAACTCCAATAACCGGTAACCTCTAATATCCGGCATTTTGTTTCGTATGTACTTTAATAATATCCACTCTATTATCCGGAGAAACCCTCTAATATCCGGAACTCATTGCGATCTCACAAAAATGAGTTTTTTTGCTGAAAAAAATATATGGTATATATACATAGTATGGTATTTCTTTTTCTTTATCTAAATTTATTTCTATCCTGCTTTTTGGAAGCATATGCTGTTTATTGATATTCTTTACAGTTGTTTGAATCCAGCATACAATCATTTTTAGTGCGTAAACACATATGTACGAGTAAGGCTATAAGAGTGCAATATGTCGACAAAACGGGCGCGTATTCAAAATTTAGAGAAAGGCACTACTGTTCGAGTTTTATGCAATAAATATGGAGTAGGAGGGTCAACTGTATACGACATAAAGCAAAAAAAAGAGGCTATTAAGAAGTTTTATGTCGAAGCTTATTCTGTTAGAAAAATGAAAAGCGCGACATTAGATAAAGCACTTTATGAATGGTTTCGACAACGACGGTTTGAAGGTATTCCGATATCTGGACCAATACTCATGGAAAAAGCCAAAATGTTTCATGCAAATCTGAATATTGGAAGTGAGTGCAATTATTCTCAGGGCGGGCTTCAGAAATTTAAAAACAGACAGACATGGCATTCACGGTTTACAGATACCAAGAGAAAGTATTTCCGCAGATTACGAATATGCAACATTGTTTTTTGCCAAAAAGTTAACTAAAGAACAAATCTATAACGCCGATGAAACTGGAGTCTTTTGGAAAGTGTTAGCAAGGAAGACTTTGGCTTTAAGTACAGAATCTTCTGTAAGTGGCGCAAAGGAATCCAAGGACAGGCTTATGGTACTTACCCGTCCGAGAGCTTTAAAAAATGGTACTGAACTTCCAGTTATTTACAAGGTAAGTTTTACACATAAGGAAGCCATAAAATAAAATTTGCATTTTTATCCAGGCCAATAAACGAGCATGGATCGCTTAAGTAATGTTCTTAAATTGGTATGAGAACAACTTCTTACTCGAGGCAAGAAAACATTGCACTGAAATAGGACTTCCATACAATTGCAAAATTATTCTCTTATTGCATAATTGTCCTGCACATCCAAATGAAGTGCTTTGCGATAAAGGAGACGTGTCAGTCAAATACTTGCCACCCAACTGTTTTAAAGCTTATTACTGGAAGGATATTGTGCGTCATATGGTATTCTCAATAACGATGAGAGAGTGAGGTATGAACATTTTTACAAAGGATTCACTATTAAAAAGCGATCTGGAGCCTTGGTCGTGCTAACATCTTCCGTGCTGAAAAATACTTGGAACAATCTTATATACACCGATTCGAACAATGCTGAGGAATCAATAACTACTGAAAGAGAACATGTTATTGAAGACATTTTATACTTTGCTAGTGAACTGGATTCAGGTCAACAAACTCTCGATGGACTTGACACAAGCAACCTCAACGGCTCAATAGATTCGGTTGCTCCTGTTTATGCTTCTTTGACTGACGCAGAAATTGTAGAAATGGTTCTTAATCCTCATGAAGATATTCCTGAGGAAGATAGCGAAGAAGAAGTTGAAGTTGTCTGTAAAAATAGCCCCGTTAAAATATCTGAGACCATTGCCTCTATTTAAAAAGTTAATAGTTTTGTTGAGGATAATATGTTAAGCTTTTATATAATTCAATATGAATTAAAGTAATAACTTGTTAAAAGAATATCTGTTTTTTTTTTTAACCTCTGTTAATCGGAAAATCGATTATCCGGAAGACCGTTGGTCCCGGACATTCCGGATAAAAGAGTTTTAACTGTATTTAGTTTTATTCATTATGAAGAATACTTCACAACATTAAGTTATGAGTACGAGTCCGGACAAATAGTCTTCTCGCCTGCAATATGACCAAGCGCACTCTGCTGACTAAATTTTAGGCCACTCTTTCGAATATTTAGGATTCTATCGCGCTGTAAATTGGCTTTCAAGCCCTGAATAATTTACGTTTATGAGTATACACCAAATACTTCACATATCTCCACAAGAAGTAATCGAGTGGCGGAAAATAGCACTGGTGCAATTTGTGATATAGGTAATGTTATTGAAACGTAAATCGTAGGTGGATAGTATGCTACGTACGAGTATGTAACGTCATGTCATTCGATTGGAACCACATATCGCCCGTTTAATTCCTGCGTCAGCTAGATCTTATAGGGGCACAGGCCGAGATCTTTTCGCAAAATA